>JAACJM010000034.1:0-595507 GCA_013368315.1 Tetrapyrgos nigripes
GGTCGTCTATCGTTAGAGTGAGTCTCCTTGGTTCCGTTTCCAGTTCATCCTTGATAAGTACTTTATTTCTCCCTTTAATAGAGACGCTTGTAGCCGTTCCCCTCCTCAAAAGCAAACGATAAATCCTTCCAGTCGATTTGGGGATTTATTCTCCTTAGCCATTAGGGTGTTTCACGCGGCATTTTTTGAGAGTTTTTTTGAGCGTTTTTTGATGTGTTTTTTTGTTTGCCAAAAATTCGGTTTTTGGAAAAACAAAGTTGTTTTTTCAAGTATGCAAAAGACAGGTTGGGGCTCCTTTTGCAAAAGACTTTTTTTTGCGCTTCATTTTTCGATCCATTTTTCGTCCTCCATCATGTGTATGTCATAAGTAGTATGTCATCACACCATAGTCATAGCAGAAGTAAAAAAAATTTTATTCATGTCTACTATGAAGGAACAACGTTGAAGGGGTGTCACCAAGCCCAAGGCCTCCTCAGATGCTACCCCATCTTCTGCTCTTCAGCCTGCCCCTACCAGGAAACCTCGTGCTAAACCCATCAAGTGGGAGGAAAATCCCCAATGGACGGAAACAGCCATAACCTATCTCACTGGAAACCCCAATTTCCACATCAAACTCTTCAGCAGGGACTCTAACCTCCGAGGCCAGGCAGGAAGGGAGGAAGAAGGTCCAGGGTTCTGAGGGGAAGGGCCAGATGTATGACAAACTCGCTGAACAAATTTTTATGGCCAAAGATGTTCACGAGGATGTCAAAGCAGCATATCTTGCTGACAAGGGGCGCTTTGGAAAATCTACACAGCAACAGTTCTCAAGGTGAGTATGCTGCCAACACTGCCCATGGGCCATGTGTCATAGTACTCACATTTCCTCCCACAAAGGCTTCAAGGGTATCTACGTTGAATATGCATGAGAGCTTGGTGACACTGGGCATGGTATTCGAGAGGACAATGAAGGGGTTAAAAATGCTATAGGTGAGAAGCACCCAAGTTGTTTTAGGGAATTTGGCTGAGCGTCAATCTGTAGAGAAAATCAGAATGATCTTCACGCATTCTGGAAGGAACTCCCGAATTATTGTCCTATAGGCATATCTAACTCCGCTGCACAAGCAAGCAAACTTTTCACAGGGAAGAAGGCAAAGCGGGGTGAGTCTGAGGATACTGAGGAAGACAAAGAAGGCAGCGGAATTGAGATAGATGTTGAAGATACTGGTGGTGATGGTGATGCTTTTGCTTTGGATGACGAGGAAAATGAAGCTGGAGGTGCTACTAAGACAGATGAGCATGAAGAAGATAGCCAGGTGCGTAATATGTGCTTACGTTGATGCCAGATGCTAACTCCTCACTCTAGCCCTCCACTCCTGCTCTTCGCAGAAGTCCTCGTAAGAAAAACACTAAAGTTGCATCTGCCCCATCCAAAATCAGCTCTCACACTACCGACAACAGCAACAAGAACAGATTTCAAAAAGGCAAGGCCGCTGCTGCTGATAACTACACCAAGACAAAGAAACGTGATTTCAAATTTTTGAGTGAAGCTCATGATCAGGAAGAGGTGCAGGTGGCAGAATGGTGATGCTTGAAGATGGAGTTGGAGATCAAGAAGCTTGAGGTCGAAAGAATTAAGCAGGAAGGAAAGAGAAGGAAGATGGAGCTTGATGCTGAAAAGAACAACACGCTCATGGGTATGATGCAATTTATGATGATGGGATGGACCCAGACTCCTTCAACTCCTGTAGCATCCTCGTCAAGGACAGTTATGGGAGGAGGAGAGGTGCCTGACGTGGGAGGTTTTATGTCGCCGTCTATGATGCCATTCTCGGGCTTTGACTCCCACTTTCAAACTGAGTTTGAGGAAGACTTCTCTAGCTACTCCAGCCCTCGATTATAGCTAAATAGATACGATAGATTTTGAATAGAAATGAACTCTACACAAGTCCACTACACTGAAGTTCCTCCTTCAACTTTCTCCTCTTGCACTGACCAACAGACTCTCTTTGAGCATCAGGAGGTCCACTAGGGATACCATCATCTGAGCTGTCAGCATCAGTACTAATCCCATCTAGAATCAGCTCTTCATCCCATTCTGCATCTGCCCCAGACACGATATCATGCACAAGAGTATGTATTACCAGACATGCTCGAACCCATTCTAACGCACGCATATGGTCCTGTGGGTTCTTGATCTGCTGACGGAGTCCATGTAATGACTGGAAGTGGCCCTTCAAGAAGCCAACTGCATGTTCGGAATGAATATGGACCTGCAAAGAGTCAGAAAAGTCAAATGTAGCAGCGCATACACAACGTACATGTGAGACCCAAAAGTTAAACTGCTTGTTCTCTGGTATATTTGCGGCTGGCTTCTTGTATGGTGTTACGCACCAGGCTTCCACAGGATATGCCGAGTCTGCCCAGATCCATTCACCACTGTGCAACAGAGATGAAGCTTCCCGATAAGTTCGAGAATCCATAAAAGCTGTAGAGTCATGTGCACTGCTGCAGTGACCAATTACATAGTCGATGATCTTGAGGTTTGGAAGCATTATGAGCTAATGAGGAGGTAAAATCAGTAGTAGCTCAGACAAGATGGATCAGAAACGCACCTGTACATTGAGGGAGTAGTTTGATTTCCTGTCAAAATACACCTCTCCATGATATCCCGGCTTCTCTGCAAGAGGTACGAGAGTACCATCCACCATGAGCCAGCCATCTCTCCAGGCTGTACATGAAGCAGCCTCCACCCATTCCTTTGCAGCCCGTTTCTCTGTGGTAGTTGGCCAGCGAATGACGTTGTCATGAAGGGACAGAAACGCCACTATGACCTGACGTGTAGTGGTCACAACCATTCCAGCTGACACCCCTGCCCACTGCACAATGCTCTCCATGGAGGCACTATTCCCGTAGTGTCCAAAACAAAAGAGAGCTATAGCAAGCTGTTTTTCCACCGGAAATTGCTCTGCATTGCCATCCCCACCCACAAACACCTCGTGATGTTCTATTGATGCCAGTAATCCATCAAACATTGATGGAGAGACCCAAAGATTGCGTCGAAACCATGCATGGTCATCGTCCTTGTAGCATACGAGTACCAGATGAAGTTGCGATGCCTTTCGAACGGTGTTTGGGTTTAGAACACGTGTTCTTTCGATAAAATCGATGCGTCCAAGCACCTGCACTAGCTGCCGTTGGTAAAACTTGTCCCAGTTGGCTTCAGAGTCATCAGAGAGACTGAGGGATAAAATAGAGGAATGTGTTGTATCAGTGGTTGAGGCTGAGGAGATAGAGGATAAAAGGGACACAGAAGAGAGTGAAGAAAGTGAGGACAACGATGAAGTGTCACTGTCGCTGTCTTCTTGTTCTAGGTGCCGGTCATCGTCGATGCCAAAGAGAGCAGGCAGCCTGGCAACATCACTTCCTGCCTCTGAGTCAGATGACAGGTCCACGGACATCTCCTCAGCTTCTCTTTGACATCGTTCACGGTGGCGAAGAGACTGGAGCCGTCGAGCATACTTGTACACACCACAAAGGAGGCGTTGACAAAGGGAGAGGTAGGGCATAGCTCATATTTCAAATTAGCAAATAACAGATCTACATTTGGACTAGTATTTAGGTTTCTGGGCAGGGTTTCATGAGAATGCGTTTTTTGAGCTTTTTTTGAGCGTTTTTTCAGCGGAACATGAACAAAAAAGCGAACGGAAAATGGTCCAAAAAAGCCCAAAAAACGCTGCGTGAAACACCCTATTGAAATCCCAGCACTACCTGCGCCGCTGGATGCAACTTGGTGACGAGCATGTCTTCTTCATGACTGGTTCCATCCTCGAAGTATAGCATGATTGGCATCCAGTGGGTAATTATTCCTGAGGATGTATTCTCTCCATCAAATAGGGTTAATGGTAGGGGTCGAGGGAGCAGTCGTGGCTGTTCAGGGTACTTATTGGCTTGTCTGTAGTCAAGAAAAAACTTGGTGGCTCCAGAATCAATTAACACAGATAAGTACTCATTTTCTTTGCTAATGATTTTAGTTTGAATAATGAATGCTTGATCTGATCTTGATGTTATGGTAACAGGTGGTGAGAGTTCGTCGAATCTGATGAGAAAGATATTTTGGTTTGTAATGGCTGCTTGTAGGCTGACTATTGCTGAGGGGCTCAGTTCACTTCGTCCTGAGCCCCTTCTTCATTTCCCTGCTCAGGTTCTTCTTCCCCTTGGTCCAATTCAAAAATGTTTCCTTCTTCATCGTACCCATAGTAAGTCTCACTCTCATCTTCCTCTATTACAACTCCTACCCTTGCTGCAGCCTCTTCGACCCAAGGTTGATCATTCTCAGGGGGACAATCTTTTCTGAAGTGTCCCAAAGCTCCACATCTTATGCATAGCCCATTCTGCATTTGACAATCATACTCTTCTTTTGGGAGTCGTACAAATAGTCTGTTCTTTGGGAAAGAGGCTTGTGCTGCTCTTGCAGCTGGGGGTTTTGATTCTGTCCCTGTCTGAGATGTGTCCTATTATTTTGTGTAGCTGGTCCTGGGCCTGCCTGTGCATTTTGTTGATTTGCTCGTTGTCGAGGTTGTGCAGTATTGGGTACATAGGTGGGGTTGGCATAGTTGTTGGTGGCCAATCCTGCTTCGTTAAAGGCCTCACGAGCTGAATCAAGATCCAATAGTCAGTCGACAACCTCATTGAAACTTTGAGGGATATTTCCAACCAATGTAAGTTGATTTTGTAGATCTCTCCGGATTTGTAATAGTAATCTCCATCTCAGGGCAGGCTCGTTATATCTGGTTAACAAGGAAGCGTCCTCAAATCAAACTAGAAAGTCGGCGAAAGTTTCTGTCGCTTGCTGTAGAATTTTATCTAATGCAGCTTGAGCATATAACTGTTTGTCATGGACACCAAACAACCTGGCAAAAGTAGCAACAAAAGCCTGCCAGTTGTGAAGAGCCCTGAGGTATACTCCCTGCATCAGTTCTCTTTCATTACGATTCTGGTAATATCTTGCAGCTGCACCGGTCAAGTACGACGAGGCAAAAGTTACTCTCGAGTGTTCTGATTCATACAGAGTAGGTTTAGCTGAAAACATCTGAATACAGTGGCTAACAAAAGGTCGCCATAAGGTCCTATCTGTTCTGTCAAAAGGATCTGGTTTCCTTATCTCGAGTTTTGCTTCCCTCACTAACTCATCTCTCCTAGCCCAGTCTGTGCTGTTCCCTCCATTCCCAGCGGCTCCCAGCTCCCCTAGTGGTCCTCTGAATCCATCTGGGCCTTGATTTCCATCTGGTCCTCGCCTTCCTGGTGGCCTCCTCCTTCTTCATCGGGTTCTGTGGGGCTGCATCTTTCTGAGGTCGGAGAACCAGGTGGTGTAGATGATGGTGAAGGCAGTAGACGTCCATGTGGGGAAGTAGGGGGGGGGGAGAATTGCCTCCTGGTCTATCTGACACTGGTGGCTGATATTCAGGTTTTCCCAGGAATGGTTCATAATTCCTTTCTTCAGTAACATCTAGGAAGGCGGTTGTCGACATAGTATTCTTGAGCTCACTCCCGTCTCTAAGGTGGGTTCTGCAACTGAGATCTTCTCAGTTGAAGTTCTTGATCCCCATATTGCTCATGTAGTGGTGGTTACATGAGGAGGTATGTTTCTGATAAAAGTATCATTAGTTTGTGTGATTGGCTGCTTACCTTTTTCTTTCACTGAAAATCTTGGTGGGCCTGTCTCACTAGTTGGAGTAGATACTTGTGAGACATTCCTTACCATGAGGCTAGTTGTTTCTTCTATGGTCTGTTCGTTTGTTACCTCTCTAATTCTAGACTCTTGGGGTTGAGGGTCTTCCTCATCAGATACCGTAGTTACATATGCCGCTCTCCTTTCCTTTTCCATTCTATTTCTTCTCCATACTTCTCCCAAATTTCCTAGGTGCCTACGTGGTACTGGAACCATGAGAGTATATCTATATCCAGTACTTCGGATTTCCCAGGGCCTTACTCGATGGGTCAGCAGTGTGTACTCATACAAGGGTAAGTGTTTCTACCTCGTTTTGTATATGCACAACCTGACTTCACAGCGTATGTGTCCCTTCTCCTCTACCATTTGTGTCCCCCCTCGCTGGGGTGTATCCCTCCCTATGCTGTGCTGGTGGTACATACCTAGGTACTCCCATCGATGTTTGTCTTGGCACGTACCCTGATCCCATATCCTCATTTGTTGGGGAACTTCAAAGCATTGGATTCATAGGTCTCGGGGTTTCCCTTCTACAGGTATTGGCTACTGAAATAGTCCTAGAAGGGCCTGTGTCTACCAAAACATTGCATAGTTCTCGTAGTAGTCGGTCACAACTTACTTGATCTCCAGTCAATTCAGTGTACCTTTGTTCTCTCTCTTGAATAGCCTCCTCCATTGTTTCTGGGGCTAGCTCTGAGATGTCAAGTGGGGTTGTGTGCTGGGACATGTGTATGTGGATTTCTCTCGCCTCGGTGGAATTGTATGGCCTATCATTTGCAGGATGCGGTGGGTTTGAGTCGTAGGGAACAATATCCATGACTAACAGGTCAGTGACTTCCCTGAACAATTGTTCTAGGGGTTCTGAAAATTCTGTATTTTGCAATAGAACTTCCACATAATCCAGTCTGGACCCCTCCTCAGCTACTAACCGTCGAATGTACTGGATTGCCTCATCATTCCCCCACCCAGTCGTCCCTACTACTCCAATACTTCTTGCGAACCGATGACTCCTCATTGCTATGTCCTCTATAATATCTAATGCTCAATTATATTGTGGAGGTGTCATGTTAGGAGGGGTTGGTCCTAACGGGATGGCTGGCAAATTTTCCCTAATCTCCCTATCTGTCCTTGCCAATGCATGGCTCCACATACTCAGTGGTCTGTATGTGGATCTTCCTGTGAATGAGGCCGCTGTTCTCCTTGTATTTGAGGGCCGATCCTCGGATGTCAGTGCATTCCCCATTACCGATTTGTAGTGTTGTGTGTAGGGTCATTGATCCGTTCTTATGGGCATTGAAGCATGGAGAGGTTGTGGTATTTGTGTAGTTGGCAAAATAATTGGTGTTGCCAGAATCGGGGTCGTTCGGGGGCCGTTTGATTGGTTTTCGATGGCTCTGTTTGGGTAATTATTGCTTAAAGCAGGAGTATGTATGAGGGGATCCAGTTGTGTGGGTGCCACAGGTGCAGGGAAGATATTTGTCAAGGGGACTCTTCCTTCTTCAGTCAGCGACTGCGTACTTACTTCATTTTCCCTTTGTTTAACATCCTCTCCCTGAGGTTGGACCTCCTCCCCCCTTGAGTCTTCTTCTTTGACAATTCTAATGGAGGTACCTTCAGGTACTATCACTTGGTGGATACCTTGCAGTGCCGGTTCTACTGTAGGTTCCTGGAAGTATGACCTGTCCCCCTCTCCTTCTATTTGATGGATTTCCTCGACTATTGTTAGAGGAATTCGGATTGGGGCTGGAAGGCTAGAGGTTGTTGATCCAGATCCTCTTCATGTGTTACAAATCTGGGTATCCAATGTCAACTCTTCAACGTCTGGATCGACTTGGAAATTGAGGTGCCGAATAATCAGGTCTTGATGGGGTTCAGCTGCTGGTTGAGCCTGGTGTGTCCTTCTAGCCCTTTTGAATAGGGGGAAACCTGACTCGCTGAGAGGTCGATGGGTGGACCTTTCTCTGCTTTCAGTACTAGTGGTCATCAACGTACGAATGCAGGTGGCTCCCAACGATACTGGGGCAGTTCCCAACGCTCGGCCTGGAGTCGTCCACGTTTGTATGGCTGATGTGCTTCTCTGGTGGGAGGATTGGTCCATCCAATGCCCAGGGTATGAGTATGGAAGGGAAGGTTGTGGACTTTGGGGGTAGCAGGGTTGATACTGGTTGTGCGAGTGTTTTCTTCTTCAGTTTGGACGTGTGTAGCCATTGCTGGTAGGCGGCGTAGAGTCTGCTATTATGTTAAGATACGTATATAGATTTGTAATCTGTAACTTGACTTGAATAACAAAAGCTAAGTAAATGTACTGTACGTGTCTTAACCACTAAACAGTTCAATGGGTAGTTGAGTAGTTAAATAGCTACATAGGTGACTACAGAGTGTAATTAAGCACTTAAGAGTAAATTGTTGATGAGGTAAGTGAGGCGATCAGTCAATACGCAGTTGTAAGTATGATGGCAGCCTCTAGGCAAGCATGTATTGAAGATCTGAGCTTATGCAGTCAATGGTCTTTGACAGCAACCTATAGGTAAGTAATAGTCCACTAGATATATTGATGTATGTATGGTTACAAAAGAGCAGACTGGGGATCTTAGAATCCTCGGTTGGCTTTTATACATTTAAAATTTAAATTGGCATCTACAAGGTTCCGTGGTTTCCTTAGTTACACACTACTTTCTGAGTCCCTTTGACTCATAGATCCTTTCTCCTGACTCTCTTTGACTCTTTACAGCTTTTTTCCCAACTCTCTGATGACTCGTATCCCTTTCTTGACTCATCCAGACTCCTCTTCGCTTTCCGTTTGATACCATTATTGGTTCCTACCCCGTTGTACCTACTGACCTTCATACTCGGTTCCCATTCCTGGGTCGTGGGACAAACAACGCTTCTTTGAATCATCTCCCCTTGTCTATATTTAGAAAAGTCCGTTCTTGTTGGGCTTGTATCGACATTCAAGCCTTCTCATTTGCTAAGTATTTCTTATTTCTTCCTAGCAGTCCTTCAGGGTCACGTGGGGTATCAGTTTGACGTGTCATGTCCATGGTCGCGTCATAACACTTGCACTCTCTATGAATTACTCATGGGGACTAATTGATGTCCTGCAACATCTCTCTGTCACTGGTGTCAGTTCACTCTCCCTTACTCAGCATGCGCTGGAGGATGAAATCATTCACTTTCTGAACCGGCAGGCGCCATCTCTCAAGCTACTAGCTTGGCATGCCTTTATCAATAGTAAGTCTAATACACTACTATTATTAAAGCTTGTGCTGAACCAATGTATAGATGCTATTGACATTGACTTCAGTGCAATGTGCAAACTCGAGTATCTCTCTATACATGGAACTAATATCCACCCTTTGGTTCCACTGTCTGTGAGACTCAAGGCGATCTCTGAGATGGCTCACACCAACCTTCATGAGTTGCATCTGCCCATGGAAATGTCAGATGAAATAGAATGCCAGACTTTGGATAATGCTCTGTCACTTCTGGTAGAGCAGAGGCCCTTGCACCGAATCACGATAGCCCCAACCTACCTTCTCAATATCTCACAACCTGACACCACTACACTCAGAGAGTTTCTTCCAAAGACATGGAATACTGCGAGCGATAGAATGAGTTCATGTCTGGCATCCATTGTTCATAATGAAATGATAGCGAGGGTGACTGGAGTACATTCAATGGACGTCTTTGGTATGCTAAATAATACCAATTCAGTAAGGTAACATTCTCGATTGCACATAGATGACTCATGTAGATACAACGGAATGCTATCGAGAACAAATGAGAATCAATATTCCTTTTCACGCTGCCTGGTCTTGACTTGCAAATAAGTTGAGGGGGCCAAAACAAAATCCGAGGAAAAGCCAAAACCATTTATAGGAACGGTCATCTAGTGTAGTTGGTAACACGTCACTGCCTTCATTTCCAAAATGGAAATGGGAACAGGAAATCACAGGTTCAAATCCTGTGGCAACTAGAGCGGTTGTGAAGTACAAACTGCTTAACAGTCTGTGCTCCATGGCCACGTCTGTTTTTTTATTTATTTTACTTCAGCAGTGCTAGTCTCTGCATCTATCGGACTGCTTCCTAGGTATAGCTGTCATCAAAGGAGACGACTCCTCAAATGGTTGGTGACCTTTTTTTCCTGATGTGCATAGTTGGATTGTTACGTGTTTGTGCTACTAGTAATAATAATGTCCTCTGTTTAATGTTAGACATACTGCTTTAATTTTCCTATCAATGCCATATGTTCCTGCAGGCCGATGATAGACAATGATGTGAGATATAATGAGGGATGGTTCAAGAATGACATAGAAGTCAGAGGAATCTCCATTCACTATACGCACATTGAAGAGAGGATACTCATAGAATGGTAAGCTCTGCTCTTTGTCTCCAGATAATGACTGATCCACAGCTGCTAACAGAAAAATTCGGATCTTCCCTTGGATTGGGATCTGCCAAATATGTTCGATGGTTCCTGTGTAGATAGTCTGACAATCAGGACCATAGTCATAAAACTGGATAGCACTATTGCCATCATGGGCTGTTGCTGTAGCATATATGTGTCCTCAGTGCTGGAATTGTGTCAAAGTTGATATTGCCAGAGGTAAGACATCTGCTCCAGGAGGATGAGGAAGATGATGGGCATGTCGCCAAGAAATGCCTGTAGTAGAATGTTATAATGATTTTCTGAGAGCTCATGTGCATTCATTCTCAACTCAGCTTCTTCTTGTGATGTTACAGGCCTAAAATTGCTGTTAGCAACTGGCAGTGGTTCCACTGGAAAGAGAAGCTTTGTCAGGGCTTTCATATTGGAACTCTGAAAGCAACCATCGGAGATGAGGGCATTGAGCCATCCCAATCTACACATCTGCTGCAGCATGGTAAAGGCCATATCATCTAGGAGAGAAGACTTGAATAAGCAAAACAAAATTCATTACGAGATAGTAACTTACAAATTCACTGATTTTTCTTTGTTTTCTGTAGCATTCCATTCATTTGTTCACCTGGAAACTCACTGACCAGAGCTAGAGGTCCCCAAAACTTGAGTAGATCTCCATTGTGCATTGCATAGTGATGGTTTGGTTTTGAAGGAGCATCAGGATAAAGTTGTGCATGAGTTTTCCGGTACTCTGTGTAATGATAGGTGTAATCATCGGCCAGAGAGTCTGATGTTGCATATGAAGCAATAATATTAGTCGATGCAATGAGGTGGTGGAAGTTCTGCAGCTGTGCTTGCTTGTAGTTGTTATCAGACTGCACACTCCAGATTTCTGGAAGAATAAGAGGAAGGAAAACTGTAAAGAGATCAAGATATTCCTTAGCCTTGAGCTTCCCATGTGAGGCTTCTCCCAAGTTTCCAGGGGGGCAACCAACATGAGTGGGTAAGGAGACATCCTGAATACATGCTTGAATAGCCTCCAGCCACTCAGGCTCAAAGGCTGAGAGCTGGTATGAAGGGTCATTCAGGCTGTTGTCAGAGGAGTCTGAGTCTAAGTCATAACCAGATGGCTGAGGTGTAGGCAAAGCTGGTACTTCAGTTGATGCCCCTTCTTCATCAAAAGGAACAAAGAATGGGGAAGGTGAGAGGTATTCTGGGGCTGGGGTTGAATCCAGTGGTAGTGATGATGAGGTGTATCATTGGCGTTGAGGACATAAGTGGTGGGGTAAGATAGATGTGCTTTCATCTCCAGATTCTTCACTTTCCTGTCTTAATTCCTCCAGATCTGAGTCCAGCTCAACAGATGAATCCTTGTGCTGTCTCACTTCCTTCTCTTCCTTCTCCTTGGCTTTATTCTTTCTCCCAATACCCCACCGCTCTCGTAAATGGTCCTCCAAGATTCCCTCACAGGTGTTATGCATGAACCCAAGAATGAGATGCTGGACAGGATTGAAATATGGGAGGTCATGAAGTGGCGTCCACTGCCCACCGTTGTTTGTTGCCAGCCTGTTTCTTGGTCCAATATATTTTGCGTTCATCCAGTCTTTCACCTGCACTTTGACCTGAGTTCCATTCCACATAGGCCACCTGCTTAAGTCAAGACACTCCATGTCTCCATGTGGACATAAGCACCATGAACAGAACAGCGTAGCACCATGCACCAAAAATCCTGATACTTTACGAACAGCCTGGAGATCTGCAATAATAGGAAAGACAGCTATGTGTATTGGTGTTCCTTCAGGATGAAGGTGAGTCTGCACCATAATGCCTCTCCAGTGAGTGTTTAGCATGTCTACGAGGGGTCAGAGGATGTGGGAAATGGTGATAACATCAGGAGATTTGGGGCCTGGTGTGATGCCAACTAGGAAAAGATTCTCTGGCCGATAGTGGATATCAGGAGGAAGGTTCATGCAGCAAGGGGGTTTGGATACTGTGGACTGGTACACTCCGGGGTCGGTCAGTTGGAGGTCCACAGGCCACTAAAAAATTTTTGATGTGTAATATTTTTGGGCTTTGTAGACGTTGAGAAGAGCAGGATAGTGTGTATAAAATAATTTTACATCCCTTTCTGACAGTTTGAGCAACAAAGATGAAGTAAAGTAAGCTATCATAGGCAGCGGCAGCGAGGATAGGTCATGTAAGACGGAAAATCAAATATCCTCATTTCCTGGCCGTCCACTCCATCAGTGTACTCAGAAAAAAAAAAACAGTAATGATTGACTCGGATGAGAAATCCCAGCGTACCAAAAGGCCCAGAGTGATGGAAGGTAGTGATATCTTCGTGTGTGTGTGCGGGGTGGTTGTCCAAGATGGAGAGAAGTCGACCGACGTTGCAGCTGGTTGCAGCAACCGAGCAAAATGGGTGAGTACTATTACTGCCATTTTTGCGTCAGGAAACTCACCTTTGCGTTCCCAAATCATAGTACCATTGTATATGTGTGCAGCTGGATGAGTTTGTACTGTCTGGCTGGCTGTGCGAGGTTTGCGAGGCAGAGAGAGGTCAGTCTCAGAAACGAGGAAGGCGAAATTGATGACGCATATATTACATAAGCTACCTTTTATGGAAGGTTGGTCAGTCAGTTGGTCTGCTCAAGGTCCTTAAGATTTTTTTTTGGACCCCCTTGTCATGCAGGCCAGCAAAATTGCACTGGCAATTTTATTGCTGTATGGATTGAACCAGTCCACATATAGAGCAAATGTAAGGTTGCCCTGTTGCTGAGGGAATCCAGTCATACATCGCCATGCCCTGCTTGGCCATCAGGTGAGACAGAGGGGACATAAGTATTTGCAATAAGCTCCTCAATTCTGGGCCATGCCAGGACTTGAAGCACTGCGTGCTGTACAGATTGCGTGGAACCATAACCGCTCCTTTCTGTGTTCTCCTGTGCATCCACAATGGCTCTCCACAGGGTTTACAGACTTTTGGTGACTGCTTCCATGTACAATGGCTAGGAAGTCTGTTGAGTGGATAAAGAGTGAAGCATTTGGGGCAGCATCCAGTATGAATGATTTTTGGCTCAAGGTTCAAGTGAGTATACACTGAACAGACGTCTCGAGGAAGATTGGGAAATGGTATATTGATATCAAGTCCAAAAGACTTGAGCATAAGGGAGATACAGTGAAATGCAGTTGCGAGAATAATAGCAAAGGCTTTGAGCACAACTCCTGTCTTAGAGAGACTGGTACCCCCAGACAAATGGAGCCATGCAGCAAGCATAGATGTCATATAGGCAATGACAGACATGTTTTTCTCTGTGGGCCCAGTCAGATCATATTCCATTTACAAGGTTAACAGATGTACTGCATTGCTCTTGTGCAACTTTAGAGTGTACATCAAGCTGCCCTCCCAGTTCTATAGCCTCCATATCCTCCTCCTCTTCAGACTCTGAAGATTCTGACTCTGCCTGGTCTCGCATCCTCTGTAGATGATCCTTCCTCTCATGCTTTAGCTTGGTGGTGTAGCTAACTTGTTGACCATTGTACATTCGTCCATTTTGGTCATAAGTCTGGAGTTCGCAGACAGAACAATGGTAGATAGGCATGTCATAGATAAGTAGGAGGCAAGTGTGACGAGTCCAATGGTTGGTTGATTGGACAGATGACAAATGTCCACGGAGTGCGGGACTCATGCTTAGGCACAGTCTAGGGTCTAGTGCTGCCACAAGGACTATCCAGAGCTGAGCCAGAGCCATTATCAAAGGAGCTGCTTCAGGCTGAGCCAAAGTGGACCATAGTCTTGCCATAGTCGGACCATTACAATGCTCTGAATCATACATACTGTATATAGTCCAGAGGTTGCCTTAATCTCACAATTTGATGTTATTGAAGATCATCCTTCATTTGGCAGGAGGAGGTACAAAAAAAATCGTTACAAGGAGGGGTAGAATGCCACTGGAGCCAAGCTTCTATTTTTGGAACAGCACTCAAGCTGTTTTTGCTAGACAAGGCAAGTCTGTCAGCTCGCCTCACATTGGCCTTGGCTCACAGCTCACTATATTCAGTACTACTTTGGTCCATCTCCAGTCTATCTCCAACCCATTGCCAGCTGGTCCAACTACAAACCAATTCACTGACCAGCATTGACCACCCAACGTTGAATGACCCTTAAAAAAGTTAAAATTTTGACCCTTGTGTTCTGGTCCTTGTCCGTCTCAGCTTCAAGCTGACTTCTCTGCTGACTTCATCCAAGGCAGTTGCTAGGTCCACTTCTCTTGACCTCGTTTCCGGTGTGACTCTCCTTACTCTACTGTTCTGGGAAGACTTCGATACTGGGTACACCAAATTAGAGTAGAGGGAGTATATGTCTCTTTGAAGTTATCACTGGAGGCAAATCCCTGTAAATCATCTGCCATACAGAGGTATTACAGTGAACTTACAACAAGTCATTCAATAAGTAATCCACCTTTTATTACAGAGGTATTACAGAGAGAAGAATTTTCCAGAGCAATGCTGTAAGACTGCTGTAAGACAAGTTGTATTACAGGGACATTTCAGAGGGCAAATCCCTGTAGATCCAGTGCCGTACATAAGGATTACAGCAACCTTACACCAAGCCATTCAACAAGTAATCTGCCTTGGATTACGGAAGTATTACAGAGAGAAGAAATTTTCAGAGCAATGCTGTAAGACTGCTGTAAGACAAGTGGAAGTACAGGAACATTTCAGAGTGACATGGTGTCCCAGTAATACATTGGGTAATACAGCCCAGAAATACAGAAGTATTTCAGTGTGACAAAAAGTCACAGTATATCTTCCAGTAATTCAAGTCTGTATTACAAAGGATTTACAACATTCAAGTATAGAGTAAATCTAGAGTGATGGCAAATGTTTCAAAGGAGACTTACTGTGAGGTTTCAGTCACAGTAATATTGGGGTAAGTCAGCCAGGATTACTGAAACATTACAACAAAAAGGAGAAAATATATATAAAAAATTAAATGTATTGATGGAAAATATCTAATGTCACATTTAGGTGACAGTAAGAGGACTGGATGCTTGGACACACTCTTCATGCACCCACCCTGGATGCAACTTGCGCACACCACTCTGGATGCAACCTGCACACACCATGGACACAACTTGCACACAGTCTGGACGCAACTTGCGTGCACTCCAGACACAACTTGTGTACACTCTGGATGCAACCTGCATGCACTCTGGACACAACCTGGGTGCACCATGGACACAACTTGCATGCACCATGGACACAACTTGCATGCACCCTGGACACAACCTGCATGCACTCTGGACGCAACCTGCACCCACTCTGGACACAACCTATACCCACTCTGGACACAACCTGCGCGCACTCCAGATGCAACTTGTGCACGCACTCTGGACACAACCTGCACACACCATGGATGCAACTTGCATGCACTCTGGACGCAACCTGTGCGCACCATGGACACAACTTGCAGGCACTCTGGACGCCACCTGAGCGCACCTAAGCTGGACGCAACCTGCACACTCAGAGAGTGTGAGAGTGCGTCCAGAGTGCATGCAAGTTGTGTCCATGGTGTACCCAGGTTGCGTCCAGAGTGCATGCAGGTTGCGTCCAGGGTGCGTGCAGGTTGTGTCCAGAGTGTGTGCAGGTTGCGCCCAGGGTGCATGCAAGTTGTGTCCATGGTGCATGCAAGTTGTGTCCATGGTGCATGCAGGTTGCGTCCAGAGTGCACACAAGTTGAGTCTGGAGTGCGTGCAGGTTGTGTCCAGAGCGCGCACAGGTTGTGTCCAGAGTGTGTGCAGGTTGCATCCAGGGTGCACGCAAGTTGCATCCATGGTCCATGCAGGTTGCGTCCAGAGTGTGTGCAAGTTGTGTCCATGGTGCATGCAGGTTGTGTCCGGAGTGCACACAAGTTATGCAAATTGTGTCCAGGGTGCATGCAGGTTATGTCCAGGGTGTGCACAAGTTGTTTCCATGGTGCGTAACCTGCGTGGACTCTAGACACAACATGCACACACTCCAGATGCAACTTGTGTGCACCATGGACACAACTTGCACGCACCATGAACGCAACTTGTGTGCACCCTGGATGCAACCTACACACACTCTGGACGCAACCTGCATGCACCCTGGACACACCTGCACGCACTCTGGACACAACCTGCACACACCCTGGACGCAACTTGTGCGCACTCTGGATGCACCATGGATGCACCTACACACACTCTGGACACAACCTGCATGCACCCTGGACACACCTGCATGCACTCTGGACGCAACCTGGGTGCAAGCACTCTGGACGCAACCTGCACTTGCACGCACTCTGGACACAACCTGCACGTCAGGTTGCATCCAGAGTGTGAGAGTGCACGCAGGTTGCATCCAGGGTGCGGGCAAGTTGCATCCATGGTGCGTGCAGCTTGCATCCAGAGTGCGTGCAAGTTGTGTCCATGGTGCACCCAGGTTGCATCCAGACAGGGTGTGTGCAGGTTGCGTCCAGGGTGCATGCAGGTTGTGTCCAGAGTGTGTGCAGGTTGCGTCCATGGTGCGTGCATGCAGGTTGCGTCCAGAGTGCACACAAGTTGCATCTGGAGTGCGTGCAGGTTGTGTCCAGAGTGCCCACAGGTTGTGTCCAGAGTGTGTGCAGGTTGCCTCCATGGTGTGCACATGTTGCGTCCAGAGTGTGTGCAGGTTGCATCCAGGGTGCATGCAGGTTGCATCCATGGTCCGTGCAGGTTATGTCCAGAATGTGTGCAAGTTGTGTCCATGGTGCACGGAGGTTGTGTCCAGAGTGCACGCCGGTTGCATCTGGAGTGCACACAGGTTATGCAAGTTGTGTCCAGGGTGCATGCAGGTTGTGTCCAGGGTGCATGCAAGTTGTGTCCATGGTGCGTAACACTGGGTGCAAACACTTGTAAATCCTCTGCTTTACTGAGGTTTTACAAGAGTATTACACCAAGCCAATCAATATGTAAGACTCCTTGTCATACATTAGTATTACAAGAGACAGAAAAAATTAGAACAACCTTGTATGACCATTGTAAGTCACAAAGAAATACCATGGACTTTCAGTGTGACTTGCTGTCACTGTATACCCTTGGTGGATATACTATGGAATTACTTTTTGTCACAATATGTCATGTAGTAAGACACATAAGAAATACTGGAGTATTTCAGTGTGACAGATAATCACAGTATGACAAACAGTAAGGCAAGAGAGATTTACAAAGAACTTACAAGGAAGCAAAATCTGCAGGAAATTTACAAAGTGACAATCAAGTCACAGTAATACACTTGTAAGACTAGCTGTGTTATGAAGGAATTACAAGAAACATTTGCTACAAACATGGGTAAATCCTCAGCCTTACTGGAGTATTACAAGAGTATTATGGGGAACCAATCAATATGTAAGTTGGCTTGACTTACAAGCGTATTACAAAATAGACAAAAAATGAGGACTATTCTGAAAGACCATTGTAAGCTGCAAGGACATACCATGGACTTTCAGTGTGAGGCTTTGTCACAGTATAGCATTGAAGGGCATACAGTGGAATTACAAGGTGACTTTTTTGACACAACATGTCTTCTTGTAAAACAGAACTGAAATACCGGGGTATTTCAGTGTGAGATAATGTCACAGTAAGACAATTTGTAAACCAAGTAAAATTTACAGAGGACTTACCAGAAGGTAGAACTTGAAAGTCTTGGGTAAGACTGCTCATATTTACACTGAATTTACAGAGGGACAACTGTGTCACAGTAATACCCTAGAAAGACTTGTGATTTTACACACTGGATGCAAACATTTGTAATTCCTTGGATATACAGAGGAATTACATAAGACTTACACTGGTACACTCAATATGTAAGTCTACTTGACTTACTGAAGTATTACCAGAGACCAAAAAAAACGAAACAATTATATATGACCATTGTAAGGCATGAAGTCTCACAGTGATCCCTGGTAATACTTCAGTAAGTCAAGTGGACTTACATATTGAATGTACCAGTGTAAGTCTTATGTAATTCCTTGGTATATCCAAGGAATTACAAGTGTTTGCACCCAGTGACAAGGGAATTACAAGATGCAGGTTTTAAAAGTCTATCTTGTAAGTCTCTGGAAAAAACCTGCATGCTAAATGGAGAATATACAGTGTGACAGACTGGTCACAGTAAGACACTTGTAAGTCACAAGACATTACAATGACTTTACTGAAAAGTGACTATTTTGTAAGTCATCATGTATATCCAATGGACTTACAAGAGACTTGTTGGATAGATTTGCAGTGCATGTCAATTAAGTAATACAGAAGGGCTTACTGAAAATTTACAGGATGTAATACAATGAATTCATTCAACCAGGTTGATTGAATTTTACTAAATATAAATAGACAGCTCAGGCTGGACAGGAAAAGGGCAGACTACTGTGTCTGCCTTGTCATCTTCGGCTGCTCAGTCTGTTACATCTGCCCCATCTGCCGTGTCTGCTTTGTCTGCCCTGTCTGCCCTGTCTCCCTCGTCTCATCTGCCTCGTCCGCCCCTGTTGAGCAGGCTATGTTCTATATACGTAGCAGCAACTGCATACTTACCTGGGGATGTAGAAGTGCCTGTTAGAGTGGTTTGTTAGAGGTTAAGAGCGATGAGTGGTAAGGGAAATCCTTGTTTTTGTAGGGCAATCTACGAGCCCTTATATACTGTTCTAGATAGTACATGTGACTACTTATCTAAGAACTACTGATGTAAGTAAGCGTAACTACCTAGATTACTATCTAATCTACATCTAATCTAATGTTGATGGCTGCTTACTAATTTGCCAATTCAACACTCCCCCTTGCTAAGCTGCACTATTAGTGTGCGTAAGCATAAAGGCGCTATAAGCAGCCGAGGTTCATCTTCATTATTTAAGATACGTTGTACCACGGTTCTATCATTCATTGTACCAAGGTTCTATAATATGTTATACCAAGGCTCAACTAGTATAAAATTGAAGTCCTAGTTGTGATCTAAACTTCTCGAATCTTTGTCTGCCAAGGTTCTTTGTAAACATATCAGCAGGATTATCACTTCCTTCTATGAACTTTATTGTTACGTTCTCGTTTGCCACATGTTCATGGATAAAGTGATATTTGACAGCAATGTGCTTTGAACGTCATTCTGTAACTGGATTAGAAGCGATAAATATAGATCCTTGATTATCCCCATAGATATCGATAGCTTTCATTTCGATGTTAAGTTTCTTTAAGAGAGCTTTTATCCAGATGACTTGATGACTACAGTCGCTAAGTGCCATATACTCAGCTTTAGTAGAGCTTAACGCAGCTGTGGTTTGAGCTCTAGAGGCCCAGTAGAAAGTTCCTCATCTGCCTCGTCTGCTTCGTCTGCCTCGTCTGCTTCGTCTGCCTCGTCTGCTTCGTCTGCCTCGTCTGCTTCGTCTGCCTCGTCTGCTTCGTCTGCCTCGTCTGCTTCGTCTGCCTCGTCTGCTTCGTCTGCCTCGTCTGCTTCATCTGCCTCGTCTGCTTCGTCTGCCTTGTCTGCTTCGTCTGCCTCGTCTGCTTCGTCTGCCTCGTCTGCTTCGTCTGCCTTGTCTGCCTTGTCTGCCTTGTCTGTCTCGTCTGCTTCATCTGCCTCGTCTGCCTCGTCTGCCTCTTCTGCCTCTTCTGCTCCGTCTGCCTCGTTTGCTTTGTCTGCCTCGTTTGCCTCGTCTGCTTTGTCTGCGTCTGCTCTGTCTGCTCTGTCTGCCTCGTCTGCTCTGTCTGCCTCGTCTGCCTCATCTGCCCCGTCTACCTGGTTGAATGAATCCATTGTATTACATCCTGTAAATTTTCAGTAAGCCCTTCTGTATTACTTAATTGACATGCACTGCAAATCCATCCAACAAGTCTCTTCTAAGTCCATTGGATCTACATGATGACTTATAAAATAGTCACTTTTCATAAAGTTATTGTAATGTCTTGTGACTTACAAGTGTCTTACTGTGACCAGTCTGTCACACTTTATATTCTCCATTTAGCATGCAGGTTTTTTCCAGAGACTTACGAGATAGACTTTTAAAACCTGCATCTTGTAATTCCCTTGTAAAATCACAAGTTTTTCTAGGGTATTACTGTGACACAGTTGTCCCTCCGTAAATTCAGTGTAAATATGAGCAGTCTTACCACGACTTTCAAGTTCTACCTTCTGGTAAGTCCTCTGTAAATTTTGCTTGGTTTACAAATTGTCTTACCATGACATTATCTCACACTGAAATACCCTGGTATTTCAGTTCTGTTTTACAAGAAGACATACTGTGATAAAAAAGTCACCTTGTAATTTCACTGTATGCCCTTCAATGCTATACTGTGACAAAGCACCACACTGAAAGTCCATGGTATGTCCTTGCAGCTTACAATGGTCTTTCAGAATAGTCCTCGTTTTTTGTCTATTTTTTAATACACTTGTAAGTCAAGCCAACTTACATATTGATTGGTTCCCCATAATACTCTTGTAATACTCCAGTAAGGCTGAGGATTTACCCATGTTTGTAGCAAATGTTTCTTGTAATTCCTTCATAATACAGCTAGTCTTACAAGTGTATTACTGTGACTTGATTGTCACTTTGTAAATTTCCTGCAGATTTTGCTTCCTTGTAAGTCCTTTGTAAATCTCTCTTGCCTTACTGTTTGTCATACTGTGATTATCTGTCACACTGAAATACTCCAGTATTTCCTATGTGTCTTACTACATGACATATTGTGACAAAAAGTCACTCTGAAATTCCTGTGTAATTCCATAATATATCCACCAAGGGTATACAGTGACAGCAAGTCACACTGAAAGTCCATGGTATTTCTTTGTGACTTACAATGGTCATACAAGGTTGTTCTAATTTTTTCTGTCTCTTGTAATACTAATGTATGACAAGGAGTCTTACATATTGATTGGCTTGGTGTAATACTCTTGTAAAACCTCAGTAAAGCAGAGGATTTACAAATATTTGCACCCAGTCACTGAGGAACCAATACCAGATGATGTTCAACCGTTTTCTGCGGGTCAGTCAACATTCATTCAGTAACTGGTTTACCACCAGGATTACTGATGTTTAATTTCACCCACCTGTCATCCTCTCAAATATTCAACCGTTCCTGCTAGTGAAAGTCATCCATTGTCAGCCGGTGGGTGACTCTTTCATCCAGTCATCAAAGTTAATGTTGCAATTGGCCACTATATATATGGAACCGGTACCTAAGCTGCGATCGAGTGAGATTGTTGCCACAGGTCGATGTGGGGCTATTATGCCTCATGATTGCCCGCCGCTGACCGGTTCACTTAAGAGTGTTATTGCTATTGGTTTAGGATAAACAAGCATGAATAGAATTTGGTAAATAATGATCTAATGCCCTAATCCTTGGCCAGAGCACTGAGAGCATGTATGGCACGAAGCTGAGAGGCAAGAAAAGCTGCTTTTGCGAGTGCTGAGTCTCGTTCTCTGAGCGCCAACTCTCATTCCGATTGTGCAACACTGAGCCTGATTCGGGTTTCAGCACCATCCTGGATTAGGTCACTGAGTCGCTCCTGCAATTCTCTGATCTTCTGTTCATGCTGTTGTGCACGAGTGAGGCCTTGAGGATGTCATGAACTGGTAAGGTGGGCCCTTCGTAGCCAAGCCTGATCTGTGGAAGTTACATTGATAGTAAATAAGCAGCTTTTAAATAAGAAAATGGAAGGACACACGGCGAGCTGGCTTGTACCTCAATTCAAGTAAATCTCTATTCAATGAGCTTGCCTCCACAGTATCTACTGATGCTGGTGCTGGGTCTAGCAAGGTTGTGTCTGGGTCTTGGTCTGGCAAGCTGGCGTAAAATTTGTGGGTGAGTGAGGAACACAATAAAGCACTGGATACTCACTCCTGCCCTTTCATGACATTACTGACCTTTTTCTCAAGGGCGAAGAGAGCGGAGATGGAGTAACAGATGAAGGGACTGTGTATTCCAAGGTCGCAATTGACTGAAGATTTGTCAAACTGCCAGTTTCACATCAAGGTGCTAACACATCATTATCACAGACGACTACGTACCTAGATTCCATCAAGGGCTTGCAATTTGGCTTAGTCCTTTTTGGGGAGAAGCAGGCTTCATCAGACAGGCAACGTTTGAAAGCAGAAGACGGCATGTTGCAAGGAGGTGGATTGTTGAAAGCAGTCAAACTTCACATGACTGACGCGTTCGTTCAGACATCCGCGTCGTTGTGCAGGAGAGTACTTTCATCTCTGGCATTATAAAAACCATGTATGCGGTTACTGGCATGTTGTATTCGCATTGCATTGGGGTAATAGAAAAACTGGCATTAGATTATAGCCCATTAATAGCATAAGTGTCTCGAGGTTGTGATAGGGAATTCCAAGTAAAGAAGAGAAGCGGAACTAGTGATAGAAAAATAGAATCGAAGAAGCAAAAAGACTTGTTTAGAAGCTCATCTGCCCGCAGCACTGGCCCCAGAAGCACTACAGGGTGTAGCCAAAAAAAGGAGACACTTGAAAGCTAGCAAAGAAAGTCTAAACAAAAGAAAGCAAAGCAGTTGAGTGAGACAAGGGAGTTTGATTGTTAAATCTCTAATCAGTCCGATGTGATGATGAGTACTTGGGAGTTGAAGTAGGTGGAAATGGAATAACGAAAAGGAAGCATGTTCCTCTGTACAGCATTACAGTGAGTCAAAGTAGGGTGTGATAAAACAATTTAACGCACCTGGAAATCTCAAATCAACACTCCTTGTGAATGAGCCCTGAACGCCTACAAATTGCCTCTTGCCAAACCAACTTGATTATGTTGAGCTGTCACGCAAAGCGAGGCATAACTTTTGCGCATGTGCAGATACAGACTAGCCTGGTATTTCAGGTGAGACCTAGGAACCTCCTTGTGCTCAGAAAATGAGAGAAGTGACAAAGGGATATGCACTTGCTCATACAAGATTGCTTGAAGTTGGAGGGAAATGAAAAGCTATGATTGATGACATGGTAATGGCCACAGAGTTATGTAGCGTCTGGAGGGGCATAATAAGACCGTTCTAGAGACCCGCTTCTATCAATGATAGCCCATTGTGTTGGGCCAGCGATGACGCGTCCCACCAGACACTGAACCATAGTGATGTTGAGAACCTCCAGTGGTTTCAGGCTGGCATAGTAGGAAAAGCCCATTTGGTCCTTGAATAGGACGTCACAACGCTCGATACCTGCAAGTATGAATGTTGAGGGTTCTTCAAGACCAAGATTCGGAGCCGCAGGAAAGTCGACAACAAAGATGTGCTGAAGCCGTCCGAAGAAAACCTCTCTTTGCTCTACCACATCGGCGTTATGAGTCCTGGCATTACGGTCAACAAGAGTGTCAAACTAGTGTGTATATGTCAGAACATCAGATGAATTGAATAAAGAAAAGACAACTTACACAGACAAATGTCACATCTCTACGGTCCTCTGCATATGGCAAGATAGATGCAGCTCGGATTGTATCTCCACCTTCAAAGTTGATATGAACGGTGGCCCATCGAGTAACACTTGAATAATTGTACGCTTTTTTCACTTCAGCCTGGCATTTCTTCACATCTGCCGGTGTAGCCCCAGTTGCAAATCGAGTTGAAAAGTGGATGATAATCTTGCTGTGTAAAGCTGGTGTGACTGTAGATGAGGGCTTCTTGGGAGGATGAAGGATACATGTATTATCTGGGCCTGCAATTAGTAACGTTGAATGAGAAAATTGGAGAAAAGATTACATACAAGAGGGGTGTGTAAATTGTCCTTTTACTTCGCCGGTTTTCATTGGTGTCAGCGTTAATTCCTCTTCCAGTCCAAGTGAAATAGTGATATGGGAGAGACGAGCATCAGCAAGAATGAAATTGTTGATGTTTGCCCAGGGATAACAACGGCTTTTAAATTTCGGTGAAAGGAAGCCACAGAAACGTTCAATTGGGAATGCCCAGTTAGCCCACACTGGACCGGCCTGCTCGACGTGATCAGGGATATGAAGAAGCCCATGAAGTGTTACTGGGGCAGCCGAGAACCTGCTGGGATCATTCTGGATGTAGAGCCTATGTATTAGATGTAACACGTTATTGAGTTGGATTTTTGCAAGCCAGAGAATTACTCACTCTTCATATTTACACACCCAATTAGCAAAGCCTATGCGAATCTTCCTGATGTCTTCTTGAGTATAGCTGAACTGTAGGCAAAGCTCGACGAGTTTGGTGAACTGCAGAAAGTGAGTGAAGATGGAATCAGGTAGTTGACCCCTGAGGACTACTGGGCCAATGTATAGAAGCCAAAAACACCAACTTTCCGCTGTCAGAGCCTGTCTATCGTCAGAGACATCTGGAGGCCATTGACCGAAACAAGACGGAATCAAATCTCCTGAGGCAGCTGTTGTAGCACCAATAGCTGTCCAAACACCCTCCCCAAACTGATAACCTCCTACGCCGTCATCTAGCCCTTTGAATTGACCTGTCCAGTGCTTAACAAGATTCTCGAGGTTATTTTCGAAGACCAAATGCATGAAGTCATGAGGGAATGAGTTCGGAAAGACAATGGAGGAAAGTGAGCTGAATATGGATATTCCCTTGATTCCATACTGACAGGACAAGATTTCCGATTGACGTTGGGAGGGAGCAAACTGTACCTGTGCTGCCTGCTGTTGGAATTCAGAGAACGTTAGATAAGGCAAATGCAGAGGATGGTAGCGTTTAATGGACAAAGGATCTGCAGTGACAGCGGGATGCACACTACGGTCTAGAGGGACATAGTATGTCCGAGCTCCCGGTGGCATGACCCCAGAGATATTGCACATATGACAAGGCCGATAGCCATTATGACCCTTCATGTGCATCACCATTGACATTGCGGGCATATCACTGAAAAGATATAGCAGGTAGGCAAACAGCAGGAACACTGTTCTCGTCTCTGCGTCCCATGCTTTGACACCTCTCCCAAGTCTATCCAGCTCCTCTCTGAATGGCCATCCAAAAGAGTCGAAATCCTGCGGCTTTTTGGGACCAGGTATGACACCAAGGCAGAGTGTGTGCTCGCGATGGAAGTGGATTTCAGGGGCAAGGTTGTAGTTAAATATGATGAGGGGCCAACAAGTCTTCTTGCGTCTTCTCCATAGCGCAAACCCATCCGTACCAAAACCGAGTGCAATATCACGTCGGTCAGAGAAATGCTTGTGGTCCAACTCTTCACCATCAATAACGACAAACTTGTGGAGCAACTCCTGATAAAGAGTGCTATCGAAGACATTGTCATCAGACTGGAAGTTGGCCCAATACTTCAATTTCTCGATCATGGATGGATTCCAGTAGTATGCAATGAGCCAAGGTATGATGGGGATGTAGACGTAAGTTTTTCAAGGTTTACCGTCAGGGCGTAAACGCTGCTCACTGCAGAAATGACAAGTTGTGTTTTCCGAGTAATCGCCAGTGTAGGCCATGCACAAATTGACACACATGTGAAAAGTCTGAGGTTGGAGTCTGGAGAGATCTGCAACTTCACACTGCATCACCTTCCAAGACTTCAGCGGTTCCTTTGGAAACACACGAGGCAACATGTCAAAGCCAGCATTGGTGAGATTCGCCTTGAGTTTGAATTTGAACGTCCGGATGGCAGTGAGTTCTTCTTCGGAAAGGACTATCAAGTTCAAATTCGTGAAGTCAGTATTTAAAAAGGAATAGTAAAAATCAAGAGTAGCTCACTATCAGCATAATCTTCTAGCTCCCCAAGAAGCATCTCCAAAGCCAAGTCATCAGCGGTGAGGCCTCGGTTGACCTCCTCGTCAATTCCAACGCCGTTGAACTCGTCACTGGAAACATCCCCATCACTATATGCTCCCTCTTCCTTATCCCAATCAACTCCATGTTCCTCATCTAGCAGACGGTCGTGCTTGCGATCATCTTCGTCGGTTTCACTTCCTTCAGCGACAAAGTCATTGGTACTCTCATCAGGGAGATCTTGCGCTTCCATTCCAACAATCCCATCGTCATACTCCATAGCCGGGAATGGTGGCTCTTGGGATATACGATTTGCATTGTCCTATCCTATCCCATGAGCATGGCAATGGTTATAAATGTTCAAGTCACATACCGGGACTGTGATGAGCATCTCATCCTCTGAATTATAATCGCCGTTATCCTCACAATCCGTGTCCAAAGCTTGATTAGCCATTGTATCTGCGGTTTGGTGAGTGAGGAAAGCACCTCGCTCATGGCATAGTGCCTGTTTCTTGCTCATCATCTTTCCACAGCACTTGCACACTCGGTGCTTCGGTTTGGCTTTCTGTTTTTGTCTATCCTTCGTTTGCTGTGCCATGATGTTGGTTATAGTTTGCATACGGTGTCGTGTTTTTCGAGCCATTGTAGAAGTGAAAGGAAGAGTGCTGGAGAGTAGGTAGTGACAGTGTTGGACTTATCGAGTGAGAGAGATAACGCTGGATGCGAACGCGTCTGATCACATGGGCCGGATACATGTTTGTTGAAAAATGCAGAAGTCAGTCAAATTGGAAACAGATTAAAAAAAAACAGGTCCTATAAATCGATAGCATCCACACCAACTCCCTTTCTTTCCAACCACCACTTCAGCATGACCAAAGACACTAGCAAATCCAACAGCGCTGGCACCAGAGCCACCGCAAAACCCTACGACAAGGATAAAGGCGAGTGAGACTTACCTGATAGTAATCTGGCACCAAGGCTGACAAGTGCGTGTTAATATGAACCAGAGAGAGAAGCCAGACCCAGGAAACGCAGCACGAACACTACCACGAAAGCAAACCCAGGAAGTGGCATTCCAGAAGGTATTAGGGTTCTGGAAGGTGGTGGCGAGTTGGCCGACAGCATGGGTACGCTCTCGGCAGCTTGCCCTCTCTGTAAAAATTCCTGATTAGCATGTAGACATTGACAGTGAGGACACCCAGCAGAACACTGGCACCCAAACCAAGAATAAATGTACGTTGCTCCCAACTTTAATGTGACCACAAATGCTGACTCTTGTTTCAGAGAAAAAAATTCCAGCTGCGAAGAATGTTAAAAAGAAGAAAGGTTAGCTTCTGTCATACCTTTATTCATTCTTGTCTACATTTTGCTACAGCTCCCAAGGCCACGAACCAGCTCTCCACCATCACAGCCCCTACTGATATCCTTGGAGAGATCACCAATGGGTTCTTTGGGGATCCCAACGAGAACTCTGGCATGCCTATGAATGACGGAACAGAGAAGAGCGTTGATGCATCTACGAATGATAGGAGTGGGTCGTAAATGTTTTCATTTCATGTATTGTTCCTAATACAGTGCTAGATAACCAAGATGTGTCTGACGCCGAGACCAAATTGGAGGACACGATGGGTGAGTTTCTGTTCTGACCATAACCACAAAAAAGAACTCACCTACTATTCTACTATTCCAAGAACGAATCCGGAGGCTCACAGCTGAGCTGGAAGCTCAGAAGAAAGCTCCTCCAGCAGCTGCATTCCCAGTCCTTTCCACTACTCCAGTTGCAGCCCGGGTACACCCCGCTACTAATGCCAAAACGAAGACTACTCCTGCTCCTGTCAAGTCTGTCCCTGTAGCTTCAGTTCCCACTGAAAAAATTCTGGTCGCCAACGCCCGTCCCGCTGCAAAGCCGAATACAAAGACAACGGCTACCAAGGGAAGCACAACCAAAGACAAACCCGCTGTGCCAGCTAAGGCTGCTACAAAGGCCAAGGAAGTGGAGGTGGAAAAATTGGAGATCGAGAATATTGACAGGCCCAAAGGTGAGCCTGGCGACAGATTCAATCTTCAAGAGGCTTGTGGATTGGGAGGAGATGACGAGCACTGGGCTCGGTTTGGAGTATGTAATCACTTCAGTCACATGCATTACAACTCCCCTTCATGTGTACGCGTCATCACTAGGAGTTTGTCCGTTCCTCTTGCCAGTGTGCAGGAGTCGATTACAATCAGACCTACACCAAGCAGGACCCCATCGTCAAGGCTCTCATTATCAAGAAAGTATGTTTACACTCACCAAAGCCTGTGTCCTTTTCTTTATTCTGTACTAACATGTCATGACTGATCAGGTTACACAACTCGACCCTTACTTTTGCAAGGAACATTTTACAGCCTCTTGGCCCATCCAAGACTACATGAAGGTCCATATTAATAATGTCCGCAACTACAAGACGCGTAAGGCCAGTGGTAAACACAAGTCCAAGTCCAAGAAAGTGCGCGAGACTGCAGCTGCAACTATCATTGAAGACACTGAAGACGAAGATGGCGAGATGGATCAAGACAAGGTCGAAGGCGCTAGAAACGAAGATGTTGATGCAGAAATGGACGATGACCAAGCAGAAGTGGAAATCATTGATGAGGAGAGCGAAGATGATGTCGACGCTGAGGAAGAGTAATAAATAGCCAGTGGTGAGTATTGTATAACTCTGGTTCTTATTGCCATCTTTACTGATAATTTTGTTGCCCAGTCATTCTATAATCTATTTGCGCAGAGGGCGCAGCTTCTCCTACTTAAGCTTAACGTTAACTATTCCTTACACTACATCCCTGCATGGTCTTCCGAGTCCCACTGCTACTTTCCCAGTGTACTGTATACAATTATTGTCCAATATGAATATCTGCGTGCTATGAAGCACAGTTGATAATCACCAGGATCTCGGATGAAAACAAGGCTCACTCCTTTTCGGGTGGACGGACGACACTGGATGACACTGGATGAATAAGGGACATATAGGCTATTAAAGTCACCCAGAAGTCATCTGCCAGTCTGTTACCAATTCCACAGTAAAGCGCTGGAATTTCAACCGCTCGTCGCTGGATTTTCATGTGGTACCGAGTTGAATCCTTTTGGATGACAGTCATCTGGTCCCGGGCGCACAGTGAGTGTAAGCTTGTGCAAGTCGTGTCCATGGTGCACCCAGGTTGCGTCCAGAGTGTGTGCAGGTTGTATCCAGAGTGTACACAAGTTGTGTCTGGAGTGCACGCAAGTTGCGTCCAGAGTGTGTGCGAGTTGTGTCCATGGTGCGTGCAGGTTACATCCAGAGTGGTGTGCGCAAGTTTCGTCCAGGGTGGGTGCATGCAGAGGGTTTCCAAGCATCCAGTCCTCTTACTGTCCCCTAAATGTGCCATTATCTATTTTCCATCAATACATTCAATTTTTCATATATATTTTCTTCTTTTTGTTGTAATGTTTCAGTAATCCTGGCTGACTTACCCCAATATTACTGTGACTACAACGTCACAGTAAGTCTCCTGTAAAACATTTACCATCACTCTAGATTTACTGTATACTTGAATGTTGTAAATCCTTTGTAATACAGACTTGAATTACTGGAAGATATACTGTGGCTTTTTCTCACACTGAAATACTTCTCTATTTCTTGGCTGTATTACCCAATGTATTACTGTGACACCACGTCACTCTGAAATGTTCCTGTACTCCAACTTGTCTTACAGCAGTCTTACAGCATTGCTCTGAAAATTTCTTCTCTCTGTAATACCTCTGTAATCCAAGGCAGATTACTTGTTGAATGGCTTGGTGTAAGGTTGCTGTAATCCCTATGTAGGGCACCAGATCTACAGGGATTTGCCCTCTGAAATGTCCCTGTAATACAACTTGTCTTACAGCAGTCTTACAGCATTGCTCTGGAAAATTCTTCTCTCTGTAATACCTCTGTAATACAAGGTGGATTACTTATTGAATGACTTGTTGTAAGGTCACTGTAATACCTCTGTATGGCAGATGATTTACAGGGATTTGCCTCCAGTGTATCATTGTCTTCCAGTGTGTTATCATTTTCTTCTCTCTTTTTCCTTTGCTTCCTCGACTGAAGACATCAAAACCTCCCTGGTTTGTATATGCCAGGTATGTTTGCTTTTCCCTTTTTCTATGTGTTTCATCTTCCATTATTCCTTCTCTTTATCTGCTCGGATTGGTCGAAAAAAACCCCAGTCCATATTTATCTGCGGATGGCATCTGACAATCCAATCCGCCGGATTATCCGCAGATGGTACGTAGATCCTGTTTGGTGGCCTTAAACGGGCTTTTCGCCCGTCAGTTTTTCGGCCTTTCCTTTCCTTTTGTTTCTGAACACTTGCAGCCATCATAGCGTCCGATTTCTTTCCCTTTCATACCATCATGACTTCTCTTTGCACGGTTCTAGTCCTTTGCATCAGATTTTGACCTTCGTTTTGAGGGTCAATGGATTTCTCTGTCACAACAGTCTCTCTACTCAAATTGGACCTCTGAGCACCCCGTGGCGCTATGCAATGTTTTTAAATATACAATTTTCCCGAGATTTTATTAATTCCTGGCTTGGAATCTGATAGAAGCCAGTTGATGGTGCTCATTTAGCGCTCGTCACTCCCTTTCCTTTGGGCCTCGTGTAACGATTGTCCTAGATCCGAGTACTGTATTTCAAACTCTTATTACATCCTTGTTCCCTATGGTCCGACTTTCTAGCTTTGTACGATCCAGACATAGAGTAAGCTTTGTGGTAATCGTGACTTGCGGACCCCTAATCTCGTCCATTGGTTCACAACTCTCCATCACACCACGACCTCATTCTAATCCCGTGCATTTTTGTTCGACCGTGCGTCGAAGAGATGGAAACAGTGGCTTTACTGGTGTCCATGACGTCCTCTAGGCTTTGGGTGTCGTGTCTAAGCTGGCGTAAGGGGATGACATCCTGTAAAGGTCTTCCGACTTTCAATTTCACGGCCAACGCTCCCGATGTCGGCGCACTAAATCGAGGTGTTGAGCATTGTGCTCGTCGGGTGGGTGGATGGATAGGAGAGTTTGTGCGTAAGATACCGTAGTCCAGATATACGCAAGAGGCAACAATCAAGCAACAATATGATCCCCTATTACGAAGCTCGCATTATACGTCTAATCATCTGATAATTGACATGGACGCGTCGCCCGCGTAAAGCGGGCCCCTATTCACGGGATCAGAATACCTAGTCACGTACTTATTCTGATCCATTGCCATCATGATTTGCTGCATCACATGTACTAATGAATCGATAGCACTTGTATAAATTGGGAAAACTTGGTCGGGGTGCGTGCGTATGTGTGAGGGGAAAGGGGGCAAAGATTCGAAAGCATGTGTGCGTGGTAGAAAAGGGAGAAAAAAAACCCAATACTAAACAACTTCAAGAACACAGAAGACTGAAGGCATAAAAATGTGTGTACGTGGTAGAAGAGGCAGAAAAGACTGGAGCTGCATACATGAAGAACAAACACGAATTGATTACTTCTCCTAAATTGGAACCTCTTGAATCTCTTCTCCTCCAAACTCCTTTTGATTCGCTTCGCACCAGGACGGCTCCCGAACCTGGCTCTCAGCCTGACTCTCCTCCGCTTGGGATGCTGCAAATCGGGCTGAGATAAACCGGATAGATTGAGAAAGGGACATTTCGTTCGCAGATTTGTTCTTTGCTTCAGCCTTTTGAACCGTTACAGCCAGGATAATCAAGATAGGATATAAAGACTTGACTCAAAACATATTAGTGAAGTACATGCCTAAATATCAAGGATTTAAAACACCTACTGTTAAGCCTGGCAGAGCATTGGCAAAGATCGAGAATGGAGCTGTTGTCGCTGCCAAGAGTGAGGTCAGCATGAACGCGACCTGTCCAGGCGAGACTTAGAAGATAATTCAGATGAGATCAAATCACCAGCACCAACCCAAAGCACACAATAAAGAATTCCAGATTCTACCAGTAGCACTAGGATTGTTTGGACTTGGGAAACTGTGTTTCCACAGTGGCTGAGGCTTTTCCTGATATCTTGATGGTGAGACCTTGATGTAGAATTGAACAGTTGTCAGTGAGAAATTAATTTGCTGGATAATGAACCAACCAAGCTTTGTAACCTATGAAACCGGTAGCAATAATGTTTGTACCCAGCAACGGTAAAACATATATTAATCCTTGCCGCCTGTCATTGTCAAGAGGAAGATCTGGCTGCAGGGCTTGAATAATATTAATACCTGCATCTACACCTGCACCAGCTTGGATCATAGTTCAAAGTAAGACGATAGAAGGCTTAAACCTTGGCAAATGAATTTTTGGCTCACCACAAGATATAATCATAGCCATGGTCAGAACACCCTTGACAAATCGGTTGCCAGGAAATAGAACCCAAGCTCTCCAAACTACGATCCCATCTCCGATTAAATACTTTTCGGAGAAACGAGTGTATCAAATAATTGAACAAAGCTTGAGACAGGAGTAGTACTCACATTCAGCCTCTCACACGGCATTACTTCTACAATTTCCAAGTCTGTCATCTGGCGTCCAATCTTTGCAATGTTAGGCACGCCGTAGCCAATTTCTGGAAGTTGTATCAGGATAAATAAAGTCTGAGCGACCCCATCTCCAATTGTGAAGATAAACATCAAGGCAACGAGCACAAAAAGGGTGAGCTGAGGTTTTGAATAATGCTTTTGTTGTGATCTGAATAATAAAAAAATTTATCACTGGTGTGTAACAAACCATATGTACAAACTTACAAAACAGCATAAATAACTGTGAGGATAAGTGCGGCATTCATACCACAAAGCAGCCATGATACAGATACTTCTAGCATCCATCCTTTGATGGCAATGAGATCAGAGTCCCTAAGGGGAAGAGACTGTTGCTGTGTTTTAAGTGTGGACATTGAGAATCAAGATAGATGGAAGAGGAGGGAGAAATGATCCTGCAGCTTTGGCGGAGCTTACAGCGACTTATATCCATCATGCAACTTCTATAATTGGGGCTAGATACTCCCAATCTGATCCAGTCATACTTTTAAAGATGCACTACACATTGGTCCAGAGTCAGCGCTGAGGTGGCGTGTAAAAGTTAGAACCCGTGAGAACCTTTGGTACTCAATTGGGAGGTCGACATAAGTTAACTCGGCCTAAAGGGCCTCGTAATAATTCGGAAAGCCTTTTTGTGTCTGGAAATGGTGTTTTAAGTCGGAAATAATACTTTCCACTTTAGTACAGCATAATTGGCGTTGCATCTTTTCTGAGCATCCCTTGGACGAATCTCAAGCCTAAAGTTCTCCTTTTCCATCCATTTCATCTCCATTCCCCTCGCAACTGGTCACTATTTATTTATGCCAAGACTCTTTCCCAGCTTATCACTATTTCACGGCGACCCTCTTTTCAACTGCCCACAACCCACTCTTCGGGTCCTTGTTCATCACGGCCTTTCTTCCCTGTCCGTACCAACATTTTCATCTTTTGACCCATATAGTTCTCCCGTTTCCCTCTTATGGCCATAATGATTCCAGACATCAGCACATCTGGGTATGTTTTCACAGAAGTTCAAATGCCACTGGGAAGATTGGTTGAGGTTGAGCACACTGCCGCTGCGCTGTGAGGGCAGTGGTCATATTGGTGGCAAATCTTCTATTTCCGGACCGAGTCGACCGAGTCCTTCCGACTTCGATCCCGGTGATTCATGTGCAGATCAGGAAGATGGTCACCAGTGCTCTTCACAGAAGAAAATCCGATTCGTGCGTTTGTTCCGCTATAAACCCTATTGGTGGTGTCAAAATTTAGTACACGAAGCATGGTTCATGTGGTCTTCGAACATTGGAATGTTCTATTATGATGTATGGTGATTGATTGACAGGTACTACAGCCCTATGGCCACAGCGTATATAAAAGTCCTGTATTCCAGCTCGCTTGATACAAGCGTTGACATGGGCAACAATACCTCAGCCAGCAATTTTCAGCAGCTTCCGACCTTCAAGTTCGACAGAAATACCGGCATTTTCGTATACTCGTCATTGGTCGTGCTAATGCTGGCAAAACGACGCTCTTGAAGCGAGTCTGTAATACCACAGAGGAGCCTTGCATCTATGATGAAAAGAACAGAAACTTGGTGGGTTCCATTTGTCTGAACATAGAAATTACAAACTAACCTTCAAGCACATCTTACAGCTAGAGCCTACTGCAGATGTAAATTATCGGAACCTCCTAATGTCTTTACCTACTGAATTCATTAATCAGCGTGGAGTTCACGACATCCACAGAGCATTTGCATTTGCCAGTAACCCACAGTTCATCTTCCATGATTCACCTGGATTTGAGAAGGGTGGTGCTAAAGAGCTGGAGGATGTCCAGCAATTTATTGAGAACCGCGCAAAGGCAACCAATGTGGAGGATCAACTTCATGCAGTTTGGTATGTTTCTCACTAGCTCAGTTTCATTACTAGTATTGACCGCTACTGTAGGTTTTGCCTGGTAACTGACGCAGCAAGACCTGTGTTGGAACTGGAAGAAAGATTTTTCAGAGAGAAGCGGTTTGGAAATGGTTTGTGTTTTCATTTATGATCCGTCTCAATTCCAAACCACCAGTCAGTTCCAGTGATCGCAATATTTACCAAATTTGATGACCTGGTCACGCAACTCTATGATGAAGATAGGGAAGAGGCTCAAATTTATCGAGATGCAACAGCATATGTAGAAGATAAATTTCAAAAGCCACTAGCAGAGTGTAACTACCCACCCAGTGCATATTTATGCTTCGAAGGTATGGTCTTGAATTTTTCTCTGTAGTATTATTGATCATTGTGTGGATAGCTATGCAAGAACCCAATGGTAATCACCAGCAACAGGTAAAAGAACTAATGAAGAAAACTGCAGATTCACTGGGTGATCCTGCCATGAAGTTACTATTTGTTTCCATCCAGCAAAACAATTTAGAACTTTGCATCAAATATGCAGTCAAATAGTGGGTGTCTCCCATATGTGGTTTTCTCTCAGTCTAAGTTATGTTTATGCAGCACAGAAGCTGTGAACTTTACCTTGAAAAGGAATACTTTCAATTGCCTGCAATGGTTCTGTCATGTCTATGTGAGCTCAGTTGCAATACATATTAGGGCGTTAATGCGTGACATTGCAGTTTGAGGTGGGTGCAATAATTTAAGGAAACACTTGAGGTGTGTAACATGTAGATACATCATTTGTCATTTTAACACTACCAGTATAGGAGATTGAACAAAGGAGGTGGATAAACAGTATGTAAGTAATGGACCATTTAATGACAGTGATTTCAACACTAATAGAAATTACTAGGATGTGAGTAATGATTGGTATGCAAGGATGTGCAACTGACAGAATCATGCCAGTATGTATGTCAAATTTTATTGAAGAGTTAGAAAGAGATAAACAGGTGCATAGGGAAAGACAGTAAGTGTCTAATTTATTGAAAGAGAGAAACATAATGACTTCACACATATTGTGCTAGGAGGTGAGAGAGAGTCAACAGTTCATTCTGAGGACTAGAGGGCTGATAACTTCAATGTGAAATTATTCAGAAAGATGTGAGTGTCTCTGTCTGTGCTGGAACAGCATCTGCTGACTAGGCCCCCTGAAAATGTGTCCAGGGAGTGAGTGTGTGTGTCTGCCTGTGCTGGGAGGAGGATCTGCTAACCAGGCCCCCTGAAAATGTGTCCAGGGAGTGAGTGTGTCTCTGCCTGTGCTGGGAGCAGGATCTGCTGACCAGGCCCCCTGAAAATGTGTCCAGGTTGTGAGTGTGTCTCTGCCTGTGCTGGGAGCAGGATCTGCTGACCAGGCCCCCTGAAAATGTGTCCAGTATGTGAGTGTGTCTCTTCCTGTGCTTGGAGTAGGATCTGCTGACCAGGCGCCCTGAAAATGTGTCCAGCGAGTGAGTGTGTCTCTGCCTGTACTGGGAGGAGGATCTGCTGACCAGGCCCCCTGAAAATGTGTCCAGGGAGTGAGTGTGTCTCTGCCTGTGCTGGGAGCAGGATCTGCTGACCAGGCCCCCTGAAAATGTGTCCAGGGAGTGAGTGTGTCTCTGCCTGTGCTGGGAGGAGGATCTGCTGACCAGGCCCCTGAAAATGTGTCCAGGCAGTGAGTGTGTCTCTGCCTGTGCTGGGAGCAGGATCTGCTGACCAGGCCCCCTGAAAATGTGTCCAGCGAGTGAGTGTCTCTGCCTGTGCTGGGAGCAGGATCTGCTGACCAGGCCACCTGAAAATGTGTCCAGTATGTGAGTGTGTCTCTGCCTGTGCTTGGAGCAAGATCTGCTGACCAGGCCCCCTGAAAATGTGTCCAGTATGTGAGTGTGTCTCTGCCTGTGCTTGGAGCAGGATCTGCTGACCAGGCCCCCTGAAAATGTGTCCAGTATGTGAGTGTGTCTCTGTCTGTACTGGGAGCAGGATCTGCTGACCAGGCCTCCTGGAAATGTGTCCAGGCAGTGAGTTTGTCTCTGCCTGTGCTGGGAGCAGGATCTGCTGACCAGGCCCCTGAAAATGTGTCCAGCGAGTGAGTGTGTCTCTGCCTGTGCTAGGAGCAGGATCTGCTGACCAGGCCCCCTGAAAATGTGTCCAGTATGTGAGTGTATCTCTGCCTGTGCTGGGAGCAGGATCTGCTGACCAGGCCCCCTGAAAATGTGTCCAGTATGTGAGTGTGTCTCTGCCTGTGCTGGGAGAAGGATTGAGCTGGATATGCTGACCAGGCCTCCTGAAAATGTGTCCAGGGAGTGAGTGTGTGTCTGCCTGTGCTGGGAGGAGGATCTGCTGACCAGGCCCCCTGGAAATGTGTCCAGCGAGTGAGTGTGTCTCTGCATGTGCTGGGAGCAGGATCTGCTGACCAGGCCCCCTGAAAATGTGTCCAGCGAGTGAGTGTGTCTCTGCCTGTGCTGGGAGCAGGATCTGCTGACCAGGCCCCCTGAAAATGTGTCCAGTATGTGAGTGTGTCTCTGTCTGTGCTGGGAGCAGGATCTGCTGACCAGGCCCCCTGAAAATGTGTCCAGCGAGTGAGTGTGTTTGTTGCCTGAATGGCTTCCTCTGTATAATACCACTGCTTTAGTTGGTAAATATATTCCATTTCCACATGGCTCTTTTTAGTTAATTATGATGCCTCATATAGGAAAAAAGCACAAAGATTGTACAGCAAATCATGAAACACCCTCCTTCCTCTGTATGTCATTTGTACTTCTATTTATGCTATACTAACTGTATATAGCAGCAATCCTTGGAATTATTTGCAGGTTTGTTGAATTTTGCCTTCTGAACTCACCCAAATTTCATGAGATTCTTTCCCTCATAGCACTACTTATTTGTGCTGAACAGTCTTTCTGGCTTATGTCCCAACCTGGATCTACATCCTTCAAAGCAGCTTTTCGTGATGCTTGGAAAATGTTTTTGAAAGATCACCAAAAACAAGCAACTCTCCGCAGTGCCCTGGGCAGGCTTTCCAATGATGATGAGCAGGAATTGGTCAAGATTATATTGGCAAATCGCCTCCGTATGTTTTTTTCTGAACATTATTGTCTCTATTTGTAACAATTCCTTTCTTCAGCACATGCACATAGACAGTAATTCTCCTCTTAATAACCTGCCCACCCCATGACTATGATTCAACTCCTAGTCAATTAAATCCCCATCCTCAAAATTGCAAGCTTGATGCATAAGCTTCTATTTCCATGCATCTACTCTTCCATTTGAATGACAAGAGAATTTCATTTGATACCTGGGCTTGGTGTTTTGGTGTTTTGTACCTGTTAAGAATTTGAACTTGCAGACAATAATACTTGATTGTTTTTAAGCAAGTTAAATTGCAGTCCACATAACTATCATAAATGCTCAGACTACTAATACATACCAGAAACAGAAAAAGAAGTTTAGTTGATACAGTTATCTCAACAAATGTAAGTATAAGATATGGTTGAGATGAATCGAACACTACTGACAACACTGGGGGAAAAGGCAATGGCTGCCAGTACATATATCTTTTATCTCTCTGTAGGGTATAAAAGATGACAGACTTAGGACAATATGCCTAGAGTCTCAGCTTCAATGCCCTGCATGAAGCGCAGAAGACAATCAAATTGTACACATAATTCTTGAGCAAATCTATTGCGTGATAAATACTGAAGTGAATAGATACACAGAAAGTTCAAGGACGCTTGAACATCTTTCAGCAATGCTATGGTGACATATTTAGACTCTCAGTCCTGCGCAAAGCACAGAAGAAAAAAAAAGCTGTATAAATATTTCTTCAAACCATCTCTTTCCTGGTAATAAATATTGTAGTGGGTCTATAGGCAAAAAGTACAAGAAAACTTGAGCCCTTGGTGTCCCATAACAGTCAGTGGAACAGCCCAGAGAGCAAAACAAAGGGGAGCAAAAAAGGATCTGACTGGGAATTGAACTTGAAAGAGGAGGAGGAGTTTATTCTCTGCACTGTAAAGCTATATAAGAATAATGTAATGTAGCTGTACGTGGACCCAATATCTGGGTACTGCAGGGCAAGTGACAGCACTGTAGGGCTAATCGTCCTGACAAGCAGGCTAGGGCATCTACAACACTGAAGCGCTGAGATATGATATGGAGACAGTATGGCGTGGTCTCGATGTATCAGTGCAGAGACAATATGGCATTGTCTAAATGTGAACGTAGGCAGGTGATCCCGACAAGAAAACACAGAAATAAGAGGAGACATAAACCTATACTATCAAAACAATATCCTTCCCAAACAATGTTCTTTGCCATTCCTTCCAACTTCTTTTCAACCAATAATTCCAATTCTTCAAAATATCCAAGGCGTGGGGCCACTTCAAAACGCATACAGACGAGCATACACCCTGTAGTCCAGTCAATAAGACTGTTTTGATGGTGAGGACCCTGTGTGTCAATAACTGCAGACACAAAGGATGAAGCTGCTATGCAGTATTGGTGGTGAGTTTGATGGCCAGGTGTCAGTCCAGTCATGTAAGACTGTTTTGTCACAGAATGAGGGATAGAAACAGTTCGGTTCAGATATGCGGACCACTGATGTTACCAGCAAAGGTCATCTGCATTGATACTGAGACAGGCTGTAAAGGTGTGTGTGTGCATGTTGTAGGGAGTGAAGGGAGTGGGGATAGCGGACTGGAGGGATGAAAGGGAGTAGGACCATAGTGCTGGAGAAGTCTTGAAGCATTGTTCATGCACAGGAAGATTGGGAGTGTAGGGGTGTTGTTGAGCTGCTCAGTGATGGATTTCATTGCAAGAGCAATGGAAGACGTTGTGAGGAAGAGCAGGGAACTGTTGAAGGGGTTTGAGGACCTTCCAGGACAAGAGGCATGTCAAAAATGCTATAGACAATCTCTTCAGGAGGTCTCAGATGTGAGACCTCATAAAAACTTGAGAAGGTCAAGGGTGTCCAGACTGGAGAATTCCAGACATGGGTAGGTAGGTAGGTTCAGGTGTCGAGGGCCTTGAAAATTTTTTTGACCCCCTTAGGGAATGACTAAGAAATGACCTTGGAAATGGTTTCTGACACAAGAAACACTAAATACAAGTTTAGTTTACATGTTTCTGAGATGTGAGAGTCACAATTTGATGTAGGTGCTTGCACCTTCGGAAGCCTCTGCAAATAGCAAGCAGAGCCTCATCCAATACCCTCTCTCAAACATTCATTCATCATTTCATTTATGTTTCTGATTTATTTGTTTCAGCATTTTCCAAGGATCGGTTGCAGCGGGTGCTGTGGTTTGCAGCAGAGGCTCATCATACACCAGCATGATCCATCACATATATATATGATTTGATTCATCAATTATTCTTCAGTTCAAGTTTGACCCCCAACTGTCTACGCATTTTTTCTTCTGCCCACCCATCACCATCTTTTAATAACACATATTACTACTACCAACATTTGTATGTATGTACAGCCCACACGTGCACTCACAATCTCTACATTTTGATGGGGGCAGTTGCCCTCAGTTTGGCCTATTACATATGAAGGGAAGCTTGCAAGTAAGGTGGATTGCAAGTAAGGTGGATTGCAAGTAAGGTGGATTGCAAGTAAGGTGGATTGCAAGTAAGGTGGATTGCAAGTAAGGTGGATTGCAAGTAAGGTGGATTGCAAGTAAGGTGGATTGCAAGTAAGGTGGAGGTCACTTGAGAATGCAACCAAAATGCCATGAGTGCAGCTGACCTGGCATTGGGCTGGTGTGAAAGATGAGCTGCGCAACCACAACCAAATCAACCTCTGTGCAAGTTATTTAATTTGCCACCCATCTTCGGGACTTGGTGATAATTTTGTTACAGGAAAATGAGTAAAATAGAGTGGTTCTATGCAAGTTTTAAAGGGATTTGTCCAGCAGGACCAAATCTTTACATGGGTAAGGCATGGGAATTTCTCTGCAGGTTTTGCAGTTCTGAGTCACTCCTCACAACTTCTTCTCTCTTTGTATCCAGTGTCATTCTATGGATGCCCAAGACTGTGATATTCCACTCCCAGTAAGTGCTTCGAGTGTTACTGAATAACATAACATAACATGACTAATAGGATGAGTGTAACGACAACCTTGACAGCGATACATCAACATCGGGTAGCGTCTGCCTTACGAGAATTCATTGGAAAGTTCTGCCATGTTTACCTGGATGATATTATCATTTGGTCAACGGACGAAGAGGAACATGCTCGTCATGTTGAATTGATTCTCGCAGCACTGAAGGAAAACAAGTTGTATTGTAACCCAAAGAAGTGCAAATTTTTCCAATTAGAAATTGACTTCCTGGGCCATCACATCTCGCATAGAGGTGTAGAGGCACAATCGGGCAAATGCGACGCAGTACTGCATTTTCCGAGACCTCATTCTGCTGCTGCTGCACGTCAATTCCTGGGAATGGTTAGATTCATTGCAGGTTACCTTGATAACTTGGCTGAGTATACACACGTATTAACCCCATTAACAAGGAAGGAATGCAATAAGAACTTCCCAGAGTGGTCCTCTGACCACGAAAAGGCCTTTGTGCGGATTAAGGAACTGGTAGTTGAATGTGCGGTGCTAACAACAATTGACCATGTAAATCCTGGGGACAACAAGATATTTTTGATTTGTGACGCCAGTAATTGGCATACTGGCACAATCTTGGCTTGGGGAAGTGACCTCAAATCTGCGAGACCTGTCGGTTTTGACTCCGCTCAGCTTCCAGGCACAGAGCTTAACTATCTGGTGCACGAAAAAGAATTGCTGGCCATTATTCATGCATTAAAGAAATGGAGAGCAGATTGTATTGGCATGAAGGTATATGTACTTACAGATCATCATACCTTGACAAATTTCCATGGCCAGAAGGACCTTAGTACCAGACAGATTCGATGGCAAGAGTTCTTGAGTCAGTATGACTTGGACATTTCATATTTACCTGGAGATGAGAACACCGGAGCAGACGCCTTATCTCACATTGCACCAGGTTCCTTGCCAGGTGAATCACCCCCATTTTGTCCTAAAGGCACATCTGCGCTCTGGTGGCATGTGTGTATCGCACCCGTAATGTCTACCTCCATTGATGTTGAATTTTGACGCAATTAAAAAGGGCTACGAGACTGATGATTTTGTAAAGAAGCTCATGGAGCTTCCTGCGTTACCTGCAGGTATAGAAAAATGCAATGGCCTTTGGTTTGTCTCGAACAGGTTAGTTATTCCGTCGACAGGCAACTTGAGGGAGACTCTGTACCGGTTGGCCCATGACAGTACGGGTCATTTCGGTGGGGACAAGTGCTACGCATTTTTGCGTGACTCTTACTATTGGCCAAGCATGCAGAAGAACCTGATCGGTGTGTACGTTCCATCGTGTCAGGACTGCCAGCATAATAAAGGGAATACTGCGAAGAACCCCAAGGGTCCTCTTCATCTGCTACGTGTACCTGAACGTTGGCTCGAGAGTGTCACATTGGACTTCATTGGTCCTCTTCCCAAAGATGAAGGTTTCAATTGCATTCTATCCATGACGGACAGGCTGAGTGCTGATCTCCAAATCATGGCAACTCGCACGGATATTTCCACTGAACAGTGCGCAGTCCTGTTTTTCAACAAATGGTATTGTGAGAATGGGTTACCCCTAGAGCTGGTTTCTGACAGGGACAAGTTGTTTATTTCAAAATTTTGGAAAGTGTTCACGACGTTAATGGGTGTGAAACTGAAGATGTCATCTGCCTTCCATCCTGAAACGGACAGGTCCTCTGAACGGTCGAATAAGACGATTAACCAGTCCTTACAGTACTACGTTTCACGACAACAGAAGGGTTGGGTCAAAGCCCTCCCCAAAGTGTGTTTCGACATTATGAATGCAGAGAACTCCAGTATTGGAATGTCTATGTTCCAACTAAAGACAGGATGTTCTCCACGCATCCTGCCTCCTCTGACTCCACAAACTGAGCCTGGTTCCACAGAGGAACTTAATGTTCGAGAGTTCCTGGACCAGATGTTTACCATAGAGCAGGATGCCCGTGATGCCTTGTTTGTGGCAAAGACTCAACAAGCCGTTCAGGCAGACAAACATTCAAGGAAGGAGACATGGTGATGTTGTTGACAGCAAACTGCAGACGACAATACGCCCAAGCAGGTCAAAATCGGGTGGCTAAATTTTTCCCCCAGTTCAACGGACCTTACAAAGTGATTAAAGCTCACCCAGAAACAGATTTGTACACCCTAGATTTGCACAACATGCCTAAAGTTTTCCCAACATTTTATGTGGCACAGTTGAAACCTTTCATTCCTAATAATGACGACGAGTTTCCTGGTTGCGCTCAAATCCCAGCACCGGACCCTGTCCTTGTGAACGGTAAAGCAGAACATTTCATCAACCGTGTAATTGACTCATGCCGACACGGCTGTGGATGGCAGTTTCTGGTTAGATGGGTAGGCGAAGGCCCTGAAGGTGATGAATGGGTTCCTTCTCATCAATATGTGACTGCGAATGCATTGACGAATGGGCTAAACAGGGTGGTGCCAGCCCTGAGGAAATGTTCAACGATGAGATCCCTCGACCTACTAACTAATTTGTTCTTCCAGAGAATTTTTTTTTCTTCTTTTCCTTTACATTTCGTGCTTCATTGTTCATTACACACTACATTTTGCTTCAGAACGGGGAGGAGTGTAAACGTGTTGTGACGTTACACGATCACATGATTGTTACAGCAATATATATATACTAGTCACATACAGCTTGTAACTTAACTTTTACTTTATCTTCAATCACAACGTGTTCTAGATTCTCTCTCGCCTGATCCTCCTCTTGCTCGCCTTTGTGTTCCTGCTCATATAGCAGGTTCTCACCTTTCTTTCCTCGCAAGTTTTACAATTTGGGGCCAAAGAAATCCCAAGCATGGGTCTATGGAATCTCTCAAGCGTCTTTGGGGTAAAGACCCTTAAGAGGGGGATAATGTCATGAACCTCTCATTCCTTGTTCCAAAAACCCTTAGAATGATTCTCAATCCTTCTTTATCTCTCCAATTGCCACTATCCACTTTCCCCTAACAAGATCGACTTCTTCCGAGCTGGGTCATTTATCGCTCCATAGTTGTCTGCGGATCCCCTTAGATTGCGAGTGTATCATCATAGGGCCTTAATTTATCTTACTGATATCTATTTGATTAATTTCTCTGGAAACACGGACATTATTGTAAAGTAGTATATATAGAGTAGGATACTCATCCTGTATCTCTACTCTAGTCTGGTCTTATTATACAGACCTTGCCTTATTCTACTCGTTCCCTAGTGTCATTGTCACCTCACCTAAACACCTTCAGCTCAGTTCTGACAAACCTTAAGGGGATCACTCATTGAACAGTATAGGTTGCATTTCGGCAAAACGCATACACCTGATGGGCTTCATGAGAGTCTAATATGAGACACAGATGAAAAATTTGAATCTACATTAGACAAAGAGATATCTTGGAGGATTATTGAAAAGCAAGAAAGACCACAGGGCAAGAAAAAGCACATAGGGAATTTTATACCTGCTGAAAGGACAGATCCATAGTCCAATGACATGAGACAAAACTCAAGTCCTACAGTGTCAGAGGTAAACAATATTCATGAGATATCACATAGCTCTGATAGAACAACTCCAACTTATGCTTATCCAACTTTGAAATGGTCTGCCAACAGTTGTGTATATGATTCCGCAATCATGCTTCTTTATCATTTGTTCAGATCTCGAAATGCAGCTTTTTCTGATGAAAGGGCAAATTTCTCATCAATATTGATCTGCGGTGGTTCTATATGTTTGTACATGATAAGACAATCTCTGCTTCTGACCCTGGGGCCTCGTACTCGCCACGTGCAGCGTTGGCCAGCACCCCTTTCATTTCATGTATTCTCTCCCTTGCATCCTTTTCACGACCATCGCACTGTACTTATCCCACACTCACGCAATCGCCTTCATCAAATATGTTCTCAAAACAATATAGATATATATATATATATATTTAAGGACTCCCTTCCCTGTGGGCAGTTGTTACGCCTAAAAGCTGCATACTAATCTACTTGACAGGTAGCAGAGACTTTTTTTGCTCAGGGACAAAAGGTGATAGCAAGATCGACCTGGTATTCAGCGGTGAACAACGGCAATCCAGACGTTTGAAGCAAGACACTTACATTCTTTTTCTGACAAGCAACTTGCTTCTTCGTCTGAGGTGGGCTGTGGAAGGCCTGGTGGCAGTGAGGGCCACTGCCTACATATTTGGAAGCATTGCGTTTAATTTCAAGATAGCACAGAAAGAACAAGCAAAATAAACTTACACGTCTTCCCCTTCCCATCACATCCATTATGGTATCCAAAATGGATAGGAACGTTGAATGCGAGTCTGGAAGAAAATATGTGTTTGGGAGGTCAAGACAAACGGGTGTCATCGTTCAACTCGATTTGAGTGCTCACGGAGGAATCAAACTCAAATCAGTACTGGAACCACTTCCAGGCGCGTTAGGATCTGGGTTCTTGAGGGTAGTTTCGACGGTCATGCAATTTTCACCGTTCAATCCGCAATTACCAGTTTCAAGGTACCTGTTTAGTAGATATTGAAGACAATCAGTATGATATGATGTTTGTCACAAGTATGTGAGGAAAGGCTTACGCGATCGCTGAAACCAAAGGTCCATGACTCTTGAAATGACCGCCGCCATGATGGAGGATATGTCCATTGCGAACCAAGCGAGGCTGAAAGTCAAGAAGATCAGATATTAGACTGTGGGGGTGGGAGGACGATACTCAGTGAAACACTCACGGTTCCACGGCCACACCTAGACAACATTAGAGGAGTTGATTGATTCAAAGTCAGCACGCCATCCAAGAAACCGATATGAAAAGACATACTTGTTATGGAATGTAACGGTGTGGCTTTCGCCAGCCCTCTCCGCTGCTGCGTCCACATCAGCCACAGTGGCTCAACCCACGTCTCCTACTACTCAGAAGCTACTGATCACTCAAACTAATGCCAGACACATAGAACGCAAGCTCTGTGCGTTTTTAATCCTTCCTGTCATATTCTGCTCACCACGTCAACTGTCTCAAATTCTGACCGTACCTTCCATGATGCTATATTGCTATATGTCGCTGGAAAGATTTTAGACATCAACAATTCTCAGGATCTTAAACATCCAGGTCGTCTGCACGTTTGCATTTGATGTCAGACAGACTTCCTCGTCCACTGGGATAATGTTCCATTCGGTGTGTTACTTACCCTGTCTTTTTCTTCCTCGCTGATAGTTGTCATAGCGCTGAAGAAGGTACTATTGACAACGTTTTGGTATCAATACGCCCCAAAACCCACAATAAATCTGCAAGCTATCATAACGAACGGAATCGAGGGCCATCAAAGTGCTGAGAAACTCCCAAAGCTCGTTCGTACATTTGTGGAGGACGATTCAGCAATGGGCACTGTGGCTTCTATGCTAGGCTCCAACCTTTTTCTTGTCAGATGCTATTTCAAGTTGTTCTTGAGTACTTCAGGTTCTATTGGCGCGTGGCATGTGCACTCTGACAACACCACAAATCTGTAGTAGAAGAAGCCCTGGCCCCTCACGGCCCCTCAGCTGGGCAGTTCCCACTGCATTTAGCAAATTATGCTTCGTATCTTGTTGTTCGATGTGGCAGGCTGTTGGAGAAGAGGAAAGGATTCTAGTTTTATCACAGCCTCTGTCATTGTATCAAGCTTGAACCTTTTGTTCTCGACACAGGTTCAGGTTCAAGGTGTGAGACTAAGTATACAACACGCAGTACTTAGGTTGATTTTTCATTCAAAGGCCGCGTGTTCCGTGGACACGCTTTTTGCATGCTCCTCAGCTGCGCAGCACCCATTCTATTTCACAAATTATGGTTCGTATCTTGTTGGAGAACAGGAAAGGATTCCAGTTTTATCACAGCCTCTGTCATTATATCAAGCTTGAACCTTTTGTTCTCGACATAGGTTCAGCGGAAGGTGTGAGGCTAAGTATGAAATCTACAGCAGGCAGGACCGCGTATTCCATAGGCAGTACTAATCAGTAAAATAACACGTTTATAGAGGGTATAAAGGTATAGAAGAAGGGGGCATGCACAGGACTATGCCACCTATACGGCTCTATACGGTATAGGTGGTATAGTCCCACGCATGCCCCCCTTCCTCTATACCTCTATATCCTCTATAAACGTGTTATTTTACTGATAGGCTACAGCAGGCAGTAAATTGATTTTTCATTGCCAACTTACTGTTCAAGCTGCACCCTGTGACGCGGCAATTTTGTAAAATACCAGGTTGTTCCATAGATAGCTTCATATAAAAAACGACGGTTATTCCTATGCTCACAACCGACTCTTTTTTATAAAAGCCCTGCTAAATAACCTAGGCCAAGACAAAGACTCATATGACTGGTGCTCTGGGCTGGATGGTATGGACCAAGGTCCATCGCTGCTTGTCCGTCCTCAAGGCTTCCGAACTCGGCTTTGGCCTCGCAATCGGCTTGGACGGCCACTTTACAAAACGAGTATCTCAACGCATCGCGTTGAGCCGTTACATCATACTGCAGGCGGGTTTGCGGTTGGGCACATATTTGGGTAGCACACGAATAGACCTATCATTACTTTGTACATATGATTGGTTAATAGATTGAAAAAAACTCCACACCGCCAACATGCGCGGGGTCTGCTACAGTGGTACCAGGTTGTGGCGGGGTAGGGCTCATCACAGGTAGATGTTGTACGCTGGCCCGGCTCTATACGTCGGAACGAAAAAGTCAGCCAGACGGGAAAAGACAAACAACAAATGAAAGATGCACCATCCCATGACCAGTATGCCCCGCACACACCCATAGTCCCGGTTTGCCCGGTCTGGGTCTGATGAGGAGAAGGCCATCAGAGGTCTACACGGTAAAAAAAGTCAGTATAAAAAGCCAAGAGAAAGCAACTCGAAGGGAAGTAAAAAAACAAAACAGAGAAGAAATAAAAAGAAACACTCACAAACCCTACAATCCCCCTCAGTCTCCATTAATGATCCACTCCCCGTTGCAGTCCTGCCTTTACAGTGATAGGGCTGGTGAGTGTAGTAGGTAGAAATGTAGCTTTCAATAGAAAACTACTAAAACCACACTAAAACGCTCAACAAGACTCCTTAAGTTTCGAAGGGGTCTCGGATGATAAGAGTATTGATGAGGGAAAATCAAACACTCTAGGATGTTCTCGGTAGGTGGGTAGTCAAGTGTATTCGAGTGTATTCAATCAAACGGAGATTCCTCCGTAATACTGCGAGTCCGCAGGTCGGGATTCCCCTAATCACTTCTGAGATTCCTCAGTGCACAAAACTGCGAGTCCGCAGGTTGGGATTCCCCTGATCAAAATAAACTCTAAAACTCTTTCTCTGTTGTCACTCGAAGACGAGGTCTCTAGTGTCTAACGGGGGCGGGTTCTATATCTATGTATCTACATCTATTGTACTTATATACAGGTCCAATCAATTAAAGTAAAAAGATGAATATGTATATAATTTCGGGCGCAACGAATAGTATATCTGTGGCGGTGGCTTGGAGCCTGAGCGTATGATTTTCTATGCTTTGGTTTTCTTCTTTCTCTACGGTCCAGTTTCCCTGAGCTTGTTTTTCAATCGTTCTTTATTTCTCCGTTGCCACAGTATTCATTTCCTTAGCGATAGGTCTCCGAGAGTCTCCATTACTCGGGATCAAGGTTCAAGCTTTCTGTTGTTCACTTGTGATTCAATTTTACTAGCCTGGAGCCACAGCTCCGTTCTTCGGCTCGTACTGACTGAGGAGCCTGACGCGGACAGGTTCAGTCAAGTCAGATTCAATAGGTAAGTGAATTTAATATTGTCATCGCGATTTTACAGGGGTGTACGACGTGCAGTCGTATCAACAGTGTGTTCAGTTCCCTATAAAGAGGTGTCATGTAAATGGAGTGTTGAAGGGACAACGTTACTCACCACTCTCCTTTGCTCCTTCATAACCCATTCCCTCACTGCATCTGTAACAGTCTTAAACCCACTCAACCCATTATTAATCCAGTATATTCCCTGGGTGGTACCCATTTAATCAACTCCTCTTGTCCGTACTTCCTCCAAACATGACATTCTATCAGACGAGCGGTGGCGGCGAAGGGCTGATTGAAAAGAGAGCGTTATTTGAGACAAAGATGCCATGGTTATTCTGAACTGGAGAGTGCAGGTGTGGAGGTATGAGTTACGGAAGTATGAGACACGTAGTACTACTAGTAGGACGCACCATAAAAGTTGACGGCTATGTATGGCCAAGTGTTGCAAATGAGGCAGTATTTTCAAGGAGAGAGGTCCTCTATACATGTGGGTGTCCGTCGTCATCCTTTGTGAAAGCAGAAGAAGAACGGAAAAGATACGCTGGCGGTTGGACGATGATGACGCGTCGTTGGAAACGCCGAATTACGGTCGAATTAAAGTCGAACTCTTGATTCCCACGCCTTTCATGAGCACTTAGCACGCCATCTCGGTCTTTGTTTTGATTGCTGTTGCATCGACAAAGCGTTTTATACCTCGGAGAAGTTCGGGATAGGCTTGGGTTATGTATGAAAACTCCCTGAATATTTTTTGTTATTATAATTTGAGTGATACACAATATACTTGCATGTTGACACAAAACTCTCATAAAATTGTCAATCTGAGACGTTCATCTTGGATTAGAGGTATCATCTAGTACTACAGAAATCCTCAACAAATAGAAAAAAATGTCATGAATAGTATATCAATCAGTAATACCAGGTATCCAGCTATATTACAGCCATTTGCAATTGGCAGAACCTTAAAAGCACCTGGGATGCGAAAACTTCAAAAAAGCGCATCATCCCAAAGCTCAAACATATACTGCACTTGCTACACCCCATGCCATATATTGACACTTGACACAAAGATTTGCAGCTGAGCTCGAATGCATATTCAGTTCTTATTTTTGGACTCTGGCTGTGATCTTAGCAGTTGAGGTCAGATGTAGAGAAAAAGGCTTGCCAAATTAATGTCAAACCATAGGTATGAGCCACTTGGCGCTACTTATTTTTATCCAGAAAGCAATTATACGCGTACCAAACCTCCCGCTAAACGGTACAGCATGATTACCGCTTTCAGCCACAATTTACTGCCAAATTACTGCCAATTCATTGCGGATTGACATTGGGGGTCCAACGATCCCTCAAAAGTAATAATATGCTTTTGATTTCAATAAAAGGATTTAAGACAACCGAATCAACCAATTGCGCTCATGTATAGATGTGCACCAAGTTGTCCAGAGCGGTAGCGGAAGGGGGGTCGCGGCAATCCCAACCCACCCAATCAGGTTCGATGTAATCATTCTTAAAAGGTAGCTTGATCAAGGGAGCATATAATGTGTTCAGCATGCATATGCATCCATTCGGACGAACGTGAATAGAGCCGAACCCGATTGATGTGGGGATCAATGCTCAAGAAATATCTACATAGAATCTAGAGAAGAGCATTTCCCGTTAACATTCACCTATGTACTACTACAAGCTAATATGTAGTGCGATGCCTATTTACGACTGTGGGCGCAATATACTGAGACAATGGATGCAATGGATGGGTGCCCAAACAGGGGCAGGAAATATTCCCAGCGTGGGGTGGAACGACCTAGTGTGCACCTAACTTCCTGTTGATATCCTAGGACTATACTATGCGCCTAGTACTATATGAAATACCCCGATACAACGGGCAGGTGCCCAAGCAGCGCGGGTATTTTCCTAGGGTGGGGTGCAACCCCTAATAGCGTGCACCGGTGACCGATCGCGAATAGCCCAAGCCTAGAGCGTTTTAAGTTTCTATCTATGTTCCAATACACTATTACAATGTACTAATGTGATTGCTATACACGTAGATGCAATACCCTGACACAATGGGCGGGTGCCCGAGCACAGGGCGGGAATATTCTCAGGCCCAAGCCCCGACCCGACGGCCGAGGGACACCTGACGAGGCATTTTTACGATCCGAATTACAGAGCAGAGAAGCGGGAAGATTCCCAGGGGTCGGGTACGCTAAATAGCCCGAGCCAAAGCATTTTCCGAATTAACCCGAGCCCAGAGCATTTTCCGAAAGCCCCGACGGCAGATGAGCGCCGAGCAAAGGCATTTTCCGAAGTACAGACCAGAGACCGTGGAAGGTCCATGAGCTACTATCCTGAGAATGGCAGGTTGCTTATAAATGCCTCGTAGGCAGGGATCATCCGTGGTTTTTTATAAGATAGCATAGCATTCACGGTTATAACCGCGATTTTTGCATAAACTTTTATAAATATCTATGCTATAGCCTGCAAGCTGTCAAGTTGCTGTTAAGCCCAAATCGCTTATATAGCCCCACTTCCAGCAGCCTTTACTTATCGTTTTCTCCGCACCTGGTGCGCTGCATAACCCTATTTACCTCTCAAGAGTCGTCCCGGAAATCGGCCTGATGTATACTAGTACTTCCACTCAGGCTGAATCCTACTGCTTTACTACCATCTGTACGGAACCATCACTCGTAAAAGGGTTACTCACGAGTCACAAGGCCGACTAATAATTTACTTTAGGGTTCCCCTCCAAGGAAGAAGTGGAAGAACGGTGGCGGCGGGAGGAAGAATGGCGGCGGGAGGAAGAACAGTGGCTGGAGGAAGAATGGCGGCGGGAGGAAGAACAGCGGTGGGAGGAAGAACGGCGGCAGGAGGAAGAACGGTGGCGGGAGGAAGAACGGCGGAGGGAGGAAGAACGGGAGCTTTGGAAAGCCATCCAACGAGCATCAATCTCTCTTGGGGTCGCATTGTCATCTTTTGGTCAAACAGTCATTCAGAATTTCCGGTCTTTAGGTTGGTCCTCTCCTTCAAGTTGTTATACCACCACATTGACTCAAACATCGCATTACTCCTTGACAGTCCTAGCATTCCTCCTCTTTTGCCTCTTATTAATGTTACTGGGATATTTCATGATGCTGGGACTCTTCGTCATGATTTGTGCGCCCCCTCGCTTTCAATACGTTCTCTCCAACTGATATCATTATTTGACAGTTATTCACATACTCCTGGTGATACTCCCCCAGACTCCCTCGTCTGTAGGAATCGCCACTGCGAGGGCTCTGTCTTCTTTATTCACAGCTTCAGAGGTGGTAGCACCCACAGAGACGATGACGATGAAGATCTCGAGCTTCCTCCCAATTCCCTTTTGACTGTTCAAGTCATGAATTTACTACGATTACACCATTTTCGCCTCTGGACTCAGTCTCTCTGACAGTGTAATGCACTGCTTATAACTTGTTTCTCTTTACATCGTCGTGTCATTCGGGACTCGCATTATTGTTATCTTCAAGCATATTGGTAGTGTAATGTATATGTACATTATGGCTTCCGAGTACTGCACCACGAACCACTTTTATGTTTTTCTTTACATGAACTATGATACATACCAAGAGCTACCGAGGTGTTCACGTAGCCAATTGTTAATTTCATTTCATAGATTTTTTCACCAATGGTCGCAGCATTTCGAAATCGGCGAATGATGCTGATGTCCGGCAATTGAGCGAGAGAAGGATTTTGGGCCAGTTTGAAGCCAAATGGACCAACCGTTGGCGCGCAACTGACCGAAGACTAAGCATCTCAGCAGCATCTGCCAACTCCTCCACTGGCACAGGCAGTGAACGGACATTACCGTCAACCTGGAAGCGGCAAGGAAGCGCTGCGGGCTTGTACGAAGGTTGTTGGTAATCGCCTTTAGCGCCCACGTGGATTTTTACCTTTGACCACCCGTTATCTACGAGTACGAGTGCTTTCTTATCCTACGTATCACTGCCATCACCCAAGGCTTTCACGATCACGCACATCTACGACTGCAACTATGACTACAACTAATCATTCTAATGGGTCCACCCACGTCTCCCCTTGCCCGTTACAACACCGATAATCATAACGCGACTCTCACCAATTGTGTTTCCGCGAACATACACCATTTCGGTTCCCTTCCGAGTCTGCATCTCGCCAACCTTCCTCCTTTCCTGGTCATATCCATCCTCAGAACCACTTGGCTTCTGGGACTTCAATGGACGCAGATGCATATAGGCTTGGATACGGACTCTGATTCGGAGTCAGACTCCGACTACCTCACCGATAGCTCTTCTCTTTCCTCTTCCTCTACCTCTACATCCTTGACCTCCTTCACCTCGTTCTCGTCATTTTCCTCCCCCAATACATCTCCCTTTACCTCTCCCAAACTCTCCTCCAGTGTCGACTCTCCAGTTCGTCCTATCGCACGAGGTCTCAGTCTTGGTGTTGATGTTCATGCGTCAGCGTCAGGACCTAGTACTGCCTCTGAGCTCCCGTTCCCTCTACCTCGACCCTTCCCTCTACATCCCTACCTCAACTGTCTCTACCGCAACCTACAGCCAAACAAGCCTAAGGACAAGAACTCGAGGCCCCTACCGCACCATCTCCCAACGCTGTTGGGTCCTCCTAAACGGTAGGTTTATCGATAGAGACAAACTATGAGTAGAGTATTGTAGTACATGTGGAGGCGAGTTGACTTACCTTTCGTTCTTGTCTCCATTTTTGCCTATATCTTGTCACAAGACAACGGTCGCTGACAACGTCCATAGGTCAAATCCATTTCGACAAACGCATGCTCTTCAACGACGGGTTCTGGAATAAACATAAGAGATGTAGAGAGATCAGGAGGATTTTTCAGAGGGAGCAGTTGGATCTTTTACGTGAACGGGAGGGTAATGCCGATCAGGGAGAGGGAGACGATGACCATAGAGCAGGGAATAGGGATAGAGGCGCTTGGGATGCTTTTTTGAGGTCTGTGAGTAGCTTCAAATTCCGTTTCCGTTTCCGTTTCTGTTTCTTCTCGCGTAACAATTTTTTTTAGATCAATTAGATTTTAAGAGGGATATATAACTAGTCAAGTCAAATGTCTTCCTTCTGATGCGTAGACTCTGCCAAACCCAAACGAATAGCACGTTAGAAGCTGAGCGCTGAGTCATTGTCCCCCCCCCCCCCTCTCTCTCCCTCGCTTCCGGTACTGACCCCTTACTTATAATGAACTAATTCCTCCTCTCATCTGCGATTTTTTGTTTCTTGCCTTCGTTATATCAACTTCTCGCGTCTCTCGATGTCCTGGGTTTCCATCACGTCTTCTTTTGGATGCCTCAGTGATCACCAAAGAACGCATCTCGACAGCTACTGCTTCAGTAGGAAGCAAAGCATCCTCCGGTGCATCGCGATATCGTCCAAACAGCTCCCAAAGTGTTCTAGGAACCAATTCACCGTTGTTGGCTAGACCCTTCTTTCTGCTTAAAAGGCGAAGAACGTCTTCTTTCTTCAAGCGCTTGCAGCACTTGTACCAGATTTCACCAGCGGCGAACATTGCGAGGAACTGGTCAGGTACAGGTGTTTGAGGTAGCGTGAGCCAGGTTGTAGAGGAAGAACATAACGCATAATGATGTGGTAGCACACACCTGTCCATAAGAGAATTCGTAGTGTTTTTCGGTGGTCCAGATGTTCATCTGTAATGACCAATACCAAAATAAGACAGCGGATATCATGAAGATCATCGAAGGATATCGACGTGCTATGACTCCCCTACGTCCAACTAAGTTCAGAACAAGACCTGGGTGACAGAACTCGCTCACCAGGTAGCGAATAAGCCCCAGCTGAATGAGAGCTACAAGTAAGTGAAACATAGCACTACAACGAAAGAGAACTTTGAACTCACTAATATCGTCTCCAGTTCATCTGAGGCGATATCATTCTTCTAGTTTCTTCCCGACGGTTTCGTCGAGAAGATTGGCACAATTCACGCAAATCTCGTTCCTTGAGTTGGCGTTGTATATCGTTCTGAATTTCTTTTCGCTCAATCCCTGATTAGATAGCTCTTTTTAACCCAAGAACAGAACTAGTGAATTTAAACATGAACCAACCTGCCAATGAATCTATAGAAGCGTGCCGAAAGTCTCGTTCCCGGTGAATGATTATCTCGTAAAAGATAAAGCAGCAGACCACAAGGCCGATCATCGGATATATTTCTGCTTTCGTATCGGATCTAACAGCAGGTCCTCCGGATTCGTACGCCGATGGATCAAAGTAAAGTACAGCATGAACAGCGAGGACCAGCAGGATGGTCAAAGAAGCTAGGAAACGATCAAACAACACCTTGAAGTCGAGTTTTCGAGGGAGGTCGATAGGCTCTATGGTTGGTTTGTACATGCTCTCCTTGAAAAAGAGATCCGGGAGGACAAAGAGCAGCATGTAGACGAAGACGGGAGAGCGGGATTGTATGATCGCGAAATGAACATCTGCTATGTTCAGCTGGCCTCTTCCTATGGATGACAGTGTCCCCAGAAGGATAAATAGCATCGGAAACAGAACCTTTATGTAGCAAGAGCGGCGTGAATGTTTGGATTGAGAAATAAGTATGGCTTTTGCATTATTCCATATGTCAGGAAATCCTTCAAATGTATCCTGATGTCAGTCGCTCACCGATACCCAAGTGAGAGAAAAAACCTGGAGGCGTATGAATTTTACCCGGGTCAGCATCACGAGAGTTGAACGTGAAGAGTAAGAGAGCTCACAGGACAGGCGAACTACATAACCCTGCATATCTGGATTTGGAGGTGAACCGTCAGTCTCAGAGGTTTCCATATCTAGAGGTAAGAGTTCAGGCATGCACTGCATGGCAGATGCATTTGGTTCTTAAGTACTTCGAGTTCTATTGGCGTGTGGCGTGTGCACTGTGACAACACCACAAATTTTTGTAGTAGAAGCAGCCCTCACGGCAGCTGCGCAGCTTCCACTTGATCCAGTAGATTATGCTTCGTGACGTGGCAGGCTGTTGGAGAACAGGAAAGGATTCCAGTTTTATCACAGCCTCTGTCATAGCATCAAACTTGAACCTTTTCAAGCTTTTGCTCTCGACATAGGTTCTGCGGAAGGTGTGAAGCTAAGTATGAAATCTACTGCAGGCAGGGCCGCGTGTTCATGGTTCAGGTGACACGGGGCGGAAGGTCCGAGGCTGAAATCTGAAGGCCTAATGCTGGCTGCCAACTGTCCTTGGCTTTTCTTTCCCTGGCAGTTTTCGTATATTTGTAGTAGAATTGACTTCGCCGTTTGGATAGTATTGTCATCCGTTTCGTTTAACGAGATAGTACAGCTGGTTAACTGCTGCTTCTTACCTATACATATGCTGTGTTGACTTGCGTAGCCCTTCTATACCTATTACCTCTAACAGCCTCTATCCTGCGAGAATAACTTACAGAGTAAACTGGGAGTAAACAGACTAGGTATACTTACGGTGGAACCTCGGACACGAGCCGCCTACGCGTACGCGTCATAGGCAGCGGGTGCAGTACGGCCCGAGATCATTTCTTTTCTACCACCACCACCACCACCACCCTAATCGTCCTATAACCAAGCAAAGTATCCTCTGATGATTGAAATTGGCCGACAACTCGGACATCATTCTACTGGGTACGCTTCCGTTCGTTAGTGTTTGAAACTACTGGAAAATTTTTTTGTTTTTTTTCCTATAGCATTAATCAACCTCGTCAACTTGAGGTCGATGATCAGAATCATGAGATGCTTCACTTCTTCAAGGCCAGTCAGAAGACAAGTTAGGCCCAATGCATGCAAATTGCAACGTAACAGGATACGGGGCAGGCTCACCTATGGCGAGGGAGAGATCCGGATTATCCGCTCCTCCAAAAAAAAAGAGAGAGATCCGAATTATCAAGGGACCCTTGCAGCAATTTTCGACATCATACATGGCGCTCGTCGCTAAACGTTTAAACCCCCGCCGTCCCCGCATGACCTCGTACCCCAAGAAACCCCAAGCATACTTACTATGTACTCCGGGCTGCGGAAGAGTCGCCTATACCTGAAGAGTAGTGTGCTCAAAGTAGCGGAAACAGTGCTAAGCCATCATCCGTTCTTCCTGGGTGATGGTATATAAGCCAGACCCGAAAATGTTCATATTACGAGCCGTCCCAGTCGACTGTCTCTCATCAGCATGAAGTTGGATGTCCTCACTCTGGCCATTGCCCTCTTCGCGCCTCTAGCTTTCGCCGACGATTTGGACAGCGGAAACGGTACCAGATGGGCTTCATGTATGTCGTTGCTTTCTGCTCGTCCTGGACACAAGATTTGACATGCCTTCTTTTGTGTAGCTCCCCTCGTTGGTGGAAAGTCCTGGTCTGACGCTTTCGCAAAGGCTTCCGCTCTTGTCGCCAACATGACTCTGGAGGAGAAGGTTAACCTCACCACTGGTATCGATGGACGATGCGCTGGAAACTTGGGAGGGGTTCCTCGTTTGGGCATTGAACCATTCTGTGCGTTGCATACCATACCGCACATTCTCGTTTCTAATATGTGGTTGTCATTCTCCAGGTCTTGAAGATGGTCCTGCTGGTGTTCGTCCGGTACATGGAGTTAGCCAGTTCCCTGTTGGCCTTGCTACTGCAGCAACATGGGACAAAGACTTGATCTATAAACGCTCTCTTCACATGGGACAAGTACGTGATTTCCATCTTCGATATCTACAGTCATACTTACATATTGATAATTGACTTAGGAATTTTATGATCAAGGAGTGCATATTGCATTGGCCCCAGTGACTGGTGGCCCCTTGGGCCGTGCAGTAAGGTTTGTCGTAGTATTGAACTGAGTATTTATATCGTCATCTGAGTCATTTGTTCAACAGGATGGGCCGTAACTGGGAAGGGTGAGTTTTCGATGTTGTTGCACCACGTATATCCAACTGATACGTCCCATTCTTCTCCTTACTCAGATGGTGGTCCGACGTTAGTATCATTGTGTTATTTTGCGCAACTCAACCTCATGCTCCCTGCTACCTAGCCTTACGCCACTGGTGTCGCCAGTTACCTTTCCGTTAAGGGTTTACAGGATAGTGGCGTTGCAGTCACAGCTAAAACGTACGTTTTTCTTCCTGTTTTCTCTACCTTTCCATCTCCTGACCAATGCACCAACCTTTCGTCCTCTGCCCTATTCATTCCAGTACATCGGATACGAGCAAGAAACCTTCCGTAATGCATTCGGTCTTACGACTATCCCAGGGCAACGTTCCGTTTCAGCCAATTTTGATGACAAGACGGCGCACGAAATCTATCTCTGGTCTTTCGCCGAAAGTGTCCGAGCTGGTATTGCGCATGTAAGTATCCAAGGGGCTTCATATTACTACCCACGAAAAGTGATTAAAATCTAATAATTTACTGATATAGGTGATGTGCAGCTACAACGAAGTCAACCAGACGCAAGCCTGCCACAACGCGTATACTCAGAATCATTTGCTGAAGACGGAGCTCGCATTTCAAGGATCTATCATGTCGGTTTTATCTTTCATGACCTGACTCTGACAGCGATATTTTCTCTCCTCCTTTTTAGATCTGACTGGGGCGGCCAACACGATAATGTTGCTGCAGCTTTTGGCAGTATGGATATGTCTATGCCTGGGCAAGCTTTTGGCGGGGCTCTCGGTACAATGTGGGGAGAGGCTCTCGTTGATCTTGTTCGTAATGGAACCATTCCAGAGGAACGTGTGACAAATATGGTTATCCGTATTTTGACACCCTGGGCATGGCTAGGACAGGATGAAAAGAAACTTCCCGAGGTTGTTTTTGTGAGTTTCCATTCCTTTCTCCTCTATTCTTTTTGGGCTATATATGCCATGTATGCTGGGAAACTCTTAACTAAATGCCTCTTGTCCAGAACGCAGTTGGTTTACGCACCTTCAGCGAAGGTTACCGTGATGTTCGTAAAGAAGAGACGGCCAAAGTCATCAGGAAAATTGGCTCAGATGGCGCTACGCTATTGAAGAACACAGGCGTTCTTCCTCTTCAGAATCCTCAACGTATTGCTGTGCTTGGTGAGTTTGGACCTTCAGTAGAAGCTCTTTCGTTCACTGATTTATGATTGTACCAATACAGGAAACGATGCTACCGACAACGTTCTCGGCACGAACGGGGGTGACTGCTCAGTTGATAATTTGGTGAGTAACTCCTAAATTCTGCCTGACCTGTCTGACATATGGTCTTTGTAGAACGGGACGATGAGTATGGGTGGAGGAAGTGGATATGCCTACGCTCCTTACGTTGTCACACCCCTGGACGCTCTCAAGAAGCGTGCTATCGAGACCGGCGCAGAGGTCAGTATCCTCTTCGAATGTACTGCGAGGCCCTGTTGCTTACTCTACCTACAGATCAGTGCAATTACTCTCAATACTGGCGTACAAACCGCTGCCCAATCCCTTCTTCCTACTGCCGACGTCACTCTCGTTTTTCTCCATGCCTGGGCATCTGAATTCTATGACCGTCCCTCCATCGAACTCGACCAGTATATGAATGAATTAGTCGCCACTGCTGTCAACTATTCCTCTAACGTGGTCGTCGTCATGCACATCCCCGGTGTTGTCGATATCGAGAGGTGGATTGATAATGAAAACGTCACTGCGGTCATAGCTGCTTGGTATCCTGGACAAGAGGCTGGAAATGGTTTGGTCGATGTGCTTTACGGAGATGTGAACCCGAGTGGAAAGTTACCGTTTACTTGGGCACACTCTGTTGATGATTATGTTGTGTGTAACCTTGTTCTGTCCTTGGAGAGTTTTTTTACTGACGGAATGTGACTCTTACAGCCTGGTACCCTTGTGGAAGATCCTGTAGAGGCACCTCAAGCAAACTTCACCGAAGGTGTATTATTGGATCACCGATGGTTTGATGAGAATGACATTACTCCTCGCTATGGTATGCTCCTCCCCATCCGAGTCCCTCTCATTCTCAATTCAACCCACAGAATTCGGCTTCGGTCTCTCTTACACCACTTTCAATTACTCTGACATTGTCATCGCCGAGTCGGCCGCTCACGCCGACGAACTTTCCATCCAAGAGACTGCTGAGCCATTTGAGGAATTTGATGGAAGCAATTCGCTCTACGATGTCTTGTTCACCGTTTCTGCGAGTGTGGCGAATACTGGAAAGGTTGCAGGAAGCGAGGTTTCTCAGTTGGTGCGTTTTTGACCAGTCTTATTGAGAACCCTTGTTCCTTAACTATTTTGTTGTTCAGTATGTCTCCATTCCCGAAGACAGCGAACCACCCAAAGTCCTTCGTGGCTTTGAGAAAGTCAAGAACCTTTCACCCGGCGAGTCAGCGACCGCGACTTTTGAATTGAGGAGGAAAGATTTGAGCGTGAGTCTTTATTGCGTCGGGCTTTTTTGCATGTACACTGACCCTTTGTATAGGTCTGGGATGTCGTGAACCAGCAATGGCGTATACCTGAAGGAGAATTCGTGATCCACGTCGGCGCTTCCTCGAGGAATCTGCCATTAGTGAGTTTTTCTATATTCCTGCGATTTCTGCGTTGCTTGATGGTTCTGACTTTCGTTCGTCTCCTAGACTGCGACTTGGTCCAAGTCGTCATGACCCGTATGATGGATGACAGTAATTCTGCAGGAAAGGATGGAGAACTGGCAAATGTCACTCACGTTTACAAAATTCAGATCGTGGTTGGACTCTCAGAATGCAAAAACCCTGTATACAGATTGATGTATTTCGTGGCTAGTCATATATACCCCATGCTATACCGCAAATCATTTTGGACCCCATTCTGCATCTTTTCCAATCCAATGCAACCACGCGCTTCGAGTCCAAATCAATCATTGGCATCCAGTCCAAGCGGACCGCTGCTATCAAATCCAAATCGGCTGCTAACAGACCACTGGAAAGTAACACAAATATATTTAAGTACTGAAAGCTTTTTGTTTTTGTCTTTACTACACAAGAGGCTAATAAGAACCTTTCAATTACAGACTTCTCGTTTCGCAGCCAAAACCGCACTCAGGAACTTCTTCAGTTAACCAACTCCCAGCCTGGCCTCTTCGGTCCGTCGTTATCGATGTTGCTGAACACCAAACCAGCGTCGGTGTCGACGAAACGACCTGATGCAAGGTTGCCGAATGTGAAGGACCACTGAGCAGTTCCAGTGGTCAACAACAGCCCTTCCGAATTAATAACGACTTTTCCGACACCCCACGTCGACAACTGGACCGTGTCAGAACGAATCATGACTGTCCTAGTTGGGGTGTTTGTTGCCGTCACGCAGAACAGCGACCGTCCAGTACGGCTCACCGTGACGTGGGGGTAGCCTTCCTTAGTTTTGTAGTCCCAGTACATCTCGGGGTCGACAGTAGACCGGATGTAGAACCTGTCAAGGACGTGAATATGTGAGTAAAACACTGCCGAATTGAAGGGTTCAAAACTGGGCAACTGACCAATTTCCACTGATGAGATCGGTGACCCCCTGCTTCGGGAATATATCGATCCCCCTTCCACCACGATCACTCTGCAGAGTGAGAATGAGGCGACCTTTGAAGTTCTGGGAAATGTTGGTAATACGAGTTTCAACAAAAAATCTGTTCATGTTGAACACCGCCGTGTTGTGGATGTACATCTCTGGAGTGACCCGACGAACGTCGGCTAGGAGGCTGTTTTCCGAGTCAGCAATGGCGCGCCACCATTCATCGGCTGTCGAAGAGTCGGTGAAAGCCAAGACGATGCGCCATACGTTGTCATCTCTGGTCTGGATTGAAAGTCAGAAGCGAGGTGAAGGCGGATGAGTGGAAACACATACTTCTGAAATATATGCGTAAAAGACCATCGTTGTTATTACGATTCAAGGAATGAAGACCAGACGATGCTGTGATGGATGGTATCCCAGTAGACCTCGACTGGCATTTTATACTCTCCCGATACCGGAATATTGATAATGTACTCTCAATTGACTGTGAAAGCGAGGGAATAATTTTGCGCCTCAGGCAAGTTGCATCTTGCACCCTATCCCCCAGAGAAGTAGAAGTTTGTCTGATCGCCGTCACTAAAATCTGTACTTCATGGGCAAATGAGACCCAATATTGTGGCTGGCTTAGATTGCCCTCTGAACCCTGCAGGTCATTTGATGTTGTAGATATATTGTCTCCTGCCCGCTTCATGCAGCTCCGAGTCAGTACCATCACATCCAGACAACTTCTAAGTTCCTTGTCTATTTTTTCCCATGAGTAGGATCTTGCACCATGAAGGTGGCTATAATCCCAGTTGGACTCGTATTCTGCTGAACGCTAACAAGTAGCCCATGCTCGCGGCCAACACTTTCCGACGGCACACTCCAAGCTACTTGGCCGCTGGGTAAAGGTCGTGTAAACATTTCTTGGAAGGCTTCCATTCGACTTGCCACTCTCGGAGCTACATTGGCAGGTACCTCAGTGCTCAGCTGTAGTCCAGTTGAATATTACAACCGAATTACGAGGCTCTTTAAGGCCGAGTTAACTTAGTAGGAAGATATGTGTGTACATAATGAGGGTTCCTAGGTCAAAAAAAGGTGGAAAAAGGGGACCACCAACACAAAAATAGCCCGGTTTTTTGCGACTCAAACACATAGGCGAGAGTAGTGATGTGCGAGTTGGGCTCAGAGCCCTAGACCGGCCCGAGCCAAAATTCAAAAGCCCTGGCCAAGCCGAGCTTTTGAGGACGGCATGATGGCCTGAGGGCTCGACTTGGATTTCTCAAAGGCTCAGAACGCGACTTTCAGCCACCTGCCGGCATTTCCGAAGAGCGTGACATCACTGTTGGAAGCACGCCACAGCCGTGACAACGATGTTCCCTTAAAAGTTAATTTACTCACCCTCAACCTCCGTTTAGTAGGCTAGCATGCATCTTCCTTCTCTCTTATACGTAAATGGTTCCTGGATATCTCAAGTATGGATAGAGGGTGGAGGTATGTGCCCAAAATACTTGTTCTGTGAACATTGGAAAGTCATCGTGAATATAAACGAAATCTGAGGTTCAATCCCCGTACCTGAGCCTAAGCGGGCCCTCCTGGGGGCTCCAAAGCTCGGCCTGGATTTCTTGTGACTCAGAGACGAGGGAGAGAAACGGAGCAGGACATATACACATCGCAAAAAGGGAATAAATGAAAAGACCCATCTTGGCCATGTGACGACGCTGTTGTCCACGGCCGTACATGCCGTATGTACGGCCGTGGACAACTGACGTCGACGGTCTTGTCACCGTGCCATTAGAATTTGTTCCAGACCACCATACGGTATGGCATCGTAACCGTACATACCGTCTGTCCCCCGTATATCTTCAGTAAGCCCTATGCCAGCACCGCTTCAGCCTGTCCAAGATCTTACTGTTACACAAGGACGCGCTGCAAGAGCGTTCAATCAGGGTCCATTTGGCTAAATCTCATTGAGGTATGGATATGGTTTCAACTTGTACCAATACTCAAACCTAACTTTCGTGCAACGGTTAGCTCGACCAGCAAGCTCTATGGCGCACGCATCCATTCATATTCATACACTGCCAGTCGAAATCTTGACTGAGATCTTCCAATGCACAGGGCACTATAACCCCGATACCCACCGGGACTTCAACCTTAGTCTTATGCAATACTGGGATAGATTCACAGAAGTTCACGCACCGGTACTTAGGATACCTCATACCTGCGAGCGTTGGAAAGTCGTAACTGAGCCAACCCTTCCTTGTGGTCCCGGTTCTGGATCGACCTAACCGGCCATAATGAGGCATTCCTCGAGCTGGTTAACCTTTATCTTGCTCGCTCTTCATCTGCCCCCCTTACTCTTGAATTCATTTGTTCGGATGATAATGACCTTGTGCCCACAGAGTTGGTAAACCGATCCTCCTCGCTTTTATGCAGGAATGTCACCGATGGAAAGTGGTTGACTTCAGTCACACAAATATCCAAATGCTCAGTCAAGGAGCAGGCTTCCTCTCTGGACAGCGTACAGACTGTGAAAAGCTCGAATACCTCGGATTTCCGTATGATGTGTTCCTTGCTTCAGCAGAACATACCGATGTCTTCTATAGCATGCTGCGTACTCCTTCCTTACGAGCACTACAGATTGATGGTATACTTCCATATTCTCTGGGTTAAAAGCTGTTCTGCTCGCAAATCACCACTATCAATGTCCCAGGGATCTCTTCGAGGATGGACTGGGGCGCGTACTATCTTCTCCTTCGTTGTCCCGATATCGAAAATCTCTACATCTGGTCCAGCTTCATTCCACAGACGTTTTCTGGTGCACCCTTCAGCTCCGAGCTCAATCTAGGGAAGCTACGCCGACTTGTTATTGAAAGTGCTTACTGGTTCTCCCCGGAGGAGTCCGTCGATGGCAAATATCCTGAGCATCTCCAACATTTTTAATATGCTCAGAGTTCCCTCACTCTCTACGCCAGGACTGATAGGCTACAACGGACATGCGGAGGGACAGTCCCAATGTTTTGGCAAAATCTAGGACTTCCTTCGCGTCTGCAACTGCGAGCTTCAGTGTTTGCAGCTGAAAGGCGATCTCTTCGATGTAACGAAGGTTATGGAGCTTCTCAAGTAGTTGCCTACATTGGAGCAGTTGTCCATTGACGAGGGTCATGGACGCCTTCGAGTCCTCGAAGGTCAAGCAGCGGCCTGCAGCGTCATCTGAAGATAAGGACACGAGCGTTCTCTTATCCCAGCTGACAAGACTCGACGTGACCATCGTTTTGCATTTTGAAGACCTGGATGACGAGGGAGAGGCGGGAACGAAAGGAATGAAAGTGGATGGTTAGCTAGAAGGTGATGACGTTGGTATGCCATACAAAATTTACACCATAGTGCTCTCCAGGTTGCAGCAGTCCGCCCCGGTCATCCCAATGTCCATTGTGTCGCATACCTGCGTTTCCTTAGGCTCTGTCTGTGCAGTTCGGAACCAGTGGAGCTGCTGGAAGGAAATGGATCGCTATATTTCGCTCAATGACTGTGCCTCGACTACTTCATTCAATTCGCGAATCCACAGTCACGGCCCCCTAAAATTCGCGAAAGCTGTCTGAGGTCACAACAGCTCGGACGCGAAAAGGACAGGTGAAACTCGCGGCAAAAACATCCAAAAAAGGCAAGTTTCCCCTGAAATTCGCGAAAATTTCCGCCGTGTCCTAGGTCACTGACCCCAATTCGTGAAAAAAAGTTCGCGAGACGGGGTCACAGTCACAACTCCCTCGCGAATTGAACGAAATGGTACAGTACGTGCTCTTATCAGGGATGGTCTGCAATTGGAGTTGGATATAGGAGACTGGGATGAGGAGGATCCGCAAGTCCTGAGCGGGGATGATGATTAAGCAAGGGGGACCGAAAATTTTGATTTCGTACACTACGTCGAAAAATTTTTTAACGGCCTCTGGGACCCGACCGACCGACCGATACCTACTAAATAGGGAAGGTATGCCTATATATGGAAGGTGCAACGTGATACTGACCTTCCATTTTTGGCTTACCCTTGGCTCGGCGCTGTGCGCCTCGCAGGGAAGCCCTAATCCTAACGCGCTGGGGTGGCCACACGGGTATCTAGACATTGGTACTCGGGTGGTGGGTGTCGGGCCAACTAGTGAGAAGCAGGGGTTTGGGGGGTCGTGGGGGGTCGCGGGTAGGGGTCTCAAGGGTACGGGTATGGATTTCAAAACCCGTGCTGACCCTTACCCGTAAGGCAGACCCGCCGTACCCGCCATCCAAAATTTTGTACCCGTAGTTTACCTCAATATATTCACTATTTTGAGTACGTTCTGTGTAATTCTTTAGTACATAGTTCAATAATAGTATTTTGCCACCACGACATCCAAATATGGGTAAGTGACACGTCGCTGTTCACACGCCGGAAAGCCTTGATCACTGTGGCTGAATGCTTGAACAAAGCAAAACTGATGTACAGTGGGTCAAAAAATTGTCCACATGTTTCGCATTTTTGGAAAGATTGCCAATTTAAGCAATACTGAGTAGAGATATTGAAATGTGGTCAGTGATGGGCAGAACGCCCTTGATAAGAGCTACAATAATCTGTTTTATTTGTCCTATTTGGCTCAAAACTCATGGAGATATGATTGATTTAAAATGGTATGTCATTTGGACAATTTTTTGAGTTGCCACTTCAAAATCAGTATTGTAACTATGTGATGTCTCATAGATGACATCATAAGTGGAGTTGTACAATGATGCAATGGCTACATCATAATGATATCATAGCTGCCAGCTGGACCATATATAAGGGCATCCAGTTGTTCTATAGCCCTCATCAAATCATGAGACCCATCACATCCACCCAGAAAGACAATATCCTCTCTCTCCTCCAAACTTCTGCTTCATCCAGGGAAATCTCTGCTAAAACTGGGGTATCCAAGTCAAAGATTGCTTCTCTGGCCAAAGAGATGTATCCTGACAAGGAGAACCATCAAGCAGGGCGTCCTAGAAAGCTGTCTACCACTGATGAACGTGCTGCTATCCAACAAATCAACACTGGCAAAGCTGAAAATGCTACAGAAGTGGCCAGAAACATCAATCCCCTCCTTGACCAACCTGTCTCCACCCAAACCATTCGAAATTCCCTTCTCAGGCATGATGTGGACACATCTAAAACGAAGAAGAAGCCCAAACTCACTGCAGCTCACAGGAAGGCTCGTTTAAACTTTGCACAGAAGTACAGAAACTGGACTGTGGATGACTGGAAAAGGGTTATTTGGTCAGATGAGACTAAAATCAATCGATATGGGTCAGATGGACAGCAGTATGTGTGGGGGAGGAAGGGTGAATCCTTGGGAGAGAGAAATGTGGTGGAAACAGTCAAATTTGGAGGAGGAAATATCATGGTGTGGGGATGTATGGGGTGGGAAGGAGTTGGAAACATGGCAGAGGTGGAGGGCAGGATGAATGCAGAGCAGTATGTGGACATTTTGGAGAACAACCTTCTGGAGAGCATGGATATTTTGGGTGTTGATCCAGAGGTGGCCATTTTTCAGCAAGACAATGATCCTAAACACAAGTCAAAACTGGCCACCAAGTGGTTTGAAGACAACAACATCCATTGCATGAGCTGGCCTGCTCAATCTCCTGACCTGAACCCCATTGAACACCTCTGGACAACCCTCAAATACAAGCTCAATGGATATGACACAGCACCCTCTGGAGTTTGGGAAATATGGGACAGAGCAGCTGAAAAGTGGGATGAAATCACAGAAGAAGATTGTCAGAAATTGATCAGGAGCATGCCTAGAAGGATTGAGGCTGTGTTGAAGGCCAAAGGAGGGCATACCAAGTACTGAGCTAGCACTTTCTGTATTTTCACTTGCATGTCAAAAAATTGTCCAAATGACATACCATTTTAAATCAGTCATATCTCCATGAGTTTTAAGCCAAATAAGACAAAACAGACAGAATATTGTAGCGTTTATCAAGGGCTTTCTGCCCATCACTGACCACATTTTAATATCTCTACTCAGTATTGCTTAAATTGGCAATCTTTCCAAAAATGCGAAACATGTGGACAATTTTTTGACCCACTGTATCCCACCTTCAAAAAATAATATTCCATAGCGAGTAGTTGGATTTAGATAGTTACATTATATATATATACTTGTGAACTGACGGGTTACCCGCCAGGGGTACAAACCCGTACCCTTCTGACGGGTAAGGGTTTTCGCGGGTAGGGGTACCGGTACGCCCAAAAATACCCGGGGGATATCCCTGCAGTTCACTAGGGCCAACTCATTGGATGTACGCCAAATGGCTCAATCACCTTCCAAGACAGCTCTGGATGACAAGAACTAAGTCAAGAACTATAAAAGGACCCATAATTACACTGATACAAGCCTGTAAACCATAAAAAATTTCACACTTCCAAAAATTTTTAACGACCTCAATGACCCGACCGACCGACCCCCGGAGTGTACCGGTCCGCAATCCCGGGTCCCCCTTGTGATTAAGTACTTGAAGTAGGCTACTAGAGCGATGACCATAAGTAGTTATGACGGATGAGGATGGGGAAGAAACACACGGGGATGGGGTAGCATGCTCCGCAGTACAGCCAGCACTCTCTGATACTTACTGTACGATCCACACCTTCCTGTAGAATATGACTTTGGCAACAATTTCTGCGGTCCAGGTCAAGTCCAGGTCGTCACTGCGCGTGACGTGTGACGTATCGCAACTTTTCCTCGGCTTTCGCGTCGCGCGAGTCTTCATCGCAGTCATTTCCTCAGTATGCCAAAACCTGTCTAATGTGTTCGGTGCTGTTACTAGCTATGCAGATTCGCGTCTGCGCGTCTTGCAGAAGTCCGGATTGGCTCAGGATTTCTGGTGTGCGTGAACTCTTCAGGTATGCCAATCAGTGCTAGTGTCGCTCAAGTCTGATGGGTACGACTATGTCCAGTAGATCCCATGGCCCACGCACCCATTTATACACTCCCAACCAAAATCTTGACTGAGATCTTCTGTCGCACGACACACTAGCTATCACTATGACACCCTGCCGGGCAAGGGCTTCAACCTTAGTTTCATAACATGTGACGAGGAAATTGCACTTGTGGACGCGCCAACCCTGTATATATCCCAAACCTGCAGGCTCTGGAGAACCATAACCGAATCGAATCTTCCTCTGTGGTCCCGATTTTACATCGGCCTCAACAGCGATAACGATAGGTTCATCGGGCTCGTGAAACTCCACCTCGCTCGTTCCTCACCTGCTCTCATTTCTGTCCAGTTCAGCACCATCAATCCGGACCACGATCCAGACTGTAAGAGCTCCTTCAAAAGTTGGAGAAAAAGCAGAACGGGCTGTTTGATCCTTCAGGCCTTCGTGAAGGAACGTCGCCGTTGGAGAATGATTGACTTCTCTGGCACGAGCTTCGAGATGTTTGGCTACGACGTCATGGACTATTTGAGTCCACCCGTGGATTGCGAACATCTCGAAGAACTCGGAGTACCATGCGAATCCCTGTGGTTTGCGAGGCAACATGCGGACAACTTCTGCAGCATGCTGGGGCGTACCCCGGTATTGCGCACACTACGCATTAATGATCAACTACTGCCACGTCTGGTGGACAAGTTGAAGCTCTGTTGTCACTCTGTCACCACCATCAAGGTACCGAAAGACTTTATGTTGTGCTGACCTCTGGATCAACAACTCCTTTCTTGCCCCAATCTCCAAAACCTCTATATTACATCTCTCTTCTTTTTCGGTCACATTTCCCAAAGTCCCGTATGGTGTCACCCTAGTCAATCTTCACAAGCTTGTCGTCGAAAGTGACTCAGACCCCACTGACTGAAACGCGCTAAACGTCCGTGGCATCTCGAAACTATTCCAAGCTCTCAGAGCTCCTTTACTCTCCACGCTGGTTTTGCACGGCAAAAATCGACACGCCAAACAACAATCCGCATGCTTTCCCAGCATCCAGGGATTTCTCCGCTCCTCCCAGTGTCAGCTTCAGCGTTTGCAGCTCAAAGAAGATTTTCTCAACACCTCCCGCCTCTTGAAACTCCTGGAACAAACACCTACTCTGGAGCACCTTAATATTGATGGTGGGCATGGGCAACATGGGATATTTCAGGCTCTGACTGTCAAAGAGGGGTCTGAGCTCGACGCGTCACCAAAGGGTCGGAGCAAAAGGGTCCTGGTACCCCGGTTGACGCAACTTGACACGACAATCATCCTTTGTCCCAGAAACCAGAGGCAGCTCGAGAAGGAGCTGGCTGCTCAAAGGGTAGAAGGGCCAAGTGATGGAGGAGATGGCAGCAAGGCAGACGAGATTTATAGTATGGTGCAGTCTAGGAGACAGAAGCATGGTCAAATTGGAGATGAAGATGTTGCTTGTATGCGCTTCTTCAGGCTTTCTGTCCAGCATTACGGGCCCAATGTAGATACTGGGAGATGGATCAATCGGTTCCGCTCGAGTACGGTGCCTCGGCTTCGAAATCTGACGAAGGATGGTTTGCAGTTGCCAGAGTTGGAGATCAATACCATGATCAAGCGTCAACAGGTCCGATGGCACTTTGACTGGAAGGACGAGAGTAGCAGTGACGAGGATAGTGAGGGCCAAAGTAATGATGAGGATGATGAGGATTAAACCTGTTTCTTCGTGGTACAGCCAATATATGTCCATGTACTACTTAGTACTGTGTGCGTCGAACCGTACGTCTACAAACAAAAATTCTAAGAAATTCCTCCCAACAACGCCGATGGTACCAATCCTGATAAGCAGTCTCTGGACTACGCCGTGACACTGCTATCACTTTCTTCCGTCAACTGGTCTGCCGTAGCCTGCTGCTGCCACATCCTAAAGTACAATCCTCCCTTCCTAATCAACTCTTCATGCGTACCCTGTTCCGCTACCTGCCCATCCTGCAAAACGATGATCAAATCCGCCTCAACGACAGTACGCAGCCTATGAGCAATGAAGATACTCGTTCTCGAGTTATCGAGTAGTGTACTGTTGATGTTTCGCATCAGTTCGGCTTCAGTATGTGAGTCCAAGGCTGAAGTCTGTCATGGCATAGTCAGGAAAACGAAAAGACTAGACTAAAAACCAAATTACTCACCGCCTCATCAAAAAGCAAAATCGGCGGATCCTTCAACATGACGCGCGCAACCGCCAATCGCTGTTTCTCTCCACCACTAATCATCAATCCTCTCTCTCCAACCTTTGTTTTATACCCATCCGGCAAACTCATAACCGCATCATGCACATTCGCCTTCTTCGCAGCTTCGATTACCTCTTCATCACCCTTTTCCAGATTTCCATACCTCACATTATGCATCACATCTGCATGAAAGAGAGGTGTATCCTGTGGGACTACCCCAATACTCCGACGGAGAGAGTCTAATTGGACTTGTTGGATGTCTTGGTTGTCGATGAGGATCCGACCTGAGGACGGGTCGTAGAAACGGAAGAGGAGACGGAGGATGGTGGATTTGCCGCAACCGGATGGACCGACAAAGGCAACCTTTTTGCCGGCTGGAATGGTGAAGGAAAGGTTGCGGAAGATGGGTCGGGATGGGAGGTATGAGAAGGAGACGTCTTCAAAACGGATGGAGCTGCCTGTACCATTGGCGAGTTGGAGTGGTGGAGCGTTGGGTGGGTCCTGTAAATGCCAGGGAGATCAGTGTGGGCTTTACGGGCAAAGGGCAAGACACACCTGTATTGGCGGGTTATCCTCTCTCAGCTTGAGCAACACCTCCATGTCGAGCAGATTCTGATTTATCTCTCGGTATATCGTGCCCAAAAAGTTTAACGGCAGCGAAAGCTGGAAGATTAACTGGTTCACCATGACCAAGTCTCCCACCGTCATCGTCCCGTTGAGCACTCCCTGAGCCGCCATCAACATCGTCATCGTCAACGCACTCGAAAAGATGATATTTTGACCAGAGTTGAGGTACGATAACGATGTCGTAATCTTGACCGAAGAACTCTCATAGTCTCGCAAATGCTTGTCATACTGAGCAACTTCGTATTTCTCATTGTTGAAATGCTAAAGACTGAAATGTTTGAGGATCTGTTCTACTCGGTCTGGAAAAAGAGAATAGTAAGACTAACCTTGACAGCTTCGTAGTTGATGAGTGAGTCAACGGCGACAGTGGCTGCTTTGTTGTCAGCGCTGTTGGCTTCTCGACGGAAACGAGTTCGCCAAGAAGTTGTCTTGATGGTGAATAGAGCATATAGTGCAAGTGTCCCTGCAGTTATGGCCGCAAAGTCCCAGCCAAACTTGTATGTCTATAGAGAAGGTGCTATGAGCGACCGGCGTAACAAGGTTGAGCAGCTGTCCTACCAATATGCCACAAACCATGGATATCTCCAATGCCGTAGGCACGATACGGAATAAAATTGCTGAAAGGAGGAATGTTATTCCTCTGGAGCATATCTAGGTCAGTGTTGAGAGGTCAACGAACAAATTGATGGTACTCACTTGGTACCGCGGTCAATTGCCCTCGTCAGTCCTCCAGTTTGCCTAGTCAGGTGGAACTTGAGTTCCATGTTCAAAAGTTGCTCAAATGTCTCTCTAGCAACCCGCCGTATAGCACGTTGTCCAATATTGGCAAACACGGCATTGAGCAATTCGCCGAATACCGTTGCGCCAATACGAGCAGCGCCATCTGTCGACAGGATGACGAATATCAGCCAAGAAGCAGAAAGAATGACTGGAATACGCACATCCAAGAACCACTGTCCCTGCAATTGTCCATACCGATGCACTTGATGTAGGGTCTAAGGGAATATTGAGAGTATCGACGACTTGTTTGAATATAAAGGGCACTTGGACGTTTAGGACCTATATGGTAGTCTATTGGGTTGTACTCAGCCAGCCCAGATACATCATGAACAAGTCTCACACACCTTCCCCGATATCAAAAGAACAAAACCCAGAATGACCGTTCCACGCGTTTTCCAGTCGTTTTTCGGCCAGACATTCGCCATGAGCCGCCTGATAATCTTCCAATTGTTCCTGCGCTCCTCTTTCGCTGATATTTGGACTTCGCTCTCTTTCGAAGCTAAGGATGACGATGCGTCAGACGTAGGTGTCTGCTTCGCCTCCTGGGGTTTTCCTTCAGCCTTGGTGTCGCGTGCCATATGTCCGAAAAGTCTGCGCCGACAATGCAGTCCGGTATGTGTAGCGGTGAAGGTGGAGAAATCGAGGTGTAGTCTTCGCATAAGCATAGAAAGTCTGATATCCTTCGGCCATGGAAGACCTTTGCTAGACACTGTTGACAAACTTCTTGTCAAGTTTTCGGTCAAGTTTGCAGTCCGGAACGCTGTCCTGCAGGTATTAGGCTGGCGGAGACCATTGTGAGCTAGGACGCCCAGCATTAGAGAGGTTCTAATGCGAGTGGTGATTCAGAGGACTGATACTTTAAATGAGATGAGGGCCGGAAAAGTGTGTCAGACACAAGTCAGACCCGTATCCGTGTGGCGGTGCAGTATTAGTGACCAGTGACCACCACCAAGGTACTCTCCGAATCTGTCCGACACAAAACTACCGTCAGTTATAATCCTATTATGAAGGTTATTTCACACCATGGTGTGAAATAACCAGATTATAACCCTCATAATATGATTATAACTATGTTGCAATCACGTCGCAACCTGGTTACCATCATTGTGAGGGTTTATAACAGACGGTAATTTTGTCTGATGAGTCCGCTACGGGTCAAACTTGTTTTGCAATGGCGTATGTTCAGTCTCTAAATTCCTTTCGCTCTCTTAATCCATTTGAACTAGTTTTTTTTAGGCTCTTTGGCACTGAATAACCATTGTTTTGAGTGCCTGCAGTGGAATGATGACTGATTTAAATTACTCTTGTCCGTGGGTGACGCGCGGTCTCGCGAACCGTAAAAGCTCATCGTCCGTTATCATAGGCTGCTGATTAATTGGCGACCCAAATTCCGAAGAAGCAGAGAGTACTTCAAAGTTCGCAGTGGATTCTTGACCTTAGCAACTCGAAACCCGCTGAAATCAAAACCTTGACCACCGATTACTAGTGACTACCACCAGGGTATTCTCCGCCTATTATGGGTCCAAAGAAGGCCTCCAGGCTACTATGCGAAGTCTCCAAACAGTCGTTCATCATAGTCGAGAAAATCAGATTCCAAACCTGTTTTACAATAGCGTGTGTGATTTCGCTTTCTTAATCCGTTTGAACTTAGTTTTTAGGCTATCATGGGATCTTTGGCACTAAATAACCATTGTTTTGAGTGCCTACAGTAGAGTGATGGCTGATTACTTGTCCGCTGTGGACTCGTTTCCCAAATCGCCAAAGCAACAAATCATCCGTTATCATAGGCTGCTGATTAATTGGCAACCCGAATTCCGAAGAAGTAGAGAGTACTTCAGGTGACGCAGCAGTGGATTCTTGACCCCTGCAACCCGAAACCCGCTGAAACCAAAACCATGGCCATCGCAAACAACCTCCAGTCCCTCCAGTCCCTCAAGTCCTTCCACACCAATAACTTATCAGGTAGAGTAGCCCTGGTCACAGGCGGCGGAACAGGAGTGTAAGCAAGCCATTTTCCTCCATTCTGCTGTTGTTGTACAGCTCAATAACCGTCCGCGCTTTTTTTTTTTACATAGTGGGCTGACGATCGCTCGTGGATTCGTCGCAAACGGCGCAAAAGTATACATCACAGGTCGTAGAGAAGATGTTTTGAAGCAGGCTGCAGAACAGACTGTTGGGCTTATCCCGTATGTCCACCTATCTTTTCATATCAATTCGGATACACGACTTACGGCTAGCCTATGCCTATGATGTAATGCACAGTCTGAAAATGGATATCAGAGACAAGGAGTCAATTGCTCATGCAGCAGGTATCTTGGAGAGAGAAGAAGGGAAGTTGGATGTACTGGTCAACAAGTATGTCTCCCCGCGGAGTTGTACCCTCTATTCTTAATTTACAGTCCTATTTCTTCCTTTCTTGCTTCAAATTTCTCCAGCGCAGGAATCGTCACCCCAGTCTCACCATTCCTATCAGACAAGTCCACTCCCAAAAACAGCAGACTCGGATTGTCTCTCTTTCAATCCGAATCATCGGAAGACTGGCAGAACGCTTTTGCAACCAATACCATTGCCCCATTTTTCACTACGACAGGCTTCTCCGACCTGCTAGAGAAAGGAGCTCGTATGCGAGGTGACCATGCAACTTCAAGCGTAATCAACATTTCGAGTGCAGCTGGTTCTTTCCATTCCTCCCTCAATTCGGTGAGTATTTTTAGGGTGTACGTCAGGTACAAACTTTGAGTACTGACTGATGGCTTTCGCTTGGAAGATCGCGTACGGAACGACAAAAGCTGGTCTAGACCATCTCACAGGAACTTTGGCACGCGAATTTGCTATCCACAAAGTACCTGTCCGAGTCAATGGGATCGCGCCAGGACCGTTTCCGTCCGAAATAACAGGAATTCCAGAGGAGATTGATAGACAGATCAAAGAGGGTACATTCTTCTGTGGGACTGTTCTTCCGCCCATTGAACGATCTGGAAGGTACGTTCTCAAAGATAGACTATGCCTAACACTTCCAATGCTGATAAAATTCGTGTATTTGTGTTTAGGGAGGAGGAGATTACTTCCGCTGTAGTATGGTTGGCTTCAGATGGAGGCGCATTTACGAATGGTGTGACTTTGCGTATTGATGGGGGCCTTGCTCTTGTTACTCCCTGAGATTAGTGTGGAAGATACAAAGTAATCAACAGCGTTAACGATAACGACAATGACTATTGCTCGAATTTTCCGGTTCTTGTCAGGGAGCATTGCAAGTGATGATTCCTCTCCAGCAAACCAACCAAATTGATTTCCCTCCGGACGTGTCTTTACTTGACTTCCTGACCTGCAACCACGACTTCGTCTACACCGCGAAAATCCAGCTGTGTCAGGCACCCGTCGCGAACGCGCTCGCTGTCATATCCGTCAACGTCCGCTTCCCATAAATAACGACGCCATTCAGGGCCAGACTCACCACCGACTAGATCTATTGTATTGCAGAATGCTAGCGTCACCCAAACGACCTCTGAGGACCTCCGAACATCACAGCAGAATCCCACACTTCCCGAACTCTCTATTCGCATTCCCAAGAACGCAAGCTGCTACAATCATGTATCTCCTTGAATCGATCTCGACTTTGAATGAAGAGTGAACTCAGGTGAACTCTCGCTGCTCGGATTGTGAAGCGAGCAACCCCACCCTGCCACAGTGTATACATTTATTACACCGTCGTGCAGAGGATTCTTGACCCCAGCGACCCGAAAACTGCTAAAACCAACACCATGGCCATCGCAGACGACCTCCAGTCCCTCAAGTCCTTCCACACCAATAACTTATCAGGTAGAGTAGCCCTGATCACAGGCGGCGGAACAGGAGTGTAAGCAAGCCATTTTTCTCCATCTTGCCGTTTTTGTACAGCTCAATAACAGTTCGCGCTTTTTCTACATAGTGGACTGACGATCGCTCGTGGATTCGTCGCAAACGGCGCAAAAGTATACATCACAGGTCGTAGAGAGGATGTCTTGAAGCAGGCTGCAGAACAGACTGTTGGGCTTATCCCGTATGTCCACCTATCTTTTCACATCAATTCGGATACACGACTTACGGCTAGCCTGTGCCTATGATATGATGCACAGTCTAAAAATGGATATCAGAGACAACGAGTCAATTGCTCATGCAGCAGGTATCTTGGAGAGAGAAGAAGGGAAGTTGGATGTACTGGTCAACAAGTATGTCTTCCTTGGAGTTGTACCCCCTCCGACTTAACTCACAGTCCTATTTCTTCCCTTCTCGCTTCAAATTTCTACAGTGCAGGAGTCGTCACCCCAGCCTCGCCATTCCTATCAGACAAGTCCGCTCCCAAAAACAGCAGACTCGGATTGTCTCTCTTTCAATCCGAATCATCGGAAGACTGGCAGAACGCTTTTGCAACCAATACCATTGCCCCATTTTTCACTACGACAGGCTTCTCCGACCTGCTAGAGAAAGGAGCTCGTATGCGAGGTGACCATGCAACTTCAAGCGTGATCAACATTTCGAGTGCAGCTAGTTCTTTCCATTCCTCCCTCAATTCGGTAGGTATTTAGGGTGTACGGTCAGGTACAAATTTTGACTACTGACTAATGGCTTTCGCTTGGAAGATCGCGTACGGAACGACAAAAGCCGGTCTAGACCATCTTACAGGAACTCTGGCACGCGAATTTGCTATCCACAAAGTACCCGTCCGAGTTAATGGGATCGCTCCAGGACTTTTTCCGTCCGAAATAACAGGAGTCCAAGAGGAGATTGATAGACAGATCAAAGAGGGTACATTCCGCCGTGGGACTGTTCTTCCGCCCATTGAGCGATCTGGGAGGTACGTTCTCAACGATAGACTATGTCTAATGCTTCCAATGCTGATAAAATTCGTGTATTTGTGTTTAGGGGGGAGGAGATAGCTTCCGCTGCGGTATGGTTGGCTTCAGACGGAGGCGCATATACGAATGGTGTGACTTTGCGTATTGATGGGGGCCTTGCTCTTGTTACTCCCTGAGATTAGTGTGGAAGATACAAAGGAATCAAGAGCATTGCAAGTGATGATTCCTCTCCAGCAAACCAACCAGATCTACTTGAACCTTACCAGTGATTTCTATGCTCTTGAATGTAAGACTGTAGCATCTTCCTGCAAATTTCTCCTTGATCAAAAGATTTTCCATGATCATTGATATGCAAGGCATATTCCTCCAGCTCCAAGAATGGCAATATGGACCTGTTTGGTTTTACACAGGATGTTAACCGCTTCTTCCACAAGGTTGGATCTGCCAGTGAAGGCAGCTAGAGCTTGAAGTGTTCAGGTTTAAAGAAGCAGATCACTGAAAATATGAGAATTAGATGAAAATCTTGTTAATGGTCATTGGTAGGCTCATACATACTCTGCTGTAATTTCCTGGAATGAAGATTCCATTGGTCAGACATCTACATTTTTTGTCAAAATATGATTTATTATTCACCTTTGGTTTGCTAACTTTGCTTTCTGGCAGATCTGCAAATAATTTGGTTAAATATCATCCTATTGAGCCTATTGATCTGAATATTCTGTTTAATTAATTACTGGTAATGTATGCATCTCACCCAATATTAGTGATACTGTAGTATTTCGACTGTATGACCAGCCACTTTGGTGTGTGACGCGGTTCTTTTGTTCCATGACATGACCTAATTACTATATTTGGAAAGTTGCTAGCATTGCCAGCACTCCCGCGGCCCTTTTTTGGTAATAACCAGTGCAAGGCCAGCCCCTGCGGGGTGGCAAAGCCCACTACCATCAGCGCCGGTGAGTCCTCATTAGCCACAGTGTAAGGAAACTTAATCAGAGAATGAATAATGTTGGTAATTAAATATGTAAGGAATGACCAACAAGGTGTAACTAAAAACAAGTTCATCAAATCACCAATGTAGCCTTCCTACTCCCCAGAAAAGTGATCTGGACTTCAACAGGTCCCATTACACCAGTAAGGCACAAGTTATCATTGTTTCCCATTTCCTCAAGCATTTTGGAAATACCAATGACAACATTGGAATCATAGTATTGGAAGTAATAGTGACGTTCGAAACACGTCCGATAGTTCACATACACACCAGCAAAATGTCCTGAGAATCACTACTCAGATACAACTTAGATTTCTCTGAGATATATCACGTTAGACTACAACTCATTTCCCATCTTGCTGTCTGAACCATTAGAACTTTGCTATAATACATGTTTTTGCAAGTCAGGGTATCTTGATCCCATGATAATTCCTATATTTTATCAGAATTGAGCCAACGGCATCTTGAATGCATCACCAATATGTGGTATCTGTTCTTATTGCATCTTGGGAGATATGACTGGGATACAGCATCGATATGATTCCCTGTTTGCATCATATCACCATTATAAAATCCAAGATGCAATATAAATTTCCAAACGTGTTATATTTCTGCGTATGCGATACCTACCAATATATTTTCTTTATCATGTTGTATCAGTGTTGTATCAGCGTGATATATCCTTACAGCTTGATAACTTTGTCTACATGCATTACATTCTTCACTATCAGATCACATTTCTTGTTTTTCAGTGCATCAGTATTTTAACAGATTACTGGTAACTGGTTTCAACTGGTGCACTGGTTTTTTGAGCTGCGCCAGCACACCAGCTACCAGTTCACCAGTAAATTTGGAATTATTGTACACATTGAAAATGTAAGTTATGGTAGTCCTACTAGTATCACAATAACTATGTTTCAGCCAATAAAAACTCATGCAAATGTATGGAAACAAACTTGTTCACATAGAAAGCTGGAAATGAAGTAAAAGCAAACTCATACTGAAACCCCTCTGCCAACGCACGTCTTCCAAAAACAGGTAGAAGGTGGCATGCCTGTGCTATAGAATCCACATTGATGACCTCTAGTGTCCGTCTCCCTCGTCCATCAAACTCAGGTCTAACCACCCACATTCCCGTTTCCCAGTCAGGTTCATCAGACTCCAACCTAAACCAATTGACTAGAGCACACTCATGCCATTTGCCATCAATGACGAATGAGAAGAATAGCAAGACACAGGCTATAGTCATTCCTCCCATCAGCATGCTTTCTTGGGTGTCAACAAATACTGTATCATATCGTGCGTGAAGATTCCACCAACGAGGGTGAGAACGAATACGCTCTCGATGCATTCCACCTGCCCCGCATATATCACTAGGGGCATAAAAATGTGCAATGGCAGAATGAGACTTTGATGGATGATGGAGGAAGTGGACAGTGATCAACAGTGTCTGGCTGGGCAGCATTGGGATGATAGAATGACCACAGGTAATGTTGAAGAGCTGTGACGAGCTCAGGAATGCGTATATGGGCAGCGAGCATTAGTGCTGAAGACAGATAGCCTCGAGCTATATCAAATTAATACTTATTAGCATATGACCAAGCAACAAAACATTGATATGCACCTGGAGTAGCTGCCAAATGCACAGACGCTGTGGTTGCTGGTCCAGACTCTGGACCCAAATCAAACTCTTCATTTGCTTCCTTGTCATCCTCGTCAACTTCGCCAGCAGCAGGTGGAATCTCTCCACTCATCATCAGACTCTCATAAGCAGCAGTCGTACCCCACCTCATCCCTTGTTTGTACAGCCATCGCTCCATAGCAACCATCTTGTCTGTCTGGGTGACACTACAGATCATCTGGTCAAGCGCATTGAACCAACTTGACTGCCACCAAGTTTCCTTCACAGCCTTGATATGCTTGGACTCGGTAATTGAAGTACAGAGTCCGTTTGGTGATTCAAATAAACGTATACCACGAGGGTAATGCATAAGAGTGTGTTGACAGGGAAGGGATATGCTTTCCTAGACTCCAGTGTCAATGAAGATTTGTCGGTGATGATGAAAGTCTTTGAGAAGTTGTTGCAGGAAATCAAGGTCATCAGATGTGTGCGCATTGCGACATGCAAGGTAGCAGAAATCTAGGAATGTTGAGATGGCCTTCACCATGCTAGACAGTATGTAGCCAGCAATGGCAGATATGTACACCTGTTGACATTAAGACATGAATGAAAGGGTATGTAAATGGCATTACCTTCATCAACACCTTCATATCATCTCCAGTCCATTGTGAAAAATCATGCCCATCTGGGAAGGTGGGCACTGCATTTAGTCTAATAGTGATTAGAGGTTTAGTAATAGTAACAAATGAAAAATTGGAATCATACCTTTGGTTTATATCCTTCAAAATCTCCTCTGCCTCCAGTTTCTCATTGGCCAACTTCACATAGTCTGTGACCCACTCGACAAGGTGGTCCATAAATGTTCCCTTGATAGCTTGGTGCAGTAGGTCTGGCGACATAAGCTCATGAATGTCAGCCCGAGGAAAGCCATGTGTAAATGGCTGTATAAAAAGAAACAATCAAATTTTGAGCATTGACCACAACATATAACATACCACAGTGTCAGTTCGATAACCATAATCATCCCATGCAATGCAAGCAGGGAGTTGGTTGACGATGATGTCCATCATCTCCTTGGTTCGGCGAATACCACCTGGGCAATCTAAATTGTCGGGTGGGTTCTGACACCTTCACGAACAATCATTAAACTCAAGACGAAGCATCAGAGATATACACACTCACTTTGGACAATGCCCAGACACAATCCCTGAGAGCAAAACCTGTTCAGGATAGTCAGCAATATACAGTCCAATACCATATACCACTCGTCGGTAGTGACCGTCTGGACAGCAAATGACTTCAGGAGTTGTCATGCTGGTGCGTAAGGGCTTGAAGAGTTCCACAAGGCAGGCATGATACATCTGCCAGATAAATGCCTGATACTCGGGTTTCTTTTGCTGGCTTTTGGTAGCTAGAATCAAATACAAAGTCAGCAAGGATGATAATAATCCAACGTAAAGGGTATAACTCACTCTTTGGTATGACGAGAAAAGCAACCAACGAGATCCCAAAAGGGTGAGTTTGACGTGTTACGTTTGTGAGGTTGCAGGGGCTTGCATAGATGGGATGGTATTCTTGATGACCAGTAGCAACAGAGACTGTTGTCTTATCGGACCCAGCAGCGAAAGGAACAAACATAGATCCATGTGTAGCTGGGTCCTGAGCAATGACATCCTAACAGAAATGTGAGTAAGAAAATTGAGAATGTAGACACTATTAGACTTACTGCTTGCTTCCAAGCCCAATCTCCGGACATTACATTAGACCATAGTCGTTGGCCACAGCTGTTGAACTGGTGATATGGAACTTTGTTGAAGGTTGAGGATGTAAAGAAGTCCTTCTCTTGCATTTGCTAAAGAAAAAGCTGCCAAAGGTCCCGCTGTAAAATTTGTAGGTCTGTGTCATCCAGAGCGCAGGTGTTGGTGGTTGAGGTCCATTATAAGATATTTCATGGGTTTTCCATGGAACATTTATGACAGTATAAAGCTGGTTGGTGTTGTTGTACTGAAAGCTGTGTGTATTGGCACCATGTTTGATAGCTTGCGCAGTCTGTAAGTCAAGAGCCTCCCGAATCTCATTAGCTGATGACTGGCACTTGACAAAGTGACAGTATGTGAAATCGAACTCAAGTCAGTCAGCAAATGGTTCCCAAGCTTCAGAGGTGTGAGCTTCAGGTTGTGGTGGTTGAGGTTGTGGCAGTGTCCCTGCTGGAAGTGCATGGCCATGTTCGTCGGTTGGTATGGCTGAGAAGAATAACTACTAATTAGTCAAGACCAGAAAAATAGAAACGAAGACGTACCAGTGAGGTGAGGATGCATGTCATCATGAAAACGCTCCCCATCGCTGCTCTCAGGATCCTGCATTACTTCTCTATGCTCAGAGTTTTGATGGATTTTGTAGCCTGAAGCGGATCGAAGGACTTGGGGGCACTTGGGACAGGGCCAGCACTTGTGCATCAAGAAAGAAGTAACAGAAAAGTAGTCATTGTTTGTTGAGTACAAATACCACACTAAAATTTCTCCCTAACAACAGTAACACATCACTCTCTAGCCATGAGCATGCGTCATCGAGCAGCCCCAGCTGCCAACCTTTCTAGTCCTTCCCACCACCTGACATTATCAAAGATGCTGGCGATCTGAGCACTGCAATGGATGTTGATGAGCAGTCACCTCCATCTGAGGGCATGGCCAAACGTGGAGGTAGAGGTGGCAAACAAGGTGGTAGAGGTTGCAAACAAGGTGGTAGAGGTTGCAAACAAGGTGGTAGAGGTGGCGAACAAGGTGGTAGAGGTAGTGGTGGTCGTGGTAGAGGTATTAGTGGTCATGGTAGAGGTAGTGGTGGTCGTGGTAGAGGTAGTAGTGGTCATGGTAGAGGTAGTGGTGGTTGTGGTGGAGGTCGCAGTGGTCACAGTGGATCTCGTGTTGAAGCTACTGGCAAGTATCACTCATCTTTTGGTTTGAAGTCAGTAATGTCTAATGTCATACACAGATGAAGTTGCACCTGTATGCATGGAACATGCTCAAACCGATGATAAAAGCAATGAAGACAAGCAGTGACCAGCTAAAAGAGCAAGAAAGAGTATTTTGTCACATTATACACCCTGTCAGACTCTGAAAATACACCCAGGTAAGAGCGACAAACCTCAATATGTCCAGCCTCAAACCTTCCAGCTTCCCCCACAAGAGAAACAGGGACGTTGACCAGAAGATCCAGATAATGCCCATGTCCCTCATGCACCAAAGCGTTCGTCGGCTCAAGTTCTTGCAGAAGAAAAGCAGGAGGCATGCGAGGAATACAAAAAAAGTCTTCGTCGTCTCGCTGAGCTGGAAGTCAACATTGAGGAGCAAGACCAGGAAGAACTGGAGCTGCAAGTCAATAGACGTCTTCCTAGTGAGGATCCAAGTGACGAGGACAAACCTTTTTTGGATTTAGAGGATGGAGAGGGTGACAAGGACGTTTTCATTGAGGAAAAACTGCCAACCAAAAAGAAAACAACCCAGGTAAGTAAAACATGCATTACAGAGCAAAATGCTAATGCTACACACCTTAGCCAAGGAAGAAGAAACCTGCAAAGGGAGAGGTACTTGGCCAAGTCAATGACATGAAGGACGGGGTGAGGAAAGAGCGAGTGGAGAAAGGATACATCGCTGTTCTTAATATATCATCTGAGCTGTCAACTGACTACTCCCATGTTTCTATTTCAAATTCTCAGCATCTCACAGACCTGCCAGCAAAGTGCATGTGAATGCCTCTGACACCAGCGGTCTCTTTCCAGACTGGAAAAAGAGAGGAGACCATGAACACCTCAACTTGACGAATGAAGCTGACAAGGGTACTAATGGCTTTTCTGTCGACCATGGAGGCATCACTGATGATGACACCATCAGTGACAGACCTGCACTCACAGAAACACCAGCTGGCAACTGTACCAATAACATGAGTGCTCCAGTTTTAGTGTTTTTTCTTTCTCTTGAAGTACATTTTCAGCTCATCAAATTTACACCCACAGTCACTACTCCCAAACCGAAAGCTAATAAGGCCCAGGCTCTCCCTCCTACTACCAAATCTGGCTCTACCTCCAAGTCTACCAAAGCGTTGTCTGCCAAATCCAAGACTCCTTCATGTGCACCTCCATCCACAGTCAAGAATGAAGTCTCGTCGTCCTCTGTTGGAACCAATTCCCCAATTCCAGAGAAAGTTATTCCTATTCCAGACATCAACAAGGGCAAAATCTGGACAACCAAGGGATGCGACACTTTCAACGCACTGCTGTTCAGCAGCAGCAATCCTTTCAACGATTTCACAGCCAATTCCAAGAGCCTCGTTCAGGCATGTCAATCTGTCATACCACTGCTCTGGAACAGCGAATATAAGGTGGTAATAGGAGACACAATCTACAAAGTGGTGTGTGCTCTGAGATCTTTGTTTTCATATCATTGCTAATTAATATTTCTCTTCGCCAGGGCTATAACAAAATCATTGACAAGTGGAGTGACATAGGCAAGAAGGCTCTCCAGGCCATGGACAACTTTTTTGCGACAAACGAGTTTGCCAATCGGCCTGAAGAAATACGCAAGTATGCACAATGGGCCCTACAACTGAATGGACCTCTTCTATACAGACGACCCGGTGCCATGGGCACAAAGGATGTGAGTTGTCACGTACTCCCAAAGTTGTCTTTTTTAACACTAACCTGGATTGCAGCCTGGACAAGACTCGTGGCTCTCACCTCATATCATCAAGGTCGTCAAAGCAGCTCTACCATGCTGTGAGAGGTCTGTAATAGACATGGGTATTCCAGTGGGTTTGCTGGGATTGGTGGCTGCTAAAGTGCGTTCTCTGATCACTCGTTACTGTTCTGTTTACTGATTAGATACTTTTTTATAGCTGGAGTGCGCATTCCGTCTTTACGCCAAGACTGGATGAAAGGAAAATGATGTTGGTTTCCGAGGGCCACTCGTCAGTGGAGCTGTCCAAGGATATGTGGAGAGTGCGATCAAAAATGTCCAAAGCAAGCCTCAGTGCTGGGAGCGTATCTTGGAGGCATGTGGGCTGAAAAAAGCAGCTGTTGCAGTGGAGCTGGCAGGTGATTTGGATGATGACATGGATATTTCAGGCTATCGTCATATGATAGCAAGTAGTCTGCCTTCTTCACCTACAAAAGCATAGTACTAGATGTACAGGCTTCCTCATCTTTTTTTCGGTCTGCAATAATCTAAACACTTTTTAATGGTCAATTTTGATCTTTTTACATTTACTGGTAGCATACAAAATTTTGAAATCAAAGATCTTCTGGTGCTCGAAAAACCCTCACTGGCACCCTGGCAACTGGCAAGCTGGTATCCACTGGTAATAGCTGGAACTGGCTACTACCAGTGGTCACCAGTAATCTGTGCAATTACTGATGTGGTAGCAAGATTTGGGTGATATATTGGCCATCTTGTGCTATAACCTGAATATGATGGACAGGACAGCGCAATGACAGTTATAGCGAAAGACAGGGTATTATTCACATGTGGTGATTCTCAGGACATTTTGCTGGTGCAGCTCTCAAAACAGCAGAGAGGATCGAGGAGCACAAATAAGCCCCAAATAGGAAAGGAACATGTGGCAAGTGCTTCTTTGTTGCAAAACAAACTTACCACATGTTCAGCGTGGGACAACACACACCCAAAAAGGAAAGCAGCACGTGATGCGTGCAGAATTAGCATAAAATCGACTGCATTTGAGAGGTAAAACCCACTACCTATATGGTAGCAGGAATAAAACACTCAAAAAAGCCTCTGTGATGCGTTACTCAATACCAAATTGACCATGACTGAGGGGCCCTGTGATGTGTTACGCAGTCATGTGGTCAAAATAGTAATACTACAGTAGTTGAGCCCACCATATGGTTGTGATGAGCTCCAGTAAAGAAAAGATTCTGGCTTGTGCTAGTTTGATCTAGTCTCTTATAAACAGACAGTATCAGCGATCATTGAAATGATGCGATAGCAGTCTGTCATCAAAGCAGGGGTTTTTAGGGCCCGTTCTGTAACGGGTATTGGATAAGGCATGCCCTGCCAAAAAAATTATGTAGGATAGGATAGACAAATATATTCATTGATGGTTGCTATCCTGCCGTTGCGCGTTCGGTAAATCATTAGATTGGATAGCTGTCAAATAATATATGTGTGAGTATTCTAGTGAGTCCTCGCCTTTCTGCCTTTCTCCCTCTTCTTTTGCTGTATGGATCAGTCCGAGAACAAAGAAAATCAACAGCCTGATACTGGGGCACCTGACCCAGTCACTCGTACTTGCGATAAAAAGCTCCACAGAGCATATCTAAGACTTGGCTGAAATAGCTGTCATACTAGGATTAAAAAGTGGGTATGCATTTCAATCGACTGGTACTCACCGCGAGATTGTATCTCCTCCTCGTTGAAAGCGCTCCTGTAGCTCTCTATTAGAGCATGCAGATACCATGGTACGAAGGAATATCGCCACTTTCTCATCAGCTGAGACATGACACCTATCCTTTAAGCCACATGTATTGCATAACTCCTGTACAAGTGCATGAAAAACCCTTTTGTTCATGCCAAACATCCTCCGAAACCGTTCATTGCGGCCTGTTTACAATTAATTTAGTTACTGCAAATAGGATGTGGACGTTTATTACATACCTTTTAACATATCTGCTAGCCACATCTCTCCAGTGAATATACCAGTCAGAAAGGGCCTCCTGCGCTGGCTAGCAACAGCAGCTGCAGCTGCGCCAGCAGCAGTTACGACTAGGAAAGCAGCCACACGCTTTTTGCGAGACTTGGGCTTGTAGCGGACCATCGATGTGGAGGTTTGTGCAAAAGATTGGATGCGCTGATAACAGTACATAGGGGTTTTCACACAGTCAGCCTATCCGACGGAACAGATTTATTATTTCCTTGTCCGATGCTTGTCGGACAGGTATATCAAAAAATCACGTCATTTTTTTTATTCCCTAGTCCTATCCAATACCGGTTACAGAACAGGCCCTTAGGGACCAGTTTTTGTCAATACAAAGGTAATAGAAAAGACTTATAACGTAATCTTCACACGACCTATTTTGGGAAGCGGTGCTCTTTCTGCTCAACTCGTCCCAACGACTCTGCTGCTTCCTCCCGTTATATTTTGTGATAATAAAGCTATAGATGTTATATTCCAGACTCTTTAATGGTCCTACAACCCCCAGAAGCACCGAAAATGACCGGCACATAAGGGAAACAGACTGCGGGAATATTACGCAATAAGTCATCTTTGTAAGCAAAAAACTGGTCCCTAAGCTCTCGATCTCTTAAAACTAGACTAAGTTTGATCATGTCAGAGCCATTATTTGACATTACGGTAATCCACATCTGAAGCTTCTTTCAATTTTTTTGATTTCCTTTCAGTCCCTCGTAAAATCAGTTTCTAGCTCACCTTTGCACGGTGTCAGAATCACAAAGACTGAAAACAGCACTAGAGCTATAATAGTACATCAGAACGCACAATGTAATTGCAGAAATCACCTAATTCAAACCAGCTACAACTGTCCTGCTTCAGGATCTCCACATCAGCTCCTCGCCGACCCATTTCTCTTGACCTCGTCGTGTCCGCCTGGCCGGACAGATGTTGCGGACCGACCGCTTTTCCTCGGACCGGTAATTCCGGACCGCTATCAATCGCGGGTTTTCTCCAACCCACCACATATAAAGCCATCCACTTTTGCAAAAGATGCTTTCCTTCACCACAAGGCTCTATTGCCGACTCTTTGTATCCCTAGCATCCAATTCATCCCTGAACTATGCCCAAAATCACTGGTTTTGAGATCCATGGTGAGTAGACAGAACATAACTTACGGTTTCACTCGCCCCATTATTGCTCACGTCGAGTTCTGTAGATGTGCGTTTCCCAACGTCATTGTCAGGCGATGGCACCGATGCAATGTACGTCGGTGTTCTTTAGTGCACTCAAGTAGCTGACCAGCGCCATTAGGAACACGGAATGCGATTACTCTTCTGCATATGTTACACTAAAAACCGATGCTGAGCTCGTCGGTCATGGAATGACTTTCACTATAGGACGTGGTAACGACATTGTGAGTGCAACAGCTTTGTCGTTCTTTTTGCCAATGCTAATGGCCTCCCAGGTTTGCATAACAATCAAGGAAGTCGCCAATCGTCTCGTTGGCAAAGAAACTGAAGAACTCTTTGCTAACATGGGTCAGACCTGGGATTTCATGATGTCGGATCCTCAGCTTCGTTGGTCAGTTCTCTACCTCTGTTCCGAGATTTATGCGTCCTATTTCCCGCTTTTTATCTTGCTCCATGTGCACTTGACTGAGCCTATTGCAGGATCGGCCCGGAAAAAGGTGTGATTCATATAGCTTCTGGTGCAGTCAATAATGCACTGTGGGACATGTATGCTCGTTCGAGGCAGAAGCCTTTGTGGAAGTTGGTTTCCGATTTCACGCCAGTACGTGGTGCCCCTGCTATTGTGACATCTGACCAGCACTGACTGCTTTTTTACAGGAAGAATTCGTAAAGTCGGTTTCGTTCCGATATATTACGGATGCCATTACGAAGGAAGAAGCGCTGGAGATGCTGAAGCAGAAGGAAGCAACAAAGAAGGAGAGGGAGCAGTTGGTGCGTGAGATTGGGTGCGTTTTCCTCCTTTATTACGTTAGTTTCCCAACTCTGATGACGGCTTTTTTTTATTTTTTTCAGCTATCCTGCCTACGTCACCTCCGCTGGATGGCTCGGTACGTATCGTCCTCTCGTCCTACCTTCAATCTCACTGATACACTCCTCGCCCAGGCTACTCTGACGAAAAAGTCGCCCGACTCACCAAAGAAGCTGTAGCCGCCGGTTTCAACCACTTCAAGATGAAAGTTGGAGCCAATCAAGCCAACGACCTCCGTCGTGGCAAGATCATCCGTTCCATCATCGACGATCTGCAGTACCTTCCATCTGGTCACCAGCCCAGGGATCCTAATGGACCTGGGCTCAAAGGAAAGAATGCAGGACCCACCGGTGCCGTTTTGATGATTGACGCGAATCAAGTATGGGATGTCCCTCAGGCAATTGAGTATGTCAAGGGGTTGGAGGAGATTAAGCCTTGGTGCGTGTTCTACACCCTTGTACTTGTACCCATTCGCTTTTCTGACCAAAGGTACCCACCTAGGTTCATCGAGGAACCCACTGCTCCTGACGATATTCTCGGACATGCTGCTATTCGCAAAGCCCTCAAGCCTCATGGAATTGGTGTGGCCACTGGCGAGCATGCACATAACCGAATGGTGTTCAAGCAGCTGCTACAAGCCGAGGCGATTGACGTTTGTCAGATTGATTCGTGTCGTCTGGCGGGTGTGACCGAGGTGTTGAGTGTGTTACTGATGGCTGCCAAGTTAGTTTTGCGTCTTCCATGTTTTGTTGAGAGCAGACTTCAACTTATGATATCTTTTTTTTCAGGTTCGGCGTTCCTGTATGCCCTCATGCAGGAGGTGTCGGTTTGTGCGAGTACGTGATTCATCTCAGGTCAGTCTAATTTTCACCACACCTTTACTTCATCTTTAGCTATCATATGCTGATCCTTTCCCGTTCTTTGTTCTAGTCTAATCGACTACATCGCTGTATCTGGCACCATGGAACGCAACGTCCTCGAATTCGTCGACCATCTCCACGAGCACTTTGTTACTCCTTGCTCTATCAACTCGAAAGGAAGATACAACGTGCCTTCAAATCCTAACGAGGGTTACAGCATTGAGATGCACAAGTCGAGTATCGCAGAGTATGAGTGGCCTAACGGGTCTTACTGGGTCGGAGCAAAAGGTGGTAAAGCATAGGGATGAAGAATAATTTGTATAAAAGAAACGTATCATTATCAATGTACATTAACTGAAATCATTGCCCAACCTGCGATTCAATCGAAGTCCTGCTATACCTGCTACCAAGATCATGTTCACATCTTTCTCCTTTATCCTCATTGTCACCACCTTGCTTGTCCTCGACCAGTGTGCTCCTTACTCCTGCTCATAATCTACTTCCAACTGCAAACCTTCCTTCGTCAGTGCACGTAGCTGAGGTATTGTACTCAACCGGAAATTGTCGAGCCATTTCCACGTAGTTTCAGAGTTGGTCCCGAGTAGGACAACAATCCTAAAGTAACGCATATCCGAAATGCCAAAACTGTCCGGCCTCGGGCCGTACTGATCAGGTTGTCGCATCCTGGACCGTACCATAGCGTAAATCTGGTCTGAGTCTGACGAATCCGAATCATCTGCAGATGGTTGATCATGGCCATCAACGTCCTTCACCTCCTTCGTCTTCTTCGTCTTCTTTTTACTGGATTTCTTCAGATCCTGAGATCGAAGTCGGATGGTTACATCGAATTGCGTCAACCGGGGCACTAGGATACTTGTACTCCAATCGTCCTCCTCAGCCTGGGACGGTGACCCATCCTGCATCGGTTCCCGATCCTTGTTAGACCGCCGCTTCACGGTCAAACCCTCGAAAACCCCAAGTCGGCGCTGGCCGTTTTGGATTGAAAGATGTTCGAGGGTAGGTAGCTGCTTGAGAAGTTGCAGGAGCTTTTCCGTATCGAGTAAGTCTCCTATAAGCTTCAAATGCTGAAGGTGACAGGCGGAAATACGGAGAAATTCCTGGATGTGCCGAAAACATTTGGACTGCTCTCTTACGTGCCCGTCCTGGCCTACCAAGACCAGACTGGAAAGGGAAGGAGTTTTTAGCGCCTTGAATATGTTCGAAAGGCTGAGTGTGTTGTAGCTGTTGTCGTTGGTGGATTCGTCGGGGGAGAACCAATAACGATTCTCAACCGTGAGTTTGCAGACGTTCGGAAGCAAAGTGCCGCCATTTGCTACCGAAAACGAGGAGCGCCATGGGTGGAAGGAGGTAACATGCAGCTCTCGAAGATTGGGACAATGGGAAAAAAAGGAATGGTACTCTGCCCAGTTCATCCTTTGTGCAGTCATTCCTGGTAGACTGATGGTGGTGATCTGATTGCAGGGGAGCACCTTCACAAATTGGCGCACAGTTTGTCCATCAACAATCAGCGTCCGTAGCTTTGGAGATTGCCTCAGCATGTTACAGAACAGATCCGGTATGCCTAGCAAGATTGATTCGTCCGGAAGACAAAGTGTTTCGAGATTCTCGCAGTTGCCAGATTGTACCTGTAACGATTGGTAGAACATCCCAATGCTCGTCGGGTTGAAGTCTACCACTCTCCAGCGCCGGCGTTCCTGTATGAAGGCCTGCAGGAGCAGAATCCCGCCGTTGAAAATTGACACGTAATCACCGTCCCTGTAAGAATGGAATTCTAGCTTGAGGAGAGCAGGTGATGAGCGATCAAGGTAAAGCTTGGCCAGATCGACATATGCCTCCTTCTCGCAGCCCAGGTGAATGAACATTCGAGACCATAGAGCTGGGATTGAGTTAGCAATGGTTCTCCACAGCTGGCAAGTCTGCGATATATCGAGGGTTGGGGCGTCCACTTTCATAGAGCCATCGTCGTATTGCACGCAGAGGTTAAAGTTGCCATCTAGGTCCGGATGATCCAACTCGGTCAAGTTTGGGTGGACGTGTAGTGTAGACTTGAAGATTTCAGTCAGGATTTCGACAGGGAATGAATTGATGTGTATATTCGACATGTTCTATGATTTACCGTCAGATAAATTCACGACTGTAGGGCAGGGCCCGGCAGAAAGAGGAATACCTGAGTAATTTACATGCAGGCCGTCGCTAAGATGTACCTGAGAGACAGGAACGCGTGCCTGTGCATTAAAGATGAGACATCATCGTACAATATAGCAAAGCTTTAGCGTACTGACGAAAAAGGATTGCAATGAAAGGTGGCAGGCAGCAAAGGACAAGGTTGATCAAACGCGACCCGTCACAACGTGACAACCGGTACTATAAGCGTGACACCAACTTGACGCTTGCTTGATGCCGATGTCCGAGTACTGAAAGCAAGCATGCCACGCTACAGTAGCAATAGAGTACATAGAACGAACAGTGCTGCTACATCTCAGGTCAGTCTAATTTTCACCACACCTTTACATATACTGATCCTTTCTAATCTAAGTAATCGACTACTTACATCGTTGTATCTTGCACAGTACGGTGGCACGCCGCACTGTGGAACGCAACGTCCTCAAATTCGTCGACCATCTCCACAAGCACTTTGCTACTCCTTGTTCTATCGATTCGAAAGGAAGATACAACGTGCCTTCAAATTCTAAAGGCCTAACGAGGGATACAGCATTGAGAAGCACAAGTCGAGTATCGCAGAGTACTAGGAGTGGCCTAACGGGCCTTACTGCAGCTTACTGGGTCGGAGCAAAAGGTGGTAAAGCATAGAAATTAAGAATAATTTGCATAAAGGAAACTTATCATTATCAATGTACATTCACTGAAATCATTGCCCAACCTGCGCTTCACTCGAAGTCCTGCTATGTACCTGCTACCGAGATCTTATTCTTTCTCCATTACCCTCATTGTCACCACCTTGCTTGTCCTTGACCAGTATGCTCCTTACTCGACATCCTTCTGCCCATAATCTACTTCCAACTGCAAGCCCTCCTTCGTTAGTGCGCGTAGCTGAGGTATCGTACTCAACCGGAAACTGTCGAGCCATTTCCACGTAGCTTCAGAATCGGTCCCGAGTAGGACAACAATCCTAAAGTAACGCATATCTGAAATGCCAACATTGTCCAGCCTCGAGCCAGGCTGATCAGGTTGTCGTATCCTGGACTGTACCATGGCGTAAATCTGGTCTGAGTCTGACGAATCCGAATCATCTGCAGATGGTTGATCATGGCCATCAACGTCCTTCACCTCCTTCGTCTTCTTCGTCTTCTTTTTACTGGGTTTCTTCAGATCCTGAGACTGAATTCGGATGGTTACATCGAGCTGCGTCAACCGGGGCACCAGGACACTGATACTCCAATCCTCCTCCTCAGCCTGAGACGATGACCCATCCTGCATCGTTTCCTGCCCCCTGTTAGACCGCCGCTTCACGGTCAAACCCTCGAAAACCCCAAGTCGGCGCTGGCCATTTTGAATTGAAAGATGTTCGAGGGTAGATAGCTGCTTGAGGAGTTCCAGGAGCTTGCGCGTATCGAGTAAGTCTCCTATAAGCTTCAAATGCTGAAGGTGGCAGGCAGAAATACGGAGAAATTCCTGGATGTGACGAAAACATTTGGACTGCTCTCGTACGTGCCCGTCCTGGCCTACCAGGACCAGAGTGGAAAGGGAAGGAGCTTTGAGCGCCTTGAATATGTTCGAAAGGCTGAGCATGTCACCGTTGCTGTCGAACCCACAACGATCCTCAACCGTAAGTTTGCGGACGTTCGGAAGCAAAGTGCCACCATTTGAGGAATGCCATCGGGTGAAGGAGGTAATGTGCAGCTCTTGGAGATTGGGAAAATGAGAAAATGGGACTGGTAATACCCCTAGTTCATCCTTGACATAGTCCCTAGTAGACTGATGGTGGTGATCTGATCGCAGGGGAGCTTCACAAGTTGGCGCACAGCATACCCACCAGAAACCAGCGCCCGCAACTTTGGAGTTTGCCCCAACATGCTACAGAACAGATCCACCGGTATGTCTGACAAGTCGATTGAGTCGTTCGGAAGACAGAGCGTTTCGAGATGCTCGCAGTTGCCAGGTTGTACCTGTAACGGTTGGCAGAACATCCCGATGTCCGTCGGCTGGAAGTCTACCACTCTCCAGCGCCGGCGTTCCTGTATGAAGGCCTGCAGGAGCAGCATCCCGACGTTGGAAATTGGCACGTAGCACATGGGGTCATTAATGTCCCTCAAAGAAGGGAATTCTAGTTTGAGGAGAGCAGGCGATGAGCGGTCAAGGTAAAGCTTGGCCAGATCGACGTACGTCTCCTTCTCGCAGCTCAGGTGAATGAACATTCGAGACCATAGAGTTGGGATTAGGGAAAAACACGGGTACGCGGGTTTTCGGCGGGCTAGGAGGTACGGGTTCGGCGGGTACGGGTACGGGTCAGCATCTCTGAACCCGCCGCCAACCCGTGACCCTTTGACGAGGTAATATACGTGCCAGACCATGGTGTATATGGCCTATAATCACAGTTAGTTTAATTATGAAGTCACCAATCAGCAGACTGACATGAAATTCTCCCGCTACAACTCTTTTTCTCTCTCTGAATGCTTCTCTGTGTACGAATCCCGCGGGTTCTGCCTATGACCCGCTCCCCCCGTCAAAACCTTTGACCCGTCGTCACGGGTACGGGTTTTGGCGGGGACGGGGACGGGTCAGAAATTTTTACCCGCGGGATACCCGTGCTGTTCCCTAGACTTGGGATTGTGTTAGCAATGGTTCTCCACAGTTGGCAAGTCTGTGATATATCGAGGGTTGGGGCGTCCACTTTCATAGAGCCATCGTCGTATTCCTCGCAGAGGTTAAAGTTGCCATCTAGGTCCGGATGATCTAACTCGGTCAAGTTTGGGTGGACGTGCAGTGTAGACTCGAAGATTTTGATCAGGATCTCAACAGGGAATGAATTGATGTGTATATTCGACATGTTTTATGATTTACCGCTAGATAAATGTGCCACTGCAGGGATAGGGGAAGAAACAGAAATACCTGCCAGTGAGTAATTTACATGCAGGCCATCGCTAAGGTATACCTGAGAGACAGTAATACGTCCTCATGCATTAAAGATGAGACATCATCGTACAATATAGCAAAGTTTTAGCGTACCGACGAAAAAGGACAGCAATGAAAGGTGGCCTGAGCAAAGGACAAAGTTGATCAAAACGCGACCCGTCACAATGTGACAACCGGTACTGTAAGCGTGGCACCGGCTTCGGGTTGGCGCCAACGAGACACCGATGTTCTGGGTCCACTGAAAGCAAGCATGCCATGCTACAGTAGCAATAGAGTACATAGGACGAATAGTGCTACTACATCTCAGGTCAGTCTAATTTTCACCACACCTTTACTTATACTGATCTTTTCTAGTCTAAGTAATCGACCACATCACTGTACATGTACTACTGGCACCTGAGTGGCACTATTGAACGCAACGTCCTCGAATTCGTCGACCATCTCCACGAGCACTTTGCTACTCCTTGCTCTATCAATTCGAAAAGAAGATACAACGTGCCTTCAAATCCTAAAGACCTAACGAGGGATACAGCATTGAGAAGCACAAGTCGAGTATCGCAGAGTATGAGTGGCCTAACGGCCCTTACTGCAGCTTACTGGGTCGGAGAAAAACATGGTAAAGCATAAGAATGAAGAATAATTTTTACAAAGGAAACATATCATTATCAATGTACATTCACTGAAATGATTGCCCAATCTGCGCTTCAGTCGAAGTCCTGCTATGTACCTGCTACCAAGATCTCGTTCATGTCTTCTTTGTCCATTACCCTCATTGTCACCACCTTGCTTGTCCTCGTCCAGTGTGCTCCTTACTCGTCATCCTTCTAATCTACTTCCAATTGCAAACCTTCCTTCGTTAGTGCACGTAGCTGAGGTATCGTACTCAACCGGAAACTGTCGAGCCATTTCCGCGTAGCTTCAGAATTGGTCCCAAGTAGGATAATCCTAAAGTAACGCATATCCGCAATGCCAACACTGTCCAGCCTCGAGCCAGGCCGACCAGGGTGTTGCATCCGGGACCGTACCATAGCGTAAATCTGGTCTGAGTCTGACGAATCCGAATCATGTGCAGATGGTTGACCATGGCCACCAGTGTCCTTCACCTTCTTCGCCTTCTTCGTCTTCTTTTTACTGGGTTTCTTCAGATCCTGAGACTGAATTCGGATGGTTACATCGAGCTGCGTCAACCGGGGCAGTAGGATACTTGTACTCCAATCCTCCTCCTCAGCCTGAGACGGTGACCCGTCCTGCATCGGTTCCCCCCCCTTGTTAGACCGCCGCTTCACGGTCAAACCCTCGAAAACCCTAAGTCGGCCATGGCCGTTTTGGATTGAAAGATGTTCGAGGGTAGGTAGCTGCCTGAGAAGTTCCAGGAGCTTGCGCGTATCGAGTAAGTCTCCTATAAGCTTCAAATGCTGAAGGTGGCAGGCAGAAATACGGAGAAATTCCTGGATGTGACGAAAACATTTGGACTGCTCTCGTACGTGCCCGTCCCGGCTTACCAGGACCAGAGTGGAAAGGGAAGGAATTTTGAGCGCCTTGAATATGTTCGAAAGGCTGAGCATGTCCCCGTTGCTGTCGAACCAATAACGATCCTCAACCGTGAGTTTGCGGACGTTCGGAAGCAAAGTGCCGCCATGTACAATGAGCCATGGATCGAACAAGGAGGTAACGAGGAGCTCCTGGAGATTGGGAAAATGAGAAAAAAGGGAATGGTGATCTCCCCAGTTCGTCCTTTGTGCAGTCTTTCCTGGTAAACTGATGGTGGTGATCTGATTACAGGGAAGCCCCTTCACAAGTTGGCGCACATTATACACATCAGCAACCAGCGTCTGTAACTTTGGAGTTTGCCCCAGCATGCTACAGAACAGATCCACCGGTATGTCTGCGAATTCGATTGAGTCCGGAAGACAAAGCGTTTCGAGATTCTCGCAGTTGCCAGGTTGTACCTGTAACAGTTGGCAGAACATCCCGATGGTCGTCGGGTTGAAGTCTACCACTCTCCAGCGCCAACGTTCCTGCATGAAGGCCTGCAGGAGCAGTATCCCGACGTGTGTCCCGACGTTGAAAATTGGCGCGTACGCGGGGCTACTAATGTCCCTCGAAGAAGGGAATTCTAGTTTGAGGAGAGTAGGCGACGAGCGGTCAAGGTAAAGCTTGGCCAGATCGACGTATGCCTCCCTCTCGCAGCGCAGGTGAATGAACATTCGAGACCATAGAGCTGGGATTGAGTTAGCAATGGTTCTCCACAGTTGGCGCTGAAGTTAAAGTTGCCATCTAGGTCCGGATGATCTAACTCGGTCAAGTTTGGGTGGACGTGCAGTATAGACTTGAAGATTTCGGTCAGGATCTCGACAGGGAATGAATTGATGTGTATATTCGACATGTTCTATGATTTACCGTCAGATAAATTTACGACTGCAGGGCCAGAAACAGAACTACCTGAGTGATTTACATGCAGGCCTTCGCAAGGCCGTCGACGCTAAGATGTACCTGAGAGACAGGAACGTGTGCCTGCACATTCAAGATGAGATACCATAGTACAATATAGGAAAGGTTTAGCGTACTGACAAAAAAGGACTGCAATGGAAGGTGGAAGCGAAGGGCAAGGTTCAAGCAAGGTCAAAGCAAGGTTCAAGTTGATCGAACGCGACTCGTCACACTGTCGCGGTGACAACCACTCTAAGCGTGACACCGCTTGACCCCGACGTCCACTGCAAGCAGATATACCATGCTACAGTGGTAATACATAGAGCGAACAATGCTGTCCAATTTGTGTAGATACTACAAGAAAATTTCCCGACAAATTACAGCGCCACCACCCGTTTCGCACTAAAACCCTTGCAGCCAATGATCAGATTCAAGAATTCACTTCCAGCCTAAAACCTTCCTTCGTCAACGCGCGCAGCCAAGGGGCGGTATTCAAGCGAAAGTTGTCAAGCCATTTCCTCGTCACGTCCAAATTGGCGCATACATCTAGTAGATCGTCTTGTTGTCTGTCTAGGAGAGACTACATTGGAATTTGGCGCGAAGATCATAAAGTAACGCAAATCTGAGACACTACTGGCCCCAGTCTGACCAGGTTTCCGATGATCCATCTTCCGGCTGACTAGCCAGCCCCTTCATCTCCTTTGGATGCAGCTCTCCCTTCGTCTTGTGTTTCTTCAGATCTTGCCATGAGACCTCAGACCGCAAGAGGATCGACATTAGTTTCGTCAGCCGAGACATCAGAACAAATCATTTCTTGTGCTCCAATCATCCCGCGACGCGCTCTCCATCAAGTCCAGCTCAGACCATTTCACAGCAGGGTTTGGCTGCCCTTCGATAGACACTAGATGCTCGAGGGTGGGTAATTGTTTGAGAAGCTCCAACAGTTTCCGGGTGTCCAGCAAAATCCTTGTGAGCTGTAAATGACGAAGGCGGCAGTCGGAAACTTGAAGGAATTTCTGTATGTCGATATCTTCGAGAGGCAGATGACGTTGTAATTTTTGTCACCATTAGTTTAGGCCTTATGTGTATAACCCTGGTCACTGATAGTGAATCGTCAGATAAATGTATGACTAGGATTGGTGGACTTGAGCCAGTCTCCACTCAGCACTGCGACATACCTACTTATATGACTCCTGAGATCCTTCAAAGCCACGTTCTTTGTAGAGAAAGGTGAGAAACTGGCTTCAGATGAGCAGTTCAGGGAAGCTAGAGTATACAGAGCCAGAAAACACCGGAAAATCAAGAGTCAAGAGTAAATTAGCCGACGTGACGTTACAAAACGCGAAAACGCGACGCGTCACACTGTGACATCATATGAAAAGCCTCAGGACGACGTCGAAGCGCTTCAGGATTTTCCAAGGATTTTCTAGTTTACTCCTCCCTTCGCTTCCAGATAGCTTACCGCCTCATAAAGTATATCATTTTACAAACTACAGTAGCTTTGATACATATGTAAGCCAAAAGTTGGTACATAAAAAAAAAGTACAACGCTGCAAAGGCGTGCATGTCGACGTCCAAATGTCATGAAGAAGAAATTGGAGGTATCGTATCGTAAAGTATGATAAAACGACAACTGGAAGACAATTCAAGAATAAGAAAGGAAAGGAAACATGATTGACAATGACACTGGTTGGTGACGGTGTTGTACAAATGGAACAATGGAACCAATGGCCAGATACACATGTATGATATGATATGAAGTCGTAGAAATAGAAACACAGTACACATCGATATAGTGTTCACAACAGAGCGAAATGACCGGATAAGACGACGCGGGAGGACCAATAAATCAAAAGGAGACGGAGAGAGTCAACGAAAAGAGACAAGACAAAGAAAGAAAAAAAGAATAGGAATAGAGAAGCACACCAAAAATCGAGCTCGCCGAGCTCAACACCACTCATTCCCATCATCCAACCACCACGTCTTCTCAGCACCTCTCACATTCCACTCTACCACACTGTCTGTGGTACCAACGTAGATATATGCACCGCTGGGATCAAAACACGTCCCAGCTATATCCTGATCATCCGTCGACAAAGTGGAGTGAGAGTCCTGACCCTTCCCAGTACCAAAACCAGAACCAATCCCATCCTCATCCTCCGACTCCGACTCATCATCATCCGGAACAATCGGCTCCACGGCTGGCCACATCCTCCATCTATTCCCTGAAGATGCAGCAGGAGGTGGTGGTGAACTCGTTCTTGAGGGCGCATGGGAAGAAATACAGTCCCATTCCATTTCAGGCTCGGGTGCGGATCTCTCTGTATCCATCTCATCCACATCCATCCTATCGTCTTCCTCGTTGATCATACCACCGTCCCTCATATCTAGACTCCTTCCTTGGAGACCATGCCGACCCAATAGTGTCCTGACATCGTCTTCAACTTCAGGATCACCCAAAGTTGGTATGACGACCAAATCTGAGTCTTCATCGTCATCACCGCTCCTAGGCATACTGAACGCTCCAAAAACGTCTTCAGCCAAATCAGTACCATCATGGCTGGGTTCTTGAGGAGGATTACTTCTCAAAGAAGACGATGACGAAAACAAGTCACGGTAGCTAGTGGGCGCAGTGGACGAAGACGTCGTGACGTTTCCTCGGGCTGAAATTCTGAAGGTGTCTTCCAGAGCTAGAATCACGTACGGTGGAACAGGGGGTTGGGACTGGTCTCGCCTTGATGACAGGTGCGAAGTAGCTGACACGGAGACATGCCTGGAACCTGTCGAAGTAGGTCTTTGATATGGCCGTTGGTAATAGCGTGCCCGTGAATTGAGAACCTGATTCCTCAAAGGACGTCGAGTGGTACTACTACTTGGAGACCTAGAGGATGTCACGGACTGAGATGATGACAAGGTCGACGAGCTGCTCGAGATGGGTGGAACACGGATAATTTCTTCCGTTTCAAACGTCCTTGCATCAACAACATGTAGGAGGGATGTATGCTACGATCCGCAGTCAGCAAGGCTTCAGAAATACAAAATCGTACTCAGGCTCACCTCTGTAAAAATCATAGTCTCCTTCCCACACCCAGTCCCTCCAAATTTGACATTCCTTACACACCATCCGGGTGCCCGGGAATGACCTCTTGTCCATTCGTACGGATCATCGGACAGCCATCCGGTTGCAGATCCGGTACCGGTTACACCCCAGTTGTTATTTGCCGAGGGATAACGCGTCTTGTCGGTCTGGAACACCTTCAAAGGTTTTGTGCTACGAACATCCCAGACCGCTACAACACCTTCTTGAGAGGCAACGGCGTATTTTGTACCGTCGGGAGAGAACGCGGAACTGAAAGATCCCACAAATGTGGGTGACGAATAGAAATGCGGGGAGTTTTCGGGAGAAGGCACAACTGGGGTTGAGATAGGAGAGAATGTGAGTCGAGAACCACCACTTATTCGATGAAGAAAGACTTTAGATGAGTCTCCGACGGAGAGAAGAGTTTGCCCATCGGGAGATATGGACGCTGTTGAAACGCTGTGTTAAGACAATGGGTAAAGGAATCTCGCAGTAACACGTACAATGATTAACAGGTGCATTCAGGCTGACAGTCCCGACATCCTTTATCTTCGAAATAGTGGACCCACGAACGGAAATTGGAATATCGAAGAATTTGACAGTGCAGTCATTATTGCTGATAGCTATCCGAGGTTCCACAGAGCTCTCATGAGACCGTGTCACATTAAGGGACGTCAGCTTCACAGAGTTGTTAATTGACGCATGGAGACGATCATAGAATGTCCAGGAAGGTGTGCGACGGCTGGTGGACGAATTGTTGTTATGAAGAGAGAGATGCAGCTCGGCCTCTTGACCGCCAGCGGCTAGAAGTGTATGGCCTTTCTCGTCGAGTTGTAGGGATGAAAGGGTGTTGGGGGAGAAGTCGAGGTCGACGAGAGTCCTCGGAACCTGAAGCTCCAAGTCAGTTCTAACTCCGCACACGACTTGGACAAGTACGCACTGAGCCCGGAGTATTGACATTATGCTCAACGATGGATCTTCTCGTTACATAGTTTACTACTCCTCGTTCTCGAGGACATATAATGAGATCACGGAGCTGGCTGAAAGGAGACCCGTCTCAGAAGGCAAGAGAAGAGGATTGCAAGGACAGCTAGGACTCACACATGGCTGATATGGAGCTGAGCGGGTGTGTTGTTGGTGGGCGTCGTCGATGACAGCAAGGAAAGCCCCCTGGTCATCGTGTGTGGTGGTAGGAAGGAGAGTCGGAGTAACCAGTGCGTGTCCACAGTTCTGCTATGACATTATAGTTCCCACGCTGCCCCTATGACTATGGTAACGCGTCTACCCGCGACGCCTTGGAAAATCTCGTCTTACGTCACTTGTCCTTCTCCAAGCGCCGCTCGAAGCTCAGGGTCATCAAGGAAAAGGTCGTTGAGAGACATTACCATGTAGAGGACTTATGGCAGCAATACATCCACGAAGAGTACTAGTCCGGCGGACGCTATACGGGAATAAGACTTCATATTGTCATTGTCACTGCATAACCAGAATGTAGTGATGGTATGGCGACGAAGGCTGGAATGAATGATATTGGCAGAAAATTCAGATGGACTAACCATTGTAAACCCGTTGGATCCATCACGCTGAAGACACGACCTGATAGAATTGACGAGAGAGCCATCATAGAGTTATGCGGGAGGAGTGTGACAGTTTCATGTGCACCAAAGCTAGCAGAAGCCATGATGGAATGATAATTCTTTTGGGCGCCACTCCCTAAGGTTGGTCGTAAGGAATCTCAAGACGGAGAGTTTCGTTCAACATTGAATGAAATCTACAGGTTGAATTAAGGGCCCAGGAGAACAAAAATGACCTTCGAAGAACATAGGAGGCGTAAGAAAGTGACTACATTGCACATTGCTGTCGGGTCCAATTGTCAGATGCCAAATTCTTCATTGCCAGAAAGAACGCTTACCAATGGAGGGCCTTGAATGCAGAGACTTCTGTAAGAGGTATTGACCAATCAATCAGGCTGGAGCTGACATCAGTAGGCGTCAAGCTTGTATACTCTTGTACGTTGGGCCAGTTAAGAAGACTCTTGATTTGAATATCAAGCCCGTCACGATCCTGATCAGCTGAGAATTTCCGAGGACATGCTTCCATTTGAACATATAGATGTAATTCAAGAGAACAACGAGCCAGCAAAACTTCCGATGCAAGTTAGGAGTTACTGTGGCTGTGCCGAATTTCTTGGTCTCACACGAACGCTTGTTCTCCACTTCACCAGCATCGTTACTTCGGAAGGTCCTCATTATCATTTTGGCCCAAAACTTCAAGTTTAATCAACTCTCTTCGAGTCACACATATAGTTCCAAGAATACAGCCAGGCGGACTTGCTTTCGAGATGTCCAAGTCTTCCGAGCTAATCACGGACTATGTTTACTGAGGTACACCAAGAGCCTGGTCTGTGGTCTCAGGCAGGAACTTCCGAGGAAATGAATCTTCCTCATCGATAGGATTCCGAAGTCGGACGAGGGGAGGGTTTAGTAGACATGTCCGGTCTTGTGCGGTGCGCCAAATGCATTCTATCCTTAAGCTTGTCTCTGTCTGTATCTCACGTCACACCTTCACAGAAGCCTATAGACTGTCCTAGATCCGTTCCAAAATCAGTCTCATTGCTAGGGACCAGACGTCTCGATATGATATCTCTTCCTTGGGCAATGGCAATTTGATCCTCAGGACCAATTGATGGCGGACCCCTGCGACAAACTCGAAATAGCGTTCACTTTGGACGACGTCGTAGCAGCCGCCGGGGATGTCAAATGCAACTTTTATGGTACACGCGATCCGGAGACAGGATGGGATAAGTACCTTCTCATTATTCGCGAAGATTTGGGAAATTTTGTCGAGGTAGACGGAGTCCTGCAACCAGGCTGTGAGATACAGGATCCATATGTCGAGAAGATTGGCGAGGACTTACTGAAGGCTGCAAGTGCGTACATTTCAAACTTCAGACCTGTCTGCGGCTCACAAATCCATTTTTTAGACATCGAGCATGAGCCCTTTGTCACCGTTTTCCTATATTAATAACCACACACTTTGGATTTCCTTCCTCTTCTCCTTCTCCTTCCATCCTCAAATCCTAGTCTTCCCAGAATCCAAAAGCCTTACATAGATCAGAAGTCAACGTCAACCTCAGTTAGTACCTAGTACTAGCCATGACACATCAACGCAGCATCGTCGGCCTTTGAGGCCAGTGGTCTACGTGACGACCCATTTATGCGAGACGGGTTCCTCTGTTGTCTCCATCTGTTCCGGTGATATATATAAGGAGAAGAATGGCAAGAAGAAACAAAGGACATGCTTCAGGCCGATATCTTTGGTTTGGGAGATAAATCGAAAATTCTACAAACTAGACTCGAAAGGGATTGTATTTAAGTTTTAGATGCATTAGGATTTGGAGGGATGAAGGGGAACTCCATGTTAAAAAAGATGATTTTCGAGGAAGGGCAGGGAAATTGGGCGCGGGAGACCGGCCCGGTGACCGCACCTCTCTTCTCATTCATTTCGTTGCCTCCTTCTACTATTTCATCTAAGAAATGGTACTCCCATGTCTCGGAGCTTAGGTATAGAGGATGGATGTACAGTAGACCTGTCTGTCGACGCAGACGAGGCTTCGTCGAGCTCTCTACCTACCGTGGGAAGTCCACTTTTCCAGTCACAGATTTCTGGCGGGGGTTGGGCGGGGGTTGCCTAGGACCATAAACCGCGAAATGACTTGTCAGGTCAGCACATTCTACTACGATGGCATCTCTCACACAGTGAGTTCAGCTTTCTTGATAACTTCTCTCTCTCTACTGATCCGTTATCATAGAACAGCCCCTACCGTCTCCTCTGATCTTCCCAAACAGTAAACGCGCTGCTTTACCAAACGTTACGGCGGCTTTCCCATCACGCATAGAACTGCTCTTGAGTGGGCCAACCGTGTACGCGCCAATCAACCTTGGCGCAAGTGCAAGGTATTGACTGCCGAAACGCGTCACAAACTCGAGATAGCCTTAACGTTGGACGACGTCATAGAAGCCGCCGGGGGTGTCAAGTGCAACTTTCACGATCCACGCCATCCGCTGACAGGATGTGACAAGTACCTCGTTATAATTCGAGAAGATTGGGGAAGCTTTGTTGAGGTAGATGGGGTGATGGAACCAGGCTGTGAGATCAAGGATCCATATGCCGAGCAGGTTGGCGAGAAGTTGTTGAAGGCTGCAGGTGCGTGCATTCGAAGTTGAAACTTGTATGCGTCTCACAAATCCATTTTCAGGTGTCGAGCATGAGTCCTTTGTCACCATTTTCCTATAACCGCGAGCGTTGGGTTTCCTTCCTCCCCTCCTCGAATCTTAGTCGTGCCGCCTGCTTTCCAACAACTCGCAATGTATAACTATATGTAAGCTGTCCATATGATATCGCTATGCTGTGGTCAATACAATACATCATTTACTTCATTACTTCTCGTCAACTCCAATTTTGCACCCTTCTTGCCCATTTCCACCAAGTAGACATCACAAAGGTATCACGGCACGGGCATACGCGATCAGTCTCACGGGAGCCACCAATCCATAGTGTTGATTAGCTGGTGGAGTGACAGTTCGCGGTTGACCAAGACTAACAACAGCTGTGCCAACCTAAAGTCGTCCATCAATTGAGAAAAAATGCCCAGCGTCGCAATGAAAGAAACACTCACCGAGTTAAAAGCATTCAACAACGTACTCGCCGCATCTACACGGATATCATTGGTTCCCTGCTTGACGAAAGCAGATACATCCACAACAGGGTTCGTAGGATCTGTCGTTGGAATCTGTACGCCATTAATCCAAGCCTTAACCGTATGGAACACTTCCCCAAACTCCAACTGTACCCCGACTCCGCCATTCCCAGCTTGATCCCACTCAAAGGTGGTCATATGCATTCCAACGCCAGAAATGTTTGCCAGACCCTCGAGTTGATCCCACGGAACGAGTCCTTGAGTAAGGTTGATAGGGGACATTGGGACTAGGACAGACTGGCTCTTATTCGGGCTTAAATGAGTAGGAAGTGTCCATGCGGTGATGTTAAGCTGCCAGCCGTCGAGTTCCCTTGGAGTCTCCCCACTCAACGAGACAGTGACGGTCTGGGTTGTCCCGTTCGAGAAAGTGATCCGTGTATCGTATATATGGAATGTATTCGGTTGTCTGCCTAGGGGAGACTACGTGCATCGCCGTCTTGGAAAGATCGCAACTCGGCATTGTCAGAGGAACCAACACCCATGGCACCTTCGCCTACAACAGTCAAATGAGTCGACGGTGCAGATACGCCTTCAAATGAGGAAAGCGTCGTGACGGTGAATAGGGCCGTCTGTGCCGGGGCGAGAGATACGGAAGGGATGGTGATTGTTCCGTTTTCGCCGACAGTATACACCACGACAGGATTAACCTTTCCAGTCCATGGGAGGATAAACGGTGTTCCATCGAAGCCTGAGTTCAACGTCAAGGTGAAATTTATCGGCCCAGGAGGCTGTAAGTACCTGTACACGCGCCACATTCTGGATAACTTGTAAAGGGCTCTACAGCCTGCGCCGCCTGGACATCATCATACATCCTTTAAGCGGCTTACATTCTGTATTGCCGTGTCCATTAGCTACAGTATGTAAAAGTCCTGTATCACGAAGTCAATCATTTCCAGGCCTGGGGGACCAAATCAGGCCTGAGTCGGTACCTGGGCTTTTGCTGATGAAAATCCCGATGCAAGTTAGGAGTTAATGTGGCTGTGCCGAATTTCTTCAAGTTGGTTTCAAACTAACGCTTGCTCTCCACTTCACCAGCATCGCTACTTCGGAAGGTCCTCATTATCATTTTGGCCCAAAAATTCAAGTTTAATCATCTCTCTTCTTCGAGTCACACATAGTTCCAAGAAAATCAGGGGGACTTGCTTTCGAGATATGAATCCAAGTCTTCCGAGCTAATCACGGACTACGTTTACTGAGGTAAGTATACCAAGAGCCTGGTCTGTGGCCTCAGGCAGGAACTTCCCAGGAGATGAGTCTTCCTTATCGATAAGATTCGGAAGTCGGACGAGGGGAGGGTTTAGTAGACATGTACGGTCTTGTGCGGTGCGCCAAATGCATTCTATCCTTAAGCTTGTCTCTGTCTGTATCTCACGTCACACCTTCACAGAAGCCTATAGACTGTCCTAGATCCGTTCCAAAATCAGTTTCATTGCTAGGGATCAGACGTCTCGATATGATATCTCTTCCTTGGGCAATGCTAATTTACAGCACCTACTAAGCACTGCCGGGTTGTCTTTCAACTTCGTTCCTCCACGCAATCCATCATTGCATTTGCAAGTTGTTCGCAAGCACAAGCACCGTCAAACAGACTGCACCGGTACCCAGACTGCAGGTCATTGCACCTCACCTGCGCAGCATACTGCATGCAGGTGTAACCGTGTATGGAAACATGGAAGCACACGCGTACACCGTGACCTAGCCGCAACGTTGAACCTCTGGAGATACACGCGCATGCGCATACAACGTGTCAACAGGACCATTCCCCAGTGCCTGTTTAAGACCTTCAAGCTTCACTCTACCATTCCATACCACACCGCACCATACCAATCCTATCAAATCCTAAGCATCCTACAAATCATTTTCTGATGGCTACGTTACATCAACGTCCGACGTATAGTCATAACCAGAATCAGAATCAAACTCAGAACCAGGCACAAGGCAATTTGTGTAATGTGCGTTCGGTGTCTTACTACATACCTTTCTTCGCGTCTATCTGCCCAGCCCTTCCCTCTCCCATTTATTCTCTCCTTTTCCTTATTACTGGTCTCGCCTAATCTATTTTTCTTCACCATTCAGTTTTGCCACAAATGGCCCAAGAACCCAGGACACAACTTTTGCTCCAAGACATGCGCGAGCCGTGGCACTCAGGGTGCTACCGGTCTCAATAATCCTTCCAACGGTACTGGTAACATGAACAATAACAACAACAACGGGAATAGCTACCCAAACCCAAACCCAAGAAGCAATCCGACTCCGATGACAGCGACCACGACCACGACTACAAACAATCCTAATGCTCATGGCATTGGACATGCGAATAACGCCGGTACCAATGGGGTACCCAACGGCAGTAATGGCAATGCCAACAGGGGTCATAACTCTGGCAACACTAATGCTAATAACAATAATACCAATGGCAATCTATGCAACGTGAGTAGCCGTTCCCTGTTCTTTCTACTTACCTGGTACTCAACTGCACACCTCTATTATTCCTACCCTTCATCCTCGGTGTCTCATTTCCGTTAACCTCATTTCACGGTCTTCATGGTCAACTGGCAACTGGTCTTCCTCGCTTCTTCGACATGCAACATCCATCATCCATAATCCCTCACCCAATCCCATTAACCCATCGCCGAATCCAATAGTTCTGCCGCAAAAAGCCTAAACTCCCTCCACATGGTTTTTGCGGTAAAACTTGTGCCACGAACGCGGGTGCGGGTGCTGCGCCGCCGCCTTATCAGGCTACGGCTACGGCTATGGGTACGGGTATGGGTCAGACTACACAAGCGCAGACGCAGACGCAGACACGGGGTCGGGGTCAAGGTCAAGGTCAAGGTCAAGGTCAAGGACCCCGGAACAACTTCAATCATAGAAATGGAATGGGAACAACGCTGGTAGCACTGCTGGTGCTGGTGGTCCTGGTGCTGGTGCTACGGCACCGATTGACCCAGTTGAGATAGCTAGTAAGTGGTACTCTTTACTTACTCTCTTTGCACCTTTTCTTGGCTCACGATTCGGACTACTCGTTATTACTCGTTATTTACGTATTCTATTTTCAGAGATGGTCGTCGACCAAATTCCCTATCTGAAGACATTCATCCCTCAGAATAGCCCTTTGCTGAATGGCGCTTTGATGAATCCGACTACTGCCAACCTCAATCTTCAAGGTGCCAATGGTGGTGTTGTCGTTCCTGGTATTCCCGGTACTGGTACTAGTACCACTGCTGCAGGCGCTGGGACTGCTACCTTACATGTTGTTCAAGTTGGAGATGATGATACAGATTCGGAAGTCGAGGAGTGTGCACTTGCTGGGTGTACAAATTCGAGATATGTCGATGCGAATGGGGTTGAGAGCTCTTATTGTTCGCAGAGGCATCGTCAGTGAGTCTATGCTCTCTTTTCTTTCCTTACTTTCTTTTCCTCTTCCTCTTCCTCGTCTCCAAGCTGGAGAGTAGCATCGTACTCATCCTTTTTCTTTTTCTTTTTTTATGTTTTTGGATAATCAGGCAAGCAGTCGCCTCGGGAACCATCGACCCCTGTATCTTTTGTGGGGTAAATCCTCAGAGTGATGGGGATTACTTTTGCTCTAGAGAATGTAGAGAAGAGGCTCTGGATAAGGCGAAAGCGGGTGGCCATGGTGGGAACGGTGGTGGTGGTGCTGGAGATGACGAAGTTCAGGGACTCGGAAAGGGAGGCGACTTGAAGCAGTGAAGAGTCATGATTAGGACGACTGGGTCGAGCGCATCACGAACTACTCAGAGAGTAGAGTAGAGTAGAGTAGAGTAGGTGACCCGGAGAAATGATTATTTATTGGGCTATGTTGAAGAGAATGTGAAGGATTAGATGACATGTATGTAGGCGATGAGTTATGAGAACTATGTACTTTTGAAAAAGAAAAGGAGAAAAAGTGCAGGGTGTCGAGTAATTATGAATAAGAACAAAATAAAAAAGAGGAGAAAGGTGCAGGGTGTCAAGTAATTATGAATAAGAACAAATAAAAAAGAGAAGGAGAAAGGTGCTGGGCGTCAAGTAATTATGAATAAGAACAAAATAAAAAGATGGAGAAAGGTACAGGTGTCAAGTAATTATGAATAAGAACAAATAAAAAAAGAGAAGGAGAAGGTGCAGGGTGTCAAGTAATTACGAATAAGAACAAAATAGAGCAAAGGCAATGAGCATGCAAAGTCCGGGTATCAAACGCAATCAAGTTGGAAAAAAGACAGACAGTGGCATAGACTTGCAATTGAGCGTCAATGAAATCAGTGCCGGTGACTGTGAAGGTGGATGTGGTGAGGAAAAGGAATCTTGGCCATGACGCGATGAATGGTGTCTGTTGGGACGAGGGACAAGGAAAGGGAAAGGCGATGATCATTTATGAGCGTTTGTGAAATGACACGAGGATCAACGGAACAGTTTAAGCGCACCATAGATCGGGCTAGTAGGCGCAGACTTGGAACGGCAAGGACAGGCGTGCATGGCAAGTTGCGAACGCGTGTCGAAACCAGAATCGCAGTCGTTGCATCTGTACATTCTAGAGCTGGAAGGACGAGGAGAGTTAATAAACCACACAACTCGGAGAGGCTACACTGGACTCACGTTGCTGTTGGTAGGTCAACGCCTACGTCATGAAGATGAAGGTGGTAGGTTAAAGCCGTCACTGTTGGAAGGGTGTCGTTACAGCCTTCACGAGGGCAAACAAGAACCTCATGTGTGTGTTGTTCGTGTTGAGAGCGACGTAATTCGGCTTCAGCTTCTGCGCGCTAGGATAAGAGAAAGTTAGAAAGGAAGACGACGACGAGGCCACTGAATACGCACGTAGTTACGCAGAACGTCCACCTGGGATTGTCTGAACAAAAGTCTTGGTTCCAACTTAGGACGAGGCGCAAGACACCACTCGACTGACTCTCCTTCTTCTACAGTCACATAATCCTCGTCGAAAGTTGAAGTCGATTCCGTGGTGGTGATTGGAGACGGGTCCGACGACGTCAATGAAGACGCAGTAGCGAGGCTGGAACAAGATTCAGTGTGGAGGAGTGGAATGCCGTTGCGGAACCGATTGGCGATCTCTTGAGAGGGCGTCAAACCAGACTTGGTAACCCTAGGAGGTTTGGGAGGTTGGAGGGGAATCACGGCGTTAAACTCCCAAGTGCTGAATTCCTCATCCTCATCGTCCGTCCCGCCCTCAGCGTAGACATCAAATGACGGAGGAAAAATCACGCCCATGCGTCTAGGGCTGGCTGCCCAAGCCAGGTGGGCTTCCTGGATAATAGCGTCCTGTCGTTCAATCAAGTCTTGGACAATAGTGCTGGCGGGAGAGCGGACGGCCATAATGGAAGATAGTGCGGGGAGAAAGTGGTGAGAGTAGAAAAGGTAGGTTGAGGACAACAGACCTGGGGTGTGAACCAGGGCTCGCAAGGCTTATATACTAGAATCAGGAAGTTGCGCTTTGACGTCTCAATCCAGTAGGCCATTGTTGAACAAAACGAGGCCACAATTGCCGGGAACAAGCGCAAGGGCGCCTGAACCAATATTGCGAATAGGATTCCCGAGGTATACGATCAGTCCATACACATTGCGAACGCCATTAGCCTTGAGGAGGATGTGAGTCTTCCAGTGAGTGCAAGAAATCCAAGTAGTAGACCCGAGAGTTGGGCGAAACTTGCGGAAAGTTGCCTATTTGGGACTTGGACACAATTCCATTTGTTCTCCAAAGAAGGCAAGATATCGGCAGTGCCATGAGGCTGGCCTTTGTCCCAGATATGTCCACAATGGGCCTCCAAATGACGACGTTGGGACCAGGATGTGCTCGTCGTCGTCACGGCCCACGGGTGGTTGTCGACTAGCCGACTCCGTCACGTGTGATTTTCACGTCTCTTTCAACGATGTTCGACGCTGTGCCCAGACTCACCGCTCTCGACTCTGACCTTCCCGGATGTCTATCTTTGCTGGTATATGCACAAGAGGACTGCTAGCGCCCAAACCAGCGTTTAGCTGCTCAAGACGGTCCTTGCAGTCAGGGGTTGCTCCAGCGTATCCTGGTCACATACCTCTTACACGTTTTGAGAATGCATTCTTGGCCGTCGGGTCTGGCTTAATGTCGCTTGCAGACCCCTACAGGGGAGGTGAGCACTCATTAATTGTGCTGCCACCACGATCAGAGCACATGCTGACATTGCTGTGTAGATATGATATCGGCACTTGGAGAAACCACCGCTGGACCTGCCCTGCCCAGACTACGGGACATTATGCTACACAGCTCGGAGGGACGGAGGATTTTGAAACAGCGACCGCGCATCAACACGAAGACAGTAGACCTTGACGCTCTCGCAAAGCTACCTGAAGGAACTTTTGGTCGGACATACGTTAACTGGCTTGAAAGAACCGGAGTCACGCCTGATACACGAGAACCGGTAAGTAGCATCGCCGATTCTCCTAGGTAACTGCAACTGAGGTAAATCCTTAACTAGGTTCGTTACATTGACGATCCCGAGCTTGCCTATGTCATGCAACGGTATCGTGAATGCCACGACCTCTACCACACCATTACAAACTTTTCCGTCAACCGCGAATCGGAATTAGCGGTCAAGGTTTTCGAGTTCGCGAATCTCGGACTACCTCTCGCTGCTTTCTCTGCTATATTTGGCCCGCTGGCCATGAGTGCGAAGAAGCGGCATCGGTTGTTTTCGGAGTATGTCCCTTGGGCTTTAAGATGTGGAAGTAGTGCGCGCTGTTTGATTACGGTCTATTGGGAAGAACGATGGGAGCAGAACGTGGAAGAGATGAAGAAAGAGTTTGGATTATGGGATGCCCCTCCGGCACGATGGCCTAAGCCCAAGTCGCTGACGAAGCAGAATTGATGCTGGCGTTGACACCGAGATACATGCAGTATGTCAATTAATTCCTGATAGTCGAGAGTGTAATGCACTGTCTACTTTTCTCCAGAGAATCACATCAATAAACCTATCACATTAAGATTCAGAACTTTAGGGTCTCGAGACTATTCCCTTTTCGGACAAAAAGGCACTTCATGTTCCTGGCTCTATTATATCTTACGAGACATCTGGTCATGAGCCTCTCCCAATCCAATAAGGCAAGAATACATGCGAAGCACACGAGAATCCCAGGAACCACGTCAGACAAGATGTACACATGTCCTAGCATTTTGAGTGTTTGTCACCACGCCTATTCTGAGGAGATCTGTTGGTCCTCTGCCCGCCCAAACTAAAAAGGTTCTCAAATGAGACTTGCACTTATCCGGCGAGCTTCTCAAAAGTACTCACATGTTCGCCGTAGTCACCGGATCCTCGTCACCTCATCTTTGAATCGAACGCTCCTACTCCTACCCCGACTGACGTCCGGTTTATTATCCGAGGTGCGCCGACCTTGATCTTGACCTTCAATATGGGGTTTAGCAATGACCCGGGGAGAATCGTCCTCCGACTCAATGATGATGCTGCTGAAGGCCATGGTATCCCTGGTCTTGGGTATCGATAACCCTGGCAGTCCCATCACCGCAGCGGCCTCGTCTTGTGTTTTGCAAGTATGAACGAGTACAAATGGTCTACCTCTCGCCGAAGAAGGGTGATTTCGATGGCGAATTGGGGAAGGACTTGTTGATTCAGAGTCGCTGTTATACAAGTCTGGGGATGAATTTATAGAGGACCTGTCGCAGTAATCGCGTCCATATAGATCGTACAACTCTCCGTCTTCCTCTTCACAATCTAAATCTCCTTTGTTGAATGGGCTGTAGATTGATTGAGAATTCCAAGGCCTCAAAACAAAGAAAGGAAGATGTGAAAGAGGTACGCACTCTTTCATGTACTCTGCATATGGTGTTAACGGCTCCTCAGGGTCTTCCTCTGACTCGGAATTGTTGTCGCTGAGGTAGAATGAGTAGAGGATATCGTGTATATCGTCTTGATCGTCTTGTATAGGGCTGGAGGATGCGTGTGGCGACATTCTCGACAAAGTAGGAAGAGAAATCCGTCTGATGAGTAGTGCAGGTTATTATGGAGAACAGAGAGGAAGACGACGTCGACGATTACACGTAGCCGAGCCTTGTACTCCCAGTGTAACGGGGGAGTGACGAGCCTGAGCCAAAGCGCCGCGGTGCTTATATATGAAGGACTAGTATAAAGAATCACTAAAATGAGACTCGGATCGAGATTTGATATCCTCCCTTTTACACACCATTTAGAAATCCAAATGGAAGTTGACAGACTCTTTCATCAGTCACGCGCGTGAAGAGCGTATCCTCCTCTTGGTCTATTTTAGGGGGATTTTGCGATCCTCGATGGCACAATGTAGTGTGGTTACCTATGATCGTCGCTCGCTGTTCTGGCGGGTTTTATGGGTCTTACGAGCGTCATGCCTATATATGTTCTCTTCCATTTCATGGTCGTCTTCTTTCATCCGAGTCCAGAATGTACATCACTATGGAGAAGCTGATCATGTTCGAATTCCCCCTGAATCGAAAGACGGACCAATTGCAAATATGAGCGTGTTCTCTCATGTCTTCTTCAAGTTCATTCGCTACTTCGCAAATGACGCGCTTTAGCTGCCCTAGGCCTACTGGAGTTGACCTATGTATCACATCGACTCACACTAAGTTAGACTCAACCTCAACTCAACGGTAATAAACCGGAGGCAATTTCTGCTTTCGAATGGTTTTATTGGATGATTATCACACTTGTATCACACAATTTCAGTGAATAAACGTTGTAGCGTGTATGAGTCTGAGTATGACTAGACTCGTAGAGAGAATGATTTTAATAAAAACCTGACATGCGTACGATAAGCACCCCACGGGGTGAGTGGCAATTAATTCCATAGTGCTTAATACTTATGCTCATTGCTCTGCCGCGAAGACTTGGTAGGAAGACCACATTAATGACAACTTTTGTTTTCGCTCGCTGAGTGGCAGGAAGTTGGCTGGCAGGCTACCGGGTCCTCGGTCCTCCAGTGCCAATATCTCCATGTAGTAGTTTTTCCCTCAAGGCCCCTAGATTATATAAATATGAATCGCTCTTCGACGAACAGCTGAGCAGATTCAGAGAAGATCCACAATGCGCTTATGCATTATACATCATAGTCCGCGGTTCCATGTACATGCACCAGCTCGGAATTGACTCACCTTCTCTCAATTCAAGTCGCAGTTCTGACTTCTATACAGAATATATAATGCCATGTACACTCAGCCTGAGGCAGGCATAAACATAAAAATTCCGAGAAATCTTAATTCCTAAAGCATGATTTGCTGGGGCGATGGCGAACATTCGAAGTGTGCTATTACTGACATGATACGAGTCAGAAATTAGCACCGCGAACGACTCGGATATCGATGGATAGCAATTTGCGGGCACTCATGATGAACAGCGGCACAGCACTAGTAGTACTTCTAGTATTAGCTAGTGGCAGGAACCGTGGACCTACAAATGCAGATGCAATCCATCGGTGCAGATGCAGTCGGACTGGTGCCACCAGATAGATGGATAGATGAATCAATAGTACATATCGCATACTTGAAATAGATACGAAGCTACAAGCCTATAGGCACAGTCACATACATACGGTCCGTTTGGCCGTGGAAAGCACAACAACTTCTCAGGCAGTCTCTATCCCTTGATCACGGATTCTCTCGGATTCTCCGTTCTCTAGACGGAACCGAGAACTACTTATAAAGTAGTTCAATCCGAGAAGCATCACTTCACCGAGGCCCGAATCACTACCCTTGCAATTACCAATATAGTTTAGCGACTCCTTCTCCACTTCCACTTCTACCCAGGCAGGCTTTCGGGCCTCTTCCAGTGGAAATCCAATCACTGACTGGAACGACGTCCACTAGTAACGTTATCAAAAGTATCACGAATGGTTTCGCGAGCCAGCCATAGCAAAATCAACAACGAGCCTGTTAAAGCAAGACTTTCATAGCCAATTGCAAGGCATATGGACAGATACACCGAGATGAACGTGAGACATTAATGGTTCCGTCAACTTTTTCTGACCGAGACTCGGAATGACGGGAAGAGGACGTACATTTCGAGGACCGCAAATGCTGCACAGAAGAGAATTGTAATTCGAACCGTGATCATGATGATAGAGTTTTCCGTCAGAGTCGATCAGTCAGTCATGTTGCATTGTCACTTGAGTATGGCTCATTGCTCACCGAAAAGACTGCGAATCTGACCGCAGTATATTATCGAATCACATATACCTCGTTCAAAGACCGAAGGAAGGGAATGGTTGATGATCGAGGCTGCGATGACCCAGAATAACCAGGTGATAAATATCCAGATGATTTGAGCACCGAGAGATGCGATTGGGTGTTTCGACCAGATGGGGTGGACGAAGAGAAAGCTATACGCTCCGGCAGTGAGGACAGTCCAGCATGCTGAGAATCTGTTCAAATCAAAGAGTCACAGAAGGATGTAGTGTACATGTTAAGAAATCACAGAATTATGAGAATTCGAAAGAAGACTTCGAGGAATATGTTTCTCACAGAACCATCCGGGTGCCTGTTTGGAATTCGAGGTTGGGGAAATTGCGGTGAAACCGATATTGGAGAAGGAGCCAGGTGGAGAATGCAACCTGGGTGAAAGGAAATCAGTTTCTTCTGGAAATGCATATCCGATGATAGTGTACGGATACCTCGGTCAACGCACTCATGACGAAGAATATGTATACGACTGGAGTGAAAAAAAGAGGTTTGAAGAATAAGGTTGACCAGCATGAGTAAACATGAGTATGAGCAAGTACATATAGACGCGAGACGCACATGGAGCAAATCGCTGCATCTTTATCCCAGAGTCTTTTCTCAACATACGTGGATGTGCTCGAGAAGTTCTGGAAATCCAGAACAAGACAGATAGATACATCAAGCTAAGCATTGCTGTGACGAAGGATATTGTGCTTGAAAGTTCGGTTGAGATGAAGGAGTTTGCTGATGGCTCAGAGCTGTTGGCCATAGTAAAGGTAGCCTGAGAGCTCTTGAGTGCGCAAGAGGTTCCTTTACAGAGGTCGCGGTGGTGGTATAGAAGTGGAAGGTGCAATGCTAGGACACGCCCTGCAGTGTTGGCGCAGTCCCAAGAGCGTGCAATCCCACGGTGGCTTGCTCAGTATTGACATATTGAGGAGAAAACGTGCAAGCATTTCATGAATGAGAGCTGGCTCCCACTACGCAGACTCGGACGAAGTTGGTTCCTCGGAATTCGAGCTTGCTCGTGTACTTAAACGTTACCTCGGAGGCCTAGAAGAGACAAGCGTAAGGTTTCTGTTCCATCGCAGGGTTCTCTTCTTGAGATACTGAGCCAGTCGGAACCTCCAGATTGCATGAAGCTGGGTTGTGGTCGTGTTGGAAGGGACATACAAGGGGCATTTGGGCGGCATTTTGTCGGAGGCTCGGTCCGCCAGTATTGTCCTTAAGGCCATAATTAAGGCCACCCAACGAAGTTACATCTTAAACTGTTAATAATAGTTTTTAATTAAGGGCATTTTAAGCCCAAATTAAGCCACCTGCACTAAAAAATCTGGTCCTCTAGAACACTCCAAATCCAGCATCATTTAGTAGGCTTCCTGCTGTGGAAGCTACACATACAACTTTTCTACAGTATATGCTACTCTTTGTCCCAAGAGTCTGTGTCTGACTGCAGCAATGACTTTGAATGGTCTTCTTCCCTGCAGAAAAAAATGAAATGGTGATCCTTGATATTATGAGCAAATGTAGATAAGTAAAAAGATTTTGAACAGTCTTGAGCATATCATTGTCTCCAGAAGAAAAAAGAAAGCAGTGGCTGTGATAATGCTAAGGTCTTAATTAAGGCTTAAATTGTTTTTCTTCTGAAGTTAGGTCTTAAATTAAAAGGTTTTTAAGGCCTTAATGTTAATAACTGTTAAGGCTTAAGGACAACACTGTGGTCTGCTTCAACCCCAACGATTGTGACACTTTCTTCTCCTCGAAGTGATGGAAAAAGGTTTACCTGCCCCATTATTTACCCCAGAACGGCCAAAGGGTAGTGGTCGTCTTTTACGCGTTGTTTGCCTTCTTTCACTCGTCGTCGTCTGTATCTACACCGGACTAGTTACCAGACTCGCATGGAGCACAAGAACACCCTCAGCTGTGCCTATCAACGCAGCCCAAATCCTCAACAGATGCACCAATCTTCATACTATTCCCGGTCCTCCATCAGACTTTTACTCTCATAAACAATCTGACCGTTTTGAGGCTGGGACACGTCCAGTTTTGATTAAAACACTACAATTTGGACTGGAGAGCATGATGGGACTGAAGTCATCAATGGAGACCTTCTCCTTGATAAAGGAATCATCAGGGCTTTGGGTCATATAAAAAGCCATCAAACAGGACACGCATCGTGAAAGTTCTGTCTGTCAATCTAGAATGTTGTAAGGGTTTTGTCTGTTGGATCAGAAGGGGAGGACACCTCTATCTATCCCGATTGTACTTATTGTCTCAATATTGCCTCATCAGGCTACCTGACCATGGTGTATCTCAAATGCTGTCTTAGAGCAGATTTCATAAATATACGGAATCGCAAAAAAAAAAAAAATCTGATCAGGTCAAAGGCACTCCATCGGCGGGCTTTTGGCCGAGCCCCGGCTTCTATTACCTAAACGTGAAGTTGTACCACCATCATCTCCAACACGCTTGCAACGACCTCTTGTACAATCAAGAGATGGCCTCAAAGCACGTCTTCCTGAAACCAAGACAATACGGCTAATGCCTGCATCTTATTCCCTCAAAACCGCCATTCTCCGAAGTCCTTTCATACAACCAGCTCCAAACCGGCTCATATAGTCCTTTCATTTCCTCTTCCAGCTTTGCACTCAGGCAGCTCGCCTTGCCTCAATATCTGCTCAAGATGTACTTTTGCATGATTCTCACTCCACTATAGTTTATTTTAGTGCTGTACCTACAGTAACATAGTGTAGAAGGTTCGAGACGCAAACAGAATGTGAGCTCGAGTACTATAGTCTACAGCCGCTATGCAACTTGTGCATATTGTAGTCCTAATAAAGTATGATTACATCTAGAACAAGTTCTATAGCAGTATGGAATCAAGAGTGCTCAGCGAGGTCGCGTACTTGTCGTGTACTGTAACCTGTGGGCAAGCCGGGACTCGGCCAAAACGATGCCCCGATCTAGTGCCGTTGAGCCTTTGAGGTCGACCCTCGTGAAAAAAAAAACGATCGTCCGTATATTTATTGAATTTGCTCTAAGTCAATTTCTCACTGAAAACCAGGGTTTACAGCTGTAAATGAGGAAGTTACAAGTAGCTAGGTGAAAGCATACTGTAGGCTTTGTTGAATGATTCTCTTCCCTTGTCCTTAAGTTCAAGTGTCTGCATAGCTAAGTGGTAATAAAGGGCGATGATTTATTGTGCTTTTGCCTTGGAGGGTAGACATTCGTGATCTGGGAAAGAAATGAGTTGAAAACAGCCAATAGTCACAACACTGAGGAAACATCAAAGGCTCACAGAGAAAATTCTGCTCAGGCACTAATCAGATTCAGCGAATTTTCTCATTCGTTTTCTGTGGGGTTACTGGGATTTTGTTTTCAGATGTACATACATTCATACACATTCGCGATCAGAAACCGGAACGGCTCAGAGGAGCTACATTAATAATTGTACATAGTCAAAAGCTACTATCTGATTGCTGGCGTCGTTTAATATTCTTGAGAACTTCGTATCATGATCAATCCCTGTGGAAATGCACTGCTACATGCTTCATGATACCACCCACTCCAGGTTCTTGTTCACTGCCATACTGATGACAAAAATCCTCAGTCAAATTAGTGGTAGTATTCCTATTCTTGTTTGATGTTGCAAAAGGGGAATCAACTGGAACAATATCATGGGGAGAAGTGTCAGGCCCTGGATTCTCTCCTTCTTCTGGGATCGTAATCAGTTCAACATCTCCCTGAACTGGTCTGATTGTAGTGTTCTTCTTGTGGAGCTGTCTGAGCCTTTCATGATGATTCAGACTTGCATCCAATTAATGTTAAGGCTGCAGAGCTGGAAAACTTGGAAAGCTTACACAGCTAGGACAGAGCTGGCATATACTATTCAAAGTCAGATTAGAGAGCGTAATCACTGGCGAAAGGGTGGGGAGATCACGATACTCACATTTTGAGACACTAAACTGCAATCCAAAAAAAACCCAAATTATCCATTGTAGCCCACTGTACAAGACACTTAGCTCAAAAAGCAATTGGAGAAGGAATAGGATCACATACACAAATCAAAGTGATGACTGTAACAATTCTGTAGACTTTCCTCAACTGTAATGAATGGTCAATCTACAGGCCTTAAACTCACGATGTCATTAACCCATTCTCAACTGATTGTATGATGAGGGCATTAATGATGGAATCCAGGCTGCAGGATGGGAAAAGTAAGCAGTATTTCCATAGACTATAGTATAAATCAACACACACCTCAGGGATTTTTGTCTAGTTTTATTTAGAACTGTGATCATAGCCACAGCAATGAATACATCAACAATTGCGTATATTGAAACTGTTAGATCAAATAACCACTGTGCGAGAAGTTGCAGAGAAAACAGAAAGCATTACAAATGTCAAAACAACCTGCCTTCAAATTATCTCTGTATACAAAGAGATTTTGGTTGAAGCCTAGTACAAAAGATATGCACTGTCAGAAGATTGGAGGCCCTGGAACAGAATACTGTCATACATACAGCTCTCCACATGTTACTGAATTTTATGTTGGGTAAGAAGCTGGGTTTCTATATATAGCAAATACTCAGTCTTACCAGCAGTAGTGGCTTATATGATAATTAGGTCTTTAAATTGAGGAATCAAGCAGATGAAATCCATTTTGACTCACCAAGCCTGAGGGCAGAGAGTGAGAACTGTTGAAGCTTGAGCATTGTGAAGAACAGAAAGTTGAAATCTCAGGCTTACAATTGGGCCACAAATCCACCAATTATGCCCACTGACTGTTGTTGGGGGTTGAAACTGGTTGAATTTATATACCTTTGATTTTTGCTTTCAGTACTTACAGTGAAAGATCCTCCATCCAAATACCCTAAGTTGCAGTGAGTAAGTTGAGAGTATGGAGAGTGAGTGAGATTTTACCAATTGTTTAAGGTTGCTGTTATACCCTACAAGATAAAGTCAGAACAGTATTGACTTGTAACACATGTTTCTTACTGTAAACAACAGTGACAGCTGGCAAGCTCTCAGATGTATTTTTATTTTTAAAAAGTGAAATTCAGACATACTGTAATGGTTCTGGGGCAGAGTAAAATGGGCAGCTAAGTGTGTCTGAGACTATTGCAATAAAAAAAGCTCAATGTACTCAGGCAAATTGTCAATCTGGGATGCATTTCCAAAGTCCACTATTATCCATCTCCAGAGACCTGCCCAAATAAAGGCAGAATGAAGTATATCCAGAGTACTGTTTTCCTGAAATTGACTGTCTGTATATCCTGTAAGTAAGGACCTCCTTACAAGATGCTTCCTGTCTGCAAAGAAGTCAGTGTTTAGAATTGAACAGCCAAAAAAAAATAGTAATAATTGGCTTACAATGGCTTTCAGGTAAATCGGATCATCCCCAAAAGTCCTTGCATAGGAAATGCACTGGAAAAAAAGAACACCTGACAGCCTGTTGAACCAAAAAAAGGTGAGCAATTTAGGATGTTGAATCTGCAAGACATACTTACATTGATGAAGCCAATCCTCCAATCAAGACAGAGCCATAATTAGCTGATATGAAATGAGCAGACATCAGCCCTATAGTATCTCTGAGGTACTTCAGCTGGAATTCTGAAAGAAAGAGTAACGCAGATGCCTTGAGCTTGAGTGGACGTCGACTGGTATCGCCAATATGTTGGGAAAGGATGTCGATGATCTGGCTCGCGTTTGAGGATGTCCTTGGGTAGTCACTTTTTATCCTCCTGGCTGCTTCGCGCCACTGAGAAAAACTGAAAATATTCACTGATTGATTCCCGATGAAGAATTAGGCGGGAGAACTGCCACCAATCTAACAGGCCGCGGCCGCGATTCTTCTTGTCGAGAATGCCAGCTTTTCCCCCGCTTACATCAAATTTTAATTTGTTCTTTTCTGCTCATATCTCAGTTCCAAGTCAAGTAAAAAGCTTGAATGAACCATACGATCAAATGCTAATTTTTGAGATTCGTGAACCCACAAACCTCGATGTGAAGTGCACGAATGGCTGATGTGAGGTTGCCACCCATCGTGATGCTGCTGATGTGAAAAGTTGAATGAATGTGTCAAGGAAGAATGCTGTTCAGGCGACTCAGAGGTAAGGGCGGCCCAAATCTACATAAGTGAGATAGAAGCGCAACCCAATCATATCGTGGTCAGTCGAAGACGCTAAGCATCGGAAAGTAGAGTAGAGGCAGTTCATGTAAAGCGTTTAAAAGTTGAGGCAAAGGTAGAAGGTGAGAGCCAGAGCAAACAGTAACAGGAGAAAGGATACAATCGGATGTATGAATGGAGTGTGAAGGAAAAAGCGTGCATATATGGCAAGGAGTAGGTCATGGGTGGAAGGGGATGTGTACGTGGGTGGTGACCGGTGAAGAGTAGATGGGAAATGAAAAATCAAAGGTGGAAAGAAAGTAGAGAGTAATAGAGTTGGCAGCGAGGTGGTTGAGGTTGTAAGACATGGAAGAGCAACTGAAGTAGAAAAGTCAACAAGCGAACCCGTCAAAAGTGCACACATAAGCTCACCAAATACATCCAGGACACAAAAAGCTGCGACGATAGTCGTCTCGTTAACTTCACACCAAAAGCCCTTTTCTTATACCTCTTCCACCTGTCTACACCACCTCCCCCACCTGAGGCCCATGGACTTGGACCCTCCTTCCGCCGTCAATCATCGGTGCATCCAACATCGTTCCTGGAGAACGGAACCTTGAACTCTTCGGTACAGACTCTCTCGTTCTTGGGGGAGATGACAAGTCGATACGTGGTGAAAGGCACGGAAAGCAATGGCGCGCCTCATTAGAAAAGAGAAGGAATGAAGGTTCCAGGTAGTGTTTGCTAAGTACCGGGAGCATTGAGTGCAGCAGCAGCTAAGACATGACAGTAAAGTGGATTGGGAGGGAGTTGAGAGGGCGGAAGACTTAGTTACCAGCCCATCAATCGATACGGACAGACGTACCGAACTTAAATGTTGGCAGGACCAACACTACGAAAGTAGCGAAACGTTGGGGATACTGGGCCATTTTGACGGGAAGCGTTGTGAAAATGATCGGGAAGGGATTTGGGGAAACGAAACAGCGTCAGTCACCATACAGAAACCTTCATCATAGTGGGTCATACATTTGACAATAACCAGCGGTCTCTACCACAATACTTACCTCCAGATCCAGCCATCCTTCTCAAGACGACAACAGCTTGGCGGTATATATTCCTGGCTTTTCGTGCGAGAGCCCGTATATCCCGACTAGTGAAGACACGCTAAAGACAGAGAAGGTGCTGCCTGCATGGGGCAGTTATGGCAGGAGGAGTACAAGGGATCCAAAGAAGCTGAGGGCGTTGGTGATGGTCCGGTTCCTCGGAATTCGAGCTTGCGTGTACTTAAACGTTACCTCGGAGGCCTAGAAGAGACAAGCGTAAGGATTTTGTTCCATCACAGGGTTCTCCTCTTGAGATACTGAGCCAGTCGGAGCCTCCAGATTCCAAAGGCGTTGAAGTCAGGTTGTGGTCATTTACGCTTTTGGAACTACAAGCGGCATTTTGCCGGAGGCTCGGTCCGCTTCAACCCCAACGGTTTGCGATACTTTCTTCTCCTCGAAGTGATGGAGAAAGGTCTACCTGCCCCATTATTTACCCCAGAACGGCCCAGAAAGGGTAGTGGTCGTCTTCTACGCGTCGGTTGCCTTCTTTCACTCGTCGTCGTCTGTATCTACACCGGACTAGTTACCAGACTTACATGGAGCACAAGAACATCCACAGCTGTGCCTATCAATGCAGCTCAAATCCTCGACAGATGCGCCAATCTTCATACTCTTCCTGGTCCTCCATCAGGCTTTTACTCTCGTAAACAATCCGACCGGTTTGAAGCTGGGACACGTCCAGTTTTGATCAAAAACGCTACGATTTGGACTGGAGAGCGTAATGGGACTGAAGTCATCCATGGAGACCTTCTCCTTGATAAAGGAATCATCAGGGCTTTGGGTCATATAAAAGCCAGTACAATTCACAAGTACGGAGATGTCGAAACGATTGATGCTGCTGGGGCTTGGCTTACTCCTGGGTGAGCTACTTTTAACGTCTCTGTCCTTCCACGATTCACTGTTCATTTTTCTTTTGCCAGCATCGTCGACATGCATTCTCATGAAGGAGTAGCATCGTCCCCAGCTCTCAGAGGAGCTAACGACACCGACTCGGAGAAAGGCCAAAATCCAACCTTGGTTGCGTTGTATGTGTCATCCTATGTCCACTCGGTACTTGTGGCTCGTATTTGACTTCTCATTTCTGCTGCTCACAGCCCTGGACGGACTCAACACACATGATGACAGTTACCGTTTGTCTATTGCTGGTGGTGTCACTACATCCTTGATACTACCAGGATCTGCCGACTCTATCGGTGAGTCTCGGGACGCAAACTCCCCGCACACATTTACATGATTTGCAACAACGTTGAGCTGATGCGTACTTTTGTATTTTCTTCCTAGGTGGTCAAGGATTCGTGATCAAGCTACGACCGACAAGCGAGAAGTCGCCCTCTTCTATGTTACTGGAACCTCCTTTTAAGTTTAATGGCTCCGGTATCGAACCGATCCATCCTCCTCGTTGGAGACAACTCAAGTGAGTCAAGAGTATCTATCTGTGTTGGGGTTTTGGGATTTTGGATTTTTTTTGGTGCGTCCTGATAAAATAACTTGGATGTAGGCAAGCGTGTGGTATAGCAATCACCTGTTGCTAGTGGTTCATGATACTGATCTCGTCTTTTTGATGTCACACAGGAGAAAACCCGAGTAAGTGTCAAAGATGCCGCGTCCTCACATAATTATTGTTAACGCGTCTTCTTCAGGCAAAGTATACTCTGGGACCCGAATGGACAACATCTGGAGTCTCCGTCAAGGGTATGCTGCCTATTTAGTGATTGATGCTGTTCGAGAGTGCTGGCTCACACAAAGCCATTTCCTTCTGCTTTTTTACCCATCTCGGCCAAAAGCTACGAAACCGCTCGCAAAATCAAACTCAAGCAAGACCAATACTGCGAAAAAGCAATGGCGGGACGATGGCGAGACCTAGACCAAGACCAAACCGAATTTCCAGAGGATTTACAATGGGAAGCCTTAGTCGATGTGTTGAGAGGACGAGTAAAAGTCCAGAATCATTGTTATGAAGCTGTGGATTTGGATGGGATTGTTAGGGTGAGTCGGATCACGGAATTGCCATTTCTATCATGACTTCCTTCTTTTTTGTGATGACCTGAGCGAAATTGCTGACGAGCTAGCCCTTTGCTTTGCCCCTTTTAAGTTGACGAATGAGTTCCAATTCTCCATTGCTGCTTTCCACCATGCACATGAGACGTATCTGGTTCCGGATTTGTTGAAGAAGGCTTATGGTAAGGGTTTCTGGCCGCGGCTCGTGACCTCACCATTTACAATGTACATGTTGATCTAGCTCTAACTCAATTCTTGTAGGTCATCCTCCAGCTGCAGCCCTCTACACTACCTGCGCTAGGTATAAACGCGAGGCCTATCGTGGGTCAGAGTTTGCTCCAAAGATATTGGCAGGACATGGGTTAGATGTGGTTATGAAGGCATGTACATTGGCTTTTCTCCCTGTCAAAGTTTCTCTAATGTTCCAACTCGTTTATATCTGCATGTTCAGAGTGATCATCCTGAAGCCTTTGACTCTCGTTACCTCCTCTACGAAGCCCAACACGCTCATTATTTTGGACTCCTGGATAATTTGGCCCTGGCTTCGGTTATTACGACTCCTGCCAGGGTTATGGGTCTTGATCATAGGATTGGGTTTGTTAGGGAAGGTGCGCAGACAATCTCTCCCTTTTCTCTCCCTTTGTCTCCTAATGTTCTAACTTGCTGTTCTTCTCTAATATCTATAGGCTACGATGCTGACCTCGTCCTGTGGGACAGTCATCCACTCTCTCTTGGAGCAACTCCCAAACAAGTGTTTATCGATGGGATTGCTCAACTCAAAGAAGCCCACGCACTACCAGCTAAACCATCGCACCTGCGAAAAGCACCCATTACACCGAACTTTGATATGGAAGCTGAAGAGGCTGTTAGGTATGACGGGTTACCTCCTTTGAGTCCGAGAGAAAGCTTCCATGATGACCATGGAGTCGTAATATTCGTGAATGTGGAAAGTGTGTATGCGAAGATGGGTGGGAAGGTTGTAAGGGTTTTGTCTGTTGGATTGGAAGGGGAGGAGGGACGAGGGCAAAAGGGACGAAGAAGAATATGGGATTGGTCATTGTACAGAATGGCAGGGTCGTTTGTCAGGGAATTGGGGCAGCGTGTGCCGGAGAGGTGGAGAGACTGAAGAAGCAGGGTAATGCGAAGGTTGTGGATTTGGAAGGAGGTTCTTTAGCGTGAGTACCTTATCTATGCATCAACAGGAAGCCAGTAGCTTACCAGCATTAACTTTTTCGTGCTTGCCTCATCTCTTTGTAGTCCAGGTCTCACCAGTTATGGAAGCTATCTAGGTCTACAACATATTCTGGGAGAACCGTCAACTAACGACGGAGAAGCTCCTGATCCTCTCACTGAGAATGTCCCTGGTATCTTGGGAGGAAGTGAAGCTGTGATTCATGCTGTGGATGGGCTACAGTTTGAGAGTAGGAGTGCATTGTAAGCTCTATCACAATTTTACCCCCCTTTCCAACTCAACTTCTTCCTTCTTCCTTCCTCTCCAGATTATCGTACCGCAACGGAGTCACCTCAGCGATTACTCCGCCGGTATCTTCTGGTATTCTAGCCGGATTGAGTACATCATTCAGCACCGGAGCTTCGAACAGATTAGCTCGAGGCGCAGTTTTGCAAGATGTCGTTGCACTTCATGTAGCTGTCACCATGGGATCCGAGTCAGTCAGTGTCAGTACGCAGATTGCTGCGCTGAGGAAACTGCTTTTGGGAGATACAAAGGGCGATTTAGGGGCTTATGCCGGGAAGGTCGTGAATGTGAGTGTACAGTCAACTTTATGAGAAGGAAAGCGCGGTCGACTAACCTAACTCTTTTGGCAGGGTGAAACTCCGCTTGTAGTCGCGGTCGAGAACGCGGATATCATGGCTTCCCTAATCCTTCTTAAGAAAGAGGTAGAAGCTACATCGGGAGAGACTATGAAGATGACGTTTACTGGTGCTTCAGAAGCACATCTTCTCGCGAAAGAAATTGGGGAAGCGGGTGTTGGTGTGATTGTCAGTCGTCCGAGGCCATTCCCGAGTACATGGGAGCAAGCGAGGATGTACGAAGTTTCAACTTGATTGTGATTTGGGTATAGTGACTAATATGTATCTTCAGCCTTCCTGGACCACCTTTAACGCAAGATACAGCTATTAAAAAGCTGTTGGCTCATAATGTTATTGTTGGAGTTGGGGCAGGATATCCTTCCCCCGGTATGGCCAGGATTACGAGATTTGATGTTGGCTGGGTGGGTCTTTGAGCTTTATCATCTCATCCCATCTTCGTTTTTATTGTTCTCGCTGACGGTGACACCCTGCTCTGCTTTCTACGATAGATCTCCCTCGACTCTGCAGGTCAGATTTCCAAAGCTGACGCGTTAGGCCTGGCATCGGTGAATATAGAGAAATTACTTGGAACCGATACAGACGAAGGAAGGAATACGGATTGGGTAGCTACGAGAGGAGGGTCGTTGTGGATTTTGAGGCCAAGGTTGTTGGTGTTGTGTCAAGTCGGAGAGGTGTGGTGGATTTGTTCTGACTCCGACCTTAAGCCATTATATTCATAGTGGTGGTGGTGGTGGACGTGCGGTGCGAGGAGAGCAGCACTGGACATGGAGAAGAGATCTTCGGGACCATATCAAATACCTGTATCATTTGTACGAATTATATCCCGAGCTGGTATCTGTAAGACATTCTATTAAGGTCCTGGCAGAGCATAAGTAGTTCATAAGTAGTTGGAGAAAATGCCGATTTGTTCGACATATATACACTCTATGTAGTCTCGGCGTGTCGGGAACTCTCCTCACCCTCCTCAACAATGCCAATCTGAATATGGCAATCTTGAGCTACGGTATCTCAAAGCGCACTACTATAAGCTTTTCGTTCCTCCATCATAACTGTATCAGTTGACGCGTTGTGAGCTGGATTGTTGTCCAAGGTCAGGTGTTCCGCGTGAGTGAAGGTTGTCATCTGGATGTATGATACGAATGAGCATTGAGTACTGAGTACCGGGTGTCTTTTGACGTTTATTCATTAAGAGATGCTAACCTCTACACGCACACCATTGGTGTTAACAGGATTCGAGAAAACTGGGAATGAAGCAGTTGCTCTGACGGGTGGGTTCCCTGGGTTTGCGCTGAGAGGAAGAGAGAAATAGTATAAGTAGACGTGAGCGTGAGCTTTAATTGAAAAAAGCCAATAGAGAGTGACGCGTACTAGTAAGGCTCCAAACGGGCGACAGTACAAGCTGAGATGGTTGCGAACGTCGTGGCAGGAATGCTGGTGGAGAGTTTTAGTGTACTAAGTATTGAGGAAGATGAGTAACCTTGAAAGGATGATAACTCACTTTCCAATGAGGGCCATCACGGTGTTGAGGTCGAGGAATGAGAAAACCTGATCGAAAATGTCTTCAGTTTCTGCAGTGGAAATAGACAAAAAATCAGGTATACGCACCACGGCGACGAGGGTACCAATGAATCTAAGCCAATTAGAAAGGACAATTTAGATAGATTCGATGATATTGCTACAGGGAAGGTCCCGGAAGGAATACTCACGCAAAGGCAAAATAAAACAACCCATCTTTAACCATTACTTTCGCCAAACCATTATGCGTCAACCGAAATTCCAACTTGTACGCAGTCAGAATAAGCAATACTAAGTCGATACCCATACTGTAGATGTACATGCCCCCGAGGATATTCGACTCTGCTGAAACGACTGTACATCCACTCGTAGGAGCAAATGTAGCGTTGACGTGGAACATGGAACGAATGATGATGCCGAATTGACCTAGGATGAGTAGAGAAAGGCCTGCGTTGATGTAGCGGTTTTGGTCCCAGATGGACATTCTTAAGAAGGGAAAAGTATGGGTAAAGGGGAAGGTAAGAGAAGAGGGAGTAAAATGCCGATGAGGAAGGGACATACGTGCGGATTGCGAGGTTGATACTAGCTACACCTAGAGCAGTGTTACTCAGAACTTGCAGCACTTGGTACAACGCCTGGCAGTTGATTTCACTGTTTTGTCGAGTGACGAGTTCATGAGTGCGCGGAAAAGGAACAGCAAGCGACACGCACTTTCTAACATCGAGAGCAACGGTGAAGCCAATGAGTGCTGCGAGCATTGCGTATCGACCACAGAAGTAGAACACCTGTCAGAACAGGTCAATATAATTATCAGACCGGAGTTCAACTGGACTCACCAAAGGCCAACGAAATTTTCTCCTCCCCGTCAACAACGTCCAGTCAAAATCAAGCGTGTTGATCCAATCCCATCTAGCTCGGCAAAGTGAGTATCATCCGTGTAGCTTTGGATATGTTGGAGAACCGACAGATAAATCCCTAGTATCGCATGAACCAATTTTCCGTTTGAGGCTGCAACATAAGTAAGCATAAGCGAAGAAACAACCGTGCAGGACAGAATGCAACTCACCAGCGTTGGCTGCTACCGTTCCTGAAGACTGCCAATCGACCATTCTAGCCTACAGCACCGCAAGAGGGAAGGAAAAGGGCAGAGAAAGAAAAGGATGGAGAAAGACAATGAACGCCGGATCTAGGACGAGTCATTGGCAATGTCATGCTGGCAATTCAAGTCCCTTCCGAGCGTAGCGCCGACCGAGGCGCGGTATGTCGACATGTATATAAACTTACGATAACATTTTTGCTTGGACATTGACAGAGCCAATGTTATTGTTATTGTCCAAAAGAAGGACAAAGCAGCAGCTAGTAACAGTAACCGTTGCCATGTACTTTGTACTTGAGAATAGGAGAATGCGGACAAGAACATTGAGGAGACCCTGAGGATGTCAAAACACGCTCAGAAATGAAGCGCTAACAACGGCATGTGGCAAAAAGCAGAACTGAAACGCGTCGTCAGCGTGATGTGACACCGGAATACCCAAGGAATACGGTCCGAACTATGCGAAGGTTAGTCAGGCCGCTTGAAGAAGTTGGAGCTTGAGATTGCCTCATCGAGCTTTTAGAACACCATCTGAAGTACTGGTAAATCGCCACATGTACACTAGCAGCCCGAGCATGGATACGTAGATCTACTAACTAGTTACTACAGTAGAACATCTCATAATGCACAGGATAGGGAACGGTTGGCACCTCCATTTCTTTATGCATTATCACATTTGTGCAGAATGAAATGGAGTTTGGGGGGAAGAGGTCTATTTCATTTCCCGAACACCTTCCAAAATTTTATGCATACGCAGTATGAGGTGATACATTATGAGATTTTCTACTGTAGTCGCTGTTTTGTTAACTATTGGCGCGGGCTCCACGGAAGATTGGCAAGCTTCTAGTAATTTTAAACCCCGGCAAGAATTGTGGCTGAACATATCAGTACGGGTGCGGATTCGACTCTTCGAAGGCTCAGCAGTCCAAGATTAAACAACGACCGAGAGTAGAAGCCATTGAAAGCCCTTATAACTTCTCCAGGGAGGTATTCCGAAAAGCCCAAAGATCCTCCAAGACCAGGTAGCTCAGCCATGACAACACGAACGGGATACCTCTGAGACCGCCGAAGAAAAGTTCAAGTCGTTCAAGCCCGGGCCAGGGAGCCGTTGTAATGGGAATGGATGACTCTGGAGTCTCATGGAACATGTTCACAGCAGAGCTCCAGTCTAAAGGAAGGGTGAACGTTAACGCTGCGACCTCAAGCTGAGGACAATCCGCAAGCGTTGTGAAACTCCAATAATCGTCGTTGGAAATGATAATATTGGGTAAACGCCACAGTCCAAAGAGTTGATTCCATGGAAGGGCTAGGTTATTCATTAAGGTGATAATGCCCTGCACCGAGGACAGATACACGGAGGTGAGTTCAGGTGCGTTGGAGAATGTAGTAATGATGGCTTCCGACGATTCGCGACTCGCAAACACGAAAGGTAGCCCGGCTATCGGAATTCTCAGAAAAGACAAAGTCGAGTCTTTTGAGACACTGCAAGGACTTCGATTCTTGCGCTTCAAATAATTTGAGAAAATAATCAATAGGGACTCGGAGTCGAATAGAGAGATGAAGCCACCTGTAGAAGAACAGCATGATGGTGTTCAGAAGATCCAATGGGAAATGACAATACGGTTGTACACTACTAGTAGTACCCTCGTCGAGTGACTCTGAAATTTCGATGTGCAGAGGATGAGTACCCGAGTGAGACAAGTTTTCCTTGATCATATCGCCATGATCAGGATATTGACTGTGTTTTGGATAGAGGAATAGGTGACTCCAAGATACGAGGGGTTTGAAGTAAGATATAGCGCCAATGATAGCAAACTACCATGAGGGTTTGAGGAGATTGCCGGTCGGTGTCACCGTGCATAGGGCGCCTGGGGCTGCTCAGGAGGCGGAAGAGCACGAAGATGATGGAGCTGAGAATCTCGACTGACAGTAGAATGCTGAAAATACTCGGTTGGAGCGACTGGGAAGCCATGGTCAGAGTAGTGCCGAGTCAAGCCTCGAAAAATGTCCTGAATGTCCTTATATGCCAAAGTTGAATCCAGGTGGCGTATCAGTTCTTGGTCCTAGCCCGGGTAACACACTCCTCCTGCTCCTGCTCCTCCAACGCAGTTTCATCGGTCAAACACGCCTAAGTTTGGAATGGTGGCCAAGTCAAGGCATCGCGAGACTGTGAGACATTTTGAAAAATAAGAACAATAACGATCATGATCACTAGAATCGCCGAAAAGTGCAGGATTTCCAGCAGTATCCCAACAGTATCCCTGGAAGCAAAATCAAATGCTTTACTTAGCGTCAGACGAAAAGCTTACATCTTCGTCATTTGAAGCTTCAGGGCAAATAGTGTACGTTGCTGCATGACAGTGACAGTCTCGAACAGCCGTCAAAAATTTCCATTCCATTTCTGAGCTGGGGCCAAGCCGGGTCGGTGTCAAAGAGGTCGCCAGGAACCTGAAGCTGAACAGCCACGAATTAGATCGTAAGCAGTACCCACGCCATAATGTCCCCCTATCTCTGGCTTTCGAGACTGAAGCTGACGATTCTACCTGTTAAACTTGAAAGCTTGAACTTGCCTGGTCTGCATTGGTTTCAGACCGATTTCAAAAGTTCCTCTTGATACCACTGGCAGAAGCCTAATTAGTGACTGCTCACAGCTTATCCTTTTACAGTGAAAGTTTTCAGCCACCGTACACGTCGTCGAATGAAGGATTCACTACTAGAGTCTACGGGTACTAGTAGACCAGGGATTGATTGTCCAACAAAATTCCATAAGAACGTACAAGCAGACTCTGTGAATCGAGGCGGAAGATTTGATGACACCGGCAGGAGAGAGGTAACTTGAAGAAGTAAATCATCAAGACCTAGGTAAGTTTCTGAGGCAGTAGTGAACGACGATGGCTTGGGGACCGAATAGTGGAGGGCGGCATTTGCGGTTGGGCTGAGCGCTGATGGCCCATGACATAAGCACATAGCCACCTCAGAACCTGTCCGCACCCGTCTGCCCACCATCCTCCCCGTCGTATGCCAGTAGATGGCCACGAATCGTGGCTATTCTGCGATTAAAAGATGATATGCACATTGTAAAGACTATAGGATACTATCGTACCAATAATACCCATTTTTACGAGGTTTTTTTGCGGGAGAGTCGTGACAGTTTCGCGTGACATAACGCGTTAGTCACGGTAATTAACCAAACGTCGCGCGGAAAACTATTTACAAAAAATCGCGCGTCAGATCTCACTTTTTGGTCTAACTAAGGAGTAGATCATACTAAATACTTTCTTCTCGAGTACGTGGTCGGAGGGTTTCTCTTGTTTTGGAGTATACTAGAAAATACAAGAGCTAACTTCTTCAAATCTTTGATATTCCTGATTCCCTCCGACCACGTCCTGCTCAAGATGATTCTATTTGAATATGACTATGCGACGTTACAGATAAAGGGCAGCTACAGTAATTTGCCTGGGCGGACTATTTTGAGTGCATTTTGGCAGGCGGCTGGGTGGCTGTGTGCTTAAAAAGCCTCCAGCGGTCCTGCAGGCATTGCCGCCCTCCATATTCCGAATAGAAGGTGGACAAAGAGGGTGATCCGAACAAATCCGCATGACAAAGACTCTTGATCTTCTACCGCCTCCCACTCATGCTTCCATTTGTCTCCCACCAATGGTAACCACACTGCGATCACTCGATGCAGCAACGATCTTGGATGCAGGAAAAATGAGGGTTGATGTAGTCATGCATTGAGTGAAGTCAAAGTGAGGTGTATGGTCTTGAGATCACATTTTGATGTAGTAGCACTGAGTGGCTGAGTGAGGTGAGTTCAGTAAAGCCAAAGATGCGAATTGAGGCCAGAACTCTGCGACTCACACAATAAAGAGCAATTTATAGGTAAGAGTTCCTGAAGAAATGGAGTTGAGATGATGTTGTGAATGAAGATAAGAATATCATCGGAGCTTCAACGTAAGTCAAGAAATTATTCGCGAATACGTATGTGTATGCCTCTGCCTATACGCCGACGTCAATGTCGACATCCACAGCCAGCTGACTCAGACTGCCACAGAACTTCAAACAAGAGTCTTTCCCAGCTACGAGGCCTTTTTAAGGGACTCGTTCTTATAATCTGACGTTCTCGAGTGTGGCTGTGCTCGATAGGTGTGGTCTGCAACGCCCAATTAACGCCCATCATCCTTCACACTTGCTCACCATCAATGAAGGTTACAACGTTACGAGGCCCTTTAGGGACTTGTTCTTACAACCTGAGGCTTCCGCGTATGGCTAATCAATTTATATATATGATTTTCTCCACTAATTTCTGCCTCGGAATCTTAGAAGCCAGTACTGAACGGTTGACAGCGCTCACTTAGCGCTCGCACTCACTCCTTTTGGGCCTCGTCATTGCCACACGGATTGGTGGCCCACATCTCCTTGATTTTCCTTTCTCATTGGCGGTAGGACGCAGTGGATCCAACGAGTTGAGTAGGTTGAGTAAGTTGATGGAACGTGAGAGGTATGGAAAAGGTGAGCATTGGGATGGGGATGGGGAAGTAGAGGGGAGAGGTACGCTCTCCTCGACGTTTTGGTTTAATTGACGTTGCAGGTTCAATCTTGGTGATGAAACAATTTGATCTAATACAAAAAAAGACAAAGAAAAAGGAGTAGGAAGGAAAGACCCACGATCCTGAGTTCCCGGACACTCTCCATCATTCAGCATCTCAGTTCCCTGGTCATGAAATCCTCACAATTCACCTCACACAGGCTATGTCACAACAACGCCAGAGATCATGGAGTTCACTTCGTGCTGATCTGAGGTGTAACTACGAGCCTATAAGTTGAGCTGGTGTTCTGAACTATAGACGGATAATCTTTTCCAGGCTGGTCTCACTACTTCATGAGTGCCATCAACTCTATCCCTTCCTTATCTCTATTCCTTTTGGACCTGGAAACTGTCAAAGTATGTTAGGAAGTCGCACACAGATCTACAAAGTCATTCTGACATTTTTGTGCCATTTACGCACCGGCAGTACGTCAAAGGTCTTATATTTCGGAAATCTAATCCTACCAGGTGCTAACAATTTCCTATATACTATATAGCGGCTTGTCTTGTCCTTCTGGTGCGATCAGACTTATACTCATTAATTCCGTTATTGACAATCATTGGCTAGATTTATGATATTGTCATCACTTTGGACCAGGAAGTACGATCAGGGTGCACGAAGACGCAGTTGGAGGACTGACCTTTTGCCCAAAGTATCAGCACATCTGGAAAAAGCGCTGGAATCTTGTCAAAATCCTTTATTTGTACAGCAGATACAGCACTTTTATCGACACTGGCATAGCGATATATGGTAAAATTTCCTCTTCAGTGCGAGTAAAGGCCTTACTCAATTTGGTCTTCCCATTAGAAGCAGAAATGATTCATTTTGGTCTCCCGCAAAGGATTAAATGCCACCAAATAGTGACGTTCAATTTCGGTAGGATGATTGCCAATCTTAGTACTGGAAGCCGGAGATACTTAATCAATATCGTACCACCCTAGCTTTTAGAGCTTTGGGGGTTGCAATAACGGAAGGTCAGATTTTGATTTCCTTTACCTGGAATCAATGTCTGACGCAGCAGTACAAACAGTGCTTCTGATCATTCGCACTTATGCAATCTACGGATCGTCGAAGAAGATCTTAATTTTCATCATCGTCTTGTGGCTTGTAATTTTTTCTTTGATTTTAAAATTGTGTTGATGGCTCACTGAAAGCTTCAAAAAGATTGCAGGAGCAGTCAACTGCTGGGCTGTAGTGGAAGTGTCTACTAGGGTAGCTGACTTTCGAAAGTCCTTCAATTCTTCGTGAAATCATCATGAATTTAATCAAGTGATTTCAACAGACATACCAGATCTCCCAGATTCTTTGCCTGTCAATATGAAGGTTTACTTGGAATGCTACTTGGCAAACGAGGGTGTATATACTCTTGTACGCTATGTGACATTTCTTGTTGGCGAAACAGGTTAGTTCCAATTTGAGCAATGGATATCTCAACATTATTTTCCCCACATTTCTAGTCATCCTGCTTCTCACCCTGTTCAAGGCGATTTCAATTTGGCGTTCTGGTGAGTCCCACAGTACTTAGCCTGATCATCTGGACTGAATAATATCAGCTAGGAAATTCGGTCTGACACACTCTGCGCTCATCACTTCTTTGTACCGAGACGGTGAGGAGTTGCCTGCCAGTGACACCATGTGTAATTTTACTCACTCCAGGTATTAATAGGAATACTTTATTACTTCGCTCTTCTGCGTAAGTACATTCGTCTGGGGCAGAGGTTTCGGTCTTCATTTCTATTACTAGCCTTCTCAGCTCTCGGTGCACTTGCTGTCTTCTATCTCCCGGTAAGTTACTTTTCGGTCTGTAACATACAACTGATTCTTACCTCAACTGTAGCCAGCATGGCAGACCCATTTATTCGATACGTATGTGGCACATTCCCAATACTTAGAAGTGGACAACAAACTAACGCAATGCTAGACTGCTGCGGGTCATGCACACGATTTTGGTGTGTCGCCTCATCCTCCGGATCCGCCAGAATGCAGAGCATGATGGAGATAAAAGTTTGGAAACTATTTCTGCGCTGGAAATTTGCAATCCCAGCACTACAGACCATACTACACAAGTCTAGATCAAACGTACTTTCAGCTTGATGCGAAAGTTGGGAAAAGGGGTGGATATGTAGATAAGTAGTACTATCACTTCAGAACACGGGCACTTCGTAAGTAATAGAAATCGAGGCATACACAAAGCACTATAAGTCCCTCCACTGACTTTGCCTTCAGTACCGCCCCTAAAGTATATTTTAAACTCCGCCTAATTGAAGTTCCGCTGTTCCGTTGCGTGAATTCTAGCGGCGCATTTCATGCGCCAGTCCCCGACTCCGTTTTGAAGCAGCGTCTCGTTTCCCTTTCGTTTTCTCTCTCGCTACATTACTAGTGCATTCGGGCCTTTTCATGCCGTCCATGTACATATCGTAGCTGGTATAGTCAATTGACTGTTTAAAATTTTGTATAACTTAAAGCAAATGTCGAGGGTCAACATAAGACTTTGTATTGGTACAGACCAGAGTACTATAAGAAATAACGGTAGGTAAACTGATAAACTATTGGTACACTTGGTGGCAGAAAAATTTCAGAAAAATGTCCAAAAGTTGAAGTACTTATTTCGTTTTCCCTGCAGCCCTGGTAGACCTTGGTTTCTTGGAAGGTAGTACACCATATGGACGGACGAACGTGCAGACTGACAATACTCTGCTATAAGCAACAGGTAGAAATTTAGGATCCGGTCAAAGCTGTATTGTGGGGTCTGGACTCGGCTATGCTCAATTTACTTGCATATATGATATAATAGTACTTTCCTCACGAAATAGCTTGCTGCTTATCAGCATATGCTGCATATGCTTCAGCGCCACTTGTACCGTAAACATAATCATTGAGTGTAAAATTAGGACAGGAAGGTGCAGGAGCGAATGAAATAGCTTGTTCAAGCTGATCAGCATATGCTTCAGCGGCGCCACTTGCCCCATCCGGGACCAGAGACCGGCACCGTAAACGTTCAAGTTGAGAAGTGCAGGAAGGTGCAGGAACGAATGAATACTGGAAAGTCTAGACACGTACGTGCTATATACAGAGGTTTCCATGGATCAAAAGTACTTATAGACAGTGGATAACTTCCCGTAAGGATTAGTTCCCTGAGCTCTGGCAAATAATGCTGGAGGGACTGATAGCCGAGCAGAGGAAATTTCAAAAACATCAAAAATTGTGCTTTAGAACGGTTTAGGGGAGGGTCCGGACCCCTCCCTAGATGCTTTTTGCTGGAACAAACCTCGCTTAGCCGGAGTTATCAGCCCTTCCGCTGATCGCTGAGGGCCTTTGGCCAGGAAATTGCAGCTCGCAATTAATTCTGAGCTTACGGAAGTCATCCAGTGGAAAATATGTCTACTTTGATACGCGTACCTATGTACCTTACACTATTCCTGTACGACTGACAGAGTACCAGACGGTCAAGGCCTGGAGCTGATGAGAATTTCGCAAAGAAGGCGATGTTCCGTCTTGTTCCGTATACTATCAACATTAGACCGGTATCAGACCTGTGAGCATCATTTGAACGTGCATTAGCCTCCAACTCCAACGAGTATCCGTACAGCGACCAAATGAGGACATAATTCGGAGATCTGTCCATGTCACGGTGCTGAGAGTGCGATTGCGCCATAGATATCCAAGCCATACATACTTATCAACGTCGATTAGCGTTCCACACCGTTCAACCTATCAACCTGCTCCACTCCAACTTTCAAACTCGGAGCTAGATAAGTAAGTAAATACTGATTCTGAACCAGTGACAGCAGTACCGGTGAACGTTGAAGGCCTACCTTGGTTTGCCGCTTGACTCTTGATGTTGATTCTTGAGGCGTAGCCACACCAGAAATACTCCACTGCGATTTGTAGTTCGTAGTTCCCGGGACTTGCTGACTGCGCTGCGGCGTCTTTAGGGACCCGACTCCGCAGCGACGGGCGGCAAGTTGAGTTGGCGCCGATATTGGTATTAGCGCCACCGGGTATTACCGCCGGTTATAAATAACCGGTAACTGGTACAGTAATGCATTCGACGCTGCGTATGGATGAATAATACGTGTTCTTACGTGTACATTTACGGGTGTCGACTACATAAGCCAAGACTCGGACCCCGGGCCAGGCTCGACAAGTACGCGTACGTACATAACTTGAAGACTCTTGAAGACAACAGATGGCAGATGCGGATGTAAGTCTAAAGAGGTAGTGATCAAACGGTTTGCCACTGGTCAATAGCCAGCGCCAATTGTAATCTTGGCCCCCATTGGTTCAGTGCAGGTTCATTGTCATTGGCCCGTTAGCAATGGGGCTGTCGGAATCGATAACGCAAGTTATGATTCATATGGGTCCAGATGATGGTGTCCCGGTGCGTAACCGCGCGGTACCGTTGCTGCTGCGTACATACGTAGTACATCACCTACATTATCGCCGGTACCGTTGAATTCGAAATGAGCACGGTCTGGAACCACTTGGATATGTACCTGAACCGTTGACGAATTGAGATAGTTATTGTTGTTGGATTTTGTGGGCAAATTGTGGGTCCGGAGGAATCTAAGAATGGAGAAGTGTCGGGGAAGGGGGTAGGCCTGGTAGGCTTGGGTAGGGGTACTTCAGTGCCTGCCCCTGAACTTGGACAGTTGGACTTGAAGCAGACGCTGAAATGAAACGACATGGTCGTAATTGTCAGCTTGTTGAAATTATTGCCTCGAAGATGCAGGAGGATGCAGGCTGTTGAATTTTGTGAGTCCGACCCGCAAGTCCGGGGCAAATCTGGGGTTTAAGGTTTAGGGTAATAAAACACCAGTTCCGCCGAGATACGTATACCATTAACGAGTTCTGTCATAGGACCTCATAAAGTACCTGAAAGGTTGCATGGAAGCTGAAACTTGAAGTAGACGTGGAGTTGCCCAACTGTTCTGGCTAATAACGCCATTCGTACAGTGCCACCTACTATATTTGTACAGTGAAGACTGGAGACGGAGATGAAGATGAGAATGGATGGTTTTGGTAGATTGGGCCCGGGATTTATGGCATCATGAGATTGGCTGGAGATGGCTATCATGTAGTCTCTGGAGCAGTCTCTGGAGACGGTTAGATGGAGGCGGGGACGGATCATTGCATCATGAATCATGATGCACGATGCATCAAGGCTGTATGGAAATCAAACGTGGAGAAGGATTGGATGCGTGTACGTATACGGTATATGAAACGCGGGGCAAGATGGATGAATGGTTGGTGATCGGGTTGGGGATGGATATCTGCGAATATCAAGCGGTCCAAAGCAGTTCAGGTAGACCAGGATATATGTAAAACGCCGCGCCACGAAGAGAGTAAGTAAGTAATATGTAGTCCTGATAGGAAGGTTCATGTGATCGTTTCTGAAGGAGGTACTTGCATAGGAATTTTGGTTCGGACTCGAGTGGCCATTGAAGCACTTCCCCGTGGTCCGTCATTTCCGTGAGCACGGCTCCTGACGGGAATTGTTCCTATTCGTTGCGAGAAGAACAAGATCCCACACAGTACATTTTCAGGGTGTACTGGGTACTGACAAAATTACATATTTTGGCCCCTACGTACATAGCTCCTCTTTCGTAAATTCACAGACGTCTCAGTAGTCTGTGATTTATTTCGGGTGTCATCGGAATGAGTCTGGTCACGATGGCTGGTATTGTAGAGGTCTTTACGAAGCTGCGGTGAGTGAACTTTGGAACGAGGCGTCGAGGACACTTACTGTGATCTCTGCAGTGGGCCGGGAAAAAGTGAGGGCGACCTGAGGACGCGTGTCTTTTTTCTAATTTAAACGAGGGTCGCTATCGAAACAATATTTCAGGCAGTTTGTGATTTGAAACTGATTCGTGAGATAGGATAACGGTAGGAAAAGGCAGAACAAGGGCCAGAAGCAAGCCAGAAGAGAGAAAGAGAGGGCCGCCAGAGGACTCATCTGATCGAGGGTCAGGCGGATAAATATTACATAATAATAATTTAAGCCTGGATGAACTGTGGAGGTTCGGGCCGCACGTCCTGCCACATTCTAATGTTGGCTCTCAACCGCCATCTGCGCCGACTTTGAGCTCAACGCCGAGCTCGACGACAACACTATGCCCCCATCTCTCCCGGCTCCAGTTCTTACCATTGCCCCCGGTGCCCTCAAGGACCTGGACGGTAGTGACCATCTCTCAGGTCTTTGGTTTGGTACTCCCATCTCTCTGCCTTCTACCCATCCTTTTTCTGACCAACTTTTCTAGTCTTTACCAAGTGTAAAACATCTCTGCATGACGGTCGGCGGCTTGAGAATATTTCTTGGCGTTTGTGGTATCGGGAGTTGGCCTCACTATCTTCCTATCGTCCGTTAACACCGGACAGTCCTTCTCAGCCTGCGACGAAGCAGAAGCCTGTTACGTTTTCTTCATCGAAACGTGAGTGTCCATTGCGCTTGTCAGGACTGTCGTGGTTAATATTCTCACCCAGGCCGAACAGGGTCAACGTCAAGTCTTCCGGGTGGTTCCTCACCTCATCAACCGATAGGTCGAGTCATCTTTGAAATGCTTCCTGGCTCGTCTCCAGAGACCACAAAAGTCCTCAACTCCAAGCTAAAGCTACCGCCTACGGTGGCATCTATTCGCGAAGCAGACACACTCTCAATATCCATCGTACCGCCGAAAGCAGAGCCTTCTGCGTCTTCTTCAGACTCGTCACCTGGCATATCGCTCCCATTCACCCGATCCCGTCCGCAACCCCAAACGAACACTCACTCTAGCCCCAGTTTATCATCGACTTCCAATTCAAACCATTCTAGTGGGGCAACAGGCCCTTTAGTAGTTGTGGTAAATCCAACGCCTAATCCTACGCCGCATCCTACGCCGCCGGCTACACCTGTGTTCCCTGCAGCTGTTTTCCCCACATCTGGTGAGTCCATTCCCAATGTGGCTGCTGAGGTTTTAGCCTCGGCCGCCCAGGCACCTTCATCACAGCCTAGTCTGTCACGGCCCTCTGCTAAATTCCTGACTCCTGTCATGGTTCCCACCATCTCACAAACACCCCCACGTCACCTCATTCCTTCCTCTCTACAACCACCCTCACCTTCCAATGACTCTGCCTCGTCAGTCTCTGGGTCACCCTTCACGGCAGTCACTGACACGAGTGCCAACACTACCTCGACAACCCCTGACTCGATGCTTAAGTCTATGGACGCGAAGAAGTTTGCCTCAGGCTTGACTCATGATCATGACCGGTCCTGTTCTCCGACTACCTCGCAGAATAATGGTTATACATCGACTGTCTATCCTTATCAGCCCCACATGGATGGCCACCTACATGGTTCAGGCTCTGATCCCGCAAACACGAGCCACAAGCCACCGTTTGCGCTTAACTCTACTGGACTTGTCCCCTACTCAAATCAATCCATACTGTCCCAGTCATCGCGACACCAATCCCTATACAGCGCAGATCCACCTTTACAATCGAAGCTGCCATCGTCGCATCTATATCCGCAATCATCGCATCCATACCAGTCCCAATCACATTCACAACACTCACACTCACGACCAAAGTCACAAGCTAAACCTCCAGAACAGTCATATGCCCATGCTGCTCATCCTCATGGACCTTATCCCTCACATCACCCAGTTTCCAAGATCCGGGATGAAACAAGTGCAAGTGGGACCGTTTCTCCGGATGCGAGTGCGAGTTCTTTAAATAAAGATGATACTAGGATTGGCGTGATTCAGGGAGCTACAACGGGTGGTATGGGTGGGGTTATAGGTACAGGTGCAGATGCAACTATTGGAATGCGACCACTACACGAGCATCGGGACCATCCTCACTTTCAGCATCAACAGCCAAATCCAAATCGAATGCCAATTCCAAACCCACCAGCAATTCGGCCACCTCGAGCTCGACTTCGACTTCGAATCCGGATCTACGATTACGGAATCGGAATCAGGGACTTCCGAACGCTCTCTATAATGGTGTAAATGGCGGGATGAACGTGCAACATCAAAAATCAGGTGTAACGAAACATCGGGATGGGCTTGGGCATGCGTACGGTCCGGGACACGGTGGTGGTGGCGCTGGGGGTGGCCATGGTGATAAGAGCCAGGGTCAGTCTCAGATTCAGGGTGGCCACTCGTCTTCAAGTCGGAGACAGAGTATGGATTCCGAGATGAGTGTTAGTTGGAGTGGGAGTGAGAGTGATGGGGAAGGTTCAAGGGAGCGTTTAGGGCAAGGAGATAAGGATAAGGATAAGCCCACGGGAAGTCCAAGCGTGAACAGCCCGGGGTTGAGCAGCGTCGGTGGCAGTGGGAGTGCGAGTGCTAGTGGTGGATCTAGGGGTGGTCGTACGAGAAGTCGAAGTCGGGCAAGGTCAGAGAGACATAGTGGGTTGATGATGATGAGTGCTAGTGCGAAGAACAGGAAGAAGGCTAGTGTTGGAGATCCTGTCGGGAAGAAGAGATTGGGTTGTGGCACGACAGGCAAGAATGCAACTGCAAATTCGTCGCCGTCAGCATCACAGGCACAGGGTCAGGGGAATGGGCATGGGCTCGGTGAGGTAAAGCTTGGTATTGATAATCAGGCACGGGTAGAGGGGAAGGAGAAGGAGAAGGAGGGGAAACAGCCCTTGTCCGCCGCAACGTTGACGTATTTGACGTCGGGGACAAGTGGATCTCGTGGTCCTGCCCAGGGTCAAACTCAAGTCGTCGAGACAGAGAAGAAGAGAGAAAGGGAGCAGACGGTGACGAAGAAATCTATGCAACGGATGTTGGCGAACTTGGAGTCGGTTATAGCGGATGAATCTTCTTCCAGTGGTAATAATATTTTGTCGTCATCCCCTGCCGAGATGTACCATGTGTTTGGTGAGTGGTCAATTCTTTTTTCCCTTCCTCGCTCTCCTTTTTCTTCTCGGCTCGGGACAGCTCGGGACTGACACGGATGGTTATTCTTATCTCTTACAGCAGCAGCACCAGGACCGACGAAAACGACCTCTGGGATCACATCAGCTGCGGCTTTTGCACCTGCCGTTGCGCCTGCACCTTATCATCAGATGTCGTCAAGGCTTGCGCCAGCAGCCACTACTTCGACTGCTGCTGCTCCAGCACCGCCATCCGGAACCAGGCCAAAGGGGATGTTTAACATTGGCTCACATTCTTCAGATGGTGATCAGTCAAAGAGTGGGTACAGTGTTGGGGATAGTACGAGTACGGGGTTTGACAGTGCTGGGAGTGATAGCAGGAGGATCAGTAATGAGAGTCCGAGGTCGTCTGGGGAGATTCTTCCTGTTGTTGACGAGGCACCTCAGCCTTCGTCAGGGTCACCTCAGAAGAGCGCTACTCGTGCGAATTCGAGGATTGAGCCGTCGGCGACAATTATGCCACCGGTGGCGTCTGGAGGTGAAAAGGAGAAGGGGAAGAAGATGATGGAAGGAGCGTCAAAGTCGGGTAGTCGGTCTCAATCTCGGCGTTCGTCTGCTGCGTCAAAGGATAGGAATAAGGATATTCCTTCTACGGTCAGTTTTTCATTCGGTCTTATGTTAAACTCAGACTCATGATGTTTGAAATTTTTTCAACTTGGTCTAGGATGCACCGAAGCAGGTCCAGGGACAAGCTCCATATCCTTCTGCCTCTACGTCCATCGCTGCCCAACAGCAACCATCACAGACACTTTTGAGAGTCAACACCTTACCTGCCATGGTGAATGGTGTGCCCGAACTCACATCTGATGAGGCTATGGCTGCAGCTACCGCGTTTGTCGAGCAACTCCAGCAACAGCAAAAGAACCCTCGCAAAGTCGTCATTACCACGGATAACGATGACGACGACGACGACGACGACGACGATGATACGTTGGATGATGGAGAGGAGAGACCTGTCATTGAAGGCGATGACGATGATTCTGATTTTGTAACTGAGGAAAGTGGGGAGGAAGGCGGGGAGGAGGAAGGCGAATGGACTTCGGATGAGAGTGATGGTGATGAGATTGTTGTTGGTAGGAAGAATAGAGGAAAAGCTGGGGATACGCGAGCGACGACGGCTGCTGCAGGGCAAGAGAAGAAGAATCAAGAGCAGGGTCCTACTCAGGCTCAAGCTCAGGCTCAACAACAACAACAGCCTGTTGCTGGTCGTTTGGGATTACAGAGGCCTCCCATACACAGTCGTCATCTATCTCAGCCCAACGTGCCTACCATCGCTGGTGTAGCCAAGGCGGAACAGCAGGCTCAGCTGCAGCTGGAGTACGAAGAACAACAGAGACAACTCCGACTCGATCAACTCCGACTGGCTCAGCAACAACAACAGCTCCAACAACTCCAACAAGTCCGTGCTCCTGGTATTCAACGTTCCTCTTCCCGTCGAGGCCGTGATCGTGAAAAGGAGGAGATTCGACGTCAACAAGAGGATATCAAGATTCGTGAAGTTGTGTTGGAAGCTCAGAGGCAGAGGGATATGTTTGCCAAGGTCCCAGAAAGGAGTTACTCGAACTTGACTAGGACAAAGTCGGGCTTGAGTCAGTTGATGAACCCTGATCCGCAGCTCATTCCTTCGGCTCAGGGGAAACTGGTTCAGCAGCAACAACCGGTGAAAGGAGGGATATCGATGATGGCGCCGCCCAAGGATGGACAGGGTCAGGGCCAGCAACCTCAGGGTCAGCAACGGCAACAGGTGAAAGACGCACCGACGACCGTGAGATCGCCTCCGTCGAGAATGTCTGCGTTGAAGCCAAGCAAGAGTTCGGTGGCGCTACCTGTTGCAGCTCAGGTTACCGCAGCTAGTGTGAAGGATAGTGTGTTGGTGAAAGGAAAGGAGAAGGAGAGGGTCCTTGAGAATGTGGGTAGTGGTAGTAAATATAGGCCAAAGGGAAGGCCTCAGGACCAGGAGATGGAGACAGATAGTGAGGATGAGGGTCAGACTGCGATGCATGGTTCTGTTGCGGTCAAGGAGAGGCTGGAGAGGTTCCTCAAGACGAGTTCGGCGGGGTCGTCGAAGCAGCAGCAGCCGCAGCAGAATCAACCTTCCAAGCAGCAACCGCGTCGTCCTCCTTCCTTACGTCAAACACAGACCGAAGCAGCGGTATCCAACCAACCTGCGTCTCCCACTGTTCTTCCTATCCAACGTTCCCAGTCGCAGATCATCCAACCGTTGGGGTATCCCTACAATCTACCTCCTGTACCGCCATCATCACCGAGAACGACGAGGCAGAGAATGTTGAGGGAAGAAATGTCAGAGAGTGTTCGACAGAATTTGTTGTGGCATCGCCAGTTGAGTAAAGCTGCCGTGCTGGGTCCTAGGAGAAGAAGCAGTGAGAATAATGGGTTGGCGCCGTTGACCTCTATCTCGACTGTACCTCCGCTAGTGCGCCTGACGAAGAAGAAGACCCCACTGGATAGTCCTGCTGGTGAACAAGGTGGTCAGGAAGCTAATAGTGCTGAAGGGGTGGCGATGACCTTTCATGACCGCAAGGTCCCTATGACAAGGACTAGAAGTTGGGCTGGAGGTGGAAGGTAGTAGTCGTCGTTCGTTTCTTTTTGTTTTGCTGGTACTTTCCTTCTTTGGTCTGTCTCGTCTTGTGTACTGTATACGTTCATCGCTTGTTATGGGTTGCTTGCATCTTGTACTTTATTGCTCTACTCCGGCGCTCGTGGCACCATTGCTTCCTCATTTAAGAGGAACGTGATGTGTTATCTGTAGAGCTGCCTCTCATTGGGGGCTTTTTTTGCTAATCTTTCATGTTCATCGATATCGTCATCATTTTCATATGATTCCCATTTGTCTTTCTCTCGTACGTACAGACGCTGTCGGTTAAATTACATCTTCGGTTTGTAGTCATCTCGCATTGTCCACCTTCTGTACTACCATAATAATTGAGTCCCAGTGCGTAAACACTTTTTGAGAAATCGTTCGCTATGAGTCGCTATGGCGCCTTGGTACGAAAGAGAAAAAATTTCCAATATCTATCGGACCGTCCCGAATGACCTCCGGAGATGGTGACGAAGAAATCCCGAGATTTGGCGGAGATGAGTCATGACGAAGAAAGTGTGATTTTCGTCGGCATGGTCATGTGATCTGCTTTCAAGGGTTGGTCAGTTTGCGTGGATATGCTGTGTAACTGTTCCATCCTACCACCATGTCCTCCAACGAAGAAGACTTTGACAATGACGGATTGCAATTCAAAGACCAAAACTCCAAAAGGCGACGTATCCAGCGTGCCTGTGACATCTGCAGACGAAAGAAAAGTATGTTCTTTCGAATTGCGTGTACGAATAACAAGTGCTGACAGCCATTCTAGTAAGATGTAAGAAGCCACTCCGGGACTTGCAAGCTGTACCTGACTCTTATGTATGATTCCAGGTGACGGTGTACAAATGCCAGGTAATCGCTGTTCGAACTGTATAGCTTATAGTTTGGAGTGCACCTATGTTGAGGCTGCCAAGGTGCGTGCCATTCTTATCGTTTCCTTTCATGAAGCTCACTATATGCCCCAGAAACGAGGTCCTCCCAAGGCGTAGGACCCATGCTTACCATTCCTTTTGGAGCATAGGCTGAAGCTCTTACAGATATGTCGAATCATTGGAAACTCGCTTGGAAAAGATGGAGAAACTCTTGCACCGTGTTTGTCCTTATCATTTCTAGTATAAACCCCATCGCTCACTTCCCCGAAGCTTGTCCCCGATATTGACTTGACCGACGAACTAGGCTTGGGCTTTACCCGCGACTCCTGGCAGTCCGGCTCTACCTCAAACCCTTCTCGCCCACGTCAAGCTTTTGAAGACGGATGTCCGCAACCTGCGGATATCGCCGCTACGATTCTTCGCAAACTGGATCATTCAAACATCCCGTTGGAAGCATCGGATGAAGACTACATAAATCTAAAACTCGTTGACGATCTCAGTCAAATGGAACTAAACCCTCCCGACCATAGATTTTTCGGCAAATCTAGCGGTGCCATGCTCATTCAGACTGCTATTGATCTCAAACAAGAATACACTGGACAAGAGGTGGATATCCAGACTGTTATACTCGGTGAACGTCGTCCACACTACTGGACGCCCTTTGCTGTGAGCCCCCGGTCTGTTGCCTTGTTTCTCAATGCTGACACTTCTACTTCTTCTCGTAGTGGGAAACTGCATTTACAGAAATGGAACATCCTCGCTACGTTTTTCCTGACGATGATCTTCTCCATCATCTCATTGATGAATATTTCATCAACGTGAACATTTTCCTTCCTCTACTCCACCGTCCAACCTTTGAGCGCTCCGTAGCAGAGAAACTGCATTACCAAAATGACATGTTTGCTACCGTCGTTCTACTGGTTTGTGCAGTAGGGTCTCGTTACACCCATGACCGTCGTGTCCTCCTCGATGGCGAGGACTCATGGCATTCTTGTGGCTGGAAATATTTCGACCAGGTACTGCTTGTCCGCAAATCTCTCCTGGCACCTCCGACGCTGTATGACCTGCAATTTTACTGTGTGAGTGCTCAGGCCTCTACGATTTACTTATTTCTTACTTTCTATTTCAACATGCTCCATTTACACCCGGAATTTCCGTTCTCCCCTGCCACCGCACAGCTTTCTGTCCAATTTCTGGAAGGCTCCTCGGCACCGCACTCATGCTGGACGATGGTTGGAATAGGTATTAGGCTGGCACAAGATGTCGGTGCACATCGTAGGAAGATGGCAAAGCCTATGACTGTTGAGGATGAGCTATGGAAACGAGCATTTTGGTCAGTTTCCTCAGTATTTTGGAAAACGTCCCAGTAGCTGATATTTTTTTTTCTTTCACTACTCGTTCAGGGTTCTAGTTTGTATGGACAGGACGATCAGTACGTCTTTGGGAAGACCTTGTGCGATCCAAGATGAAGAGTGCGTCTTCTATCTTTGTTTTCAATACTCCTAGCTTTACTCACGTAATTTGTTCCAGTTATGACCTCGACCTTCCCCTAGAAGTAGATGACGAGTACTGGGAACACTCGGATCCTGCACAGGCGTTTCGTCAACCTCCGGGGAAGCCTTCGACTGTATCTGCATTCATTTTGACATTGAAATTGAACAAGATTTTGGCGTTTGCGCTGAGAACTATCGTATGTGCCTTTCCTTTCCTCTTCTTTCTTCTTTCTTTTGAGACTGGGGCTAACCTTTTGTGCACAGTAACGCAATCAATAAGTCAAAGATTCTTTTGGGATTTGCAGGTCCCGAGTGGGAGCAGCAGTTGGTGACAGAGTTGGACTCAGCTATGAACCAATGGATAGATTCGGTTCCTGACCACTGTGAGCCTTGTTTCTTGTTTCATCGCTGTCCGTCTCTTTTCGCTTCAAGTCGTGCCTCCACCAGTCTTCGGAAAGTTTTTGGTGGAAGGACTGTACCTGTGGTTGTCTGACCTGCCTACCCTCCCGTGTTATCCGATTCTCTTCGTCATGCTGTCGTGCCCTCGGACCACCACGTCGCCTATCTTCTGCCTCCATATGATGGCTAGTATACTGACGAATGCCTTGTAGTGAAATGGGACCCTAATCGAGAAGACGATGTCTTTTTCAACCAGTCTGTCAACATTTATGTACAGTACTACCACCTGCAGATTTTGATCCACCGGCCATTCATCCCGTCTCCTCGTAAACCATCTCCTTTGGCATTTCCGTCACTGGCCATCTGCACGAACGCTGCCAGATCGTGTAGTCACGTTATAGACATCCAAAGGAAGAGGAATGCAGCTGATTCTGCGAAGCTGTCAGCTTTCCGGCATGTGAGTCTATCTTCTTTATCTGCCTTCTTCATGTCTTCGTATATCGGAATCTGAAACACGTTTTGCAGTACGTCCCCGATTTTCCTATCCAGATGTCCGCCTTCACGGCTGGCATCGTTCTGTTGCTCAATATATGGGGTGGGAAGCGCTCCGGGATGTCTGTGGATCCGAACAAAGAGATGGCAGATGTACACAAGTGTATGCAGGTGCTTCGTAAATGTGAAGATAGGTAAATTGTGTTCTTTGTTCTATGATTGCAGCTTCTGATAAACAACTTTCCCTGCTCTTTTCGCCAGGTGGCATTCGTCTGGTCGTCTATGGTGCGTTTAGTTGACTCGTCAGAATTGTTAGTACTAAGGTCATCGCATACAGGGACATTCTTTACGAGCTGGCCTGTGTCGGTGATCTTCCCCTCCCAAACTTCAGTCCACCCATGCAGAACAAGCGAGAATGGGGTTCAGACAGTCCATCATCCCAATCATCTGATACATTGGTCGCAGAAGCCCCTTCCACTGGCCGTGCCATAGCCGGCAGCAGACGTGTTGCTTCTTCAAGTAGTGCAGCTCCTTCCAGTCAGGCACCCCCCTCTCAGTCAAAGCGCCAAGACTCTTCGTCCAACAAGCAGTGTTTCTCTCTACCCATGTACACCAATGAGCTTGGACGGCTGCCTCTACACGGCCAAGTCAACTTCTCCACAAGCAGTCAACCTACTCACCAGCCCCAATCGATGGCCGGGAACGAATATTGGTACCCACCGGACGTTATGCAGAGTCATTCAGGAGATATAACGCTTTCCCCTGCGAGGTACTCCACCCAAGCTGGTCAACCAGCTCAAAGCGCTTTCTATGACGGGTTGGGTGGGTACTCCGGCTCATATATGGGTGGAGCGGATGCGGGAGGTGGACAGGGCGCTGGGCTGGGGTATCCTTACGGGATGAATGGGGACGGGATGACCAGAGCTTCTCAACAAGCTGGGCCTACGTCAGTGGCTGCTGACCATGGTTTGATTGACCCAGATACTATCGCGATGTGGTCGAGTGCTCCGACTGGATTCGAGTGAGTCGTCTCTTCTGCTTGCTTTGACATCATGTCGGGTTGCTAATCTAATTTCCATCCTTCCTATGGCAGACTGGACGACTGGGGAACGTATCTCGCTAATGTCAGTGAAATTACTCAGAGCATCAACCAAGGCGGTGTCCCCACAAATGTAAACGGGGGTGTTCGATGAGATGCCTTGGTGAGAGCAGGCATGACTAGAACCAGGAGCGAGGGCCCGAAAAACCCATTGGATCTGTCTATGTGCGACTCTTGCAAGGAATTGGGATTTCTTAAACACCCACTCTTAGTCTATTCCGTTGTTTATGCTGTGCTTATCTCCATTCTCTTTAGTACTTTACTGTTTCTCGCCGATATCTTGTAAATTACTTGCTCAGTAACCAGATTGTATCGATATAGCGTTGTAATGTATAGTATGTCTTCAGTCTAATTTGCGAGATGCAGCGGCAGCATCGAGGGACGTCCGATAGGGGTTCGGATTAGATAATCATTGTTTGTGGTATACCCCAAACTCTGGAGACTGTTCCTGCTGTCTGCGCCGCGATCCTCATTGGATCTTCAACTTGCCGGCAGAATTGCAGTGTGGCAAAACTGGAACGTCCTCAACAACTTCCATCATTTTTTACCTGTTCTGTAGACCTTAAGCCTCATGAACAATTACGACATATATCTCAATTTGCTGTATTTCCCGGGCGGATGCCTAAGAATGGACAATAAAAAGTGTCGGAACTTTCCGAAAACCCTTTATACCGGCACATAACGGCGTATAAGGGCCATAATGGCAAAGGGCCAATGTATATAAGCCGCTTATATGAATGAAGAAATTGGTACGGGTTTTCGGGCCTTATAAGCGCCTATATAGAGTCGCTAGGAAAGGCCTGAGCCGGCTATAAATTCAGCAAAATGAAGCCAAATTCTGAACATACGTTACTTGTGGGATTTAAACCCCCACCGAACAAAGCGGCCCCAAAACAAAGGTATTTTTGGTGTACATAGCTACTGCGCCATTGCTCCGTACTAATCAAGAGGGATTAGCTCTTGTTAACTATCTCTCAATGCTGATCCCAAAAATAAATCTGTTATATTCCTCCAATTTGAGCCTCATACTTGATTCTAGCTAGCCTATCTACCCGAAAACGAAGTTGCACGTCAGTATGTCTCGAACTCATGCCATTACGCGTGTTCGATGTTTGAGCTGGACACTCCCAAATAGGCAGTTATAACGGAAGCGCGTGTCTAACCGACGTCATATAATGCCGTTATATGCCGTTTGCCTTATATAGCCCTTTGGAAATCTCCGACATTATTTTTTATTTTGTAGGGCTGTACCTAGATGCAGTGGAACCACGGCAAGGCTTGGCCAGCTGAGCAACGACTTCTTGGTTCTTCAGAACGTTAATAATCCGTCTCTGTCTCTTCCTCCTTCAGAGCACATATTCGGTAATGCTTGCACTCACTCAGTCCTCCAAGGAACGCCCTGGTACGACGTGTCAAGGTCTGCACGGGACCGCACAATGCCTCGAAATCGTGTGGTCCTACTTCGTAAATGGCCGAAAATAACGTTAAATGTATCACTACCTCAACAATCTGTCCTCGCCATTCTACCGCATCTTTAGCATCTGCTTCCACCTATTGTCAGGTGAGACCTCCCATAAGGTCAAATTCAATCTTTACCGGGATGGAGTTTCGTGAACTATACCATCTACACGGGCGCGCTTCCCCGAATCCGTTCGCCCCTAATTGGATCAGTGCCGAATATCCTTGTTCCTTTTGCCATCTGCCGAGAATCTCAAAGCGCATAAATTGACCTTGCTTCAGGTTTCAAGGAGCTAAGCAACTCCCTTTGCTTCCTTCGGTTCTCCCTCCATCTCTCTCTTTCTCTCTCGTTCTCTCTCTCTCTCGATTCCCTCCCTTCCTTAATTCCCTCACAGTCCCAGGTCACCCAACCATGTTTTCGGTCTCATCCTTGATCACCCTTTCCCTGGCAGCTATTGCCTTTGCCCATGCTGTCGAGCCCGGCGCGAAGCGTCAGACACTCGCTCAGGTCATCACAACATGCAAAAGAGGCGAATACGATTGCTCTCACCTTTGTACGTTTACATTATTCGCTTTGTTTTTTGTTCCAAGTGTTAGCTTTGAACTAATGTCTTTTGACATCTAGGATGATGGCCCGTATATTTATGGGTATGCGTATTCTCTTTCTTTCAAGTTTTACTTTTCCAAACCGTGTCTGATTTCCATATTCTATTTCCATTTTTTCGGCGCTACCAAATCCAGTCCAGACCTCGTTGACCTGCTGGATCAGAATGACATCAAAGGAACCTTCTTCTACAGTAAGTCCAGTCCCTCAATCTACGATTCCATTCATTTTGACATGTTCTATTCTCCTTCCTTCTGAATAGACGGAGACAACTGTGAGTTCCGAGTCCTCGAAATCAACCAAGCTGCCTTTCCAAGGAGTCCTAGCTCAAATACCTTCTAGACCGATGCATTTTATGACAAAGACATGCAGAGCAATGTGCAATACGGCGTATAGCCATGGACATCAAGTCGGCTCGCATACATGGCATCATGATGACCTTGCTACTCTCACTTGGGACCAAAGTACGTGCTCCTCACTCGTTGCAAGCTTGACACTAATCGATCTGATTTTTTGCGTGTAGTCCACGATGAAGATGTGGCGTGTCGAACGTGAGTCCCCATGACTCGGATGCTCGATGCGATCAACCGAGTCAGCGCAGTGCAGCTGCAAAGGCTAAACGCGTTCTTTTACAGAGGCTCTCCAGCGTATTCTAGGAGTCAACCCTGCGTTCATGCGTCCCTCGTACGTCTGAATCTTTCTTTTACATGACGGTTCGATTCACCATCTACATACACCTCATGATCCATTGATCATCGACAGCATATGGCAGCTACAATGATTTAGTCCTCCAGGCGTCTGCCGTCCGTGGTCAGAAAGTTGTGATATGGGACTTTGAGTGCGTTTCCGTTTCCGTTTCCGTCTTCCTTTCGCCTCCTACTACTCTAACGTCCAGCGTGATCCGAAATTAATATCTGACTCGCTTGCATTTGTTCGTTTTGTTTGACAGTGATGGAGACTCAACTGGTTCCCCACCTGATGAAAGCAAAGCTGACTATGATCAATTAGTTTCCAAGCACCCTAATACCGTCATTGCGCTGAATCATGAGACTTATGGTGAGTGACTACTTACTAAGTAGTCGTGCCTATATGATTCTTGTTATGGGAGTATTATTACTGACTTTGGATTCATTTTTTGGCCTGATCCGTCGTCTTGGCGTTGCAATCGATTGGTGAATAGATACCTCTGTGTAAGTCCTTGACATTATCATCGTCACTTCGTGCCAACGATCCCCACTAACCCACCGCACATAGCCACGACGTCCTTCCATACGCCATCCAGAAACTCAAAGCCGCTGGAATACAAATTTGCTACTGTTGCTGAGTGCATGGGTCTTGACCCTTACCAAAGCGTTGGAAAGCCCACAGGAGAACGACGTGAGTGCTCATTCGCATCTGATCGCTTTGGCGTTCGGATGCTCAGAATCTTTACGATACTTACGCTCTGCTCTGTTGACAGGGAAGCTGGGTCTGCAATTGAAGAGAACAGAGAGCCTGGACTTTCAGAGAACTCGGATTATGGATATTGACTTCTCTGCATTCATTTCGTAAAGACCCAACGCGACCTGTGCTACATTTGTTGCATCTATCCTTTTTAATGCTTTGGACAGTTTGGACTTCCTTGATATCCTTGTTCATGTATTTTACGTTCCTCTAGTACGACTTTATAGCGTTACTTGACTTATCACCTGCGAATTTCTTCTGCAACTTTCGAAGCTTTGCCATTACTAGGGGCAAGGTCGTTTGACCGATGTTTTCTTCTTCACACCACGATGAAGCTGTCAAGCAAATTCTAGCAACATATTTTACACTCAAATTCTCTCCACCGCCATCTCAATGGACCATCTTAGCATCCGTTTTCCTAACAAATATACTGCGCAAGTCAGCCATGTCAAATTATCTCCATCGCTACTGGAACCAAATGCCTCCCTACATCTCGATATCCACTCCACGGAGAAGCTCTGCATGATAGTCATGCAGAGATACTAGCTCGGAGAGGAGCTGTGAGGTGGTTTTTGGATGAGATTATACGAAAACGGAGGGTGGGTACCCAAAGTCGGAATGGATATCTCGACAACCAGAAGATGGAAAATACGCACTCAAAGACGGCGGAAAACTTTGTTTGTACGTCTCGACTGTCCCATGTAAATCGTCCTTCCTTCCTTCCTTCCTTCTTCACTTTGCTTGGTTTCATTCTCTGACGCGTTCTTTAGGCGGTGACGCATCCACCCGATACCTAGCTGCATTTCAAGATCCCGAAATGGCTGCGTTGAAGACTCTCAACACACTGCAGCCAGCGTCAACGTCAACGTCATCATCATCAATATCCACCCACGCCCGTGGAAGAAACAACTACTCCCTTTACAGCGTGCTCCGTACCAAACCAGGACGAGCAGATTCTCCTCCAACTTTGTGCATGTCGTGTAGTGATAAGCTCGCTATGTGGAATGTGTTGGGGATACAAGGAGCGCTGGGAGCGGAGGTCATGAAGCCTCTTTATTTCGATGAAGTGGTTGTCGGGGAGGTTGCAGGGGATGAGATGAGGAAGATGGTTAAGGAAGATTGTGAGAGGGCGTTTTGGGGCAGGCTTGATGTGGATCGGGATGGAGCTCGGGTGGATTTGCGAAGGAGGTTGAAAGTGAGTGTCCAATTTTTCTTGCTTCTTCCTGCTTCTGCTCCCTTTCTGACATGACCCGTGTAGGTCTCAGTAGACATTACCACTTACACAAACCCGCCATATACTTCACCGATATACCCTTCATACATTCTCGCGCCTTCATGTCCGAAGCTGACGTGATGGTTACTGGGTCTTGTAACGAATGTGAGTTTGTGTCGCTCGCCCTTACTTGCTCTCTACCAGATGATGCTCATTTTCTTTCTGTATTTCTTCTTTGTCTATAGCCCTCTCTTGGATCGCCGACTCTAACTTGCCGCTACCTCAACGTCCTTAACACTCTCTGGCTCTGGTTCAGACGACAGGCCCAAATCCAAATATGATGTGCTCATCAATGGGTACAAGAGAGGTGTTTCACCCAAACATCGGTTGAGGGACAAGTCTTTGTGAGTGGTCCTTTATTCTTTTATTCTCCCTCTTCCTTTTTTTCTTGCCTTTGAGTCGAGTTTCTTCGTATCCCAGAGGCGGTCCGGGGTCTTTCTCTTTTTTTTTTTTTCGATTTGTTTTTGTCTAAGCGCGTTTCTGGGTCTTTCCGTCTGGTGGTTTCCGTTCCGTTCTTTTCTTTCTTTCTTTCTGGCGTTATTGATTGGCGCTTAGTTTTGTCTCTATACTCTCCATACTCAGCACCGTGACTGACCACCTGACTACAGACCCCTCCTATGCAAACTATCAATGTTCCGGCTATACCACCGTGTTCTCAATCTTCTCGAGCCAGAGCCTTTGGATGAGGTCAATGACCATGAGAATAGAGCTAGCCTCAGTCTCAGCCTCGTGCGAGCATGCGTAGCTCTTGATGTTGACGTTGGCGTCAATACTGGACTCAGGCAAGATGATGGAATTTTTGGAGCCACAGAAGCCAGAAGCTCAGGGGAAATAGATGGAGACGGACATCCAGAGGCAAACGCAGAACCACTGACGCAGGCTAGCGTACAGGCACACTCAAACCCGGACCCAGACACGAACGAAACTGCTACACATAAAACGCATACAAGTACGCATACCACAGCCATGCACACAAAGCCTGCATGGTATCATCAGGAGCAGGTTGATCTGACGAGAACATTGACAAGGTCGAAGACCATGGCGAAGACGTACTTTGAGACTAAACACCCTCAACTTTCTATATACCCACCCCATCTCTGTCTTTGTCCTTGTCCTCACCGTCACTTTCACCGTCACCAGCACCGTCACCTTTACAGTCCTCCTCTCATTCCTCCTCGCCTCATTCCCCTCACCATCACCTCCCCCTTTCCTCTTCCTCTTCCTCCTCCACCCAGAAGCCAGAGTCCATATTAATCCCGAATGCGCATACAATATACCCCTACTCCTCCTCATCCATAGCAGAATACCAACGCATTAAATCTCTCGTCGTGGGCTCTCAAGGTCCGTTTAGAGGGTGGATCAAGAGTGGAGAGCGATGGGAGGGGTTTTATGCAAACTTTTCTGGCAGTGATCAGTGACTACCCGCCTTCTAGTATCCGTAACCTAGAAGCCTACTCCAAAACATCTTTCCAAATAACACGAACACGCCTTGTAGGCGTATACCCACTCGTTCGTTTATCCAGGTCATTCTACTTCGATGCTTTGGTTCCGCCTTTGATGATCTACATAGGAGTGGTAGATCACAGATTACGATTAGTGGTGAAGCGAAGGCGATAGATCAAAAGGCGTGGCATATATCTAGTATGTCTGTATAGCCTATGAACTGGCGCTGAACATTGAGGGTTAGGAGGGAAGAGAGCAAAGCCACCGAAATTTGACTCGAAGAGAAGGTCACAGAGATGGATGGGACTATCGGTGGAAGGATCTGTTTCTTCTTCGAGAGCTAGGGGCTATGACAGTGGATTAATTGGATCGGCATTCATGATCAGTAGTAGGGGAGGAGGCAAGAACGAGACCCTAAAATCTATGCAATTATTGGAGCATACACATAGGAGATTGTCAATGAGTCAAATCAAAGTCAAATCAGTTGCCTTGGTCACTACAAATGTCAGTCAGTCATGAGAAGGAGGCTTCAGGGATCATCATGAAATAATCAAGTATATGGGAAGCAAGTTTGTTGTGGTCCAGGTGGACTAGAAATCATGACTTGTTGGCTACAATGCTACAATGATACTTTACAGGTGAAGAGCTTGTGTACAACATACTCACCACTGTGATTACAAGTCCATAATGAAATGAAGGATGAGTCTTATGGTCAAGAGGTGTGCAGCCGGTCTACCTGAGACCAGACCTTGGGGGTTGTGGGGGGGGAGGGGGTCTGGAGAGGGCTTATGATCCAAAAGTACATCATGCTCTAGAGAGTGTATAGACCAAATTTCTGGAGTCATCTCTGCTTCAAAGTATCAGAAATACACTCAGAGGGTAAAAAAAGGTAGAAGACATGCCTGATATGACTTATTCAGGTGGAATCCCACTGAAATGGTATATAATTCCCACAATAGTGATCTCGTCAGTGGTCTGACATCATGAACTTTTCTTTGAAAAATATTTGCTACCTCAAGAAAATGGATCCCAGATTAGCATTTATCACTCCTTTGTTGTGTCTTTAGGTCAGTAGAGGGTCTATAAGGTGGTCTGGAGGGAAAAGTGACTTGATTTGATGATTTGTAAGCAAAAATTTATCTTATCTCTTTCCTTTTTAGGAAGGAGGGGGGGAGGGAGGGAGGTCTGGCTGACCTTAAAACCAAAAGGAATGTCTGGTCTGGCCATAACTGTCTGCACACTTCTTGCTTATGGTCCACATTTTTTGTCCATCTAACCCTGCCTGCTTTGTCATCAGCTGTTTCCACCACTTTTTGTCCATCTAACCATGCCTGGGAAATTTTGAGTCTTGCTTTGTCATCTGTGCCTCCACCCAGCTTTTTGTCCATCTAACCATGCCTGCCCTGCCAGTTTGTGTGTTCTGCCACACTCCTACTTTAGCAACAATGTGAACTGAATTTGCTAGCAAGGCAAGCTCACAACAAGTGACATCAGGTCCTGGATAGTGTTGTAACAGTTTGACTACAGTCCACTCTGGCTCAGCTCCATAGTGTTGTAAACGGTCCAGTTCAGCTCCAGGTGGCTCTTGACTGACTCTGGCTCGAGTCATAAAAGCTGGGTCAAATTCCCTCAGAGAGACTGCCCTCTAGTGACACCAGAAATTAGCTAAAAGTGTACTGTCTCAGTAGCTGACCTCAGGGAGTGTCTTTGAAGCAAGTTCAGTGTACTTTGAGCAAAAAAGACCATGAGACCATAACTCAAAAAAGTCACTGTACCTTAATTTGATAAGTTCTCACAGTAGTTTAATTTCTAATTTTAGCACAATATTGAGGAAAATGATGTATCTCTTGGTTCAGAGTGCGCACCATATCTAGAAGCTCAATTTTACTCCTGGAGTGTCAATATGACTTGTAAGGTCTCACTCCTACATTCCTATCTACATATCTAGAAGGGAAGTGGTTTTCATGGAATTTTAGCGACGAAGTTGTGACTAGCCAGATCTAAAAGCCAAGCTGAGCCATTTACATAAGGAACTATTTGGAGCTGAGCTGGAGCCAACTGACCATGACTTGCATCCTTCTTGGCCTTGCAATTGCTTGTAAGAGCACTGAAGTGATTGTCACCTGTCCTCTAGTCTACTCCAGTATTCTGGTTGCACTCTTCCCACCAGAGCCAGGAAAAAGTCTGACTCCCAAACGCAGAAGGGAACATTCTCCATGCATTGGGAATTCTTTTCGAGTACTGGGAGATGCGTGATGAAGGAAAAGTATGGGTCTTCCTGCAGGAAATAGATGGGGTTCAATGTGGGATCAAACATTCCTTGGCTGCCATTGATTCTAGGACATGGAGGGTTTGGTATATCTGCTGCATTGTAGCCTGGGTAGAAGGGGACAATATCTGAATTTCATGACCATATCTCCATGTCTAATTTGTCTGATCGGTAGTCGCCTGTATCCTTATATTTGACCACTCTACACGGTAACAGGAAATGTATAGTGTCTTCAATGGAGGGGCAGCATGCCAACTGGAGCAAATAGGCATATGAGGGGAAGATAGTAGCCTTGTGTTGTGTCTAGGGCTATTGAAAATTGGGGTCCCTTGGGACGTCATTCTGTATTTCGAGAAGGATAAAGAAGAAAAAGATGCAAATAGTAAGATTGAACCAATAGAGAGCTATAGAGCTCAACCCAGGTAGATCTATAGAGCTGACGGAGAGCTATAAAAGCTCAACCTTTCAACTTCTTGGATGAGAAAGAATAATCAATAAGAATTGGATGGGACTAATAGCAAGCTATACAAGCTCAACCTTCAGGCCGTTTGTAAGGAAGGGAAAGGAATCAATAGAAGAGTGAAGGACAGGACAAGGACAAAACAATTTGAAACTAGATGAGTAGGTGATATATGCCAGCTCAAACCCAGAGGGTGGATGTAGAGGAGAAAGAAAGAAATTATTTGCTACTATTTACCTTCATACCTAAATCAATCAATTAGCTTGGAGATACTCGTGCTGAACTTCCAGAGCATTGTGCAAGTTGTACTCAGTGACCCAAGTGTCATCTGTAGGCTCACAACCCTTCCATCTGACTCTGTACAACCTTTGGTTGCCCTTCTTGCGACCCGTAAGCTTATGCCCCACTATCGCTTCCACCTCATACTCCTTGCTGACTCCAGCTAAATCTCTAGTGGGAGGCATTTTGCTTCTTTCGCTGTACTCTGGAGAGGCAGGTTGGTAAAGCTTGAGGTGTTTGACATTAAAAAACCAGATGCATGGGGTAGTTATCTGGCAGTCTTAGTCGGTACACAACTGGGTTAATCTTCTCCGTGACTTTGAAGGGCCCTATCATCTGTTGAACCAACTTCCCAGTTCCTTCCACTTCTACTAGCGTCATAGAGTGTGGGTTTGTTGGAACTCTTTCACCTTTCACCTTCCTTTGTTATAGGCTTTTGCTTGTCTTTCTTGAGCTAGTACCAAAGCATCTCACGCTAATTGTCTGTGTACTTGTTTCTTGTCTATAAATTCTTCAGCCAGTTGACTAGGGAGGAAGGGTCGTTCAATGGGGTCTCCTATGGAACCAATGATCCAGCTGTGGATTGGGGCTTGTAACCAAAAGCAGGAAATTGGGGTGATACAACATTGAGGAATGCGTAGAGCTATTGTATGCAAATGCCAGTTCTTGTACAGTGGGCAAAAAAATTGTCCACATGTTTCACACTTTTGCAAAGATTGTCAATTAGAGCTACTGAATAGAGATGAGACAAAATAGTCAGTGATGGCCTGAAAGCCCTTGATAAGTGCTATGATAATCTTCTTGTTTTGTGTTATTTGGTCAAATACCCATGGAGATATACCCAATTTAAAATGGTAAGTCATTTGGACAATTTTTTGAGTTGCTACTTTATCAATACTATTGGCACAATGTGATGCCTCATAGATGACATCATAAGTGGAGCTGTACAGTGATGCAATGTATACATCATAATGATGTCATAGCTGTCAGCTAGACCATATATAAGGACATCCAGATCATCTATTGCCCCCATAAAATCATGAGACCCATCACCTCCACTCAGAAAGACAATGTCCTCTCTCATCTCCAAACTGGCGCTTCATCCAGGGAAATCTCTGCTAAAACTGGAGTATCCAAGTCAAGGTTGCCTCTCTGGCCAAAGAGATGTATCCTGACAAGGAGAACCATAAGGCAGGGCGCCCTAAGAAGCTCTCTACCACTGATGAACGGGCTGCTATCAAACAAATCAACACTGGGAAAGCCAGGAACGCTGCAGAGGTGGCCAGAAACATCAATCCCCTTCTTGACCAAGCTATCTCCACCCAAACCATGCGAAATTCCCTTCACAAACATGGTGTAGACACCAAGAAACCACAGAAAAAGCCCAAACTCACTGCAGCTCACAGGAAGGCTTGTTTAAAATTTGCAGAGAAGTACAAGGACTGGACTGTGGATGACTGGAAAGGTTATATGGTCAGATGAGACTAAAATCAATCGGTTTGGGTCAGATGGGCAGCAGTTTGTGTGGGGTAGGACAGGTGAATCCATGGGAGAGAGAGATGTGGTGGAAACAGTCAAATTTGGAGGAGGAAATATCATGGTGTGGGGGTGTATGGGATGGGATGGACCTGGAAACATGGCAGAGGTTGAGGGAAGGATGGATGCAGAGCAGTATGTGGACATTTTGGAGAACAATCTTCTGGAGAGCATGGATCGTTTGGGTGTTGATCCAGAGATGGCCATTTTTCAGCAGGATAACGATCCAAAACACAAGTCAAAACTAGCCACCAAATGGTTTGAGGACAACAAAATCCATTGCATGAGCTGGCCTGCTCAGTCTCCTGACCTAAACCATTGAACACCTCTGGACAACCCTCAAATGCAAACTCAACAAGTATGATACAGCACCATCTGGAGTTTGGGAAATATGGGATAGAGCAGCAGAAAAGTGGGTGGAAATCACAGAAGAGGATTGTCAGAAATTGATCAGGAGTATGCCTAGAAGGATCAAAGCTGTTTTGAAGGCTAAAGGAGGGCATACCAAGTACTGAGCAAGCACTTTCTGTATTTTAAGGCATATGTCAAAAAATTGTCCAAATGACTTACCATTTTAAATTGAGTATATATCCATGGGTATTTGACCAAATAACACAAAACAAGAAGATTATCATAGCACTTATCAAGGGCTTTCAGGCCATCATTGACCATTTTGTCTCATCTCTATTCAGTAGCTCTATAATTGACAATCTCTGCAAAAGTATGAAACATGTGGACAATTTTTTTGCCCACTGTATGCCCCGCTTCTGTATTATTGAAATCATTACATACGTACAATCTGTAAATGGTACATAAGCAAACAGAGAAGGTTTGGCGAAAGGATGGTGTCAGCAGGGAGCACCACACCCTGGAAATTTCCACCCTGCTTGGGACCTGCCTAGATAATAACATTACTGGGCCTCCAGAGGTTATCGTCATACCTTGGTTGTACCCAGTGAAAGAGGATATGATTAAAAGTACCCACTCAGATTTATAATTATCGGACATCCATAGCTAGCGTCAGTTTCCATGGCAATCAGGGTTGGGTGGGGCATGGTCCTTTTTTGCTCTGTGCACCATCGTCGCGTATTCTCCCCAAATATATGCATATGGGTGAATGTGTGGTGCCTGCTGCACTCTAAATGGTGTCCGTAAAACTCAAGCCAAGGTTGCCACATGCAATAATCATTCACAGTGTATGATCATTCTGACTTGGATAAACCAGTTAGATCACACCCAGAGCTCCAAAATAAAGATTTTACATGTATGGACTCAGATGTGGGTCTTGGTATCAAGTGTCAATATATGCAGATGAGTCAGGCAAGTAATGTATGCTTTCGAGTCTTTGGATTATCATTTTTTTTGCAGTTTTTGCATCCCAAAGTGCTTTCAAGGCTCTGTCAATCTCAGATGTCCATAATATGGCTGGATACCTTCCAATCACTCTTTTATATGTTATTCACAGCATTTCCCTATTTTTTGGTGATTTTAAGATTGCTACATCATACCCTAATTCAAGACAAATGTCTGTTTATTAACATTAATTGGCAAGTATATTGCACATTACTCAACCAATAGCTTCAAGAAATATTCTGGCAGTGCTCATACATACTTTGGCCCTATCCCAAACCTCTCCGAGGCTTAAAATGCTCTGTAGGTACCACATGAGTCGAAGTAAAGCTCGAGATGGCATGCTAAGCGCCCATGAAGTGCGTGGGAGGAACCATTCGACGCTAATTCGATGTTAATTTGACAATGCGTCATCATCGTTGAACTGCCAGTGCATCCCTTGGGCCTCCCTGCCACACTTCTCCTGCTTCTATGAAGGACAACAATGGAGATCCATATGTATAGAGGACCTCTCTCATTTAAGATACTGCCTCCAGCATGCTTGGCCTTGCATAAATATCAACTTTTACATTGCACCACTCATATGTACCTCCATACCTCCACTGGCATTCTCCTGTTGCAAATCTCTTGGTAACACTTATGGCGTCTTTGTCCCAAACAACACACTCTTTTCTATCAGCCATTGCTGCCCCTCATATGATGGAATTGTCCTGTTTGGGGGAAGTAATCCTGGAGAAGGGGAGTTGATTAAATGGGTGAAGGAGCACCCAGAGCATGGGGTTAACAATGGGAGTGGGTCTAAACCTGTCATAGATGTAGGGAGGGAGTGTGTTGAGGCAAAGGGGAGTGGTGGTGAATCCTTTCTCTGTCTTTTTCTTCTCTTTTCTTCGAGTTGCTTCCCTTTTCTCTCTTGGCTTTTTATACTGACTTTTTTGCCATATAGACCTCTCACGGCCTTTCCCTCATCAAACACAGACCCAGCAAACCCAGGCTATGGATGTATGCAGGCATAATGGTCATGGGTGCGTCTTTTCATTACTTTTCTCTCTGCATTTACTTCGCTGACTTTCTAATGCTTAGCATCCAGCATACAACATCTTCAAAGCATACATATGACACAGTGCACTACAGCAAACAATCCCACCATGTCCCTGGCCTCATGCAAGTAGCAAGGAGGAACATGAGCTGACTCTCCTGCAGTGTTTTGACAATGAAGAGGATGAAGAGACTGGAGGCTGCTGAGGACTAGGGTATATGGTACCGGTATTATACATACATAACAAATAATAATATCTGTGCCCGACCCTGACCAGCCCTGACGCAAGCATCACTATGAGTTGACGACAGTACAACGGCCCAATACTGTAATATGGGTGCTCAATTTGGAAAGTGGCTGTCCAAGCTGAATTACCGTCCAAGCCGAGCTGAGGAGCCTCAAGAGGTCTATTCAGCTGAATGTTGCGTCGTAGTGGTAGGTTAATTGGCAGTGGTTTTATAAAAAGCTAACCTTAAGATTATCCTACAGTTTTTTATAAACAAGCTTGTAAGGTTCATCCTACGATTTTATATAATTACTGTGTCTCAGGGTGAGCGTTAGTGGAATAAGTGTATGCGCCAGTAAATAAACTAAGTACTTATGAAATAGGATATGCTTATTCTAAGTACTATGGTTGATGTGTTTACAGTGCTTCAGTTATAGTAGCAGATCCACATATAACTATACAAAGTTCTATAAGAACTTTGTAACCATTCCTAGTATAATGCACTTAGTACACCAGTGCGATTCAAGCGAAAGTGAAGCCCCTATTCACAGGCAAGGAACATGTAGGCTATACGACCCAGACTCTAGCACTAAACAATCACTGGTTTAGAAATGGCGCCATAAATCAGAGAAATCAGAGGAAAGCCCTAGTCACCAACTATGTCTGAACTAGCGGTATAAGAAGTGATACCTCACTTGTAAGCAAAATAGAAGGAATAGTCTTTTTAAAGGCAGTAAGGATAGAAAAGTAGGACAAAGTATATATGTACGAGTTCCTAGAAAGCTCAGCTTTCACAATACACTAAAGGGATGAACTAGCGGTGAAGGATAAAGCCTGTAGTTCATTACTGCCAGTACGTGAACTAAGGAAGGAGTCATAATGAGAGAGCCCCCTGAATGCAGCAGTAAGATTGTCAAGATGTGTGCCTGATGACTGAGGCGTTCTCATTGGTACAAACGCAACTACAAAAGATATGTAGGACCTTATAGAGAGCAGGACTTATCTATAAGAACTAACTGGCAGTATACTAGCAACGAGGTCTATAAACACCAAGCCTATAGTAGTGCCAGAAAAAACATAGGAGGAGGAATAAGCAAGGACTACCCCAAACCTATAACGACTGATTGATGGTAAAGGAATGTGAGTCATACAAGTGGAGCCCAGCATGGATGGTGAGTCAGAATGACTATGGCTGCCAGTTCCAGGAAGGTATTCTTAGTCAAGAGGATGAAGCGAAGGGAACATAGAAAGTCCTATTAGTTTAGATAATATTCTACATTTCATAGATACCCTAATTAGAAAGTACCTACTTAATCTAGTAGTACGGACAAATGTGGACTGGCAATTAGACTAATATTTCTGTTTTTCTTAGGTACCTTTTAGCAGACATTAAAAAGAAATGTGGAACTGTATGTCAAAGGTCGTCGGTACACTCAATAACCACCCAAGTCACACAATGCGAGAAGGCTGTTTACAAGAGAATAGATTGATTTGAAAGAGGTAGAGAGATAGAGAGATAGAGAGATAGAGAAGTAGTAGGCTGACTAGGCTCTACACTGCATAGTAAAAGTACGGAGCGGAGACGAAGTGAACGAACTAAGGAATAGGTTACATAGATCACAGGTATATAAGTAAAATATGAAACAGATGGGAAAGAGTAAGTAATAATAGACGGTATCAAGTGGAAATGTCAAGGGCGAGAGAGTAATGAGCTAAATATGGATAGATGAAGGTACTGGATCATAAAGAATGATTGACAGTGAGAATGTCCATGGAGATAGGAATCGGAGGAGATAAGAATGTGAGTCATAGATCTATGGAGATGGTAACTATAGACGATGATGAGAAATGGTTAGTATTTATGGGGTTAAAGTGGGAGATGGGTAGTAAAGGGAAAAGAATAGAAAGGAAATGAATAGGCGGGGGACAATTCATGACATTACCCCCTTTTTAGGACGAGCTTTCACCAGAGCTCGGCAGGCTGGTTTTCCAGTGTTTCGCCCATTGTTGACGAAGTCGCCTGTCCACCTCTCCCTGACTCGGCCAGAACCTCGTTAAGTTCTCCTCAGTCGTGTAGGTTGTAATACTCCATCTAGGGTCAGTCCAGTCGGTTAAGTCTCCCCATTCCGTCGTGTTGGTTGCAGTCCCCCAACCTGCTCCATTCCATCCATCGTTGTCATCATGTTGTAGGGTGATATGTGTGCCCCATACGCTGCCGTCTCCCCATCCCAGATTCCCTCCGTGTTCTGCTCGTAGGGATGTCTGCTGAACTACACATCTAGCTTTATGTCCTCTGCCTAGTCTACATCGTCCTGGTCCATCCTCTCCTCCCCACGTGCAACGTTGACATCCATTATGAGGTCCTGCGTGCTGTTTTGAGAGCCGACATTGATGTCCTGAGAGTTTTCCGTAGGTGCAATGTCCCCTATTGGTTGGGTGTGCGGTATGAGTGATAGTGTTGGTAGAGGAAGTGGTAGACATTGTTATGACGAGAGTGTGGGTGATTGTTGTTGGACTGGTAGCGGTGGATGATGTTCTGTCGTTCTCTGTCCTGGAGAGGGGTCCTTTATAGTTGCTGGTTCGTAAGTACTGAACAGGTCATCGTTTGAAGACGGGTTTGGCAGTAGATGCCGTTAACGAGGGAATGCAATTGATGAATGGTGACAGAAGTCTGAGTCCGATTGCTGAGTGGAGTGGGAAGGAGGGCATAGAATACCAACGGTTCATAATAGTGTTTCTCCTCCGAGTTGTGCTTTTGCCTGAAGCACACGAGTACTTCACCATATGTCTTCCATGGTGATTCCTAGTGATCGTACCGTTGTTCCGGGACGTATCAGATTCTTGGGTCGGTACGCATCTGGATGCTATTGGTGGAAGGTTTCGATCATCTCCTTCACCTTTGTTAATCCTGATGCCGGTTCCCATGAATTCTCTGAGTCAGCATAGTCTAACCATTTGACAAGGTATTGTACTCCCAACGGTTCCTCGTTGGTTTCGAATCCAGAATTGCTTCTACATCATATTCGTTGTCTTCGGGGAGTAACTCAGCCGGTTCTCCCGGATAGTTCACTCCGTGGGCCTCGGTTTCTTTGTACGGCGATAAGAGTGAAGCGTGGAACACTGGATGAATGCGCCAGCTATTCGGTAATTTGAGTCGGTAGTTGACTTCACTGATAACGTCAGTGATTTTGAAAGGTCCATGACGATGATTTGCCAACTTAGCTTTCGGTCTCGTTGTCTTCAAATTCTTTCCGTCTAGCAATACTTTGTCCCCAACCTTAAACCTGTTTCCTTCGCTAGTATAGTCCTTGTTCTGTTCCTTCATCTGTTCTGCTGCTGTCGCCAGACTTGCTTTTAGCTCTTCTCGGAGAGTATCCAAGTTTTGAAGGCGTTCTTCGACCTTTGGTACGTGTGAGGTTGGATTGATGGAAGGGAAGAGTCGGGGTAGGTATCCATGGAGTAGTTCGAACAGCGACTTCTCGGTTGCCGAATGAACTCGGGTATTGTGGCAAAATTCGGTGTAAGGTAGGTATTTAACCCAATCGTCTTGGCGATAGTTGCAGAAGGTTCGAGTATCGTTCTTGATTGAACCTTTCTGTCTCGCCATCTGTTTGTGGATGATAAGCTGTACTGAGTGCCGAAGTGATACCTAACTTAGCGTATATCCCTTTCATCACTTGGCTTGCGAATTGAGGTCCGCGGTCAGATATCATTTTGTCCCACAAGCCGTATCGTCGCCAAGTGCTGTCGAACAATAGGTCAATTGTTCCGTTACTATCGATATCTTTTCTGCATGGAGAAATGACAACTGTTTTTGTTGAACGGTCAACTGTGACGTGAATTGCATTAAAGCTGTCACATTCTGGCAGATCCGTGATGAAATCGGTTGTAATTGTGCCAAAGGGTCGTTCTGGTATCTCGTTCGGAATTAATGGTACGTGCGCCAGATGGTTATTTGCCTTGGTTAACTGACAGGTAGCGCATCCTTCAACATAGTTACGAACGAATACTGACATACCAGGCCACCAGAATTCTCTACTGACGAGTTCGTATGTTTTGAATCGTCCTGGATGTCCTGCAGTGAGGCTATCGTGATGCATTTTAACAATGTCCTGTCTGAGTTGTTGATTGTTTGGGATGTAGATCTTTCCTCTGAACAGACGATTCGTCTTGTATTCCATTCCTGTAGATTTTTTGCCAGCACGCGTGGTCCGTTGTTAAAGATCGTTTGTAACGCACTTACGACTTCAGCATCCTTTTTCGGACATTCCTTGATCCGTCTCTTCAATTCTGTATCTCCAATTGCGGTTACCGTTCCTGGTCTTGTCGCTCGAATCCTGAAGAACCTGGGATCAAGTAAGACCCTATCTTTGTTGTTGTTCTCGACCCCCTCTTTATGGTCTGATCTGCGAGAGAGCGGGTCACTTCGATTCAAGTTCCCGGGTTTGTGAGTGAGCGTAAAGTCGAATCTGGTCAGAAACAAGGCCATTCTTGCTTGTCATCGGCTGAGTTTCTGAGCGTGGTGAAGTATCTAAGATTGTCGTGATCGGTCAAGATTTCGATGGTATGTGGTCCACCTTCAAGGTAGTGTCGCCAGGCTTCAAGTCCGCGTATGATCGCTAGCAATTCTTTGTCGTGAATGTCGTAATTCCGTTCAGTTTCGGATAGGGCTTTTGACAGGTAGGCTACTGGATGCCATTTATCATCCGGTCCTTGTTGTTGCAAGGATACCTCCCGTAGCGTAATCTGATGCATCAACTTCTACTCGGTATGGTTTAGAATGATCAGGCATGAGAAGGACTGGCGAGGTCGTAAACGTATCTTTGAGTGCTTGGAAAGCCGTTTGAGCTTCCTCGGACCATTCCCATGGGTGCTCCTTTTTTGTGAGATCGAACAGTGGTCGTGCGATTTTTGAGAAATCGCGTATGAAACGACGGTAAAAATTTCCGAAGCCGAGGAATGATTGTACGTCTTTGACGTTGCGTGGGATTGGCCATTTGGTCACGCCCTCGACCTTGACTGGGATCCATCGCCAATGTGTTGTGTGAAACGATAAGGCCGAGGAATTCTACTGAATTGGTTTCGAAAGTGCACTTTTCCGGTTTAGCGTATAATCGTTATCATGGAGTCGTGCCAATACTTGTTTCACCATGTATCGATGTTCTTCTAGTGATTCTGTGAATATGAGAATATCGTCCATATAGATTACGACTTTTCCGGAGTCGATCAGGTCCTTGAATAGAGTGTTCATCATCGCTTGGAATGTAGCTGGAGAGTTCATAAGACTGAAAAACATCACCGTTGGTTCGAAGAGGCCGCGGTTGGTTTTAAACGCCGCTTTCCATTCATCTCCCTTCTTGATGCGTACGTTGTTATATCCCCATCTAAGGTCGATCTTGGAAAATATTCGTGCCCCTTTGAGTTTGTCTACGAGTTCCGATATAAGCGGTAGGGGGTATTCGTTTTTGACGGTCCCTTTGTTTAAAGCACGGATAGTCCTGTACTGGTCGTAGTTTTCCGTCTTTCTTTTTTACAAAGAAGAAGGGACTTGCCATAGGAGATTTCGACGGTCTTATATATCCTTTCTCTAAGTTTTCCTTGATGAATTCATCCAGTTCCTTTTGTTCATTTGGGGATAAAGGGATACGTTTTGCAGGGGCGTGGTTCAAAGTCCGGTTTTAACTCGATAGCATGATCCCATTCGCCACGTTTCGGTAATCGTTCTGAGGTTTGTTTGTCAAAGACTCGTAAGAACTGATGATATTGCGAAGGAATCTTATCTTTAAGAGGTACATCGACCTGGACGTTCTGGGCTGCCTCTGCAAGTTCTTGTGCCTTTGTGAACCCTGCACGGATGTTCAGGTTTGGTGTCCCTGGCGCCTCTTCATCTATTCCTTTCTCTTCCCCAACAATTCCTCCATTACATCCTGTTCCCACCGTTCTGGGATCGTATCTCTCCCGTAATCGTCTTCAGTAAAGATCGCCGTTACCTCTGAACTTCGGTGGAAGGATCGAATAGGAATTCGACAGCGTCGCCCTGCAACTTTTGGTTGGGCAACTGGTTTGAATTGTCCAATTGGTTCTAACCATCTGACTTGGTAATCCTTGTGGTGGGTTCTTGGATCGACGACTGTGGATTTCAAGGATTGAGTTTTCAAATGGAGAACGGGAGGTTTTGCTGTGATGCATGTTTCTGGGCATCTAGTCATGTCTACCCGTGAGTCCGACCAGTCTATAGCTGGATTATGTTCTTCCAACCAGTCGGTACCGAGGATTATATCGTGATCCCCGATGTCCGTTACGTAGAACTCGGCCTTTTCTTCGTGGTACGCTTCGCCGTTTTGGGAATAGATACGGAGATTTTGGATAGTGTATTCTCGTACCCATCCCATGGTGTTTTCAGAGCCGTCGACGTTTCGAACTGGGAACGGTTTTTTAATAGGGAGAAGGGTGAGTTGATGTTTTTGTGTGAATTGGCCATTGATGATTATGCCTTCTGCACCGCTGTCTATTAGAGTGTTTGCGTCAATTTTTCTGCCAGTAACTTTGCCGATTAATTCAGTTTTGAGTGTGATTGATGGTATCTGTTTGTTACAAGTGATTGCTGACATTCTTATTTCTGAAGGAAAGACTCGCTCACTAGAGGGGTATAACACACTATATCGATTGTTCTTTAACTGTCCGGTGTACTGTTCACTCCTACTGACGACGTGGCAGAGGAGTGATTCAAAAATCCAATTTAGACATAATGTCTTTTAAATAGACGGTTGCTTGTTCCTTTTCTTCTCCTTCTAATCCTTTAACCCTGTTAATCATGTCGGAAATATCCTTGATTGTGTTTCGAGATGAAGACGCCTGAGCTACCATTACCGGTGGTGAAGATGCGGTTTCAGCTGTTCAAACAGCGCGAGAGGGGAAGGTTCGGGAAGTGTTTTGAGACGACGTCCTTGGGAATGTCAGACATTCATTGCTCATGTGCCAGTTTGTCTACACGCAAAGCATGCTCCTAACTTTCGGAGTCGGTCCCTTTCATCAGGTGTCAGCTTAGGCAGTGAATTGAAAGACGAGTTAGCACCTGGTCCCATATTCATAAGCGCATTGACGCTTGCTACCGTTCTTCCCTGAGACGGACCTGGACTACTCTTCGACGTTGAAGTAGTTTTCCAGCGTCCTTGTCTTTCCCGTTCCTTCAACCATTCTAAATGAAGCTCCACAGCTCTTTCCTTGTACTCCTCGAAGTCATCCCACTTTGGATACGTTCTTCCAACTGCTTCTCGGAATTTGGGTGGTAACCCATCCTGATAGAATTCCAACAATGCTGCTTCTCCGAACTCGGACTCTTCTCCGTATGTATCGAAGATGCTGTTGTAGCTGCTAATATCCGTTCCCTTCATTCTAGCGAACTTGATCTTCGTTCTTGCCACATCTTCCGAGGCGAGAGCTTTGAAATCTTTTTGAATCTATCGCGTATCTGTTTCAAAGTTATCCATCTCCATTGGTCCAGTGTACTCGCCAAGTTCTCATTTTCCTCATCTTCATCTCGTTCTATCAATCTCTGCGTTGCCCAATCTCCTCCTTTTTCTCCCATAAAGAACGACAGGAATAACGAAACCTGACTTTCCTCGGTCGGGTACTTTCCTTTATTCATGCGTAGATAGTTATTAAATAAGGCCAACCATCGTTTTGCCTCGCTACGTTCTCCATTGAAGGCGTCTGGTTTTCTTCCTTGTTCAGAAGTACCATTCGACCCGATAGGAGGTGTATCAGCCATGACTGAGTCGTTTGGATCTGATGGATTTGGGGAAGGAGGTGTAGGAGGACAACGAGGGGCTACGGATGGTCCTTCGGCGGATGGAATGATGGGCAAAGAAGGTGGGGAAGTGGGATTGTCTGGTTCTGGTGGGTTATTGGGAGGGGTTTCCGGTACTGGGTTAGATCCGGAAGGTTGGTTGGTAGGTGTAGAGGTTCCTTGTTCCGATTCTGTTGCAGGTTTAGGTTTCGGGTGTGCCTTTTGAATCGCAAGTTCTTGGAGTTGGGTTATAATGTGTAACCTGCTTGGGATTTCTTCGGCGGTAAGTCGTTGAGTGTTATATCTGTTTAGGCACAGTTGTACGGTGCACGGAGTCCAAGGGTCGTCAACGTCTTCGACAAAGTAGGCGGCGTCTTGAGATGATGAGGGATGGAATACGTGTGGTCAGTCGGCACAGTGGAGGTTCGGGTCTGCAGATGCGGTTCGTCAACCAGTCATACACTGATTTCAAGAAAGGTAGTTGGGTCCTAGGATGAAGGAAGATGCTAGACCGTATTCGGGGAAAGGTGATGATGGAGAGTAGTCGATGTTTTCTCTGAAAAATAGAGGTCCTTTGATCTGAACCACTGTTTCTCCTGTATCGAAGTCCTCTTTCACTGTTATGTATGAGAACGTTGAGAGAACTACGTCACCTGAGGTAAGTTTCCACACCCAACGTCTTGTGCAAACGAAGTGTCGGTCGAAGCTCCAAGGATTTGCTCGTATATTTCTTCCATGGGAGACCAGGTATTCGGTGTGTAAGAGGTAACGAGGAAGGGGAAATGGAACCCGTTCGTAGTCACGAGGGGTTATAGCGGGTTCGATACGAATTCGGGGATGTGGGTTAGACAGAGTGAAGAAGGGAGTTTGGGTTTCTGCAGCACCGTAGGGGAAGGATAGGGTAATAGGAAGGTTCAAATGCGATGGAAGGATTTGTGAGGTGGGTGTATGGGAGTTCGTTCAAGTGTCAAGGTTGTCGGTACACTCAATAACCACCCAAGTCACACAATACGAAAAAGCCAGTTCCAAGAGAATAGATTGATCAAGGGAAATAGAGAAGTAGAGAGATAGGGAGAAAGTAGGCTGACTAGGCTCTACACTGCGTAGTAAAAGTACGGAGCGGAGACAAAGTGAACGAACTAAGGAATAGGTTACAAAGATCACAGGTATATAAGTGAAAATGAACAGATGGGAAAGAGTAAGTAATAATAGACGGTATCATGTGGAAATGTCAAAGGCGAGAGAGTAATGAGTTAAATATGGATAGATGAAGGTACTGGTTCATAAGGAATGATTGACAGTGAGAATGTCCATGGAGATAGGAATCGGAGGAGATAAGAGTGTGAGTCATAGATCTGTAGAGATGGTAACTATAGACGATGATGAGAAATGGTTGATGTTTATGGGGTTAAAGTGGGAAATAGGTAGTAAAGGGAAAAGAATAGAAAGGAAATGAATAGGCGGGGAGCGATTCGTGACAGGGGGGGGGATCATGGGATAGGTTATAGAAGGTGGTGGGAAGTGATTGGCAAGAGATAGGAGTGTTTTGGATGGCATAATCGGTGGTAAGGAACTGCCAAATGGCATGGCCAATCTCCTGAGGCAAATCAGCTATCATATCCAGAATCTCATCATTCACAAGCATGAACAACTCCCCAAAAGCAATTAGAGTCTGCATTTGGTTGTCGAATTGGTGGTTGGAATGAAAGAGCATGAGTGTGAAAGAACAAAGAAATGCACTGCATGTATGTCATGTGACTGAGTGGCAGTGGTACAAGACAAATGATGTACTAGCACGCACCTTGTGAATACTACATGTACTGCTAGAGGACTCTCAATAGGTCTGATGACCTCTTGAGTTTGGGAATAGGGGTCAGGCGACCAGATGCTACTGGTATTGGGGTCAGGCGACCAGATGCTACTGGTATTGGGGCAGTTGAATGGATGCCCAGCCAATACAATAGTGCAATGGGAGCACTGTGCAGTCTGCTAGGCTGCATGACAGGGACTTAGGACTTCAGGCACATTGTGACACAAAGTCAGGTAAAGTCTTATTATCATCATGCATGTACTTGGCTAGAGTACTTTCACTGAGGTCCCACAACCATCATGTCCCAGTCTAACTTACCTTTCAACAATGACTTTTCTCTCAATGCTACTCACACATGCTCCTCATGCAAAAAAACTTTCGTCATGGTTGGAGACTTCATTCAACATCTTAAAAGAACATGGAATCTGGGATGCAAAAGAGTACTTGAAGAACACAATGCAGCACTTCAGCAAAACAGCCTTCGAGGACCTCGAAGAGATTCTCCAAGCCATCAATGCTCTCATTCCAGCTCACCTTCAGGATCCCCATGTTATCACAATGAACCTGAAGAGCCCCAGCTGTTTACAGGAGACTTTTTTGGGAACGATTACTCAGCAGAAGATCTTCCTGGGCTTGTACTCAGAATGGGAGATGATAGAAGGAATATGGGTGTACATGACAGTGATTCAGACAATGAAGAAAACGATAATGACAGTCAATTTGGCAATGACTTTATTGACCCTTTGCTTGAAGTGGTTTGGGAACCAATGCATCCAGTGACTATGGCTCCTGAGCCTGGTTTGGAGGATATGGATGTTGATGAAGGAGAATACCCCATTCCTCATTTGCTTCCATCCCTACCCTCTCACAGGGACAAAATCTACATTTCTCAGTTTGAAGGTCAAGCTGGTGCTACCATACCTGACTCAGACACCGGATCTTCCCCAGCAGCATTTTATAGCTCGGTGATACAACATACAAAATTGCAGTATACATACTTGGATTTTGGTTCATAATATCAGTTTTGATGTTCTTTTAAGGGAATAAGAGGACTAGGGTGAGCCCTGAACTGCTAGTTAATACCTAGCAGGACTAAGAAAACAACGGTACAATAATATTAAGTGCTTACGAATGGAGAACAACTCATTCTAAGTACTATGATAGATATGTACAAGTTGGGAGTTATAATAGCAGACCCACCAAATGATAAAGATAGTCTATAAAGGCTTTCAAATCCTATTATAATGACTAGAACTGCTAGCGTGATCCAAAGGGACAGTGAAATGCGAGGTAGCCCCTATTTGTGGGCATAGGAACGCGTAAGCAACACAATCCTCAGCTGAAAGGTTGCTCAGAGAAGATAGCGCTAAGATCGGACATGCAGACAATCACGCTAGGTCTAGATCTATGTATCAGTAAAACCCATAGTACTAAAACGGCTTCGAGGGAATCTTAAGTATCTGTAAAAGGTACATATGGACAAAAGTAGGACAAAGTATATATGTACGGGATCCCAGAGAGTTCAGCTATCCATCAGTACAGAGGGGATAGTGGACGGGCATCTCTACACAGAGATATGAGGGACAGAAGTGCTAAGTCGCAGCACATCCGAATGATCGGAATACAACCCAAACAGGTAACGTTATTTCCGGATAAGGATAAATCCGTCAGTAATCGTCTAGCTAGGCGTTGAAAGCATTGAGGAAGGAATAAGTATGCAAATGGGACTGCAGAAGAGCTGGACTTGTATGTAGGACTCAGTAGTAGACTGCTGGCAATACATAGAACGCAAATAAAGCAAGATCAGAGAAAAAGGAAAAGGAAAACCAAATGGAATAAAGAAACTATGAGAAAACCCTATGCCCCTAGTGTAAGGACACGTATGAAGGACCTAGCAGTCATAAGTGGAGCGTTCTGAGTCATAGATGCGATGCTCGCTAACTAGGACAGTACACGAAAACACCAGACAGCTTACAAAGGGAACTGAAGAAAGTTCCTATGAATATTTAGATAATATTGCACAGTTTCTGTATACCCTAATAAGCAAGTCTTTACTTACAAGGAAATAGGTAGAACTCACTAGCGGACTTTTCAATTTGTTTTATATTTTCTCTACGTACCTTTTAGCAGACCTCGAAAAGAAATAGGTAACTGTATAGTTGTAGCTGCGAGTAGTATAAAAGGACCAGATATTACAAGTAGCTACCCAAGCCACGTACTGTAGAGTATCAGATCTTGCTAGCAATAGTAGAGGACGTGAAACACGGACTAAAGCTTCTAAACAAACTTAACTGCACTCGCTACAAGTATAAACATTGTGTTGGAGATAATAGAGTTTTAAAATTGAACATCTTTGGGGTTATAACTGTGATCTTTGTGTTGACCTTCTGGTCTATTAAGTGTTGATTTTAAGGCAACTGTGGCCTACAAGTGTTTGATTTTAGGGCCTCATTGATCCCCTTGGTGTTAAACTTGTGTTTATTGTGTCGCGTGCTAAGCGCTAACTTCATTGAAAAACCCCAATCAAAAGTACTTATAGTACAAGTAAACTGGGAGCTTGAGTACTCTGACTACTCAGAACACTGGTCTCATTTACATTTGTATACGGTTTTGTGTTTGGGTGCAGTTCCTAGCACTTAATTACAAAAGCACCTATTATCGGATGATGGCTTCAGTCGTTATCAGTCTTCTATTAATGGAAGTTGGGCCAACAAGTGGGCACCTTTTACATTGTGAATAGATTGGCAGGTTGCACATTGGGTCAAAATGCAGGGGACAGGCTCTACAGCATTTACAGATTTGCTTGATATTGATGGGGTACGCACTTTTCTCTGCTACTGGTACTTCTTCCAGCTGACTATGGTTATCTTAGGTTGCAGATGCACTGGGTCTCTCATACTGTAACTCAATTGAGCTGAACAAAATCATTGATACTCAACTACCTGCACAACGTCCCATCTTCACTTGTCAAGAGGTAGTCATTGCCAGAGAGTCCTTTGATCTATATAAGCGCAACATAATGGACTGCATACACACACTGTATGGCTCACTGGAGCATGCTTGTTATCTCTGTGTTGCTCCAGAGTGGCACTACTCAGATGCAGACAAGACTTCACACTTATATCATGACATGCATACCAGAAAGTGTTGGTGGGCTACTCAGGTAGATAAAAATTTCATGAAGCACCCTCACATACTGACATTGGCAATAGGAAGCTCTCAAGATGGAAAAACCGGGAGCGACAATTGTGCCAGTCATCATCTCCAGTGACAAGACTCAAGTTACTCTTTTCCGCAACAAATCCGCCTACCCAGTATACCTCACCATTGGAAACCTACTGAAGGAGATATGGTGAAAGCCCTCTCAGCAAGGACAGATCCTTTTGGCATACCTTCCCACCAGTAAACTTGATCATATCACCAACAAAGCTGCTCGGCGGAGGGTGGTTGCATGGGTCATCTTCTAGAACCCCTCAAGATGGTTGGAGTCAATGGTGTTGTCATGGAAAGTGGTGATGGGATTAAGCAAAACTGTCATCCAATTCTTGCATCATACATCAGGGACTATCCAGAGCAGATGTTGGTAACATGTGGATTTTATGGAGATTGTCCTGTTTGCATGGCAGGGAAGAAGCATCTCAGAGACTATCCTTGTAATTCCCCATTCCATAGTAGTTGCGCTACGAGAGCTGCAGCCCATCTTGTTGGGACGGATCAATGGGTCAATGCTTGTCTCGATGCCAATATCAAACCTGTACAACATCCATTTTGGGAGGACTTGCCATATTGTGATATCTTTCGCTCTATAACTCTGGACATTCTTCACCAGATGTATCAAGGCATCATGAAGCACTTGATAGGCTGGTTAATGACTATCTGTGGAGCCAATGAGATTGACGCCCGTGTGTGTCAGCTTCCTCATAACCATAGCATTTGGCATTTCCACAAGGGAATATCATCTCTTTCCAGAGTATCCAGTTCTGAGCACAAGCAGATGTGCACATTCCTTCTTGGAATTGTGACTGATATACCCTCACTTTCAGTCAACCAATCTCGACATCTATTGGCAGCGACATGAGCTCTCCTGGACTTCTTTCCCTGGCATGCTTTCCCATCCATACAAATGAATCCTTAGAGCTTATGGAAGGCCATCTTGCACTCTTCCATGAGCACAAGGATATTTTCATGGAACTTGGCATCTGGGAGCATTTCAACATACCCAAGCTCCACTTCTTATCTCATTATGTCTGTGCAAGCAAGCTATATGGTACCACTGATAATTACAGCACTGAAACCACTGAACGGCTTCATATTGACCTTGCTAAAGATGTGTATCGTGCATCCAACAAGAAAGACGAATACTCTCAAATGACTATGTGGCTTGAGCAGCAGAAGAAGATAGTACATCATTCCAATTATATTATCTGGAGACTTACTCAGCCCGACCTAACAGATATCAAGTCTGACTCTGCAGCCATTGGTCAGTGCTGCAACTTTCCCGGTTCCCTCAGGAGTCTTCAAGACTTGCACTGTCCCCTAGTCCAGCACCTAACTCGCCATCCAACTGTCAAGTCCATTCCATTCTCAAAACTCCAGAGTAGCAGTACAGATGGTGGCTATGGCACCCTCAATTGTAGCTTTGCACTTTGGAAGTTCATTGCTCAGATTCATCATCCAGAGTTCACGGCATGGCAGGTGGATGAAATGGCAGATTTCATTACTCTTCTGTTCCAAAGGGTACCAGTATGGCATAGGGTGAAGTTTCGCAACCAGACTTTAGATGTCATCGCTGCTCAACCTCGTCGATATAACACACCTTGTGTTCTTCAAACATCACGCTTTGACACCGCCTTACTTCATGTCTGGTCAGATCAACCACAGGAGAACTATTTTACTGGTAAGACCTTCATTTGGTTCATCATTGCTATGATCTAACCTTGTACATACTTGACAGGCATGCAAGTAGCTCAAATCAAAGTTATATTCGCCCTGCCTGATGATCCCATGCATGTCCTTTTCCCACCCAACATCACTCGCCCAAAACATCTTGCATATGTGGAATGGTTCACCAAGTCCACGAGTCAGAGTATTGAGCTGCATACTGGTCTCTATCACATCAAGAAGCATGTTATTGCTCAGACTGGTTAAGGTTCACGCTGCTGTCGTCCTGTTGGAAGCCATCCAACACAGCGTCAACTTATTTCCAAAGTGGGGGGGAACTGTTTCCTCTGAATGGAGTTGGGAGAACATACTGGAAGAGAGCATCCAGTTTCTAGTTAATCCTTATAGAGATACACATATGTATTCACGAATGACAACTTAGTACTAGTACAATATATCTTTACTAGCTAGAGGGGAAACTTGTGGAAATTTTCAGAAACTTTATTGAGGTTTTCTTTGAACGACAAGGATGTTTGTGGAAAATTTGGGATATTTTGACATCGCCCTGGACCTGAGTTAAAATTTCGGCAATTTGCCCCTGATTTCTTCAGTACAGTTTTCCTGATGATGTAAGTATCTACAAACAAATATCTACTGCCCTTTCAGGCAGTACTTGAGTGGCTACTATGTAAATACATACCTGTCCATATGGGTCTGTAGATCAAGAAACTAGAAAAGAAATTAAGAACATAACCCTGTACCAAATTCCAAATCCTTGTACTTGCTGTAACAAGTACTCCTACCTACCACTTGCCAAGTAGCCCCCCAGAAAGTAGCCCCCCAGACTGTATGAGTCTGAATGTGTAAATTTGAGATGGAAATAGGAAAAGGAAAGCTTCAGGATAGGGTGGGTGGATAGGAAGCTTTAGCTAAGGCTTAATCCTGAAGGAGTCAAAGATGTGAACACTTGACTTGTTCCTCTCAGCTTAACTTGCAAGCTGATAGCTGCAGACAAGGATCATGCTTATGATCCTGTCGTGAGTTCCCATCTCGTTGTCCCACTATGGCAGTCCCTATGGTATAAGTATCCCATGCATAAGTGACTGCTGGTCCAAGTTACACTCCCAGAGTCCTAGTTTATATATGCAATAGATATGCATTGTGTCGACTGATCATGTCAATGACATCAACTGTAGTCATGGTCTTGTCATGATGTATAGCTAAGGTAGGAGACAGCTGTTGGTTCAACTATTGTCTTACTGTGGTACACCTACCCCTACCTACTGCTCCCCAGTTCCATCTTTGCCAATTTCAAGTTTGGATGGACCACAGAGAATGAGAATCAGCAAATATTGAATTCTCTAAAAGGCGAATGGTAAAACAGGGGATGGACAAGGACAATAAGGTATAGTCAATGACAAAGGAGGTTAGAGGCAAGGACAGACACAGACAGATGGGGATGGGCCCAAGAAATGTAGGTATGAAAATAGAGGAGGTTCAAACCTGAAAGTCTCGAGGTGCATTTTATCGCTCCTCAAAGATGACAAGACTAAACCAACTGTTGTGGATGTGATCACATACATGGAATCTCCAAAGTCTCAAGGTGTGTTTTTATTGCTCCTCAAAAGACAATAGGTCAGAACCATAGTAGAAACAGCCAAACATGATACTTGAGGTCTCAAGGTGCATTTTATTGCTCCTCAAAAGACAATGAGTACATCCATATTGTAAGCCCAGATGCTAGCCAGAGACAAAGCTCGAAGTGAACAGAAGATTGTGTGAGCTCAGGCCAAAATTATTTCAATGATTATGAAGGACAGCTCATAATGCAACTGTGGAGTAGACTTTAGATGGAAAGTTCTGCATATTGAGATGTTGAGTTGGAGGGGAATGGGTATGGACACAACAAGTTGTTGAAGTGAAATATAAGACAGGGTGATGAGAGAAAGAGGAACAAGATGTAGAGAGGAAGGAGGACCAACAACAACCACATTTACAGCAATTGACAATAACTGTGATGCATCTGAGTTCGCTGTTACATCCTCAACATTGCCCATACCCCTTTGTTCTCACTTAGAGTTGAGAAATGAGCAATGCAGCAGTGTCAAAAACTATGCTGCTGATGTAGTAGCCTTAATCCACTTGTGGGAGGCCCTGTTGGTGGCAGGTCAAGGTTTCACGAAGGGTTGAAGAAGCAAGGAAGACTGTGGGGACATATATGAAGTGAGGTAGCCTGTATTGTAGCATACTAGATTCCAGTAGAGCACTTATAACCAAATAAAAGAAAGGATGCTCAGAGTACAATGAGTCTCAAAGAAAGTCAATGAGAGACAATGGGGTGGCAACAACTTGTTGAATGGAGTAGATAAGAATGAAAAGTGAGAACAGATATTAATAAAAGGATATAGTCCAGGGAGGGCCCAGCATAGACAGAATGAAACAGTAAGAAGACAGTGCAATCATTCACTCCAGGTCTTCATAAAAGGGGTAAAGCACAGACTACAGTCTGGCCAAAACAAAGGCCCAAAGAGACACAGGATGGACTCAGACAATGCAAATATAGCATTCATTCATTGTCAGATTGAACAATGTCAATGCTCATTGTCAGCTCAGGAGCTGTAATTCCCATATGATATGGCAGAAGAGGGCACTGGCAAGGAGACTAAGACTGTCAGGTCCCAAACAGAATAAATTAAAGGGTAACCTGGCATACAAGAATCTCTGTAGTGCACAGTAGGGTAATAGGAGAGAAGACAGCAGGTGGTGCTCTAGAAGCTCCTGTCTGGGAGTGAGAGGAGATATGAGAGGAGTAGAGCTATAAGGCTCCTGCTCCTTGTTGAGGTATCAAAAGAAATATGAAAGCAGACAGTGCAATTATTGCTCTGAGTCTGCATGGTTGAAGTAAGGAGAAGAGAGAGGATGATGCAAAGCAAGCATCAATCCTCAAGGAAATGAAATAAGAAAGGGTAGAGCAGATACTGCTCTAAGTCTACCTGTGGAGAAGGATAATGAGAGAGCTGATAATGGGAACAGGCTGTATCCACAGTCGTTGAGACAAGGCAGCAAGATGGTGTTAGAGAGGCACCATTCCTTGACTTGCCTTACTCCTTTCTCTCCTTCCATCCAGAAATCCATCTCAAATCCTGCTGTAGCAAAGAACTGCTATACACAATCCAATCCAATCCTTCCAACAGTCTCCTGAGCATGGCATAGCATCAGAAGAGAACAAGAGCAGATCCAAGGAGCTGTTGGAGGTGACACAAGTGAAAGAGTTGGGAAGGGGAAATGAAAAGTCAGTACTGTGTTCTCAAAACCTAGCCTGGGCCAGCCAAATTCTTTCCCCATTCCCTACCAACACCTCCAATTATGCCTCCATACTAAAAGCAAACCCAATCCTGACTACTCATTTCAGCTTCACAACCCAGACCGGCAGAATGATGATGATGGGTGTAGTTGATGGGAGTTGTCAAGGCAGGAGATAAGAGAGGCAGAAGAAAGATGGGAAGTAAAGTTCTGCACAGCAGTGCACATGAACTGGTGGCCACGTCATGATGATGTCACTAACAACAACAACAACAGACCAACCAGGAAATCCAGATTCCAAGAGACCCAGGGACTCTGAGACCTGAGAAGGCAGAAATAAGACTAGCATAACATGGGAGGAGACAGTGTTGTTGAGGAGTCAGAGGAGACAGTTGGATCATGAAGGAATGGATTAAAGGGTGACAGGAGAGTATAGTAGGACAGAGCTAAAATGTCCATAGGATACAAATGAAAGACAAATAAGAAAATATATTGGAGATGGAGCCAGCACAGGTTTGCTATCTGCAATGTCTCAATGCAAGAGCAGTAAGAGTAGTATAAACAAGCACAGACAGAGCCTGCAATATATGCTGGTGTACACATCTACCTACAAAGGGAGAAGGTAAAAGGTGACATTCAGCCATCAGATCGGGTCCCATATCACAACAGTGTTGCCATTGTTGATGACAAGCTATGAGCACTTGCTAGGTCCAAGGTTCCTCCTCCTTCCTTCCTCCAATCCTGAAAACCCAACTGACAACCCAGCTACAGCATAGCATTGTTGTATCCAAGGAGTCAGGAGAGAGTCTGGCCAGCAGAAAGGAAATGCCAGGGACAGCTAGGGGATCCATGGAGTCAAGAGGGGAGAAAGGGAGAGAACGAGACGAAGGCAGGAAAGGGAAAGACGTAGAGCAGACTGAGACTCAGACAATGCAATTATCACACCAGTCTGTGGTCTAAATTCCCTTCTTCATGCCAGCAGTCTGGAAACTGCTCAAATCCCAATCTCAATCAAAGTCCTCTTCCAACATCTTTAATCACAATTCTGCATGTTCCTTACACCTACCCCTACTGCTAAGCCCAGAGTGACAGCAAATGACAAGGCACATGTCTACTAACAAGTCCTTACCCTGTCAATGAATTTTGGTAATGGGTGCAATTAATATGAGTTGTTGAGGTGGGAGACAAGAAAGGTGAAAGGCATCACCAACTATATAAACCATCAGCCACATCATCGATACCTGACTTTCTTATCATCAACAACAGTTCTGACAGCCTTAGTCCCTGTTCTTCAAGTCATAAGGTCTCTAATGTTACTGTTGTAGCAAAGGTAACTTGACATAGTTTGGTAATACTTTCGAGAGTACACTTGTATGTAGCACTTGGGTTTACCAATGCAAATAGTTGTGACTTGAGGGCAAGAATGAGGTCAATAGCTAGAATGGAAAAGGGCATTGGCACAGAAGCAGGATCAAGTTTGAGTGTAAGCAGCTTTGCAGCAAGAGGGAACTGTCAGTAACATTTAGAGCAGACCATCCAATGGCATAGCTAGGGCTCGGAACTGTCCCCGTATATGGCAGTTTATGGTACTGTCAATACAGGTTTGTGACCATACCATCTTGACAGCAGCACAGGTAACATACAGTAGGGGTATGTGATGGTCATACCTGCATTAGACCATCCATAATTACTGTACATGGTTGTAATATGGTTTGGTGTCTTCCAAGATGCCCAAGCTCTAGGTGTAGCATACAAGCTAGTAAACTGTTCCTCTCTATACTATCCCCTCCTTTGTCCAACTCTTGACGAACACAACTGAATTCCCAAGGATGATAATGATCTTGCACTAGAATAGTCATGAACAATAGGAGATATATTAACAGTAATAGGTGTCTTTTGTGTAAGTGTAGAACAAACACAAACTTAAAGACTTTTTATACAAATTGTAAAAGTGCGAGCATTCCCAGTTCACTTGTACTACAAGGACTTTTGGGGGTTTTGGGTAGGGTTTTTGCACAAATGCACACACCCACAAAGACTATAACAAGTCCACAAGGTATAACCAACAGTTTCAAATCACAATTTGTAGGCTCAAATGCCTTATAACCAGTTTCACAAGTCCGAGGACACACACAAAAGGTAACACAAAACCAACAAATTCAATTCCACACTATTGTTCCACACACTATGTTTATACTCAATGTGAGTGAGGTAAGTTTGGTAGAAGTGTAGTCTGTGTTTCGCAGTCTCTACAGCTTGCGCTAGTGAGATGACTGATACTCTACTATGAGAAATACCTAGTCCTTTTATACTACTTACTATACAGTTCTACATTTCTTTTTAATGTCTGACAAAAGGTACATAAGAAAACAGAAATATTCTTCTAACCACTAGTCCATGCTTGTCAGTACTACTACATTAAGTAGGTACCTTCTAATTAGGGTATCTAAGAAATGTAGAATATTATCTAAAATCCGTAGGGATTTCTGTGTTCCCTTCGCTTCATCCTCTTAACTAGCAGTACCTTTCTGGAACTGGTGGCCATAGTCATTATGACTCACATAGTTCCACTGTCCATGCTGGGCCCCACTTGTATGACTCACATTCCTTTACTGCCAATCAGTCGTTATTGGTTTGTGCAGTCTGCGTTATTCCTCCTCTTATGGTGTTCTGGTGCTACTATAGTCTTGGTATCACTAGACCTAGTTTTAGTATACTGCCAGTTAGTGGTGTAGTTCTCTTATAGTTGAGTCCTGCTCTCTATAAAGTCCTACATACATTTTGTAGTCGCACTTGTACCAACCAGAATGCCTCAGTCATCAGGCACACATCTTGCTGATCTTACTGATGCATTCAGAAATATCTTTACCCTTTTTGGGCTTTCTCATCATGACTCATTCCTTTGATTGCATACTGGCAGTAATGAATTATCAGCTTCATTCCTTCACTGCTAGTCCATCCCTTTAGTACCATAAGAAAGCTGAGCTTTCTAGGAACTCATACATATATATGTCCCACTTATCTATCCTTGTTGTCTTTCTGAAGACTATTCCTTCTGTTTGGCTTATAAGCGAGGGATCAATTACTATACCACTAGTTTGGACATAGTCAGTCACTAGGTTTTCCTCCGATTTCTCTGAATATGGTGCCATTCTTAACCAGTGATCTTTTAGCACTAGAGTCTGGATTGTAAGATAGGCGTCACTAGGAACTGGTACCCTTATATAAGCAAGACTCACACCCATCATCAACCACATTCTGCTTGCTCAAAACTCATTCTTTTTCACTTAAGCTCTATAGGATGTGTTAGATTGATTGAAAAATTAGCGGGACTTATAAAGTTTTATCCAAAAGTGCTTACTTCAACCATCTGTGTTGGTTGTGATGGGAAAAAAAATTTGAGGAGGAAAAGCTTGAGATTTGGCCAGTGGCTGCTTATGTAATCGCTTACATAAGGGTACTGGTTCCTAGTGATACCTATCTTGTAGCCAATGTGTTCCTCACCTGTGAATAGGGGCTTCACTTTCCCTTGAGTTGCACTGGCAGTACTAAGTGTGTTATAGTAGGAATTGTTACAAAGTCTTCATAGATCTTCGTATAGCATAATGGGTGGGTCTGCTACTATAACTGAAGCCCTGTACATATCAACCATAGTACTTAGAATAAGCATATCCTATTCATAAGTACTTAGCTTTATTGTACTGGTGCATACACTTAGTCCACTAGCACTTTGACTAGCAGTTTGGGACTCACTCTAGTCCTTTATACACCAATTGAAGTGGTAAATCAGCTTCCTAACTGCCAAATAACGTTTCTATATGCGAATTTTGTATGATGTATCAACAGATTGAGAAGAAGGGTGATAAAAAGAAGAGAAAACACTAAGGAGATATTATGAGAGGAACAGTGCTCCAGAAGCTCCATTTCCTCATTGTATTTCTCCATAAAAAAATGAAAATATGAATAAACAGTTATAAAGGCAAACAGGGCAATTAGTGCTCCAATCTGCATGAGATGTAAAGGAAAATAAGAGAGGATAGTATTGTAGGCAGTGCTGCAGAAGCTCCTGCCATACCAAAAGGAGAAAGAATAGAACCACTATTGGGAGAAAATAGATGAGGGGAAGAGACAAGAACACAGGAACAGGTTGGGTGAGATGTGGAGAAAGTTAGAGTCATTGAGAGAAGAGCTGGAGGAGAGATCATAGGACGAGAACGAACTGTGTAAGGTGCAGCAAGAGTCAATGTTGTTAAGATGCTTGAGACATCTCTCCTTCCTTGGGAAGATGAATCAAGGAGGATTGAAAGATATCACTCCTAGTCTGCCCAAATTCCCTCTCTTTCCCTCTTCTGTTCAATGTGTTTCCTTCTATACAACTCCTTCAATGCCTCATAAACCTCAATTTCTCTATTCCCATATTCTATCCCTTCCTTTATCTGATTCTGAGCCAATAGTTGCACTAGCAGTCATGTCTAAACCACGTCATCATTGTCCAGATTCTCGTCGTTGACAATCTTAATTCCATTCCAACTCTTTGTACAGTCTCTTGAGCATCCATAAAGGAGAACAAAGGCTGTAGAGTTTTTACCAAGAGAGTTTAGAGAGTCTGGTGAAGAAAGATGATGAAAAGAGAGATGGTAGATGGCAATGGTTTTAAGGGACAGCAGACAGGAAGGGAGGAGGGTAATGTGACCCTACTGTCACATTTTAGCCATGTCATCATCATCCATTGGTGACAGCGTTGTTATGCTCTATCCAGAGCTTAACGTGGCATTCTGCACCTGCAGAGGGAAAGTATGGCCATAGGATTGCAGGAGGACAAAGCCAAGGGAGCTGGGAGAGGGCTGAAAGACAGAGAGTGATGTTCCTCAGCATAATGGCCATGTCCAAATGACATCATCAGCAATGACAACCACAGGGAACATGAGAGCAGGAATTCAAGGATAGGAACAATTTGGATGAGACGTAGAGTAAGTTAGAGTTATTGAGGGAAAAGCTGAAGCTGAAAATCAGGAAAATAGGATTGGAAGGGATAAAGGGCAACAATGTCTGCAACGTAAACCAGTGACTGTGTCCAACAATGCCCTTGCCAACATTCCAGGCCTTTGCACAGTGTCTTGAGAGTCCTTAGAGAGTGGTTCTGGAGGAATAAAGGCAGATGAATGGCATTCTGCAGGGATTGACAAGTCATGTTGCATACAATGGCTCTAGTAACTGTAAAAGCTTTCTGTCAAGTAGAATTAGAATGAACAGAGAATGATATGAGAGTGTTATGGAGATATGAAGGTGGATGTGATTAACACTCCAGGTCCACATGATGGAGGTGAGAGGATGAGAGAAACCATGATCATCCATAGGGAGAGCTATAAAAGCTCTGCTGGGCTATAAGAACGATCATAAAGAGAAGAATCTGAACACTAGGATGGTGGAACAAGGACACATCTGCATAGAAGCCCAACACTCCCTTCTCTTCTCTGGGCATAGACCTTGTGGGTTCTTACTTCCTCCTATCCAATAACTCCTCCAGAGAGTCAACTGCTGAGTGTGCTCCCAATACACCCAGTCCAGCCAATCATATTAGCACACTAATCCAAAAGCCGTAGAAAGGGAATCGAGGTCAGAGGGAGTGGAGCTGAGTTAAGACAATGGAGTCTAAGTGTTGAGGAAAGAGAGACAGGAAGACGACAGCTGAAAAGAGAAATGACCAGGCCAAATGGGTCTAACTTGTCACAGTAGAAGACTGCATTGTCAGGGAAGCAATGGAAGCTGAAATGTCTCAAATGAAGTGGATTGAATGACAATCTATGGCACGAAAGTCTCTTTAACAGATGTATATCACTGAACTGGGAATAAAGAATTGTAAAAAGACAGAGTCAGTGCAAGATTGCTGGCTACAACATCTAGATACAATAGTATAGGCAAAAATAGATGGAAATGGGAGAGGGTATGAAACAGGAGAGTGCTCTAGAAGCACCTGTTGTCCCAGAACCCATCATACAAAATTCTGACACTAACACCCAGTCAGCAGCAGAGGGACACTGAGTCCTGTGAAGTAGCATCAGTTGGCAACCACAGAGCAAGAGGATAGGCTACATCCACAGTCTTTGAGCAAGATGGAGGGCAATGTTCCTCATCCTGGCCTTGTCATCTAGTTTCCTGTCATTAGCCATAACCTCACCAGGCTCACAAAGACGCTGGTGATATGTGCTGGTGTACAACCTCCATCAATGTAAGGAGCATGAAGCAGACCCAAAAGAGGGATTGAGATGGATGGCAACCGCCTGTCATGAACCTTTCATTCCTCATTCAAGAAACCCTTAGAAGGATTCTCGATCCTTCTTTATCTTTCCAATTGCTGCTACCCACTTTCCCCTAATGAGATCAACTTCTTCTGAGCTGGGTCATTTATCACTCCATAGTTGTCTGTGGATCCCCTTAGATTGTGAGCGCATCATCATATAACCTTAATTTATCTTCTCAATTAATTCCTCTAGAAACACAGATGTTATTTGTAAAGTAGTATATATATAGAGTAGGATACTCATCCTGTATCTTTACTCTAGTCTGGTCTTATCACATGGACCTTGCCTTATTCTACTCAATTCTTTAGTGTCATTGTCACCTCACCTAAACATCTTCGGCTCAGTTCTGACATTAGACTAGAGTACCCCTAAAGGCAACCTGACATCAACCATACTCTCTTCTTCTTCTCGCTATTCTCAGACGCTTGAAGAACCCCTTAGATGACTACTCCAAATGTGCCTACCTCTGGTGGCCCCTCGGACTATTCTATGGGTACTACTCCAAATCCTATGGCCTTCAGAGGGATTCCTACTCAAAACCCCTCTGATGGAGTTGGAGGATCTATGCATGCACTGCCCCCACAAGCTAATCCATCTCCCTCTCACCAAACCTATAATAACCCTCAGGGGTATTACACCCAGACCAACTATGTTCCTGGAGAAGACTATAATCAGTTACTCCTCCAGACCATCGCTGGACTCCAGAATAATCAGATGGAACTTTTGCAAGAACTTCAGAATATGTGACAAATTATGGGCACCCAACAGGCTAGGACCAATGAAAGGGACAGTAGTAGCCGCTCTGGTACTAAACTGAAACCTTTCAACAGGACTTCTGATGCAGTTGACCCTTTTCTTTCACAAATGTATCTCTGGTTTCTCAGAAACCCTCTTCTCAAGTCTTGGAGACACTTGCTTTCATGATGGAAGGCACTGCTGCCCAGTGGGCCAGCAACCAAATTTGAAAAATTCAGGAAGAAGGAAATAATGAAAGTTATATGGATCTCTGTAGTGCAGTTCAAAGGGAATTCGCAGGAGGAGATCAGACAGACATCACACAGCAAAAGCTGCAAAGTATCAAGCAAGGCACTGCATTGGCTATGCAGTTCTTCCTCTCTTTCGAAGAATGGAAGGAAGATGCAAAGCTGAACAAGGAGGGACTCATCATGCTATTGAAGCAGAACCTCCAGTTTGGAATTGTTCAAAGGATCAATCAAATGGATCCTGTTCTTATTACCTATGCAGCCTGGAAGGCCACGGCAGTACAACTCGACCTTTTCGATCAGAGCGTTCAAACTCTTTGAAATGACTCCAGAGGGATTCCTGCTAGTGGAAATACCTCTGTGGGAACATGGTTTACCGCTACCAAAACCCCAACAACCACTACCCAAAATGCTACTACTAGTGTTGGGGCTCCATCGGAGGCACCAACAACTCATACTGGAACAGGAGTTACCTTTGGTGGGCAGGGAAAACCCATGGAAATCAATTGTACTAAATCAAACAAAGGGACGTGGGATGGGGTTCACAAGTGTTATGGGTGTGGGGAAGGACATATCTCTAGGAATTGTCTGAATCAAGTCTCAAACCTCATATGAAGCATGCAGGAAGTCTTGAAGACAGACGAAGCAAAGGAGGAGTTCCAGAAACTTAGCGAGGATGCAGGTTTTTAAGGATCCGTAGGCAGAATGATACGCCACCTACAGAACTATCAGTGTTTCATAACAAGTTTGCTTCCTCACAAATGAAAGTGACTTGACTGAAACTGAAGATGTATCTGAAAATCCCCTGGAGGATTTTCATGAAAATTCTCAACAAACTTCTAACCCTTTCCAATGCAAACGCCATACTCAAACTCCTTCACACCTTCCTTCTTGTATTCCACCGAAGCCCGAAAAGAAAGTAGGAATGTGGTTGCTCAAACACCTAGCACACCTCATTTGTTATGATGATGGGTCCATGTATTGAGGGAGCATGAAGTAGATGATGAACTAAGGTTCAATCTAGCTTCAATGCGACCCGATGTGGTTCTCACTGTACTCAGGGACCTCTGGACTCCAGCAAAATGGATTCAGAAAATTAGTGGGGAATCTATCTTGCTCCCAGTCACAGTCGAGGCCTTGGATTCACATAAAGGCCAAGTCACCAATGCTCTTCTTGATTGTGGGGCCACAGGATGCTATATCAATCAAGACTTTGCCCTTAGGAATAATTTGTTCCTGGAACGTCTCTATCAACCAGTTCCAGTATACAATGCAGATGGAACAGCCAACAAAAATGGAAAAATTGAATACACAACCAAGCTATGGCTAACTGTCAATGACCACACAGAAGTTACTACGTTCATGGTCACTAACACTGGCGCAAACAATATTATCATTGGATTTAATTGGTTGAAACACCACAATCCATCAATGGTCCACTGGATGATTTCATTGAGGAACAACTGCAAACTGGAAGAATTCGAGCTTCAAAATCCCCTATATCTTCACCATTCTTCTTTGTCAAAAAGAAAGACGAGAAACTTTGTCCAGTTCAAGATTATCGAAAACTCAATTCCTTGACTATCAAAAATCAATACCCTATTCCATTGATTTCAGACATGCTATATAAACTAAGGCATGTGAAAATCTTTACAAAACTCGATTTAAGATGGGGATACAACAACATTTGAATCAAGGAAGGGGACAAACATAAAGCTGCATTTGTCACCAATCAAGGATTGTTTGAACCCCTCGTAATGTTTTTCAGCAACATTCCAAACTATGATGAATGAAACCTTGATATTCTTGAAGGATATGGATGAGCACACAAAAACTGTTCAAGAGGTTTCCTCATACCGAGTGGATATTCCAAAAACCTGGAAGAGCATTCACCCTGTTTTCCATACATCATATCTTTGTCCTCATTATTAGGTATGGTCAAAGTGTGGAATAAAATATTCTGCTGATTCTTTTTTGTTTTCATTCAGAGCAAAGTTCAGCAAGGTTGTCCTTTGACTGACCGACTTATTTTACATTTTATTATATACATATCTATCAGTTTAAAATTTGTACAGTGATTGATGAGGACCTTGCATGGCTGCTCCAGGCTGCTCGTGCTTTGCAACCACCATAATGCTCTGGGATTTGGTGATAGCGGCTTGATCCATAGGCTTGGGTTTGTCCTTAGATCTACGAGGCCTTCCTGGACAACGCTTTTGACTGTCTTGTGTGTCTTCAGACTGGGGCATGGCCATGGCGTACTCTTCACCTCTGAATTTGTCTAGAGAGCTCATGTCAAACCCTAGAGTAAGGTTGGGTAGAGTGGATAATCAACAGCATATATTTTATTGTTTCAGCGATGCGCATCAGCGACTAAAACGCTGCGGATGCAGATATTCAAAATACTATTTTCCATTTATTTCTTTTAAAAAATAAGCAGGCACTTCAGCGTCCAAATAAGCGCACTTTGACTGTACCTAATATACTTATGTTAAGAAAAAATGCTGCCTGAATATCATGACATTAAGAGTGCCATGACAGTAGAAGATTCCGACTCGTCAGGAAGTTCTCAGCCTCAGGGCAACCTCAGGGAGATCTTTTCGAATTCCCTATGATATGGATACCAATTTACACAATAATGAGGTCCATTTCTGGGCACAGCCGCCAAGGTCAAGCTTTCCAGTTGTTGGATGCTGAGGCTGACACCGTCTCCTCCTAACTTTCAAGCAGCTGCCAAGTTTGAAGTGGCTGCCCATGGTTGCCACAAGGTGACATCATCCTGAGGAACCTTACCTAATCATTTTCAGCCAACCGTTCTTGCTTGGCCTGCTTTCGCCAGGGTCCGGCTGAGAGAGACTAGCTTGGGCCGCTTGGCTTCCTTCCACTTCCATCCTTCCGCGAATCCACTAGGAACCATGGAATTGGTATGCCGTCGCAGGTAGTCCAAGACTTAGACTAATTGAACCAAATCAACTTTTTGTACACAACAGGTTCTTTCAATTCAAGAATCAAGCACTTTCAGTAGACGAGGCTTGCGTTAAAGCATGCTGGATCCGGATCCACGGATGCAGAATCGTAAATTTTTAGACGACCGGCTGGGACGGAACACCTTTTTGGCCAAGACCCAAGGATTTTTCAACAAGGATTTTTCAACTTTTTTTTGATCGGAATTCCGGATGCAAATGGCGGCTATCAAGACAGTTGTCAAGCTCAAGACTTGCTCAAGAGCGTTCTTAATTTATTAAGGCTATTCGAAATTCGAATCGTATACTTTCGGTGAAATACTCAAAAAGTCGTTCCCTACCTCTCGTTTGTCCCTCGCGTTTGTAACTGTTCTACACCACTCAAAGTGATTTCGTTCGTTCCTGGATTCTGGATTCTTGCAAGGAAAACAAAGACATCTCTCGCCTTTCTCACATCACATTCATTACACTCAGTGCGCGCTATTAGCACAAGTCCCGGTACCCTACCCCTCTTCCCACCATCGACCATCGACCATGGAACCCGGTCGCCCAACCTATCCAAATCGAATCCCTTCATTCAACTCGTCCTCGGGCTCAGAGCCTGAGCATGGTCTTCTTCTCCCTCATCCTTCAAGTCCTTTCGCAAGGAATACGAATAGAGTCTCTGTGCGTAATTTTAATCACGATGCATTTAACTTTTCCCCTTGTTTCCTTGTTTAAATACTGACTCAGACTTGGACTCGCAGGGTTCTTCCTATCTCACCGAATCTCGTTCAACGATTAGCGCCAAGGTAAGTACTTTGGCAAAAGTTTTCGTTTTCGCTTTCGCTTTTGTTTTCTGCAACTCTGCCTCTGCAATACCATTTACCTCTCCCAACCCAGTTCTCTCTAACCCCCGACCCCAACACCTGGGGTTCCTCCATCTACCCCTCCGACGAACCTGAACCAGACGATCCTCTCCATGATCCGGATCCTAAACGTGATCGATTAAACGATTCGGGAGCGTCACTCCTCTCTTCACGAAGTTTTTCGAATTTGGGGTGTTTGATTATACTTGTGTTGGGGTTGACTGCGCTTTTGTGAGTTGTCCTTATGAACTTTCTTTGTGTATCATTGGCAAAGGTTTTGACGTGTCTTCTGTCTGGTATTGGTATTAAAGCCTAGGATACCCACTCATCGTCCATTTCAATCGAATCGAGCAGTCGAGGAATGGAGGATTTAATCTTGGTGGGATTAATGCGAGTGGGCAGATCCCAGAAATGCGCTTTGCCTCCCTCATAGACCCCGATACTTCTTCCTCAGAGTATACACACAAGTCGTTTTCGGGGGACAAAGATCTAGTGTTGGTGTTTAGTGATGAGTTTAATACGGAGGGGAGGAGTTTTTACCCTGGGTGAGTTATTTCCGAGTCTTTTTTTCATTTTTTGGAGTATTAGTTATTGGTTATTGGTTGCTTCCTTCTACTTCCAATCGCACTTTCGCAGCCGCCACGTCCGAAGGCGACGACAGCCCGTTCGTTCCTCGTGCTGATTCGTTTTTCCTTTCTTACACAGCGACGACCCCTACTGGGAAGCCTCCGACTTCCACTACTGGGGAACCAACAACCTCGAATGGTATGATCCTTCCTCCCTCATCACACGAAATGGTTCTCTCGAGATCACTCTCTCGCGTGTGGCGAATCCGGAATCGAATCATAATTTAAATTATAAAGGAGGACTTATGACGACGTGGAATAAATTTTGTTTCACGGGGGGCATGTTTTTGGCGAGTGTGACGTTGCCGGGGGCGAGTAATGTGCAAGGGTGAGTAGAAAGTGATACTATGAGGACTGTGGGGGTTATGGTTTATTTGATCTCGTCCACAGTCTTTGGCCAGCAGTGTGGACGTTGGGAAATTTAGGTCGGGCTGGGCATGGAGCTACTTTGGATTGAATGGTGCGTGTGCCTCCGAGGCATCCATCTTCGGTTTACTAACCTCTTCCCTTCCCCCCTTTTCTCCACAGTGGCCCTACTCCTACGACGCTTGTGACGTCGGCACCCTCCCCAACCAAACCCTCAACGGTCTTCCCCTCGCCGCGACCCAAAACGGGGACGAGGCGAATGGGGGGGTGTTGTCTTATTTACCAGGTCAGCAGCCTTACCATCTCCTCCTCATACTTGTCGCTTACTCTTAATCCTTCTCATCCCTCTCCTTCCATAGGCCAACGTCTCTCCCGATGTACATGTAAAGGCGAATCCCACCCTGGACCGATACACAAGGCTGATGGAACGTACGTTGGACGGTCTGCACCTGAAATCGACGTGATCGAGGCTCAGGTGTCTGGAGGGATTGGGCATGTGAGTCAGAGTGGACAGTGGGGGGTGAGTGTTTATCTTATCTTTTTATCTACGTTTTTAAAGCGACATTGTCTTTGTCGTTGACGCCGATATTTTTCTCTTTTTGGTTGTAGCCCTTTAACGCAGAATACGAATGGTTAAACACCACCGATAACTATGTCATATACGACCACGACGTTGTGGAATTGAACTCGTATAAGGGAGGGGTGTATCAGCAAGCGGCTTCGGCTGTTGCTATTACAAGTGAGTACAGGTTCCTTCCTTCCTTCCTTCCTTCTTGCTCGTTGCTGATTCAACCATCCTCCCCAGACCAAGACTGCTACGAACTCCAAACCGGCTGTTCCTCCATCTACGGATTCGAATACGTCCCTGGGTTCGACAATGCGTACATTACATGGATAAACGATAATCAAGCTTCTTGGACGATATACGCAGCGGGATTGGGTGTTGATTCTAAAGTAGAGATTAGTGCGAGACCGGTTCCGGAGGAGCCTATGGTGTGTTTTGAATTCTTTTTCCGTCTTCGTCTTCGTCTTTTGGTGTCGGTTTACCCCGTTTCGGTGTCCCGGGGTCCCGTTTATAAGGGACAAAAGTCGCTCACGCGTTCCTGATATATACAGTACTTAATCCTCAACCTCGGCCTCTCTGAGAACTTTGGCGCAATTGATTTTGAAGGGCTAACGTTCCCCACGACGATGAGAGTCGATTGGGTCCGTGTGTATCAGCATGAAGATAGGATTAATATTGGGTGTGATCCAGAGGAGTATCCCATTGCTGCTTATATCAACGAGTATGTGTTTTTTCTTTCTTTTCTTGTCCGCACTTGCCACTGGCTGACTGCGCATTTGCTACGCGCGCCTTCCTTCTCCCCCCTTCCTTTCCTTTTCCTCCGGACAATCTCTGATAATCGGTCGATCCTCAGGTACCTCGAAGCATACACCAACCCAAATCTGACAACTTGGGAACAATTCAACCAGCCTTGGCTGAAGAATAGTCTTGTTGATCAGTGCTAGACGACGTAGAGTACATGTGGATGTGGATGTTAGGTACAAAGAGGTCTAATAGCTCTATATCATAGTACTGGTATTACTATATATTTTATACATGCGCAACCTAGATAAGTGCTTTAACTATTAGACTTAGGTTATCTTAGCGAATAGTCTTAGTGAGAGTCACAAAGTGGGGGGTAAGAGCGTGCGAACGTATCTCGCTTGACTCTCAAGTATATATCATTAATCGAAGTAGTATAACAATATAAATAGTCTAAGTATATCCGTATGATCATTTGACCGTATGTCCGCAGTACCTGATTGATTGCCGTATGCGTAGTAGCTTAGTAATATGATCGTTATCATTAAATTCCAACACTCCCCTTCAAGCGGATATCCCTAGTAATCGGGAGAAACGCTTGATCTTATCAGCGGAGAGAGCTTTCGTAAGTATATCCGCAAGTTGATCATTAGTGGACACATGTTTAACTCGTATGTATCGTTGATGTATCCGATCAGTAAGAAAGTTTTTACGGATATTGAAATGCTTAGTTCTCTGAGTATGTTGTTCTTCAGGAGCACGTATAATTGCCAAAGTAGATGCACTATCTGAGTTGATAAGTACTGGCTCCTGTTCGGTATTTAGAATTTCTTCTATAAAACCTTTCAAATAAATAGCTTCTTGTGAGGCATGTGCGAGTGCGCATAGTTCAGCCTCAGTAACTGATAAAGTTACCAGTGTGCCTCGCTTACTTGACCAAGAAATAAGCGATTCAGCAAATTTGAATGCATAGCCCATGATTGGTTTATTGCCATACGTGGACATACCATCAGAGTCGGCAAATCCATAAGTAGAAGTAATAGTAGGGCTCCCTAGGTTGAGCCAGTAATCGCAAGTTCCTTTTAGATAAAGATAGCATTGTTTAGCTGCAGCGTAATGCTCTTCACCTGGATCATTAAGGTATCTTGCTAGTTGACCAGTACAATATGTAATGTCTGGCCTAGTGCAGTCAGCGACATATCGTAAACCACCGACTAGTGACATATAGTGTTTAATAGCAGCGGCGTCCCGTTGCAGTTCACTCCCAGGTCTAGGGCTAAGATTTTGCCCGGGTAGCATAGGTGTACGGCGTGCATGTAATTGGTCAAAATTGTATCGTTTGAGAATATTCTCAATGTAATGTTTCTGACGGAGTTTAATAGTATGATTATTCCTATCTCGTTGAATTTCCATACCGAGAATCCAGTGGATTTCTCCACCGTCAGTGACTTGGACGTGTCCACTAAGTGCAGTAACAAAAGCTTGTGCAGTAGCTTTGTTGATAGTACATAAAGTAATGTCATCGACGTGACAAGATAGTATTAAAATGAGTTTATTCTCATGATATCGGTAGAATACCGCATTATCGTAAGTAGACTTCTTAAGTCCTAGTAACTTTATGAGAATATTGCATAATTTTTCATACCATCGACGACCAGCTTGTTTCAGCCCATATAGAGTCTTTCTGAGTTTAAGTACGTAGCCTTCAGGTAAGTTAGGTAGTAAATTACCCGGAGGTGGACGAAGGTATAATGTTTCTTCGTCAGTAACGTTTCCGTAAAGATAGGCAGATTTAATATCAATCTGAGTAGTTTCATAGTCTAATGAAGCTGCAAGAGCAAGTATAAAACGTGTACTGCTCATGCGTGCTACAGGGGCAAAGATATCATTTGCGTAGTAATCAATGCCTTCTTGTTGACTAAAGCCTTGTGCTACTAGTCTAGATTTCAATTTGGTCTGTTTACCAAGTTCGTACTTAGTTTTGTAGACAAATCTGGAACCAATGATATTCGCATCAGCAGGAGGTTTGACGTATTCCCAGGTTCCTAGACTTTCTAGAGATTCTATCTCAGCTTTCATGGAATTAAACCATGCATCACGTTGTGGATGATTGAGTACATCCTTGAATGAAATTGGATCGCCAACATTATCAGCGTAGTAAACATTGAATTCTGTTAAGAAGAAAGCAATGTTTTGTTCAACTTCATCGTAAAGTAAACCTCTGGCTTCTTGGATCCTTTTTGATCGTCTTGGGCCATCAGGTTGTTTAGTTTCGTCTTCGTCGACATCCATTGGTTCAGGTTCGTGTTCCTGAGAAGTTGGAGTTTCAGTTGTATTTTCTTTTGTAGTTTCTAATGGTTCTTGATTTTTGTTTTGTAACTCCCCTTCAACTTGCGATTTGGATGTTAAGAATTGCAAGTTGCGTTCTACATTCACTTTAGTACCAAAGTAGACATAATGGCCTTTTGAATGATCGTCAAAGCCTAACCAAACTCCACGTTTTCCTTTAGGAGTTAGCTTACTAGTTCTTGCTTCGTCATATACAATGCAAGGTGTACCAAAGCTATGTAGATTGTCTAAGTTTGCGTTAACACCGTAACGTTTAAAATAGGGAGTTTGCATTTTTAATGCAGTTTTCGGAGACCTATTAAGTATGTACATAGTATAAAGTCCTGCATGCCACCATAAACGATTAGGTAGTTTTCCAGTATGCAGATTAACACGAATACCATTCATGATATGTTGATGTATGTTTTCAGCAACTCCGTTTTGCTGAGGCGTGTCATGAACTGTATAACGTGCAATTGTACCTTGTGCTTTCAAGTAGTTTTTGAATGCACCCGAAGTAAATACGGCATCGTTGTCTGATTGTAGAATTTTAACTTTGATACCATATTGCGTAAATAGTTCAGTAGTAAATGTAACCCATTGGGTATAGGCTTCGTCTTTTGTTTTAAGTGGAGATAATATTAACCAACGCGTACAGTCGTCAACAATGGTTAACCAGTATTTGTAGCCTTCAATAGAGGCAGTTCGTAATGGACCAAATATATCAATATGAAAATGGTCTCCGAAGTTTTCTGCTAATTCTGAAGTACGTTGTTTCGGAACAGAAAGTCTGTGTATATTATTGATGATGCAGTCTTTGCATTGAGTTTCTGTCCAATCATCAATAATGATTGTAATAATAGATTTATCTGTTTTTAGTAATGTTTTTAGATTTGTATAACTCATATGACCAATTTGTTTGTGAAGTTCGTATAAACTTAAAGTAGCAACGTTATCACTCAATTTTTTAGTTGTGATGGAGTAAAGTTTGGCGCTCTCGTGTATAACGCCAATGAAATTGTCCTTATCATTCCGTATTATACATAAATGATCATGAAAAGTAAAAGTATAGTCCGCTTTTTGTGAAATACTGATTAAAGTAAACGGAAGTTTTGAGTTATAGTATACATTTTTAAGAGTGATCGATGAAGACTCACCATTGTCCTTCCTAACTTCTACCCGCATATCGCCTGCTAATCGAAGATCTAGATGCTCTGAATTGGCAACAGTTAAAGTTATGGCAGGCGTAGTATGAACGTTAAAAAGTAAGTTAAGATACGGTGTACAGTGTATAGTAGCACCAGAATCAATGATATGCGTATGATCTTGGTCAGAGATCGCAGTAAAAGCAGGTAGGGAAATATGATGACTCACCGGAGTCTCTGAGTCTTCCATCTCAACGTCGCTCGAAGAAATTGACTGTACCCAGTCCGATTGCGAAGTTGACGTAGTCGCAATTTGAGAAGAAGAAGACGCAGGCATGGAGATGGCAACTGATGCATTCTCCTTGGTCTTGCCTTTGTTGGATTGTTTAGTAATCCCCTTCTTCTTCATAGCTTCTTTGGACTTTTCAGTCCATGGTTCTGGGCACGTCAGGGTCGTATGACCCATCTTGTTGCAGTTGAAGCACTTCCGATCCTTTTTGACATCAGAAGGCTTCTGGAACGGCGCTGCGGCGTTAGCACGTTCCCCTTTTGACTTGTCCGATCGTTGAGCACCGCCTTGACTAGTGCTACCGGACTTCTTGTCGGACTTCTTCGAAGGATATGTTCGAGCATTGCTCAAACGATAGTTTGTGAATTCCTTCTTTAGCCGCGCAATGAGGTCGACGGCTCTGTATACGGGTTTCTCCCCTTCAGCTGCATTAGTGGCATCCCATGTAGCTGCAGCTGCATCCACAGTTGCTTCGTAAGAACTGCGAACAAAGTGATAGTGTGGAGGAATAATCCCCACTAGAGCTGAGTAAAAGACTTGGTCTGAGACATCTATGTCTCTCTTCTTGATCGAAGCCCACAGATCCTGAGCTTCGTCGAGGAGCTTATCAAACTCCCAGACTGGTTTACGTAAGTTGAAGAGTTTCCACAGCTCGTTAGACTCTTGAACTGTGGATGAAGGGTCGAAACGTTGCTTGAGCTTCTCGATAAGCTCTATCGCATCCGACTCTTCGATGTAGTGGATCATAATTTTATCATCAATCTTGCCTGTAATAGCGTTAAAACAGGCTAGTTTGACAGTATTACCAGGATGTAACCCGGAACTTTTAAAGTGTTGGTGACGAATCACCCGTATAGCGTTATTAACGCGGAAGTACCACATCTTCCAATTTTCACTGCCAGTAAGAACTGTCAGGGAATCAAAAGCTTTGTTGATGTCGCTGAGCGGCATCACGTAGTTGGGGTTTGTGTTTTCGGGCACAGATAATGCGACCGACGAAGTAGAGGTAGATGGAGGAGATGATGGTGAAGTAGGGGCAGTATCCCGGACATCAGTCCTAGTATGTTCGCCAGCATCAGACATAATGGGATCAAGTGGGAATGGAAGAGGGTTTTGGAAGAGAGGATCAAGTGGTTGTGCTTGTGAAGTAGATGATACGGGCGGAGTAGGAGTTTGGGTACCAGAGGGGTGTGCACTAGAGTGGCGACTGGTAGTAGGAAGTGGGATATCTGGGGCTGATCCTTGAGATCGAGTTTGTCGACTAGTCATATACTAGTCCAAGAACAGAGTACGAGTAGAGAGTAAAGCAGAGTAGAACAAGTGTTTATCGGAGTTATAGCAAGCTAGGCGGGGCCCATAACCTATTAGACTTAGGTTATCTTAGCGAATAGTCTTAGTGAGAGTCACAAAGTGGGGGGTAAGAGCGTGCGAACGTATCTCGCTTGACTCTCAAGTATATATCATTAATCGAAGTAGTATAACAATATAAATAGTCTAAGTATATCCGTATGATCATTTGACCGTATGTCCGCAGTACCTGATTGATTGCCGTATGCGTAGTAGCTTAGTAATATGATCGTTATCATTAAATTCCAACATTAACGATGCTTCAAAATGCTTTCAAAAGTACATTTAAAACTGGACAATAAGCGCTATCCATATGGATCAGCTTGGGTTTAACGTTCATCGGATTTCCTCAGTGCAGTCAAGCCCGTTTCTACGCACCAATCCCCTTCGTAGCAAGCCTCGTGAGTTCTTCCTGGAACTTCTTCCTAGCCGCCTCTCCCTCCCCAGGAGTCGCGAGTACGAGATCTCGTTCGAGCTCCATATGCACCTTGTTTGGATCCACGAATCCGCGTTTTGCCGAGAGAGATGGGTCGGTGATTGGTTTGAGGTCCTGTCATTCAATTTCAGTTTTAGAAAGACAAGAAGAGGGGAGGGGTTGAGCCCAATCATTCATGCCTATGCACTTCGACTGAAAAATACTCACTGAAACCAACGAACTCTTCACATCAAAGATCACATCGCTCGTAACGTACACATCGTCTTTGAAATACAACTGTGTTATCAACGTTTCGTACCCTGGGGCTTCGACCTGAAGATGGAGATGCGCAGGTCTGAAGGGATGTCTTCCTAGCCTTTCGAGAAGCTTGCCTGCGGTGCCGTCGACGTAGATGGGGTAGGAAACTGGGCTGTGAGAATCAAAAAATCGAATGGAGACAAGTTAGTATGCTGAAGGTACAAGGCGATAGGCAAGAGGGAGACCACTCACACAACACCCCTAAAAGCATACTTCCCCTCCTCATCCGACCTCAACCTTCCACGACACTCCGGACCATCTCTCTCTGCCTCTTCATACTGATTATCATACAACCCAGTACCATCCGTCTCCCAAGTATCAATAATTGCACCGGCAATCGGGTTCCCTTGCGTATCGGTAACTCGGCCATGAACGTACATATAAAACCCTTTCCCTTCAGAAGCGATGGAGCCCAGTGAGTCGCCATTTGAGCCTACATCCCGAGTATCTTCACTAAAGAAAGGCCCAATAACCGCTCCTTCTGTTGCCCCGGGTGGTTTGGCGTTGTGGATCGAATCGATTAAGGCGGAAATACCTAGGATTCCAGAGAGGATGACGAATTCTTGACCGTGGTCGGTGGATCGTTGTCCGGTTTCTGTGAGGAACTGGATGGCAGAGGATAGTTCAGAGGGGGTGATGAGGGTTTCGAGGATGAAGGAGTGGAGGTGGTGGACCTGTTCAAGGGCATTCGTCAAACGAGAAATATAGTGATGTAACAGTAGATGAGAGAAACGTACCAAACGTTGAAAGATAAATTTCATTCGTTCATCAGAACCTACGTGAACAGCCACACTCAGTCGTCAAACCCCGACAGAATACCTCTAGTGGTAAAACGCACAATTAGCATCATTAACTTTAATCACTTGCTCAGTGATAGACGTCGTAGACATGTCGCCCATGTCCTTCAACTTGGGTAACTTGGATACATCGACTTCATCGTGATGGGTAGCGTATCTGTTGGATTTGAGGATAGATTCGATGGGTTCGATGGGTTCCATTTAGTTGAAGTTGTTGATGGTGATGATGGGAAGTAGATGGAGATGTCGAGCGGGGACGAATGATGGTCCCAAGGAGTCTCTAAATACATGTCCAACTGAATAGGATGAAGTTAAAGCAAAGCTGTGACTCTCGTCCAATCATCCTGGCATTGTTATATGAAAGGACACAGACCAAGAGAGAGCAAAAAGAGACAAGCTATCCGTCTATCCGTCGACATATGAACAGAGTTGAATACTATACTACTAAAAGCAGTCGCTTATTCGCCGACATTAGAAACACGAGGGACGAAAGCTAATTAAGGATGACACGGACCAAGCATCGACGATATGGAATTAAATTCACTGCAGAACACCGTTTTCTCATTGTTCGCGACTGGGGCCGACTGGTAGCTCCTATCTCTACCGAGTCGAGGTGGCCGTGAATCAAGTCAAGCTGAGAGTGAGTGTTGAGTGGCACCTTGCATGCACTATTCGCCGGTTACCGGTCACCGACGTCACCCGTCAACTAGGAAGAGTAGTAGACCGGCGTTGAAGTGAAGAGAGAATTTGATAGCATACAGATTGCCCAAGCAAAAGTTTTTGGTGTTGAGCGTTCAGCAAGGGCCAGAGAATCGAAAAGAAAAAGTAGTTTTTATCACAGCCTCTGAGTGATGAGAGTGGGATTCGAACCCACGCCCTTTCGGACCAGATGTCTTGGTCACCACGTGACCTGATCCTTAGTCTGGCGCCTTAGACCGCTCGGCCATCTCACCACAGAAGAGGAAGAAATGGATACCTTGAGACCAGTGGGAGTGAACCATTGAAAGACTTGGAAAAAGATATGCAGGAGGAAGGGGGTTGGGTGGGAGAGACAGTACCGAAGCAAACAGCAGAAGTGGCCAAATGTTGAGACAAAAGGAACGGAGAGGAAGGATGAGTCATTGTTAGACCTTTAGTACGCTGGACAGAGTACGTGCTTGACAGATATGAGACTCGAGAGAAAGACAGCCTCAGTCTCAGAGGCTGAGCAGGGACACTCTGGAACTTTGAGTCTTGGACGACGAGGCATACGAGCTTTGAGTATAAGAACGTACTAAAGATATACATAACGCACCTCGAGCTTAACAAACAAAGTCTCAGACTCCCATGAACCACCCGTACGCACTGCATCCTACATCGAAATCCTACAATGCAGCCTTGGAGCCTTGAAACACAATTATCAACGACCATGACTTGACGAGGGATATTGGTAGATTGGCAAGTGCAGTCTGCATCACCTGCAAAGTGCGTCAATGACTAGCTAGTGAGCAATGAAGGGACGTGAAGCCTTGCATACGAACTCTGATGACCGTTAGCCTGGGGCCCAAGACGGGGAGCGGTCTCCCGGCTAGATAGCCGTAAAGCACGAGTCCACGACTAGCTCAAGCGTTCTGGCTGAGAAAGCGTAGGAAAATATGGTTTTTGTACACTGGTGGCTAGGTGAGCATTTTTGCACGGTTTTGAAATAATAATTTGCTGGGTTTGTGCTAGGTGTTGAGACCTTGGAGGAGGAGGAGGAGGAGTGTATTACCCTGGCTGGGACCAAGAACTGATACGCCGGGGGTCCGGGAGGCAACCCGAAAGGGCAAGTTGCAATTGGTATTTACGTCACTGACAGTTTCACTGACTCCTGCCAATCCTCAACATTGCCAACTGCCAACGCAGCACAAAAATCCATAGTATGTAATGTGCATTTCCAACGGGTATAAGCTTGTACATCAGTATGTACACTTCGATCCCATCTTTTCTTTTCTTCGTTCATCCATACAGTCAGAATCCCTCGTTCCCCTCCCCTTCATAGCCTCTCATAAACCTTCCCCCCAGCCTCAACACTCAAACAGGATTATCCAACAAAACCTGCGTAATCTGCTTCATCGCATCCGCCCTAAAATCATCCTTTGACAACGTCTGTGGAATTAGCCCATCTTGGAACGTCAAAAGAGTTGGGGACGCCGTAGTGTATTTCGGCCAAGTTATCGTTTTGCCTTTACCATTGGGATCGAGGTTGTTGGTAAAGTTGATGAGGTAGTCGGCCATTTCGCCACCGCCGTAGACGTTGAGGATGTCGGAGGCGTGGAACTAGAAGAGGAGCGGGGGAAGGGGTAAGTCGTGCTTCAATTTTCTGGCTTTATGGTTAATGAGAAAGGTACTCACAGATCCAAGAATCGGTACCGCCTTGAACCGTTTACTCAAGAACCCCCAAACATTCGCATTCCCTCCACCCAAGATATTCTCAAAGAAGAACCTCCTCGGAGCCTGGAACACCGCATCTCCCTGGAAACTCGCGATCCTCTTAAACTGAGGAGACAAGGCATTGAGGATACCCGTGTCGTAGGGTGAACCCGCGAGGAGGTTTTGGGGGTAAGCGGAGAGAATACTGTCGAGTCCGGTGGTGGAGATGGTGGTGAGGAATTCGGTTTGGAAGTATTGACGGATTTGGGCTTCGGTGCTGGAGAGGGGGGTCAATTGCGGCAAGGAATGGGAGGGGTAGTCGTTAGATCAACATTCCGAACAAAGCAGAAGGACCAAAGACTCACGTAACGTTCAATGTCGAAAGCGAAAACAACGTCCCCTCATCATCACAATCCCCACTAACAATAGGAATCTTGGCTATCTTTCCTTGTTGGACGAGTTTTTGGGGGTGGTCTGTTAAGAAGACACCATCGGTTCGAGGGAGCCAGGCGAGGTTGAGGGACTACATCGTCCGACGGTGGTTGTCATACCAGCAGCAAGGGGAGCAGGGAGTACCCTAGGTGAGTCTCCCACTGCAAGCGAATGCATATGTAGGCATACCTGATACGAAAATATCCCAGGCGACGCATCAACCGCTGCTTTAAGCTGCGTGTACGGAACCTCTCGGAGACATTGAAGAGTATCTGCGGACCCAGAGCATCCTGTTTGTTTAACAATGGCATCGTAGTCTGTGGACAATGGTTTTGGTTTCAAGGTTTCGCGAATATAACCAATATAAGAAGGCGTGAGTGAGTCGGACGATCAGCAGAGGGGAGAAATCACGGGAAATCCATGAACACGTACATTTCTGCCCATTCGTAATATCACCCACCGGAATCGGAGACCCAGATTCCATAAACCCAGCACGGAACAGACCCTCAGTGTTTCCACCGTTGGCGAGCATTTGGAGGGAGACGGAGATGGCGCCAGCGGATTCGCCCCAGCTGTAGGACGAAGGAAGTGATTAAGGACGATCCTGAGGATGAGGATCCAGATGTGAATATGCATGAAGACTTACATGGTAACCTTAGTCGGATCTCCACCAAACGCTCCGATGTATTTTTGAATCCAACGAAGAGCTTCTCGTTCTGTCAAATAACCCGACCATCATTCAGCGATAGATTTGGGGGTATTGGTTAAGCGATAGTAAGCAATAGTCGATTGGTTAATCAGTGGATCCCCCCATGGATAAAATTCCTCAAGGTCACTCACGATCTTGAAGCCCCAAATTCCCGACACCAGCGTCCTTCACTTCTTGACTTGCGAGGAAGCCAAAGGCTAAACATTGAGTCACGATCAACGCTCGCATTTCTCGCCCAGCATTAGTAAACGGACTCGAGCACTCACCAGTAACCCGATAATTCATTGACACATAAATAACCGGTTCACCCAACGCAACGCTCCTCGAAACGATAGATCCACCGTCGTACATTTGGGGTGAACCGAGTTCGAAGCCGCCTCCGAAGATCCACTGGGGGAGTGCGTTAAGTATGATCTTTCCGAGCAATAGAATGATACGCACCGCTACAACAGGCAATTTAGCACCAGGAGCTGTCCCAGCGGGTCTTACAACGTTGATCGTCAAACCTATAAGTAACGCACAAAAACACCACATCAGTACTTGTTTCCTCAATTCCTCAAAAGCCACCTAGCCACCCTCAACCATCTTCACCAAATCTTCCACCCTCACAACTACCCTCTTACTCATTCATCAAACAAAGAAAAAACTCACAATCCTCATCATCCGGAAAAATCGTCGTAAACACCGTATTCAACAACAAATCCACCACATCTGCTGGAAGACCTGCAGGTAGGGGGAGGTCTATCTCTTGTTGAGGACATCCGGGACCCATGGATGTTGCACTGAAGGATGTGTTGTATGCGGGGTGCGGGACGGGGAGGCGGAAGCGATTGTTGCCGGTGCTGTATGGTTTTTTTGAGATGGGTGAAGGGGGAAAGAGTTAGTTGGTGGCAAGTCGTGATGAAGTGGAGAATGGAGAATGGAGAGGAAAGGGAGAAGCATCAAAGCCCAAAACTACCTCAAACCAATAAACAATGTAAGTAAACCAATGACACTCACGGAGGCTCAGCAAAAGGAATCCCATAAAACCTATCAATTCCTAACAAACTCGTTCCTGTGACCGTTGCAGAGTCCAATTTGACGGTGGGGCCTGCGAGGGGGGCAGCAGAGACTGGGACCGAGGCGCCTAGTAACCCTACAGCCAGAGACACGGCGGTAGGGAGGAGTCCAAACATTGTCGATGGTCGCGCTGAGAAGGTTTGGAGTTTTGAAGGGAAGAGAGCTCCTGTGCCAAGCTATGCGAAGTGAGACGAGACGACTGGGATGAGGTCGTACCTTCGACATCCGTCCCTTCGGTTCTTATATGCAACCACACGCAGCACGCAACCGCTTTATTGAGCCCTGTGCTCGGGTGCGTGAGGTTTCTACGCAGCCGAGTATGCTGTTCAATCTGCACAAAAAATACATCCGTCAAAGACATATATGGGACCCGTTGAAGATATATGTAGGACCCGTCGAAGATATATACCCCTACCCGTTGAAGATATACCCCCTACCCGTCGAAGATATATATGCCCCACCCGTCAAAGATATACCCGTTAAACATACTCTCGATTCCTGAGCCTTGCCTTCTCGCTGGTCAGAATGCTATGGACAAAGCTTTTTAATACATTTATGTAAGTAGATATACACTAACTACACCAAACGTACACTAGTGATGCAGATACAAGCAAAACAAAGAGAAGAAAATAAATACAAGCACAGAGAAACGGGGATGGTGGTAGTATGGTACTAATGATTCAGACAGTGAAAAAGGGATTGAATGGACAGAAAGTGACAAGCTATTTGTACGCGCCATTTACGAAAGGATTCATCACAAATGAAGAGACTGGTGTTGGCAACAGCGAGTACAGGAATGATGGTGACATCTGCCCTTCTGCTGGTCCTCGCTCTGACAACGCTCCTCATCCACGTCCAAAATCCCTCACAACAGCTCAGAATCAGCCTTATCCTTCCCTGCTTGCCTCCAGTCCTTCATGGAGATCAGAGCCGATAAAACTGAAGCCGAGGACAGTGGAATGAAGCAAAATATTGATCAGAATTAAGATGACCGTACCAAAGGGCAACACCAGCGTTTGTGGAGCTGGAGTCTAAAGTCCAACGAGCACGGAAGAGAGATTGGGGACCAGATATTGTAGATGAGTGTAGTGGATTATGAATGAAATAAATGGTGAAATCCGGGCTTTTTGTTGCGTTCTCGGAGGCGACGTGGGGCTGAGGATGGTGGTAAGGAGGAAAGGGACGTGCTGAGCTGGCAGTACGGCATTCGGCATTCTCACGCAAAATTGCCTGCCATCTCGGCGTTTCCGGCCCTGCCGGCAGCCCAATAGGAAATTCTCGATTTTCTAGTGCTCCAGAAAGCTCAAATGGTAGATTTTGAGGCATGAAATTGTAGGAAAAGCTTTGAGAAATAATTTAACGCGTTCTTACTATTTTCTTGATAAAAGGTATAACTTCGACGGGTGGGGGTATATCTTTGACGGGTGGGGTATATATCTTTGACGGGTGGGGTATATATCTTTGACGGGTGGGGTATATATCTTTGACGGGTGGGTGGGTATATCTTTAACGGGTAGGGTATATATCTTTGACAGGTACTATTTTTTGTGCAGATTGAACGGCATAGCCGAGCCGTTTCATGAAAATCACATTCCTGGGCACGATGTTACTATGCGTCAAGAGAACACGCCTAAAAAGTCACGGTGCCAGTGAGAACGATAACGGAGAGTCTGACATTGACATGATTGGTTAATAACTCTGAGAACACGGACTGAATTGAACTTGGGCTATGACGTTACTTTGGTCCAATTTTGGGTGGGTAACGAACTTTTGTCCTGGAAGACCGAGAATCCTCCTTCAAAAGCCATATCTATCAGAATAAGCATGTGCTTTGGGATCACAAGATCTACCTGAAGAACTGCTAAGCACCCCACCCGCATCCGCATAGAAGGAGATACTGTTACAGTATGTGTGAAGGATTTAATGTACCTGAACCTGAGGCCAAGGAGAGATTTTCACCTTTTTCTGTAGCTTGTTGGTCAGTTTGGTCGAGGACAGATTGGAGGATTCCGTAATACCTACGTGTGCATAGTCCAGTCAAAGTCCAGTCCGAACTCAAGCGTTACTGAAGCTCAGAGACTCAGAACCTACCGTCATCCGTGAACTTATATCCCCGCAATACTTCCCCACACTTCTATGATCGTACCCCGTGGGGTAGAAGCCATATGCCTCTATACACTCGCCATCAATTGACCCAATATTTGAGAAGACACCATAAAAATCACAAGCAAGACGTACGCCAGCTTCAGGGCCATGGACAACTGCAGCCCCCAGATCGTCGGAGCGAACCGACCGAGAATAGCTACCAGGTCAACGTCACGACCGTGGTCGCGAGGAAGAAAAGATTCCATCACATGACCAATCCAAACGCGTCGTGTCCGAGTCGCGTCGCGGTTTGCGCAGGTCACTGCTGAAAAACTACACTGATCTTATTTTCCATGATTAAAAACAAGGTTACACTACGTTACGGTCAAGTCCATCTCCAATAATTGTACGATAACTTAGAGGGGTTTGTTGGCGTCCTGCTGAGCCTTGCCCGACTCCTTCTGAATGTTGCCTACAGACAGAGTCGTGAGTAAAGGGAAAGGAGATATGAACGCGACGCATACCAGAAGCCTGCTGGGACTTGTCGCCAGTGATAGCACCAACTACGGAGTCCTTGCAGCCGCAGAGGACGTCAGCAGTGCCTTGCATCCAGTTCTTGGCTTCGGCGGCTCTGTAGGAGGAGAAGGCGGGTAGACGAGGAATGGTAAAGGCGGGTAAATGGCAAGATGGCCACGACGAAGATGGGTAAACGCGGGTGCATGAGAGGAAAGCACGAGAGCTATGAGTAAAGGCGATTGAAAGAGAGCGAAACAACACATATACGCACTTGGTCTCAGCCTCGCCTTTAGCGTGTTCCTCCCTGCCAGATTCGGTCCAGGATTCAGAGCCGGTGAGGTTGCCAACCTGCAATCACGAGGGCGAGAGCGAGATAGAATGACAGAGACGGGGATTAGGCGAGAAAGGCGAGATGAGTACAGCGACTCACAGTTTCGACTAGGTTTCCCTTGACCGAGTGCGCTTGGCCAGAGGCTTTGCTGTCGGGCGGGCGAGAAGATGAGTATGTGTACGTTGTTGAAGACGACGACGCGTCGAGGAAAAACTCACCTGGGTTCGTTGTTGGAAGACATGGTGAGATGCGAGGTTGAGTTGGAGATGATGGAAGGGAAGAAAGAGAGATAAAGCAATGTCGGTGCTCGACGTCCTCCTTATATACTCCTGTAGCCTGTATACGCTGGGTCCGTGCGTTCGGGAAGGCATCGGGCGGGCTTCTATGAATTGAGCCAAGTGACGTCAGTCTGACACGTCGATGGTTTTTGGATGAAAAATTGCCATATATGGAAGTCAGCTGCTGTAAATAGCCGGCTTTATATCTTTTGCACATGCGGAGGAATTCGAGATGGTTTCCAGTAGTTGCCAAATTAAAGGTACGTAGTAGTAGTACGAATTCGAATAAGTATACGTTATAAATACTATTGTCCTTCCTTAATGGTACCAGCCAAAGTCAAAGTGCCTGTCGTGTCCTATCATAAACTTCACACATACGATGCCCAACTTCTAACGTCTAACTTCCAACAGCTAACGTCTAACACTGATCAACGAGACTATTCTTCGGCCAAGGCTGGTTAAACTGCTTCCAAGTCGTCAGATTCGGGTTGGTATATGCGTCCATGTACCTGTGAATCCGACAAGGACAGAGTCAGCTTATCCATCCAGAATCAAAAAGAAAACAAAAAAAAGGAAAAACAGAACATACGTATTAATGTACTCAGTCGTAGGATAATCCTTCGGATCACACCCAACATTAATCCTATTCTTATTCTGATAAACACGGACCCAATCCACCCTCATCTTCGCTGGGAAATTGATGTGATCAAAGTCGACGAACCCAAAGTTTTCTGAGAGACCGAGGTTGAGGATCAGATACTACATAGGACGAATCACAATCAATCATTCACATTAGTGAAGAAATTCCAGCGCAGTAGAGATGATGGAAATGAAGGATAGCAAAACGCACCATAGGCTCCTGCGGAACCGGCCTCCCAGCAATCTGAACCGCAGGATCAGCACCAACACCAGCGGAATAAATCATCCAAGAAGGCTTGTCGTCGTTGATCCACGTAATATAGGCTTTATCGAATCCAGGGACGTATTCGAATCCATAGACGGAGGAACAACCGGTTTTTTCTTGGTAGCAGTTTTGGTCTGAGTGAGGAGTAGAGGAGGAGGGAAAGGTTAGTAGGAGTGGTTAGAAGGAGTGATGAATAGGAGGAGGGTGTTAGGGGAGGAAAGGGGCAGAGAACACACTAGTCTTAGCAACAGAGGAAGTCGCTTGTTGATAGACACCTCCTTTGTACGAGTTCAATTCCGTTGTTGCGGGATCGTAGATAACGTAGTTATCAGTCGTATTTGTCCATTCATAAGCCTGATTGAATGGCTAGAACCACAACACCACCACCACATCGTCAGCATCACCATATCAAGCCCAACCTGGGGCAAAAAAGACACTCACCGCCCACTGCCCACTCTGACTAACATACCCAACCCCATCCGCCACCGTCGCCTCAATCGCATCAATCTCCGGCGCCGATCTACCCACATAAGTCCCATCCTTATGTATTGGCCCGGGATGACTCTCCCCATGACAAGTACACCGAGATAGTCGTTGACCGGGAAGGTAAGATAGAGCACCGTTGTAATTGGCGTCACCGCCTGTTGTTGCTGCAGCGGGAAGACCGTTGAGGGTCTGGTTGGAGAGAGTACCAACGTCGCAGGAGTCGTAGGAGTAGGGCCACATTCCATCCAAAGTCGCACCATACCCCGCACGACCTAGATTTCCCAATGCCCAGTATGCTGGCCACAGTCTGCGAGCGAAGCGAGCACAATTCACCATCAGTAAACTCGCTTCCAAAAACCACAACCACCAACCGCCACTACTACTAAATATCAATATCAATGAGCATCACTCACCCTTGCACCGAACTCGACCCCGGCAACGTAATCGACGCCAACATCATACCTCCCGTAAAACAAAACTTATTCCAAGTCGTCATCATACCACTCTTATACTTCATATTATGATTCGACGTTGGATCCGCTACTTGCGACAGCGAGATTTCTAAAGCCCCGTTCTTGGTAGTGAGAGCCGAAGGATCATACCATTCGAGATTGTTGGTACCCCAGTAGTGCAGGTCGGAGGCTTCCCAGAAGGGGTCGTCTCTGGTAAATGGTAAACGAGAATGTATGTCGAATTAGTTTTAAGGCAGATAGATAAAAAAAACTGGCCAGTACTAGACTCACCCAGGATAAAAACTCCTCCCTTCCGTATTGAACTCATCACTAAAAACCAAGAGCAAATCGTCATCCCCTGAATATGATTTATGTGTATAAGCATCGGAAGGAGTGTCTGGGTCTATGAGGCCTCCAAAACGCATCGCCGGAATCTGATGAAGATAACGTGGGTCGGGTCAGCATGAAAAATACTCTAGGAAGAGACGATAAGAAGAAGAAAAACACACCTGTCCACTCGCATTAATCCCTCCAATATTGAACCCTCCATTTCTTGACTGATGAATACGAGTGAAATGGGTGAGCACTGGATATCCCATGCTGTTAATACGTCAGTACGTCAGCCAACTCCCTCCCCGAATATCAAAAAGAAGTAGCAAAAACCCACAAAAGCGTCAAAATCCCCAACGCCAACACCGCCAAACATCCCAAATTCGACGCACTTCTCGCCGTGAACACCGAGCCTCCAAGATCGTTCTTTTGATCCCTCTTTGGATCAGGCTCATGTAAATAGTCGTCTGATTCGGGAGTATTACGGTCGAGGGAGAGACCCCAGGAGGCTGGGTCGGGGGCGAGGGAGAACTGCGCAGGGAGTTGAGCTGCATCAGATTACGCCTGGAGGTGGAGGAGCAGCAGCAATCTGTTACCCACCTTAGCCCCAATGTATTTAGTCGAACCTGCACGAGCGTCGCTGAAAGTGAAATTCTGTTTAGCGTAGCATGTCAGTGTCGAGTGCTCGAGAGCAGAAGGACGAGAAAGACCAAGAATAGAAGAACGCACAGAATCCCTCTTCCCCTTCCCAGGCCTCATAACCGCAGCATACGGCGTCAAACCACGCTCTGCGCTGGATTCGTTAAATGTATAGTGATGAGCCATCTGGAGTGGAGTGAAATGATAGTGTTGATAGTGCTGGGAGCGATAGTGTAACGTGATGAAAAACGAGAGTGAGTGAGTGAGTGGTGTAGTAGTTTCGGATTGACTGTATGTCCTCCGCTTCCGAGTCTTCTAGTAGATGATAGCTAGCGGGCCAAGGCAAACCGGGTCAGTCGTCCTGCGTCCTGGCACTCAAGAATTAGTCGAAGAGCGATGACAAGAAAAGAAGGAAAGGAAGGAAGCAGGAGGTAAGAGATAAAGATTAGTGAATGAGGGCCACGAATTAAGCAGTAACTATATCCGCTAAAACCACAGCATCCGTGTGGACGAGTCCCTGAATGTCAGAGAAAGGGAATACATCGGGCAATAAATCGAAAACTTTCTGCGAAAGGAGAGAGGACCTGAAACGAAGAATGTGGCTCCTATTTGAGGAGGCCTTCAGTGGCGCTATACGTTTTGGTTTCCTTCCTGCTTCCTCCTGACTGTATTTGATCGTGTAGTCAGAACGTTTCGATGAGAACGATGACGCCAGAAGAGACTGTTGAAACACATTTTGTTGCACCTATACCGCAAATTATACTACTCTTTCAAAATCTCTGGACGTTGGCTCCAGAAATCTTCCTTGATAACGTCACAATGCAAGACCTCCAATCTCGTCAAGGGCTTCTTTTCCTTGTCCTTGCTTCCAGCCACTGGACTCACACTTTCCACCTGAGCCGACCGAGATTGTAGAGGATCAGCTTGAAAATCAGATCCAAGCTGCACAATCACGCTTCCCTTCCTATATCGCGGTTCTATATCATTGTAGGTTATGCCAAATTGCGAGTACAGAATCTCGTTCTTATCTTTGGATATCGTGCCCTATTGTCAATCAAATTACTCAGCAAACTTCATGGTAAGCAGATGTAGACTCCACTCAACCCGTAGAGTCGCGTGAGCTTCCGTCGTCGTTTGCCCACCTTGCTGAACGAGTGCCCAGAACGTCGTGTTATACAAGTTGTTGGTGTGAGCTGAGAGGAGTCAGTTACCAAGAAACACGATCTCAGCTGTCAAACTCTCATCCGCAGACAGAAGCACAAAAAAGGTGCTCACTATCCGCTTGTCTCCACGCAAAATGCCGAAAGCCAAATTTCGAACGTGGTCCGTGCGTTCCGACGCGTCGCGTCTTGGTTCAGAGATTACAAAACGAAATTGAACTACGACGTAGCCGCCTCCACCTTCTCCAAATACCTTGCCCATCTCCCTTCATTCCACCTCGCAATATCCTTCCACTTCTCCCCATCTTCTCCCCAAAGCGCTTTAACCCACTTCAACCACCCCGCCAAAGCAAAGTCCGCAAACGAAATCCTATCACCCATGACAAACTCATTCTCCTTCCCGATCCATTGATCAATCTTCTCAAACCCCTTTTCGACTTTTTTCCACTCCACCTTGGCTTGTTCACCCCTCGGAAAAGCTTCATCTATAGGCGTTCCACCAAGCATACTATTCTTCATAGCTTCACGAAAATAATCCTGACTTTCTGGATTCAACAACACTTCGCAAGTCGTATGCCAACCAAATAGAAGGATGGGTCTCATCAACGGGAAAAGGGCTTCGACAAAAGCTGTTTGAAGTGCTTTCGTCCCTGGAGGAATGAGTAAAGGCGTATCCGGGTAAATTTTGTCGAGGTATTCTGCGATGTTGAGAGACTCTGATACTCCTGACCCGGTTGAAGGGTCGATTATGGCTGGGATGGTATAGTAAGAGCTACCGTCGGGTTTCGTACCGGTCGGCGAGATACCGACAGCTTTAAGAGTAGGTTCGACATCGGGATATTCCACCCAGTTGACCTTGTATGGAAGTTTTTTGTAGCCCAGGGAAAATCTGTGTGTGATACCGGTATAACAAGGTGAATCTAAATTCTGAAAAGCTTCCTACTCACCTCGTTTTCCATACATTGGGATTCCAGCCATGAACCCCTTCTTTCCTGTTTGGGAAGTCGTACAAGACAATCGTTTTCGAGTCTGACATGATTTACTCCCAAAAGCACAAGAAGCAAGCCTTAAATACGCTGGATTTTTGATTACAAAGGTAGACCTTCGGATAACATCCGTAGATGCGCTTGCTAATCCGATGAATGCATCGTATATCTATCCTTCGGGTAGCAAGTAGAGCAACCGACGGTAAGTATACCTTGTTGTTTGCAATGACGTATGTACCCCAAAAATCAATACACCTCCAACTTCTTCACCAGCTCACCCCACCTTCCATCGTGCCAACTCATCAAGTCCTTCCACATCTCGCTATCTTCCCCCCAAGCACTCTTACACCACTCCAACCATCCTCCGAGGACAAAATCAGCAAATGAAACCGTATCTCCCATAACAAATTCATCTCTCTTCCCCATCCACCCCGCAACCTTCCCAAACCCCTCTTCCACCTTCTTCCATTCCTCCTTCACACGTTCACCCTTCGGAGTAAACTCTTCCACATCTACGCCTAACAACTCTTTCCTAGTCCTCCTGACGTATTCTTCACTACTGGAATTCAACAACACTTTGCATGTTTCACCGAGTACAAACTGGAATAAAGGCATAAGGTTTGTATAAACTGCCTCAATAAACGCAGCTTGTAATGCCTTGGTTCCAGGAGGAATAAGCAAAGGCTTGCCAGTATCGGGGTACGTCTTATCGAGGTATTCAGCGATGAGGAAGGATTCAGCCAATGCTGTTCCGGTGGATGAGTCTACGATGGCCGGAAGAGTATACATAGGTCTGCCCTCGGGCCCGGGCCATTGATATGTTGGAGGAATATCGAGGGTTTTCAAGGTTGATTCGACGTCGGGGTATTCGACCCAGACGGTTTTGAATGGAAGGCCTTTGTACTTTAGAGAAAACCTGCAACGACGTTTTTGGGCGAGTGAGTGATTTATCTTGTTGAATAGCGTTAATTATGTAACTGACCTAGTTTTCCATGTATGGGGATTCCAGGCCTCGGCACCATCCCTTTTTGGGGGAAAGTCATAGAAAGTGATCATTTCTTGTTGTTATGAAACATAGTTGCGTTCCTCAGCATTTATACTTATCGACCAAGTCATACGAATCATTGCTGAAGTACTCGCAACGGCACCGAGGTGGCGCCAGGGCCGACCGGCCCTGGTCAGTCCAGATTCCATAGCCAATTGACTCTAGCTATTATGGCAGTCGACCCAGTACCTACTTGGGAAAATACTCCTCCAAACTCTCCAACAATCTTCCCCATCTCCCATCATTCCAACTAGCAATATCCTTCCACTCCTGACTCTCCTCCCCCCACGCATTCTTACAATACACCAACCACCCACCAATCGCGAAATCACCCAAGATCGGATTTTCTCCCATAATGAATCTATTACTATTATCATTTCCTTGGCCTTGGGGGCCGTACCACCCCGCCATCTTCCCAAACCCTGCCTCAAGTTTCTTCCATTCCTCCCTAGCACTCTCCCCCTTCGGAACAATCTCATCAACACTCTTTCCCCCGAGGACCATCTCCTTCCTCGTCCTCCTGAAATACTCCGCACTCCTTGGATTCATCAATACATCACAAGACTGTTTCATCCCAAACGCGAAAAGAGGAGCAATACAGGGTATAATCCCATCGATGAACGCTGCTTGGAGGCCTCTGGTCCCTTTTGGAACGACCGACGGGGTGTCTGGATATGTCTTGTCAAGATACTCAGCAATCACGAAGGAATCTGATAGGGCTGCGCCAGTGGAAGGATCGATGATAGCTGGTTGGGTGTACAGGGGTGTACCATCTGGTTTTATGGAAGACGGGGCGATACCTGCGGCTTTAAGGGTTGATTCGACATCGGGGTATTCGACCCAGATGGTTTTGAAGGGGAGGCATTTGTAGTAGAGGGAGAACCTACATGGGGGAATGCATTAACTTGAGCGGACGTGTGGATCGACAGAGGCTTTCGAACTCGAAGACAAAAAGATACTATCCTTACCTGGTCTTCAGAGTATTGGGGTTCCAGGCCAGAACGCCGTCCTTCTTGGAGGGGAAGTCGTAGAAAGTGATTGTCTTATCTGTCATGATGGCTGTAATGGTGAGGGTTATCTTCGTCTCTGGTATTTATAGCGTTCATTCTCCCCCTCATCGCCGTCGCTTGTAACTTTTTCGGTAGCCGTAGAGCCTGTTGACAGTACACAATGAGCTACAATGACATTTAGATTTCTTATCAAGGCCCGAAGTATTCAGTCTCCTATTCAGGCTATAGCACACATATTTTATAAAAGTTTATGCAAAAAACGCGGTTATAACCCATCAATGCTTCTTTTTAAAAAACGACGGATGATCCTTGCCTACGAGGCATTTGTAAGCGACCTACCATTCTCAGCATGGTAGCTCACGGACCATCCACAGTCGCTGGTCTTTACTTCGGAAACTGCCTTCGCTCGGTGCTCACCTGCCGTCGGGCTTTTCGGAAAAATGCTTAGGCTCGGGCTACTTGATGTACCCGACCCCTGGAATATTCCCGCCCTGCTTGGGCACGCGCCCATTGCATCGGTATATTGCGCCTACATGTAAACCAATCACATTAGTACACTGTAGTGTAGGGGTACTAGATAAAACCTTAAAATTGCCGTTGGCCTTTCCGAAAAACTGAATGCTCTAGGTTTGGACTATTCACGATCGGTGCACGCTACTTATTAGGGGCTGCATCCCACCCTGTGAATATGCCCTGCTTGGGCACCAGCCTATTGCATCTATATACGTTCATCGTTATCACAGCACTTTGTATGTAGTATGTAAGTAAATATACAGAAACGCGGAAAGATTTTTTTGGGAAATGCTTCGGGTTCTGGTTATTGCTCAGCCCCTGGGAAATCCTTACATCGCTAGGTTTCCGTTCCCTTACCTCCTCATCTTTTACTACTTTTCTTTGCATCTCACACCAATACGGAGTCCAAAGGTTGATTACTCGGGTCAGTCGAGAGTCTAGACTAGGATTGATCGGGGATATTCGGTACTGTCGGTTTTTACGGTGATCGGGGTCGGGTATGCCCCGCTTCATCCCCCCCCTCCCCCATTAGTACACCTATACCAGAGCACAATCAATTGATTAGTTGAGAGCAGTCGTTAGTGGAGAGCCTGTATTATCTTGTCTTCCCAGGCATTTTTGGGTACTAAATATCAATCTGCACTTGATCAGCATCAATTGTGGCTGAAAGAATAACCATCATTGTAAATTCTAGGCATGTAGAATCCATACCGGTTCACGGTAGATGTATCAGTTGTGCATAAAATTACTTTTAGGTTGCTTTCTGGACCAAAGAACAACAGCGCCAGGTGGCTATATGCATACTTCGACGTTAATTCAGCGATCATTTGCTGGTATGATACTTTCTGACTCGAAGGACCATTTTAAATAGCACCCAAAGGTCAAAAATGAGAATTTTACATGTACACGGACTCAGCTGCAGGCCCTGGTGCCAAGTGTCAATATATGCCGAAGAGTCTAGCAAGCGATGTATGCGTTTGAGTGTTTGGATGATCACCTTTTTGCAGTTTTCACATCCCAAGTGCTTTTACGGCTCTGCTGATTTCAGATGGCCATAATATAGCTGGATACCTTATAACTACTCTTTTATATGTCACTCGCAACATCTATCCATTTTTTGGTGATTTTAAAACTACTACATGATACCTCTAATCCAAGACGAACATCCCAGATTGCCCATTTTATGACCGTTTTGTATCAACATGCAAGGATATTGCGTATTACTCAACGGGTGGCAGCGAGAAATATTCCTAGAGTACAAATACATATCTAGACCCTATCCCAAAGCTCTCCGAGGTGAAATATGCTCTGTGGTTTCAACGTGAACAGAAATAAAGACTGAGATGGTGCACTAAGCGCCCGCAAAACACGTGGGAATCTATTGTAACAGTTCAATTTTTATTCTCTTTGGACCAGTTATGCGTTCAAAACTGGTTCTGGGATTGATAATCTACCCTGATGGTGTATATAGAGCTGTCTCAGCCTTAACGAACGGACTGAGTGCATGACTGTGTTTGTACGACGATGCAGGAGTTGTTCGACATTAGTTCGACCAGAAATTCGACCGCAATTGGAACTCCGTTGACGCGTCATCATCGTATGCGTCAACCACCTAGCAAACCGGTATAGCTAAATCTGCAGACACCCCGTGCAGACACCCTGCAAGGCTGCAGACACCCTTCGCATAGCATTGTAGATTACTGTATAGGACTATATGTACCATACCATATATATATGTGACCTACAGGATGATTTTAAAGTTGTGTATTAGCTGTACACAGAGTGTAAAAATCTTCAAAAAAAGGAGTATAAGCACAGCCACAGATTTTTTCCTGAAACATTCTTACAGAATTTCTCTATTCAAGATATCAGGAGAGTATCTATACATTCTCATGAGTGTATATCAGTGTGAATCTGTAAAGCAAGGACACTCAAGATGTCTCATAATGCTTTGAGATGCTTGCTACCTGCATTTCACTACTGATCTTTGAATATCCTATTATATCAAACAATTGGTAGTATTTGGCTCATGTCTGAGCATGTTTCTACAAGATAATACATCATAATAACTTCAAGATAATTTGTACTCATTGTAATTTTTGGGAAGGGTGTCTGCAGACACCTTGCAGACACCTTAAGTAAAGATAGATAGTCACATTAGACACTTGCTTGTGGCAGTTAATGACCCTGTAGTAGAAATAATACCAAGTTATTGCCATTTTTGAAAAGTTCGTGCGTGTGTCACTTTGGTTAATTTTCGAGTTTTTGGGCTCAATTTTGTGAGAGCTGCAGCTCACTCATTTCCCCACCTTTGCCTTCATTTTTAGCACAAAACAACATTATTTCAGCGTCTCTAGGGTATGGTGTACATAGCTAGACCTGTGATACACTTGTTGTCATACTCACTTTTCGGGCTCCCTCTACTGTATCTGAGCAAATGTGTAATATCTGTGGGGAGTACAGGCAAGCTAAGGCTGTCTAGCAAAGCCCAGGGAGTTTATGCAGGGATCTAGGAAGCAGCTAAAGTGAGAACAATGCCCTAGTCACAGATAATTGCAGCCCGCTATTCCACATGTCATCAACTTCTGCTTTGTTCCTATACTACCATCATGGTTCGCGGCCGGCCACTTTCAGACGATCTGCGACACACTCTTATTCACCTAGGACATCATCTACCTCTCTCCAAATCAGAAAGTGTCAGAGTCACAAGTCTGAGACTTAGGTATGTGCACGAATGGCCAATTCTTGTTATTCATAGTAGGTAGAAGAAATGTGTGTACTATACAAGAAACTAACAAGAGCAATGATTTTGACAAGGTATGAGTCAGTAGTGATAAGAATCAGAGTGTCTGCAGGGTGTCTGCAGGGTGTCTGCAGGGGGTGTCTGCAGGGGGTGTCTGCAGATTTCTGATACCCGCTAGCAAACTGCCAGTACAACTCTTGGCCACCACTTTGTCCACTTTTCTCTTTCTCTACTTTCAAAAATGACTACGACAGACACATATATGCAGAGTTGGCTTCGTTCATAGATGATAGGCAATACCAAGGTTGCAGCACTTGGTCAAGTAGATTTTATGTGCATCCTACATCTTCTTAGTACATAGAACACTCATTTAGCAACTGCCTACATGCTTCCCACTCGTTTTCTTCCCTAGTCTCATGGCAATACCTTACCTCACCTCAACAATTCCAACCCAATTCAGTCCCTCTCTCACTGCAGCCCTCCCCTTCGACCTAGCAGCATCCAACTTAAACTCCATCTCCACTTTCATGCAATCCCCTGGAATTCCCAGACTCTCAACTCCTTCTGCTTCAGTTCTAATCCCTTCCATTGCTGAAGGCTTTTAAAACAAGGCTGGGGGTTCAGCATAAAGATGTGTGGACAGATGTGGTGCATGGAATGAAGCTAGTGAAGACTCAGAGCTGGAGAGGTGTGGGTTGAAGGAGTAGGAGTGTAGGAGAAGAAGGGGAGGCTGATAGGCAAGTGAGTAACCTTTTTATTAGTGCCAACTGATACATTTTCTTTTTTCCTTTCATCCTTGTTTTTGTCCTGCCTGCAGCTGTCAATGGACCACAGTAAACAAGGTTTTACTTCCTTTACCCTGCCACCACTCTTCATTTCACTCAGATGAACCGGTACCTCCACAGCCTACCTCTGATTGAAGATGCTGCAGCATGGAGGTTTTCGTTGTAGACTTGTACTTCATTAGTCTATAATGTAACCCGTCTATAGAAAATATGACAGCCAGTCCATATATTTGTGTCCAGTCTAATCCATGCCCAAGCCTGCCTGCAGTGGTAATGAGATACTTGTTTTGGAAAGTGGCCGTTCAAGCCAAGTTTGGAAGCGTTGAGGAGGGATGGACGTCAATGGACCTTGGTCCATAGGATGGTACCCAAACCACCAGTCATATGAGTATCTGTCTTGGCCCTAAGATATTTGGCAGGGCTTTTATAAAAAGGAGCTGGTTGTGAGTGTAGGAATAACTGGCATTTTTTATATGAAGTTATCTAAGGATCAAGCTAGTATTTTACAAAATTGCTGCATCTCAGGGTGTCCTATTCTCTTCCCAGATGAAGGTCAATGCTGGGTCAATGAGCTTGGAGTGAGCTTACAGTGCAACAATTCAAGAGCAAGACACGTGGCTTCAATGAAATGAAATTAACAATTGACTACCTACACTACTCATTCTAAGCAGTGCACTATGTGCACCATCCCTGACTCCTCATTTCACAGAGACTTAGACTACGAACCCAAAGTTGCTACTTAGCGACATATTAACCATTGATTATGACATAAGACACTACATGTACAATAAAAGGTTTATAATTGTCAATGCGCCAACTCTGCCTAAACTGATCCTCTTAGAGAGGAGAGATGATGCTGGAGAAGTAAGAATTATTTGGAGCCAGAAGGTTGTTGTAGAAAGTGTTATAGACATTTTGAGTGTGGACTTTGGTGGATTGTGAACCTGGAATTCTCGCTGCAACGGTATTTACTTGTTGAGAAACTGGAATCCAAGCTTCTCTTGAATCTCTTGGGACAAAGTGGACTGAATGAAACCCTCCTTTTCAACTCTTTTCGCTAGTCTGTCAAGACTTTCAGACGTTAAAGAAGCCAAGCATTTTGCTATAGAGGGCAGTGAATGAGATGTAGTAGTCATATGAACTCGCAAATGAGCCTTCCGATGCTGCATGATACCAAAAACAACAAAGAGAAAAGTGTAGTGATATCTGACTGTTCTATCACTGAGGTTTTCAAAATAGTCAGCTTGAGTTTCACAAGTAACATATGGTTTACGGTCTCAGTTCTCAAAGCCACCAATACCCAAAGGAAACAAAGTAGGAAACATACTGCAAATCAAATCAGGATTGTTGTATTCTGAAATGAAGCAAGGTCAGGTATTGAGTGGTCATGCCAAGATCCCAGTTGAAGGTTTTGTAAAGCAGAAGAGATCATAGAACAAACACCTGAGGTATCTTGGTACAGTCGGGATCATGCACACAGAGATGTTCCAAAATTCCTTCTCTGTGCTCAGAAAAAGGTTCAAAATTTTCACAGTGTGGATCCATGAACGTGGTAGCAAGATGCTCAGAAAATGATGAAGAATCCTTGTCAAAGCTTGACAATGGATCAGATTCATGGTCATAGACTATTCAGTCCTAAAGTCCAGGCAAGATGTCATTTTCAGGTACATATTCAAAATATCAAGTCAAATAGCAGGAAGGTCAACATTGGTACAGCTGATTGTGCTGGAAAAGAAATTTCAACAGAGCCATTACCACTGATTTGTGAACATACAATTGCTTCTTTGGGCCAACAAAAACAATGCTAATCATACGATTCAAATCATCTGGTGTCCAAGGCAAAACATTAGCTGTTGACACTATATTCAGCTCGAACACACAAGCATTACCATGCAATACTCAGGGCTGGTCTCCATCAAATGAACTGTACAAGTGAACGTCATGTACAGTAGTATGATATTTGGCACACACCATTTCTTCGGCCCATGCGATGTGTAAGTCCTGGAGATTTGACAGCAATTCCCCTCAGTATAAGTGATTGACAAGAGACAGAGCAGAGACTTTGCCTTTGGACAGATGTGAGAGGCAAGATTGTTGACAAATATAAAGCCTACAACCATCTTCAGAGAAAACCACTCCTTTTTTGTCCAGCAAAGCCCCTTCCAGTGTACACTCACCATATTGAAACTGATCAGGAGAGACATGCATGAGAATAAACAGATCTACACACTTTAACGGAGTCAGAGAAGGTATGGCATTGACAAGCACAAGACAACCAGAATGATTCGTATTGTCACATGCACAGGATGCACAGGTGTGAGGAGGAACATAGATTGATTTCTGGCAATAGCTAGATAAGCACTCTAGCATGGTGGACAAAAGGACAGCTTCCAGACATTGTTCTCTCTCTTGCAAATAATTGGATCTAAACAAATCTGGTTGGTCAAAAATAACAACAGGTGAAGGATCTGAACATGCATCTGTATTGTTGGGAGTGCCATCAAACAGAGCGTTAGTGACAGCACCAAATGTATTGGCCAATATTTTTTGTATTGCAGAAAATTGATCCTCCCAGTCAAATGAAGAGTATAAGGAAAATAAAACAAAAAAGTTGAGCCAGTTCTTCATCACTGACACTGGACAACATTTTCAACTGGGCAACAAAAAACCAAGTTAAGACAACGGACAAAAAATTAGACTTGCCTTGAAAGTCAATAGTCTCAATATGGTACTCCATATTATCATACTTTACCCACATGCTGACTGGTATAGACTCAATAAGCTGAGGCAAATATTCCACTGATTCAAATGATTTGCAAATGAAGTCAGACGCTTCAGAACTCATGAGCCAATGATAACCATCAAGTGCAGGACGAATGGCAACATACAATATCTTTTCTCCAAGCAGACAACATATACCTTCACCAAGTCGTTGGCCTATGAACAGGCGCATTGTGTGATATACATGTGCAGCTGGACTTGGCAACAGGGAGCTTTCAGTAACAGCAACATTTTCAGTTATGAAGTTCACAATGAATTGAGCACAGAATTTTTTGGCTTGCTTTGCAGGTGCAGAGAAGTCAAGACAATGGTGTATATTGTACAGGTCAATTACATTCAAATGTTGTAGTACTTGACATAGGTTTTCAGCAGTAAGAGCTAGGAATAAAGGCCTTGCAGCAGCAGCTTGGCAAAGACAACCAGGGAGAGACATGGCAGTACAAACGAGACTGACTGTTGCAGAACTTGATGGAATGTGAGAGAAGAAAATGATGTCATATGGAGATTCCCTTACAGATTCAAACTCCCCTCAGCTGAGTTGGCAGCTCCAACGATTCAACACTCCCTCCTCCTAGACCTTTGGTCCGGAGTCGGGGATGGTCACTGACCGTGAGTCCAAAGTTAAGGTCATCAGAAAGTGCATATCTGCTGGATATCCACAAGGTCACAAAAATGAACTGACCTTCACATGAGTTTTGGTGACCTTCGGGATAATCTGAAGCTTAAGCAGCAGTCATTCCCACTCTCATACCCAGCTGTTTTAGGACAGGGGACAAACAAAAAATAACCGGTGAAGGGCCAGCCCCTTCATGGCAGCAGAGCCCACTACTACATGCTGGTATCCCTGACCTCAACCCTTTGTGTATACTTACCACCTGCCAACAGAGCATAGACGATAATTTACCTGACCCATTTCACAAGTAGTAGCAATACTCCAGCAATTACCATACATCATTCAATTCATCTGTTCCACTGGCATCTAGAGATAAATATGTAGTGTATTATTGTTCAACACCACAACCAAGCCAAATTTCCTCTGAAGCTTATCATAGCCTTCCTCCCCTCAGCCATTTCAACCTCAGTTATCGTCCTTCACTATCAGTGCTTGCCTTCACTTCCAGTTTTACTGATCCTAAGCCAAGCATAACCATCAGACATTCCAGCACCATGAACCAGAATTTGGGAACCCAGCTTCCATATCCTTCTTTGAAATCCCACTGCAGAGGACTGAACCTAGCCTCATGTGTTCCCTAGCCAAAAACCAGCAAGTAACCTAGGGTCATAGCCATAACCAAGGACTTGAATGGTGCTGATTGATACAGTGAGAGAAGACATGAGGTGGGGAAGAAAGACAATATGCACTGACAGAGGATGTCCTATTTATGGCCAGGTGATTTCAATGTAAACTGTTCCATCATTGTCCTATCAGAAAAAATGTATTGTCCCTGACTGTCAAAATCTGTGTGTCACTGCAGCACTCAAGAGTAAAAGTGACAGGACAAATATATCTTTGTTTCGAAGACTCCGAACGCTTCAGAACCTTATGAGGAGTTCTGCTACAACCAAACATATGCAGGAAATTGGTACTGTCTACATAGAATATTCCCGCTACTGTTTAGGTAGTGGGTCTTGTGGTACCAATCATATTTGCACAACGCCGCGGCGCACAACAGGCCAGTTCAATCGAAACTCCGCTCCGCGGCACCAGCATCAAAATCAACCCAGTACAGTGGGTTTGACCCAATCTGACACTCTTTGTTTTCCAATGACAGTTCAGACCTCCTCCTTGCTGCCTCTAGCGTTTCATGGTAACAGGTATGTGATCAGCTCCATTCTTGTTTCGGCCCCTGTTTAGGTAACATATATTTTGGAGAGTTGGGGGTGAAGGCCGAGTGTACTATGGCCTTCCGGCATTCCTTGTTACATATTGTCCTGTAGACTTCAAACTGTTTCCTCTTCTTGCGTTGGCATAGAGCATAGTGATGAACCAGCGAGTTGTAGCGGGCACTTCGCCGGTTATGTGCTCTATTCATAGGAGTGTACAGTCAACAAAGAAAGTGGTGTGTGCTGTGACTGCCAATACCCTGTGATCAGCCTCCATGGAAAAACTCGTCAAGGCGAGAAGGTGGCGAGGCTTTAGGAGGGAACGGCGTGAATGCGGCAGGAATTTGTCAGCGGCTTGCAAACAGCCGGTTTTTTATTGGCACCCAAGACCCACTACCTAAACGGTAGCGGGAATTACAAAAGACAAATAAAGAACCAAACAGTAATTCCCTGTCCTAAACTTTCCGGACTCATCAAGTGTCTAAACCTACGTACAACAAGCGGAGAGTGCCCTAGAGTGCCCCGATCTAATGAGAATTGACAGAGAGAGAGCGAGCCGAAGACATCCGCGGGTCCCGCTCTTGGGAACATTCCTTATTTCAAGTTAGTAAGGTCATTGATGTAGGGTCAGAGTCACGGTCATTCGCGGACTCAAGTTCATGGCAAATCCGTCCAAGGTCACCGAAAGTGGATATCATTATCCACTGACCTTGACAACACTGTTCGACACTCCCTCCTCCTAGACCTTCGGTCCGGAGTCGGGGAAACCAAACTATTCGAAGTCCGTTGTGATGCGTGATTGAACTTCCCTTCATGGTAGTACAGTATGTTGTTTCCGGCCGTCTTTTGCTAAGATCAAGTCTTCGTAACGTAGTCAAGGCGGCCTGGTTTTAGTCCTAGGGTCTAGGGTCTAGTGACACTAGACCCTGCAAAAAAAGTAGTGGCGGGCTGAATTCAAGTCATTCACGTGGAGTAGGTATGAATTAGTACTTGGGTGATACATAGATATTGACATGCAGTACTTACTCATTGAAAGGTGACTGTTGATTTCCAAAAAGGGCTAGCGTTACCAGCGCGAAATTACAGTGACATTGACAAGTTGCTTGTCTCTGGTCTCCCCATACCTACCCTACCTATATAGTCTCTCTTTTCCTCTCCTACCTACATAGTCTCCCTTTCCCTTTCCTACCTACAGAGCATCCCCCTCTTCGACTGGGAAGCCAATCCCATCGCCCGCCGAACGCTGCATCGAGCAAAGGAATGGATGTCACTCATATCAATCTGCACAAAGTCATTGGGTACGTGTAGTGCCCATTACTTAATTACTCAGACGCTCCGAGTTTTATATTGCTAATGCGCATCGACCATCGTTCATCGTCGGGAAACAGGTCAATCCTCATAGGAATATGGTTGAACTTGATGCTGTTTGTGTTAGTGATTGATTGGGTGAGTAACAGTTTTTTTCTGAACAGTTTATGGTTTTCAGAGTCAGAGCCTAGGGCTCATCTCGACTCTTAAGGCCATGCGCTTGTACGTATAAGTACTGATATATAAGAGTATGCATGTCTAGGCTTTGTATTACTTTCGCCACTACCCCACCGACAGAATTCTCATCAGGATCGCTGTCTTTGCTGCCCTTGCCGCTGACATGGCTACGGTAATCGCAGAATGCGCTGACGTCTACTTGGTGAGCCGTACTTTTGCACAATTGCACCGCATACTCAGCGCCTGATTTTTCAAATCATTATACGATATACAGAATGCTGTCACCTCTCAAGGTAGGTACATAGACTGGTACCTCTATTATCATTTTTTTAAAAAATTCGATTCATAAGCAATTCTGAAGCTGACTCGATGCATCATGGCCCATGGGTGGTACAGGAAACATAGGTGCTATACAAACGCGACAATGGTACGCTAAAGAAATGATTTTAGTAAAATGAAACGCCATTCGAAACTTACTCGTACTTATGAACTTATTGTTCGGCGATTGCGCATGCAGGCCCAGAAGCGTGTCAATGATTTCCACTGGTATCTCTGCATCGATCGTACAGGTATTCATGTTGCATAGATATTGGTCCTTGTAAGTGTGTTTTGAGTTCATCTGCATTCAACTGATTATCTGACCTATTTTGCTTCATTGAAGAACACGAAGAAAGGTGCTTACGAGTGTCGTAGGACTTGTGATACTCTCGGCAGTAAGTACTGTCTTCAAGCTTAGGAGCAGCTGATGAAGTAATGCTCAATAATCATAACTGCTGCCGGCATCATAAAAGCTTGCAAGTACCTTATACATTAGCGCCATTGCCCTTTTTTTTCAATCCCAAGTTAATATTCTACGCACACAGCTTTTGCCTCCGCTGATGTAAGTACTTTCAGGTCCTGTCTGATGTCTCGTACCTCACATATGTATCCCGTTATTCCTTATGATAGTTGTTTGTGGTTATCAACCGAGATGGTGGCAGACCTACTAATCGCCCTACTCTTGGTCTTATATTATCGAGCGACCGATCGTGACAGGACGGTCAACTCTTCATCTACGTGAGTGCCCTTTCCACTTGGCAAATTCTGTAATGATTAGCTTAAGAAAATCCTTTCAGACTCGTTCGCCATCTAGTAACGCTCGCACTCAAAACCGGCTCTTTCACTGCTCTGAATGCAGTGCTGACTCTTTTAACTTTTGTGGTTGACATCCAGAGTAATGGTATGTCCTTGTCCTATCCTCTCCCCTCATTCTCATTTTCATTGGCATGGGACATTGACATTTGGCCTTATTGAACTTTTGGATTGAAGTCACCATGATATTTGCCTATTGCATTGGCCAAATCTACTCATTGACGCTCTTCTACAACCTAAATATTCGTCGGAAGCTTTTCAATCGCGAGAATCCCGATGTTCTGTATATACGTATACCTGATCTGGAGAATCGTAATTCTATGGAGAGCAATGAGGGGGACATCTCGAATGTGGAATCGAGGTCGCAGAGGGGCCGAGTCGTTACTGCTAGTATGCATACGTAAGTATGTTTCATGTTTTATGTTTTATATTTTCGGCGCAAAATGAACGTTCCTCCCGAGTCCTGAATCCCGATAGGATTAGGCGAGCTAATGACTCTGCAGGAAACACAGCGAATATTATATATTATTGGCGAACTGTGTACTTATATGGGGCAAGGGCGTAGGGACTGGATACGGACTGGATACTGGGGAATAACTTGCGTCAAGTCATCGAAGGATCCAAATACAGCCTTTCCCCAACTCTCCCAAACTAATATCTCTTGGCAGGACCGAACTGATGTATACTGTTGTCACCCCATATGCATACATACGCAGCGTACAAATGACTTCCTCGACCTCTTCACCTCATATGCGGTCAACTCGTCCTACGTTCCTCCCAGTCAAAAGGTTCCTCGCGAAACCATCGCATGCTCACCTCCTGATTTGCAACTCTAGAAGGTTGATGGAGAACTAGCACGATAGATAGTTGGAGGTATGTTGTGACTGATTCACAACACCGTCGTGCAAGATACTCACCCAGCACCAGTGCAGAAAGTTGAACCCTTTCCCTACACTACGCGTCTATCTCTCAACCACAACGCCTGAGTAGTAGTCGCGGTGCAGGACAGTACAGAAATGGGGTTGGTCGACACAGTGTTGCCACGGTCCGGGTAGGTCCGGGCCTAGCCAAAAATTTCTGACCCTCAACCCGGACCTTCAGCCTTCCACATCCTCACTGACCCTGGACCCTGGACCTGTGGACCGGGGCCAGGTTCAAACCAGGGCCGACCACGGACCTCGCAGAGAAAACATCACTTGGACGAGCACAAAGACTAAGGTACATGAGTAGTACATTTTGTAATAAGATACCAACCGTCGACAACCGGTACGACTCTGTACAAACCTTCCTTCAACGCGTGTACTTTTGGTCACTAGCGCTCTTTCAACACGTAGCGGGATCTTTCTTCAACGTCATTTCGGCGTGGATGCATACAGATGGTTGAGTAAAGTTTGCCTATAGGGTGTGTTGAGGGTGTGTTACTTACGCTTGAAACGTCATGGCTAGAGGTAGCTAATTGGATGCTTTTTCCAGATTCCTTTGGTGGTCCGAAGTTTACTATACAATAAACTGAGGTACAGATCTCTAGAGTCTACACCTCTCCCTGTAATGACGCTGAGGTTTGCCTAGAGTCTTTCGGGTGCATTGCAGGCAGTTGTTTGGTCTATGAGGCTAATTTTTGAGGAGCTTTGAGAGGCCTTCGTTGAAGATTTTGAGGGTGTTGCTAATTGGAAGTTGGCGAAGACCCTTGCGTCCCTATTGTCCCCCGGAGCCAGGGTCTGTCATTTTTGGAATTCATCGTGCGAGTTCAGAGCCGAAAGAGGTTACGAATGTTAGGGAGGAGAGAATATTCTTGCATTCAGAGGATAGTTGGAAGAGGCTTTGGGCTGGAAACGAAGACACGGGCGAGGAAGGAGTGTTTCCAAAGGGGACAGTGGAGGTCGATGTCAAGTTTTTCGATCTCAACCTAATGCAGATGGTATCTCTTCTCAGGACTTTGCTCTTATTGTGTAGTCGGTGAAGAGGATTTAAATTTGAAGAACGTTTTCTTGCGTACAATACCAATGTATTTATAATGTGAAAGAGCTGCTGTACAAATCAAAGCACAGAATGAGGATATAGGGGATAATAACTACTCTCTGCCATCATGATTTAGTCCTCGTAGAAAACCAAAGCCCTAAGCTCAATGGACTCCCTGAACGGAGCATCTGAAGGCGTAGTCGGGTCTTCAAACGCAGTGTGCGGGGTCATGATTGAGACACTGCCATCGTCTTTAGAATCATAACTGTAACAGTCAACGAATCAGTAAACTGGACGCCATTCTTGAAGAAACCGCTCACCATTTAATCAGAACGATCTCATCTGGTGTCATCCCTTTCAGATACTTGAACTTTAGTCCTGGATTATAGCTGACTCCCATCGTCTCTCTGTTCTCCTCTCTATCGGGGCGAACGAAAGCGACTGGTGTTAGACCCTTCTCTGTATCAATGGAGCGATAGTCGGCCAAAGCAAGAGGCCAGTCAAGCGCAGCGTGTGAGATGGGTCTCCAGAGGTTGATAATTTGGTAACGATGCTTCAGCAACTCGCCGCTTTCGGACTCGGGCAGGTGACGAAGGACGCGGTTACGAGCAGCTCTGGCGGTTTGGTCTCCATGAACAACAGCTGCAGGTTGCCTTTTAGCAGGGTCAGCTCCTGAATCGCCAGGTCGACGACGTCTGACGGCTGATAATAGCAAGAAATTGGTTTATATTTCGAAGGACGGTTATAGAGCAAGACTGGAACACTCACTGTGATCAAAAAGAACAACTCTACTAGCTCCAGTCAACCTCTTGATCAGCTCGATGCTTTCGGGATAATACTCCCTCTTTATCTCTTCATCGTTCTTGAAAGATTTGTGCTTTGCAGCTTCATTGTAGAACTGGAACCCAGCTGTGTCGAGAGAGACGGAGGACTCGTTACCACGCAGATTCTCTATCTCGACGACATGTGGTTCATTTTTATAGTTTGGCTTTGGTACGGGCAGGGAAATGTCCACAGAGGGACGTGAACCGTCGGAAGGTGGAGCAAAAAAATTGAGTGTTGCCGACACGAAAGAGGGTTGGATTAGTCTTGCAGGCATGGTACTGGTTTGGGAATGTGGATGGGTGACTTCAGGATACTGAGTTAGAGTTTGGAAGCTTTCAATCTTATATACCACACCTTTTCAATAGATTTCGCCATAGTCTGATCATTACCTGCCCTTCAAGCCGGAAATCATTAAGCAAAAACTTCGTCAGCAAAATTCGACTATCATTATAGGTCTTTTCGCTGGCATTCGTTGAACTAGTTCTATACACATTGGACACGGATGGCAGCCGCGAGAGAGATTGACATGAGTGAATAAACTGACGCCATTGTATTGTTTGCTAGATGCGTTTGTCATTTCCCGATATCGGGTATTAGTAGAGAGATTATCGCTGAGGCCATGGCCCATGACAAGGTCGGAGGGACTGTAATATGATTGTCGTCAAAATTCTTGCCGTAGGCTTGCGTAGACCACGTCAGTTTCGATAGGGATTGCCTTTGGCTAACTAGAGTGCGAACTAATAAGTATCGGTTGGAAAGTGAGGACATCTGGGTACATACTACATAGTAGTCACTGGCCACCCTGGCGACTGATTTCAACATTGTCTGAATGGCTTACGCTTTGCCTGCAAAATGCTGGCTCGAACCTTGAGTTTCTCTGGAATAATTGCGATTGCTGAAAAAGTAGACCAGTTAGGCTAAAAAGTTAAGGAGAGGATGCGACGACTCACGAGATCCGCGTCTTTCTCACCCATACATGTTGTCTTCCTCCTACTGCAAGGTCTCCCCCACTGCTTTTAAATGTCGGAAGAGATTGCGAGACATGCTATTTCTGGGCCCAGTAACGATCCTATCAACCGATGACGGCGTAACAAGGATACTTGCCGCGCGCCGTCGAAGAAGTCGAAGAAATGTCTTGATGCAAGGAATTCTTATGTAAACCTTGAATAGCTTCTTCGCGCAGGTCCCATAGTTACACAGTCGGGCCAACTTCACTTTCATCCAGTTACTCTCTCTGTTGCTACTCGCTAACGCGACTCTGCCTCTGCGCCTTACTTTTTCGAGTTGGTCTAAAAAGGTGCGTGATAGTGGCCTTGACGACAGTTGAAACGTTGACAGCTTACTCTGGCAGTTCCTCACATACGTCTACGCGCTCTGCCAATTTCCGTTCTCTAGACTTGCAAACACCTTTGGCCTCCGAGACTCTGCCCTGTCTCTCCAGTAACTGGTCATTCAAAGGTGTGTAACAGAGCTTCTTTGCAGCTTTATCACGTTGAAAAGACCCTACAGTCGTCACCTATCCTGGCAATCACAACTGCTCACTTCAGACCTCCGAGAGTCAACCCTCTGATTTATCGCGTCGTTCCCTTCGAAAACAAATCAGAATTATCTATCAAAAGTCCGTGCCGTGTTTCATCGTTGTCTGTACCGGAAACTCATCGTGTCTTTATCCCCGCAGCTCGACTCATCATCCATAGCCATGCGCCTCCTCAACACGTCTACCTACGAGTTGGAAGAGTTTTTCGGCTCAAACATTCCAGAATACGCCATTCTTTCGCATACATGGGAGGAGGAGGAGATTCTGTTCTCGGATCTACGGGACGAATCCAGCCGCCAGAACGCGAAGTTGAAGAAAGGATGGGACAAAGTCTTGGGAGCCTGCGAACGCGCTCTGTACGATGGATTGGAATGGGTTTGGATCGACACCTGTTGTATCGATAAACAGAGTAGTGCCGAATTATCAGAAGCCATTAATTCCATGTTCAGCTATTACAGGGACTCGTTCGTCTGCTATGCATACCTGTCGGACTATCACATTTCCATAACTGGTTTTCCCGACGTTCATAATGCAGGCAGGATTTCGTTGGGAGATTGTCGGTGGTTCACGAGAGGCTGGACGTTGCAGGAACTTCTCGCTCCGTTTGACTTGGTTTTCTTTGATGCCGAATGGGAGGATATGGGGACAAAGTACAGCCTGAGGGAGGCTGTCAGTACGATCACACGAATTCCACCCCACGTCTTCGTCGATAAGGATATAACGTCCTTCAGTATAGCGGCTAGGATGTCGTGGGCCGCAGATCGTCAGACCACTCGGGAGGAAGACCGTGCCTACTCTCTTATGGGGATCTTTGGAGTCAATATGCCACCGCTCTATGGAGAAGGGGGGGCCAAGGCTTTCTTACGTTTACAGGAGGAAATTCTCAAGTACTCCGACGACCATAGCCTCTTTGCATGGCATGCGGCGTTTGATCCTCAGAATCCATATTTCGAGAGTAGAGGACTTTTGGCGGAGTCTCCTTCCGAGTTTAGAGACTCTGGTGATGTCTGCACCTCCACCAAAACTGGGCTCTTGAAGTCTCCCTATTCCATGACCAACAGTGGCTTGCGTATCCATCTTCCGTTACGACGCGCCCCCTCCTTTCCCGAAAAGCCGTCCTTTCTTTTCACTGCCCAATTATGCTGCCAACTCGGAAATAATGCTGACAGTCCAGTCTTTCTCAGTGTCTACTTGGAAAAAGTGGAAGGGGAAGGTTACACTTCTTGGCATCGTTGGCGTCCGCATTGTCTTTTAAAGGATCGTGTGCCTTTCCACGACGACGATGTGAGGGAGATATATGTAAAAGCGATCCAGACCAGCCACGAACACAGGCTTCGGCCAAGTAAAACCCTTTATTCCAAGTCACGAAAACCGCACATCGCTCTCTCTCTGAAGATGCCGTCACTCCAAATTAGACCGAATTCTCGGGAGCCATATTACGACTCAAAGACTGGAAGGTGGTTTATCCACTACTCCTTATACGACACAAACTCCCCCCGATCAACTCACGAGCTGCGTTGTGCTCTTCCTGGTGCCGCGGATCCCATGCTTCTGTATATACGTGACGAGGTGTTTTGGAAGGTACTTGCCAATATCCAAGAGCCGAATAACGAGCTCGCTGAGAGAGAACGACTTCAGCCTTACTTCCGGGATCAAATGCCCCTGTCATTCCACGAGAGGGATGAAAAGGCAATGATTTCTCTACGCAAATTGCTCGTCCAAACCTCTCTAGCAGGCGCTTTATTACCCGCAGTCGAAGTTGGTTGCCGTTTGGAAATCAGGTCCATCCAGAGGGTACAGGAAGCATCCACTGGTGGACAGTCTCATAGATCATTGCAGCAATCAGTGTCTAGAAACGATCCCAAAATACTCGTCATCCCATTCCGCTTACGCTGCTCAGAGCTCTACGGCGTGACGGTTCTGACCACACAGTGGGATTTTGCTTCCAGCCCAAATTGGCCGGCACTCTCTTGGACCACGGAATGTGATTGGCACAGCGACCCTGCACGCAGGTACTACAATGGTGTCTCTCTTACACTGACGAGCAAACCTGCAGCATTATTGTGCATACTTGAAGTCGAAAAAAATACTCAAGCACAAAGATGGGGAGAGGAGAGGCGCATTGCGGTGATTCTGGAGATTGTTCAGATGGTGGTAGTTTGGCATGAGGCGTTCTCAGTCAAGCATCAAGGGGACGACCAGACGCAGATTCTGCGTGAGGCTGAAAGATTTTGGCGAGCTAGGAGGCAGAGTGCTCATCCTGAGACCCGACGAGAGAAGCGCGAGGAGTTTCGGTTATCCAATCTAGAGTTGACAACGCTTAAATACGAGAACTTTCCCGTACTGCAGATAGATACCGTCAAAGAATGGACTTTAGGGCAAGATACAGTGCGGATTGGTTTGGAATACAGTCCATCTCTGAATGAACCGGCATATAATTTGAAGCAGGTAGTGATAGGATAGTTGGTAGTAGTAGGAGAACCATTGTTATTGAGCTTCATGTATCCGTACTTCTCCGAGTTGTAAGTGTGGCAACCTGGGATGAGGTCGCAACCGTGGGCAGAGACATAAAGACAAGATTTACATGGACACTCACCTAAATGTCCCTGCGCATTCCAAGCAGTCGCCTCCGCCTTAGAGTAGTACCAGCGGCCTCCACTTCCTCCTTACTCCGATAGTCTCGTTAATTAGTTCAAGCTCCAGGGGACAGGGAAAGTGAACAGTGTCAAGATATCCACCAAGTCCAGCGTGCTGTTCCATGGTTAGGTCAAGGTTAGGTCCTCCAGTATCCAATGAGTACTAATTAAGAATGCGAGTCTAGGATTTGCTGAGAGGACGCTCACTTGGGGCTCACTTTGTTGTCTAGGTCCTCCAAACGCACACAGCGTTTCCATTTGCTTCAATCATGACTTCAGCTGCTCTATGACAGGTTCATTTTGGGGACAGTTTGAAGGTGTGTAGAAGACCGGTTTACAAGTCGCAATAAGTGCGAGAAAGGCTCGGCGTTTGCTCGGCGTTTTCTCATCCGTACCATGACAGCTGGAATGATAACTTGCATTCTTCTCCAAAGCCTTCACGAGTCGACAAAGTCCTCAACCCGAGTCGCAAGAAATCGTACGGTATAACGGCCTTATCATCTGAGGGCGTGACAAGGAAGGAAACTTTCGTCCAAGGGGTCTCCAAAATGATATGACCAGACCGGACGTTCCTTTTTGGTCATAAGGTCCAGCTTGACCCCCCCCTCCCCCTCTCCTTCCCAAAAATGGTAAGTGATAAGATAAATATGGCTTACAAATCATGAAATCAGATCAATTTTTCCTCCTGGCTACCTCATAGGCCCTCTGCTAACCTACAGATGCTGTGGATTAGTGATATATTCTGTGTGATACCTATCATATTGAGGTAGCAAATCATTTTCTGACAATGTTTGTGATGTGGCACCAGTGGTGACATCACTGATCATAGGAATTACATACCATTTAAAGGTGAGATTTCATTGTTACGGGCCAGAAAGCTCATTACACATGGCTTTTATGGGTCCTGAGTATGTTTTGTGCACTTTCAGATCCAAATGGCTTCATAAAGTATGTCTATACACCCTTCATGTGATGGTGTACCTTTTGGTCATAAGGTCTCTCCAGACCCCCCCTCCCCCCCAAGGTCTGGTCTCAGGTAGACCAACTGAAGACCCCTTGCTTTCGTCGGATCATTCGAAAGAAACATGTTCTCAACGCAAGAAGCCTGCAGCCATGAACAGCTCTCCTTGACACCTTACGGCTGTTCTAGCGTCAAGCCTACACTATTTATAGCTTCACTATTCGACATAAGGCCAGCTTTACCCGGCACCTAATATCGTCGAAAAGCAGTCTCCCCGCGAAACGCGTCTCTGCATCTTACCCTCAATTCTTCAAACTTGTAGGCTTTGAGGTCTCTACACGATTACCCCTTACTTGAAGGTATGTTATACTGTCAATCTACAGTTTTCCAGTGTTAAAATGACATTTCAGTTCTGCACTTGGAGTCCTTCACCTACATCTACGGCACTACTCGCTCCCGTCCTCCCAGACAGGCAAACACTGCTCTTCTCCGAAGGTCTACCCTCTTCCGCACATCTCTTCCTTACATCGATAAGTTACGCTGGTCAGTTGCTACTCGAAGGTGTGTAACAGAGCTTGTCTGTCCCTTTATTTTGTTTGTTAAAAGGACACTGTACTAGCAGGTTTGCTCTCAAACCTTTCCGCCTACTACTACAGTCTTCGCAAGCCGGTATCCCTCAAGTCTATAAGGCTGGCCTTCTGCCGTTATCCTCCTCAAGTACTCATCCTCAAAAGCCGTGTTAGAAGTATCCATCCAAGGTGTGTTGGTGTATATGACGTTCATTAATTCCTGTTCATATCTCATCATGGATTTATCTCTACAGCGCGACTACTCATACATACCCATGCGCCTACTTCATACATCCCGCTACGAACTCAGAGAGTTCTCTGGCCCAGACAACGCCATCCCCGAATACGCCATTCTATCACATACATGGGAGGATGACGAGGTCCTATTCTCGGATTTTCGGTGTCAGTCTAGTCTAGAGAAGGCCAAATCGGAGAAAACGAGAAGCTGGCACAAACTCCTGAAGACATGCGAACGCGCAAAGTATGATGGTCTGGAATGGGTGTGGATAGATACATGCTGCATCAACAAAGAAAGTAGCGCCGAACTCTCTGAGGCTATCAATTCCATGTTCAGATACTACAGCGATGCGTTCGTATGCTATGCATATCTTTCAGACTATCTCATTCGGGAGCACGATTACCCCGACGTGGAACACGGGAACGCCGCTTTCTCAAATTGCCGGTGGTTCACCAGGGGCTGGACGTTGCAGGAGCTCATCGCACCAGACCAAGTCGTCTTTTTTGACGCCGAGTGGAGAGACTTGGGAACAAAGACTGGGATGAAGGAAGCTGTGAGCAGCGTAACTGGAATACCTGTTCAAGTCTTCGAGGATGGTAGTCTTCTGAATACGAGCATAGCAGCCAAAATGTCCTGGGCCGCGGAGCGTCAGACCACTCGGGAGGAAGACTGTGCCTATTCACTCATGGGACTCTTTGCTGTCAACATGCCACCTCTCTACGGTGAAGGGGGAGAGAGGGCATTTATGCACCTGCAGGAGGAGATTATCAAGTATTCGACGGACCAGAGCATCTTTGCTTGGGTACAAGAGGATGTTCCCGGAACTAGTACCAGGCATAGGGGACTGCTTGCTCGCTCTCCTTCCGAGTTCAAAGCCTCCGGCCATGTTCGTGCTATGACAATCCGAAGTGATTTCCCATATTCTCTTACCAATCGAGGCCTACATATCTATCTTCCAATGACGCGTGTCTACGACATCATCACACATGACTCAGATAATGTCTTTGTGGCCTATCTGAACTGTACCGTTGTGACAGCCAGAGGAGTTGAGCACTTGGGTATCTATTTTCGGAAGTTGGACGGACCAGAGAGGTTATACGAGAGGTGGCATCCTGAACGACTTTGGGCAACTCGTCCAAACATTCAGGGGCTCAAGATAAAGGAGATATTTGTGAAGGAATTCCATCCATACCAAGGACGTCAAGGACTTTGGTCCGGAGATAGTAAACGGCTCAGAAATCCAGCGGAGATCTTGTTCACCTGGAAGAAGTCCGCCTCCTCTGTCTGTTCAGACACTTTGCTGGAACTGGACTCCACAGGTCCTGGTACCACAACTGCAGGCCGGCGATACGAACTTTGTTATCGATCCAATCCCGACGAGGAATCCAGGCCCCCGCAGAAACTTGATCTCTTGTTTGCCCATGACTGGAAAGGGCAGCTCTCCCTGAGTTTGCATCATAAAGAAGAAGGAGTTTGGGCTTGGAGAATTTTAGAGAGGATGATGGACGCTTATCGTCTATGTCCTCATTCTCGCGACCAAGTAATCATGCCGCTCAATGAACACGAGTCGCTGTTGGTCCAGGCGCGAAAAGTGCAGCGTCCAGAGCATGTGAAATCTGATTTCCCTGTTGGTTTCCGCTTGGAGTTCTCTACATGTCGGAGAGAAATTTCTTCAAGCTCACTCCACCTGCGTAGGCCCATGATAACATCCTTCCCTCCCCTATACGACAAGTCTATGTACAGCAAATACCTCAGTGCCGCCTTTAAAATAGCATACTACACACTGCGCAAGTAGAGACTGAAGCCGCAGAGATCCGACGAAGGAGAGGCAGAAGTGAAAAATGTGACAGGACGTGACATTTCGCCGCGTCAAGACCTGCCGGTGGTGCCGACTAGCCTTCCATTGAAATTTCCACGCCGAAAAATTTTAGTCTTTTTCACTTCCCGTTCGCTCACCATGCAGAAACATGCCACACTCCAGATCTGTGCTCACAGACAGGCGAATCTGGAAGATATACACACCCTATGACCTAGAATACCAAGCTGAGTATTTTTCTTACCATTACTATATTGTACCGGGAAGCTGGCCACCATAGTGTCTTTTGATAATTCCTCTTGACAACAATGTGCTGTTGCCATGATTATTGTGTCTATGGATAGTGTAGCATCTTTGCTATAAGATATATGAGTATGGGATTTTTACCAATGAAACTGCTGGCTCAGTGAATATTTTCCTGCGACAAGTCGAAATTTGGCTAAAACTGGGAAGCTGGCCACGCGTGAGAATATTTGTAAGCAGCCAGTCCGCGTCACCAACGTCGTCCGTTTCTCGCCCTGTATTCGCGTCGCAGTCCCTCATCTACTTCGCCAGGCACATGTAGCTATACTATAAAGATAAATTGACCTATTTGAAGTGTTTTGGGGTGCCAAAAGGACTTATACTGCTACTCTTTCTTCTCCTTTCCTTCTTACTCCATACCTGCTACTTTGTACCATACCCACTGTAACTCATGCCTACCACTCCGGAATGACATATCAATAGATGGTATTAGTGCTTGAAACAACTACTGAGGCAAACCGCATAGCAAGGTGTGGAAAATAGTCAGTGGTCAGACTCCATTGAGACGGGTGGTAAGTGTAACTTGCAGGACTCCATAAACACTGCAAAGACATGTTGGGACCTTTGGGGTCTTCTTTTATGGCTCTCAAAGCATGCTGCAGTCTTTCATCCTGGCTGAAAGTCAAATCATGGAGAGTATCGAGGTCAAGAGTTGATGTAGGTGGTATTGGGACAAAATGGGGTACAAGGAGCTGAAGCACGAATGTCGATGCTGAGGACACTTTTCAATTGAGAATGCTGTAGAGGAGCACGAAATCATTGTTTATTACATTATTTTGACATTACAAGTTATGCTAAAGGTCAACAAGAAGATGGTGGTATTTTTGGCCAAAACATCCCAAGCCTGACACTGCCAGAGTGAACAGCCTATGAGACAATCCTCATGAATCATGCTCAGGAAGTAAGATTGAAGGTCAAGTTATACACTTGTGAAGCTTTTTGGTCCCTGAAATCAATCACTTCCACCCTAGACCTTGTTTATTCAGCCCTTACACAGAAGGTGTAGGCGAGGAATGGAGCCTGCTCAAGCATCAGGAAAAAACCTTAAAAATGAAAAACATGTGACATCGCACCAAGGAAGATGTCAAAATTGAGACTGTAAAGTTACATTGCGTCCCGAGGTCATCTGGAGTCAGCATGCGAGGGACAAGGTGGTGTGTTCAGCATCTGAGTAGGTAAGCAATCTTCAAGCAAAGATAGATGTATAGTGCGGGCTATTGCACAAAATAGCAGATAGGGTGATTGCTAAAGAAGCCCAGATATAAGGGAGCAAAAGGAGTACAAAATGGACGTAAATGACGCAGAGGAGGAGGAGATACGACGCGATGATCCCATTATGGGTGGCTGCTTACCTAAGGATTTGTGTCATTCCCTTCATTTCATGTCAAAACTTTGCCGATTTCTCAATGTCGGCTACCTCTCTCTGGATGAGCTTTGGTACGTGAACAATGACCACTTAGTTGTCTATTTTCATCCTACAAAACTTATCCAAAGTCTCCTCGTTCTGGAGATATTTACCAAATGGCCAGCTTCCCAGTGTGGCCAGCTTCCCGGTACAATATAGTATCCTTTCGTTTAGCCATTTTTCATTGCTGTCACGCTCGCAGATCCTTCGTTTTTTAGGTATTTCTGGCTTCTGGCAGATGCTCAACATTTGCCTTTCTCATAGAAAGCACATAGTAGTGTAGATATACCCTACAGATAGCTAATACAAGATTTTGACCACCGGAAACGAAGGGACGCAGGAGATACGAAGAGAATTTCTCGATTTTTTCACTTCTGATCGATTTTTCATTTCCGGGCTACCATCAGTACTTTCACATCTCTATATGGGGTATATCGTGTATATGACATATAACTCCAAAAAGTCCGACTTCAGGCTTATACCCATATAGACTCATACATCTTATCTCGCGATGAAGAGATGCGATGTGGCAGGGGTATGTGTACGATGTAGGGAGTGAGGGTAGCGGATTGGAGGGATGAATGGGATCAGGCAATAGGGCTGGAGAAGTCTTGAAGCATTGTCGACGCACAAGTATGAGGGTGTGAAGGAGGAGGAGAATTGGAAGTCTGGTAGGGGTGTAGACCCAATGTGGGGGTACTCTCTGTGGAACCACGGACTTGCAAAGAAGAGGAACAGATTTCTAATCTGTCACCACAACCACTTGGCTATAGCACCGACATTGTGCCACAGGTCCTCGAACCCCTTCAGCAGTTCCCTACTCTCCTCTAGGGCTCCTAGCGGATTGAATGATCCAGCACCTATCCACTGATGAGGCCTTGGATTCAGATGGTGGATGAGCCTCTGGAGGTGCACCCAACTGACAGATATCATCCATCCATCCATAGATCATTGTCAGATCACTGAAGTACATGGGAATGTGTCGTACTTGCCAATTTAGGTCGATTCTCAGGCTTTCCTGAGGTGCTGTATAGTTGGAAAAACTCACCAAAATCCACAGAAAGATCTTTTCGATGCATTAAGTGTCCTGAACACTTTGTTTGGTGTCGCATTTGCATGGGAAAACACTGGCAAAGGGACCAAAGGCATTCTCGTCGTAATATGTGTCAGTAGTGAGTAAATTGATAGTTTTACATGTATAGTACTTGACCTGTAATTAGATGCAGTTAAACAATGAAAAACTACCTTCATAATGTTTCTTTGTACACTCGTAAGTATGTCAGCCACCCATCCACAGATGATCTGGTCATCCGACGATGTGGATTGACATTCTTGAGCATTTCATCTGAGCAGATGGATCCACATCTGAACAGCATTCAATCTGCTAGGAGCCCTACCAGAGTCTCCTCATCGACATTTTCCAGTGTTCTTGTGATGAAGTCTATCACTAAATTGCTCAACAACACTGCTACTAGACTCCCAATCCTCCTCCTTCACTCCTGCGCATTGACAATACCTCAAGACTTCTCCAGCCCCACTTCCCAGTCCCATTCATCCCTCCAATCTGCCATCCTCACTCCCTACACTGTATACACACCTCTGCTGCATCGTCTCTCTTCGTCACAGCCCATATTGTACCAGTGTTTCAGTGTGGTAGACACCCTACCCTGCCTGCGAGGATGATTGGCCCTACTACACTGTTGCTTGCCCTGCAGTTATCCATATATTGGGTCCACATAGTAGCTCCTTGTAGCTAGTACAGTGCAGCATGGAATGAAGTCCTTTTTGTGAAGCCAACTGCTGAAGAATATGTTGAATTGGTGAATTAGTAAGCAGCCATCAACATTAGATTAGATATAGATTAGATAGTAATCTAGTTAGTTATGCTTACTGTACATTAGAAGTTCTTAGATAAGTAGTCACATGTACTATCTAGAACAGTATATAAGGGCTCGTAGATTGCCCTACAACAATAAGGATTTTCCTTAACACTCATCGCTCTTAACCTCTGAACAAACTGCTCTAACAAGCACTTCTACATCCCCAGGTAAGTATGCAGTTGCCGCTACGTATATAGAACATAGCCTGCTCAACAGGTTATGGGCCCCGCAAGCCCTGGACATCGCGCCATCACTGGCAGCTGTCCTAGACTGCGTAATACCTGGTAGCGCCCCTGCGGCTGCTTGAACATCGCCCTCTGTGGCAGAAGTTCTTTACATGCGCCTTCATGGCTGCTGTATGTGCTCAGTAGCGCCTTCATGGCTGCAAGCTAATATAATGCACACCGGGGATAATCACTGTCATAAGCGCGCTAGCTGCAGCTTTTAATTTATTTTCATGGCGCGTCCTTAATGCCACCACTTATCTTGCATATAGGATGTTATGCTGACAGTTGAATTATATCCCCAGATCACATTTGAAATGTCTTCCAGATCAAGTTTTATGTCCACCGTTCCAGAACTCACTGGACCAAACTATACCCTTTGGGCCAGCAAGTCCAAATCTTGGCTCCAATCTCAGGGCATCACCTATGTCCTCAATACCCTCAAACCTGGAGAAATCCAAATCATCGGATCCACATCTCCTGTACCAGCTCCTCCAGCAGCTCCCACTGGAACTACTGGTGGCACTACTGCTGCCGCTGCTGCAGATGAAGAAGAATCTGACGCTGGTAGTGGAGTACCTTCCCCTCACTTCATTGCTGCTGCTAGTGGTAGTGTTGCTGATTGGGAAAAAGATAACAATAAAGCCATGGGTGTCATCAAACTCCACGTCACTCAAGCTATTGGTGCCAAAATCAAAAATATCACCACCGCTAGAGTTATGTGGGACACACTCAAAGATCTCTATGGTAGGCCTGGAGCTGCTGAAATCTTTCAGAACTTCAAACGGGCTATGAACGTTGAGATCCCACATAATGCTCATCCCGGTGCTGCTATTGATCTCATCAAAATGTACCTAACTCGCATCACTAATGCAGGCGACAACACTGAGATCCCCATGTACCTCCAATACATGATCGTTATCAACAAACTCCCTCCTGACATCTATGCCTACATCATCGCCAAGATCACTCAAGACGATATCGACAACTTTGAACATGAGACACTCGATAATCTCCGAACTCATGTCATTAACACCTGGGAGGCTTGTGGCGGAAAGAAACCTCAGTCCGCCAACGCCACCAAAATCACGGCGATTAAATGCAAAGGCAAACCTCCTGTCTTCGAGGAACAGCAGCAGCAGCGCCATAAAGGTGGCAGCAGTGCTTGGAGAGGCAAAGGCTGAGGACGTGGCAACTGGCGAGGCCACGGAAAACGCGCCGGAGAACAAACACGCCAGAAGCAACAAGCCCAGAGTATGGGTCCTATTAAGTTAGGACACTCACACGTCATACATGCGGCAAAGTTCTTCAAGGAAACTCCGACCATCACAGTCACGGAACCCTCTACCAAAGATGTGTGTAAACCCTTCTTTAGCGAGACGGTAAAGCCTTTTGACGGATTTTTCTCATCTGTCCAGAATGCCTTTAAAACTGCTCGTGATAATGGGATTAAGCCAACTGGTGAGCTCCTCAAAGACCTTGAACTAGCACACATGTCTCATTCCGAAGCCTCTACCTCTCTCCCTCATCCCTCTATCATCTCTGATGGTCGTTCTTTCATGGAACGATACTATTGGCAAAACCTTGTCGCCCCCTATCCTCCCGGTTACACTTTCTCTCACACCGACTCCAATCCCGAACACGATGACGACCACTGGTTCGCCATCCGTGATAACAAACCTGTCTCTGACGGTTGGGGTGCTGCCAACTGGGGTACTCCACAGCAAGAGGAGGCGTGGAACAACTTCAGGTGGAAACACGACAAATGCGTGGGAACAGATGACGATGCCGAAATGACTGAGGAACTCGACAGACTGTCAGACAGCCTCGTTTCCAACGCGGGGAGTATGGACTTGGAGGAGTTCGAGAGGGAAAAAGCGGAGTCTACCAAGCGCCTCAGAATGTGGGAGGCCGGTCTCGTCGACATGGGGGACTCCGACAAGGAGAACGTCGACCCCAACCACAAAACGCTTGAGGAGCGTCTTCACATGGTCACCGACGAGATGACCCAAAGGTGGTATTCGGGGGAGTTCGACAGGGAGTACAACGAGGGCCTAGAGGATCTCAATGGGGACCTCGACCAGATGAGCGCCTCCAATTCATCGGGGTGGAGCCAAGCGCGGTCGGTTACCCCATTATTCGAGGAAATCTCCACGTCCCCCAGTGCTTCCAACTCGGGTGCCGACTCGATACCGGACCTCATAACACCACCATCGAGTTCTCTGGATATGGACGTTATATCCCTCGGATCTGACTCCGAGGAGGAGATTATTTCTGAGAGTTGGAATGATGGCGGGTACTACAGGTATGCCACACCCTCTTTCTCTTCCATTGTGAATAGAGTATCTGACACATCTCATACAGTGCAGATGATGAGCCCGGTCGCATGTAAATTATTATCACATGCTTGTAACATATTTATACACACTGCTCCTCTGGGCTCTATTAGCCCCTCTATTTATAATGTACCCAATATATTATGTCCCTGTGGGACTTATTATTCATCTTGTGTGAATTGCAAGGGAAAGAAAACTTTCATTAACCAGAAACATTATGACAACGCCTGGTTACTCGACTCTGGAGCATCTGCACATTACACTTTTGACTTGACTGATTTTGTTGAGTCACATAAAGTAGATCCAATCTCCATTCAAAATGCAAATGGAGTTACAAAAACCAACACCGCTGGTACCGTCATCATACAACAGGGATCTCGCTACTTCAAAGTTGCCCCTGTTTACTACATTGCTGATCTAAATCAACGGTTACTATCACTTGGTACATTTCTACAGTCAGACAGAGTGACAGTCCATGGATCAGACAAAATGATCACGCTAATGAAGCATGACAAAATGACAGATGTAGATGGAAATATTATGCGTCATCACTGGCTGACATTCACCAAACGATCACCAGAAGATACTATTTACTATCTTCCTCACACCAAAACTGAGTTGCCTCCTTGGCAGACGCTATGATTTATGAAATCAACTTCGACTTAGCGCATCAACGCGCTGGTCACCCTCTCGTGATGTTCTCAAACATCTTCGAAAACATACCAACGGCTGGCCTGAATTTAATATTCCATTACAACCACCATTATGCCGCAGATGTCTCGAAGGAAAAACACCACAACGAGTTTATCCACCATCAGAAAGACGGGCGTCGTGTCCCTTTGAATTAATCCATTTGGATCTCAAAGAATTCCCCACTGAATCGTACCACAAATTCAATTATATGATAATCTTTTTGGACAACTTTACTTCTAACGCATGGGCTTTTCTATTAAACAATAAGAAAACACTGGTTCATGTAACTCGCCAATGGTTCGCCATGGTTGAGAACCAATACAAGTCTAAAGTCGAACAATGGATGTCTGATGCAGGGGGAGAATATATCAAAGGTGCCTTCATCAAAATGTTGAAAGACAAAGGCATCAAGATCCTACAAAGCGCACCATACACCCCCCAACAAAATGGTCGTGCTGAGCGCCTTATGCGCACTATCATGGATAAGGCTGAGGCAATGCGCAAACACACGTGTCTTCCTGATAGCTGGTGGGAATTTTGTGTTACACATGCAGTATATTTGTATACGCGCACTCCAATGCAGCGACATGACTGGATAACACCATATGAAGTTCTGGAAAAGAAAAAGCCTCGTATGGACCACTTATGTGTACTTGGCTGCGGAGCATATGTCTATGTTCCAGCGAAAATTCGAAAGAACAAACTCGCTTCCAAAACAGAACTTATGACCTATCTTGGTCCTGCCCCTGGCGGTCATGGTGATCTATTCATGAGGAAAAACAATGCATTATTCACTGCACCACAAGCAGTATTCGACGAAACTTTGTTTCCTCGATGTGACAAAAGCACAACAAGCTCAAAACAACTTCCTATAACGTCGAAAGACGTTCCAAACAATCCTAATGAGGATACTCCTCAAATGTTCGGCAAAGATGAAGACGAGCATTTTTACATACCAACCAACGCACCTTCCAAAAGGAGACCTGATGTTCAGCATGACGATGCTGACAGACAGAGTCTGCAGAGATCGCCACTGGAAACGCCACCTCCGAGATCTGAATCTGAACCTGATACACCACCTCAGCTTCCACAGACACCTCCGAGGCGACCACGGCAATCACTGAATCCACCTCCTGCACCTAGACGAACTCAACGTGACAGGAGAGCACCAAAAACATTTGTACCAGACTCTAATCAAGCCTGGAGACAGGGGAGCACTCGGCCCCCTGGCGTGCGTGCATGCAATGCAGATAAACAGGTCGCAGCTGATAAACGCGACACTGATAGAGCCGCAAGAGAACGTGAGGCATGGCAACAGCTAAACCAGCCACACGGGACTGCAGCTGCAGAATCACAGGATCCCGGTCCTAGTTCTGCAGGACAAAGTGACTCAGGAGACACTGATGAAGGTCTCAGGCCACATTCGTCCACATCAGACGATGAGAATTCTGCATCTAATACAGATGGTAACGATCTTTTAGAAGATCAGGCACAACTATGCCGGGAAGGGGGAGTACAGATGATAAATCTCTTGCTTAATAATGCAATTGACTCTAAATCTCCCCGCGAATGGACACTCCAAGAGATATCGCTCTTACCAGATGAAGAGCAAGAGGAATGGAAAATCGCTTGCTGTGAAGAACTAGAGGTACTTCGCAGGTGCAGAACTTTCCAACTCGTAGATCGTCCTGAGAATAGGAAAGTCATAAAAAACCGATGGGTCTTTGACATCAAGACTGATGGTCGTAAGAAGGCGAGACTCGTCGCTAAAGGTTTCTCACAGATTGAAGGTCTAGACTTCGATCAAGTCTTCTCTCCAGTTGTTTGCTTCGAGACGGTGCACCTTATCTTCGCATTGGCAGCCCTCAATAATTGGCACATCTCAGGTGTCGATGTTCGTAGTGCTTATCTTTATGGCATACTCGAAGAAGAGATCTACATGGAACAACTGGAAGGTTTTATAGAACCTGGAAAAGAACGCAAAGTAATTCAGCTACTTCACACTCTATATGGACTTAAGCAAGCCAGTCTTGCTTGGTGGAAAGGTCTTGACAAGTCCATGGCAGAACTTGGTTTCAAACGAATCAACTCTGATGCCGGAATCTTCGTATATAATCAAAACGGTTACATTGTCATTGCCGTTGTCTACGTTGATGATGCCCTATTCTGTGGAGCAGACAAGCAGCTAGTGCTCAAATTAAAGGCAAAATTTATGAAGAAATGGGAATGCAGGGATCTTGGCGATGCCAAAGAATTTCTTAGGATGAACATCATCAGGAAAGGCAGCAAAATCTATCTCGATCAATGCGCCTACCTTGAAAAGGTACTAGAACGATGTGGTATGCAAAACGCGAAAGCTTCTGCTACTCCATTACCTGCAGGATATTATCCTATAAAAAACAAAGCCCCAGTTGACCCAGTCCTTCGACAGAAATATCAAACTGTCATCGGGTCTCTTCTTTACATCATGTTAGGAACTCGCCCTGACATAGCCTTCGCCGTTACCAAAATGGCACAGCACGCTGCAAACCCTTCAGATGATCATCTAACCAAAGCTCTCTGGATTTGCCGTTACCTTCTCAGTACTCGACACTATGCATTAGTGTATGACGGATCCAAGGAAAAGATCACTGAATCAGATCCATTAGGAACTGGTCTCGCTGCATACACAGACTCTGATTGGGCATCAGACCCAAACGATCATCGATCACATACTGGCTTCTTCCTAACATTGGCACGTGGTACTTTCTATTGGGCCTCTAGAGCTCAAACCACAACCGCGTTAAGCTCTACCGAAGCTGAGTATATGGCACTTAGTGACTGTAGTTGTCAATTCATCTGGATAAAAGCTCTCTTAAAAGAACTTAACATCGAAATGAAAGCTATCAATATCTACGGGGACAATCAAGGATCTATCTTCATCGCATCCAATCCTGTTACAGAACGACGTTCAAAACACATTGCTGTCAAATATCACTTTATTCGTGAACATGTAACAAATGAGAACGTAATAATAAAGTTCATAGAAGGAAGCAATAATCCCGCCGATATGTTTACAAAGAACCTTGGCAAACAAAAATTCGAGAAGTTCAGATCACAACTAGGACTTCAGTTTTATACTAGTTGAGCTTTGGTATAACGTATCATAGAACCTTGGTACAATGTATCTCAAATAACAAAGATGAACCTCGGCTGCTTATAGCACCTTTATGCTTACGCGCACTAACGGTGCAGCTTAGCAAGGGGGAGTGTTGAATTGGCGAATTAGTAAGCAGCCATCAACATTAGATTAGATATAGATTAGATAGTAATCTAGTTAGTTACGCTTACTGTACATTAGAAGTTCTTAGATAAGTAGTCACATGTACTATCTAGAACAGTATATAAGGGCTCGTAGATTGCCCTACAACAATAAGGATTTTCCTTAACACTCATCACTCTTAACTAAACAAACCGCTCTAACAAGCACTTCTACATCCCCAGGTAAGTATGCAGTTGCCGCTATGTATATAGAACATAGCCTGCTCAACAGAATAATCTTTGTGGGTATCTACCTGAGGAATGTACTGCTATGAACTCTGGAAGTACTAAGGATCTATGTAGTACATATTTCTCTCTGTGTAGTGCACTACTTACTCTCACAATATACACACAACACATTCTGTCATGTATCTCATCAATCTGTAGCTTGCAACTTTATTCATTTTTCATGATTTTTTTTTGGCAAGGGGTGGGAGCAGGAAGAGTCGGGGACTGCATGCACACTCGCAACATGCTAAGAATATCCCTGACTCTCTTTCAGAGAGAAGGGCCTTGTGGGGTCAAAACATCCACCATCAAACTCCCACACTTGAGGTCCCCAGTTCGATCCTGGGCTGAACCAATCATTTCTGTTGTTTTCTGCTTCTCCACATCCCAAACGGCGCAATTTTTCAGCACTCATTGATTGCTTACTCTTTTTAATCAAATTTCTATGCATATTTTAGATAGTTTTGTCACCAAAAAGTTCGAATTTATTCAAGTACTGTTTGAGTACCATTACCCTAATCATACCATTTCATCTCAAAAAGGGAGACACCATCATTTTGGGCTTAGTAACTTTGACATTTACTCACACTAATTTCAGTAACCCCTAATTCCAAATGAGGTCTTTACCAATGTATGTATATTATTTATAGCAGGTGTGTATCGCTCGTTTCCTTTTCTACCCCTGTTGTATCCCTACGAATTTTTTGTCAAGTTTGTTTTTTGCACTACTAAAGATGGATAACTGTGAAGGTGAGCTTTGGTGTATATCTGTGCTCATCTAATGTTGTTGATTGTTACTCTGTTGTGTTAGATGCCATGGTTTTGGTGTCAGATAGGGCTGCTTCTTTGGTGTCGAGAACTTTTCAAAAGTGCAAAAGTGTTAACACAATGTGCATATTAAAACAGGGTTCATCTAGTGCTGAATAAGCATATATAAAACAAACATAAGCAGCAACATCATGAAGAAATGAATTGATAGATATGCAAGAGTATGCAAGCGTAGTAAGATATTCTTGATTTAGAGAGTTGGGGACTGCATGTGCACTTGCAACACGCTAGAATAAATTCATTCATTCACGCTGAACCAGTCCATGGTTCCACAGAGAGCACCCTCACATCAGGGAACCCTTTTCTGGCATGGCATAGGTCATTGACAGCCTCTACCTCACAAATAAAGGTACATCGTGACTACTGTCTTGATGCTGACATGCTTGGTGTACAGACTGTCAAGTTTCATCAAGTTTGACAAGGTCTCATATCTGAGACCTCCATAAGATGTCCTTCTCAGTGTTGTCAACACACCTCTGGTCCATCTGGGAGGCTCTCAACCCTCATCACACCCCCTCCTGTTCATCATGTACCTGTCATTTCATGCTGCCACCATCAAATCCCAGTGCTGAGCAGCTCAACAACATCTCCCAGTCTCCCAAACCTTTGCTGCTGCCATCAAATCCCAGTGATGAGCAGCTCAACAACATCTCCCAGTCTCCCAAACCTTCTCCTTTGCACCCCTGCACTCAACATGCACTCAAATATCACCATCTTTCTCTTCATTCTTCTCCCACATCTGTCCAGCTTGCTTTCCTGACATCCTCCAATGCACACACAACTCACACATTGTCTCTGTGTTGCCTCTCCCCATTGTCACTGCAGATGCAGATGACTCATGGCAGTGAGGTAAGCAAGTCGGTTATCGGAACCTGCAGCCGTCTCCTATTCCAAGTTCTGCAAGTCTAGGCCATCAAAAACAGTCTAGGATGACTGGACTGCAGGGGGGCATACGCTCATCTGCAGGGCTTTCATGATTGGCTTGCTTGGTGCCTACATCCTTCAGCACTGCTCTATCTCCTTCCCCCTTCCCCCTTCCTCCATCCCTCTTGACCTGACTTCTTTGGCTCCTTCTGTGTTTCCCAGTTTCCCTGTGATGGCCTCTGTAGTATACTTATCTCTACTTTGCTTTGTAATTATCTATCTATGCCCTGTGATTGCTTGCACCTTCCAACACAATCTCCCTAGGACCTCCAGCACTTTGTTTGAGGTAGACACCCTACCCTGCTGGTCAGGACGATTGGCCCTACTGAGCCTTTGCTTGCTGTTCTAGATCCAGCAAGTGGATCCACAGATAGCTACCTGCCATGTATTGTAGCTATACAGGGCGTGTATAAATCTCTCTCTCTCCAATCTATCTATCTATTGTGGTGACCAAGACATCTGGTCTGAAAGGGTGTGGGTTCAAATCCCACTCTCATCATAGGAAGTTGGGATCCTACATCTTTTTGACCTTCCCTTCCCTCCTGGCCTCATGCACAAAATTCCAGAAACTTCAAATGGTGATCCTGTTTCACTAATGTCTGCCCATCAGCCAAATGTTCCCCCTTTTTTTTCCAGGATCCTTATGACCTTGTTTTTGGTGGCCCGTACTTGTGGCTTTGCGCAAGAGCATTCAACTCTCGGGTAAATTTCACTGTCCAGGACTTTAGATTAACATTTCCTTAGTCATTCTATCTGGCTACTGTCTCACTATCCTTCGTGCTTGGCGACTGTATTTTCATTTGTTGCTACTAGCTCAAAAAAATAATCCGTCGTGCATGAGTATTCAGTCTCAGATAACAATGACAACTCTCGAGCGACGAGTTCTAGAACCAGGCAAGTAACTCGTGAGTTGAAGAGAGCTTTCAGTCAGCAAGATGCGAACCATATGCATTACCATCGGTACTTACTACTACTTGCTTCCTAAGTCAGACAAAAACTCGGTGCTGGATTGTCCGTCCTGCTTACTCAAGTGTGTAATTGGACTGCCAGTTACCTCCGATCGAAACAGACAATCGTTCTAAACTATTCAAGTTACAGAAGACCCCGGTGGCGTCGTGGAGGAGGGTGAGAAGCAACTCTCACGCTTTTTGAAGTGGTCAATTTCCCGTCGACACAGAAACGCTCGGTGGTTTGGTGGACAGTGAGAGGATGCTCTCACGGATTCTGTCGTCTATGCTTTTCTTCCTAATCTCAGATGACTATGTTTTTCGAGATGATAGCAATCGTATTGAACTGGCATGGTTTTTAAAAAGCTTCTTGAATTTTCCTGGCTCGATATCAACATCCACTTCAAGTTCCTGCGTTTTATCGAAAGCTCAATCTTCTAGTATCACCCATGTCATCCACCCTCAACTTGACAGCCAGTAAGCACGCTGCACAGCACGGAAAGGTCGACCTATCCAAGATGCCTAAGATGATGGAGATGTCTGCTACCTCTATTACTGAGCAAGTTCTTGCCATCAATAATGCTAATTGTGCGTCATGGATCCTTCTTTCATGTATGGAGCTCTCGCTGACTTAGGAAACCTATAGGCTCCGATGAACGAATGAAATTCGTCTTTGAGCGTTTGGTACGTTTATCTGCTTCAATGTTTTCCAATCGTTTCCTATGTCCTTCGCCCACAGGTCCAGCATCTCCATGACTTCGTTCGCGAGACGTTCATTACGACTGAAGAATGGGTCACTGCAATCAAATTCCTGACAGAAGCCGGCCAAACATCTACAGACCACGGTCAAGAATCGGTGATGCTCTTGGGTATCCTCGGCGTACCTGCCTTGATCGACACGATGAATAACGCAAAACCTCCAAAGGCCACAGAGGCAGCGGTTCTTGGTCCCTTCTTTATTGACGATGCTCATGATCGTGAGTGATTTATCTTGGATTTCTTCGTCGTACTAGTAGAGGGCTTTTGAATTTATCCAAACGTTTGATGACCGTGATCCTGACTTCTTCCTTCCCCATTCATTCTTTACGGCAGTCGCACATGGCGATTCGATTGCTTCTGAAGGCAAAGGCGAGTACATGTATGTTCACGGCAAAGTTGCCGATACCAAGGGCAACCCAGTTGCCAATGCGCTTATCAACGCCTGGGAAGCGGACGAAACTGGCTCGTACGACGCTCAGTATGAAGTTAGAGATGGACCTGAGTGCCGTGGTCGATTGAGGACAAACAAAGATGGAAAGTACGCTTTTAGGGCTGTTGTGTGAGTTTAATCTCAGGCTTAATCTTCAAGCCTCAATCATTTGTCCACTGTTGTGCTTATTCGTCTCCATTCGATTCTCGCAGCCCAGTATCCTACCCAGTCCCCGCAGAGGGTACTGTGGGCAAGCTTTTGGATACACTTGGGAGACACCCGTTCCGACCAGCCCATCTCCATCTGCGAGTCGAAGCGCCTGGATATGAGAAATTGATCACGCAGTTGTATATCAACGGGGACCCTTACCTCACGAGTGATACGGCGTTTGGTGTGAAGAGCTCTTTGATTGTGGTAAGTGCTTAGGATGCAAACCAACGATTGTGATATGGCTCACCTCACTTCATGTTTTGCAGGACCTGAAACCAGTCAACGATCCAAAGCTCTCAGCGAAACGTGGCTTCGGGAATCCTGACAAAGTTCATATGGAGCTCGAAAGAGACATTATACTTGCGACGCCTGAAGAAGGTGCTGCAGCCAGAAAGAAATTGCATGAAGATATGCTGAAGTCGATGAAGACGGGATTGAAACGCTGAGACTCAGTGACGCTGATCAATAATCAAATGCTAAGTAGTGCTGCTCCTGCTAGTACATATCCCTTGCTGTTTTTCTTGAAGAATATCACATGAACTTTGATCAGATATTCGTGAAAAAATCATCGAAGGTTGGATGGGATTTGGAGCTGGAGTTGAGCTAGCGAAGTTTCATTGGTCGGAATGCTCTATGCCCCTGGAGTCAGAAGTGCTCAAATTGAATACATTGTTGTGTAAGTGGTGCGACTTCGAGAATGCAAGGATTCTCACGACCACAACTTGGTTCATTACGCCCACCATCTTCTCGTATTCTCAACCGTGATTTGCCGTTCCGGTTTGGCATCCGGGTAACTTGCTCAGGAATTGCCCCTACAGTCACAATGCCCCCATATGCTGCCCCGTCAACAACCTTTAATCCGACGAAGGATTTTCCGAGCAAGTTAAAGGGAAAAGTTGTACTAGTGACTGGTTCTAGGTGATTACTGGACTCTCTTCCTCATGCTTCATGAGTTTATTTCTCCTCACTCTCAGTAGTGGCATAGGTTTTGCCAGTTTGCAACATTTCTCCAGAATGGGAGCCAAGGTCAGCGTTCAAATATCGCCGTCTGTCAGCGAAAATATCAAAGTCTTATCTCTAATAAGGTATACATGGCTGTTCCTGACGAGGAGAGAACAAGTGAAGCGCTTGAATGCGTCGAGAAAGAAGGGAGGGAGCCTGGATGCGGGGAAGTGATTTGGCATGAACTTGACCTTAAAGATCCTCGAACGGCGAAGTCGTCTGCTCTCCGTTTCATGGAGAAGGAAGAGAAATTAGATGTGTTGAGTACGCTTTATCTTTTTGCGAGGGGCATTGATCATGCTGGATGCTGATTTGACCTACACGCAGTCAATAATGCAGCGTTGTTCGTTCCGTCCTTTCCCAGTTCTTCCCAGCTTCCAGCCTCATACTAGTTTCTTGTTGATTCTCCAGGATCTCAGATAATGGAAAGCCGCAGCTGAATGCTGACGGTGTACAAGACAATATGGCAATCAAGTAAATTTTTACTATACGCCCTACGCTTAGAGATACTGACGACTCGAAGCTACCTGGGACCACTCGTGTTTACACAGACCCTTCTGCCGCTACTGGAGAAGACCGCAATAAACGGAGATGATGTTCGAATTGTGAATGTGAGCCTATTCTGCAGATATCTGGCATTTTTACACTTATCCAGGCGTCAACAGGTCGGTTCCGCGGGGCACAAAGATGTTACCTATCTGGATTATAGCTCAAAGGATGCGTGGAATTATAAGTTTCGATTTACCTTACTTCCCACCCTTTCACGGTACAGTAAGTGCAGCTCTTCACTACTCTGGTCAGTTCATTCTAGTTACACGGACTTCACAGCGTACTCCAAGCTAGCTGTACACTTGTGGACGAATCATCTCAAGAAGCGCCTCGCTGCAAATGACTCAAAAGTGATGGTATTAGTGGTACATCCTGGCGCTATTCTCAGTGTGAGTACTTTACCAGCTGTTGGCCCTTGCGTTTCAACTCACATTGATTGGTCGCAGGATGGTGCCATCCGTAACCTTCAAACCCTCCCATTCCCGTCTTTCTGGATATGGCTTTTGGGGAAGTTTATGTATCCACAGGAGCAAGGCGCCTTTACAACAGTGTTTGCGGCATGCGCACCAAGAGATGACCCTCACATAGCAGCACCCGGAACGTACATTTGTCCGCCAAATGTAGCGGATCCGCAAGGCAAGGCAGCCTTGGACGAGAGTAAGCAGGTAGAACTGTTCGAATTTACCAGAAACCTTTTGGATGAGATAGGCGTGGAAGTGACATTCTGAAGGACTCAGCGGGTTATCCCTGACCTTGCTCAATATGCCCTACAACTTGACTAGTACTGTACTCATCGATAAACCGGAGGTATTATTGTAGATACTACAACGTAAATGATACAGAAAGCAGAGCGAAAACAATTGTCAGTGTGCTGGATCCGCCGTAACGAACATCTCCAGCTCTCCCCGCTCCCGACCCTCCCTTTTCATCTTCTCATAACATTCCAGCGTCACACTGGCCACCAACGCTGGTACACAGTTCTGCTCCCTCACCCAGTAGTTGATCATCTCAGGGAGGCCCTGCAGTCCAGAATTCTCCGATACCGCAGACAGAACATATGGCTTCGCCTGCCCCGGCTTCCATGTTCCCCTGTCTACTGGCTTGAATATCAGCTGCGTACCCAAATCGAACATCGACGTCACCCGCAGGGTTCCGTCTTGAGACCATGCGGTCTTGAGCCCAAGAACTACGGAAAGACATGCATTAAATTCTGCTGTCTTGCCACGGAAAATCTCCAAAAGCCTCTGGCGACCCTTCTCAGATCGCTCGAGACGGGCTGTAAGGTCTTCGTTCTGGGTGATATATGCATCCAGACTTGAACGTGGAACAAGAGCTTCTGCATTTTCGGCAGCACCTTCAGCACTAGCTGAGGCTGTATCCGAGATCACTGTACCCCCGGACTGCTTCACTCTCTGCTCCAACTCCTCAACCCTCTTCATCAGGCCCTCATTCTGCTTCTTCAACGCATCCATAACCGACTTTATGGATCCAAAGTACTGGTCTGCCGGATTATCTGCCATCTGAAGGACTCGTACATTGGGTGGTACATGTCTTCCACCAGCAATTTCTCCACCAAGCTCAAACAGCTGCTGTTCCAAGTCTTCGATCTTCTTCAAATGGTCTTCTACCTGCTTTTCAGCAGCCGCTAAAGCAGATTGTGCAGACTCTTTCGCGTTAGTCTCAGTGGTGAGGGATTCCTGGAGGGATTGAAGAGTGGGAGAGGATGAAGATTCGTAAGGGGAGAGACGTTTTGTGAGGTGAGCGTTCTCTTGGGTGAGGCGCTGAAGTTCTGCGACAGCCTTATCGAGTTTGGACTGAAGAGTGTCGAGTTGGGACCGAAGGTTGGAGTTGGCGGTTTTACTTTCCGCATACATCGCCTCAAGTTCATTGAGTCGCGAGAGCCTGGCAGAAGTAACTTCGTCCAAGACGGGGGCGGAGGAAGAAGCAGTGGTGCGTTTAGCTTTTTCATCAGCTTGGTATTGTGCCTGAAAATAGAGATCAAAATCCAAGTTAGTGAAGACCATAAGAAATAAAGGGGGAAAGCGAAGACAAGGGAAAGGCGCTGAACTCACCAATACTTGGTTCACGAAAGCCAACTCCCCCTTAGCCCCTTTCACTTCGTCCTCCATTGTCCTCAGTCTCATCTTCAACCCCAAGTTTTCTTCTCGCATCTTAGACCTGCCTTTCCCATCGTCGTCGTCTATCAAATCATCTTCCCCAACCTTCTCTCTCAACTCTTTCACCTCTCCCTCTAGCCTCTCGCATTTCCTCTTCATACCCAGCAGCGCTGCCTTGGTTTCTCCATGCTCATCCACCAGTTTCGCGTGTTCAAGGCGAAGAGCGAGAAGGTCAGCGGTAGTATGAATGGACGGTGGGTCTTCATACACTTCTTCGTCTTCTACAGGTGCTTCAGAGGTACCTCTGTCGTACACATCCTCGTCTTGACCACCAGAAGACTGAAGTTCATCCACTTCATCCTGCTCATTCTCTTCCAAGACAGACGCCATACTCCTGCTCATTGCCATATCCGAGCTAGACCCTGGTCCAGAGCCAAATATCGAACTTGCAACACCACCCAAGGCTGACGTTGAAGCTGGCATGGCACCACCACCTCCCCCTCTCGGTGTCGAAGTCGTCAACTCATCAAGAGTCATCTCTTCCCCATCCCTTTGCTGTCTCGTTCCCTCTCTAGGTTCATTCAACACAGAACCCGCACCAAAGCCAAAGCCAAAGCCAGCCCCACCTCTACCCTTCAAAGGCGTCTCAACCATACTCCTCCCCTTCTTACTCTTCATCGACCTCGACATTAAGGAACCTGGTTGGGTACGAGTTGTCGTGGGTGTGATGATGTTTCGCTTTGAGGTGGAGGCTATGTTTGTGGAAGGGGGTGCAATGCGTCTTGGAGCAGGAGTTATCATTCCTGCAGACATGTCGGCGTGAGTGGGACCTAAAGTAGCTGAGCCTCTGATTGAGCCGCCGCGTACAGAACCACGTAACGAGTTTGTGCTTATTTCCAGTACAGTTCTGTAGGTGTCCAGGCAGGAAAGGTTGAGAGGTGACCGTGGATCGTTGAGGATGGATTGGGTATCGTTGTAAAAAGGTGGTGGTGGTGGTGGTAGCAAGAATATCGAGGGTGCAAAGGGTACAGAACAGTCGGTGAATAACCGTTGTTGCGTTGTGTTTAGGCCGTCGAGTAATATATGTGCATTCAGTAGCAGACCCACGAGGAGGTGACGAACGCGCAACGCAAAAGAATACCAGAGGCGATAATAGTGGAGGTCGGCAGCAGGAGTCGAAAGATTATGAAAAGAAAAAGATATAGTCAGTAATCAACAATCAACGACGAAGAGAAGAAAACGAGGGCACACGTAGAAAAAAGGAAGATGCAATGTGACAAATATGATAGAAATGTTAGAAATAGAAAAACGGAAAAGACGAGAACCAGAACCAGAACCAGAACCAGAGGAGAAAATGACAGTTAAGCCATTCGTAGTAACATCCGAACACTTGCTAGTAAACCTCGGATGGCTCTTTGTCCAGAGTGTGGCAAAGACAAAGGAGAGGATGAATGCAAGATGAACAAATAGAAGAAAGGCGAAGAAAGACCAAGTAAAGGCAATAGACAATCATGTCACTCTCGAGCCAGACCAAGAAAAACTCGAGAAAAATAGAAATAGGCGTATACACGTGTGTGCATGGGTGTGACGAGATGGAACTGCAAAGGCAGATGACAAAAAGCACAGGATGGAACGAAAAAAAGTTCGTCCTTGGAAGAAAGCAGAGAGCTGCTAAAGACCCAGACAGCAGGATTGGGACATCTGCTGAAGACAGTGGAAAGAAAAAAGCCGTATGGAAAATTGTAGACCCAAACCACAGAGAATATGGCATGGGGAGAAAGGTCGAGAAACGAAAAAGGATGTCAAAAAGGTAAAATAAAAAACCTAGGATTATGAGCCCAAGAGACGAAGATGCGAGTCCTTTAGGCAGGAAACGAGAAAGACAGGGTCTAGAAGCCCAAACCGACCCTATCTAGACCGCGTCCAATCAACGAAGAAAGGTAAATGGGCATATGGATACGGATGACAGGAATGAATGACATGCATAGGATGGTCTGGTGTCCAGGCGTTGTGGTATGGTTCCAAGGGGTGGAACAGAAGGGAGAAAGTCCAGAAAGAACAAAGAAAAAAGTAGAAGAAAAAAATAGAGTAGGGGGAAGGGAAGGGAAGGAAAAGAAAACAAGACTGAAAGGAACAAGAAACAAAAAAGGAAGAAAGAGAACCCACCTCTCGCCCTCCCTAATTAACCTCTCGACGTCCTCTTCCTTTCTCTTCAACTTGACTTCCAAACTTCTGTTTTCCTCCCGTAGCACCCCGATTTCGTTCCATAGGCCGGGAGTGTCGCCATATCTGTGGAATAGATTAAGTCAGAGACGGGTACGAGAGGAAGATAAGAATAAGAAATAGAAAACGAGGATAAAGAACAAGTGAAATGAAAACCCACCTCTCCTTCAACGTCTGGTTCTCCGACTTCAGAATCGCCATATCAGCTCGCAAATTCGTGATCGTCGACTCCAGTGAGCGAAGAGAGGATGCTTGATGTGTGAGCTCCGACCTATATATCTCTTGGGCATTCACGGTTTCCTCTCCTGGTGATGTACCATTGGCGTTGGCATTGACACTGGCGTCCAAACTCGTCGAATGCCCAGAGAACTCCCTCTCCTCCTCCTCTCTCTGTCGTTCCAACTGTCTCTCCTTCTCTTTCCTCCTAAACTCCTCCACCTCGTTCTCCAGCTGTCGGCTTAGATTCTTCCAAGCGTCCAACTCCTTCCTCAAACTCTCAATAACCCCCGCTTTGTTCCTTCTCTCCCTTTCCACCACTTCCAACTTTTCCAAACAATCCCTCTTCTCCATCTCCTCTTTCACTTTCGCCTCTCTAAACAGCTTCACCTTCTCCTGCAAAATCCTAACCTCTTCGTCTGATCTCCTTTTTTCTTCCTCATGAACCGTGGCTTGAGTAGCATTCAAATCGGAGTAGTGCCGACGGTCGAGTTCGAGTTGGGAGATGTAGGCTTCTTTTTCGGAAAGGGTCTTTTGGCACGAGGTTAAACGCGTTTTGGTCGTGGCGAGTTCGCGCTCGAGAGAGGCAGCGGAGAGGGTGGTATTGAGGTGGCGTTTGGATTGGAGGAGGTTTTCTGTTTTGTTTTGGTTGGAGGAGGGTTTGTTGAGAGTCAGAAAATGAGGGTAAAATGAGGAAAGAAAAATAAGACTCACCCTCCAACTCGGCCTGTACCGAATCTCGCTTCAGCCCAAGGGTACTACCAGTGCGATATCCTGACCTCATACTCAAGCTCGACGATGGTCTAGAGAAGCTAGACCCGCTATCGTTGGGACTGGCATTGACTCCTCCTGCAGCAGACTTGGATGCAGAACTCCGCGCAGTTCCAATACTCCCACTGTTCGTTCTTTCTAGGATAGACCTAGGCCTTAATGTTGTTGTCAAGTCCTTTTCGGTCGGGTTTCCGTTCATTTTCGTTGACATTGACTGGGCAGGAGGGGCTTTCCTTTGTTCTCGTTTCTCCGTGCCTTGTGCTTGTTTTTGCGCGTCCCTCGATGTGAGTTGAGCTGAGTCGTGTCGCTAGACCCCTTGCTCGTTGGAGAGTAGGAGGAGGGAGGAGGTGAAGGGTACGCGTAGGACGTGTACCAACAATGTACCAAGGCAAATGTGGGCGGAGGGATTGGGAAATAACAAGGACAAATATTGATAACAATATGAACAGTATTTCTGCAAGTTCAATATGTCGGCGCTATAGCCAAGTGGTTACGGCGACAGATTAGAAATCTGTTCCTCTTTGAGGGCGCAGGTTCGAATCCTGCTGGCGTCGCTCATCAGAGCGAGGATAATTTTCTTCTGATTTTTGCTGATTCTTTTCCTTGACACTGAAGAACCGCCAATCTCTCTCTGTGCCTGCGCTTGTCTTACTAAACTTTCTACCCACAGATTCCAATCCTCACAGTCGAAAAAAATTGCGGCTTTTCGGATAATTTCAGAGATTTTACTGATCCCAGGATAACCGTTGAAAACGTCAGCCTTGCCTTTGCCTGAACCGTTGGTAGTGGGTCATTGCGGTCTTTACCTCACCTCCCTCGTCGGTATCATCGTTGTCTGCCGTTCAAAGTTCTGTCGCGCCCCCGCCACAGTCCTTGACTCTGCTGTCAGAAAAGAGGAGCTTTTGCATATGCTCGTGTCTACGTCTTCGAACGAACTTCAACTTCCCGCGTCAAATTTTTGCTAATGGTCATGTCACGGCAAGGAGTGCATATTTGGACGATGAGAATAAATCTCGGGTTTTTGCCCGGGGACGGAGCTACTCCATATAGAAGTTCAGCTTAAAAACGGTCCCATATGGAGTATTCCAGCCGCTGTGGAAATATTCGAGATTTACTCCAGTTCAAAAATGCCCGACAAAAATGCACTCATTCCGCCGTATGCTTCGTGGACATTGGCAACGCCACTGACGACTGCCGCACTGACTTGGCATTGACGCTAAGTAACTCTTGCTCCGATCATCTGTACTCATCACTGTTCTAGTTCGTAACAAGGTGGGTGGCTTCGACCGGATGAAAATAGCAAAGAAAGTCGACGTTGGGAAGGGTCGCTTTTCGAATCATAAATTGACAATCTGTCTCTGAGTGAATCCTAGACTGGTATGTAGCCATGGAACGCTCACAACAAACGATTCGACAAGTCTCAACAGCGGCAGCTTCCCGTCAAAAACCAAGAATAATTACTTGTACACTTGGCCTGTACTAAAGAGATCCGAACTAATCGCCATTGATGTTCCCAATTACTATCGCGGGAGTGCCACCCCTGCGAGATACCTATTCTCCATCGAGTAATGCCAAAGACACTTACAACTTCAACAGACTTGTTGTACTCGTACATCTTTGTGAAGACTCTGATGGAAAGGGTAGTAGTACTAATGTACAGGCTGTGGTTGTTCCTAACTACAATTGCTGCCACCCCCGCGAGATACCTATTCTCCATCGAGTAATGCCAGAGACACTTACAACTTCAAGAGACTTGTTGTACTCGTACATCTTTGTGAAGACTCTGATGGAAAGGTTAGTAGTACTAATGTACAGGCTGTAACTGTTCCTAGCTACAATTGCTGCCACCCCCGCGAGATACCTATTCTCCATCGAGTAATGCCAGAGACACTTACAACTTCAAGAGACTTGTTGTACTCGTACATCTTTGCGAAGACTCTGATGGAAAGGACTAGTGGCATGATCGATCCTGTTGCTGTACCTGGAAAATTTTCAGGACTTAATCATGATTCATCGCTAGACCCTATGTAAGTGCCGAGGAACCCACACTACGCAGCGATTCACTAGGAAGTAAGAACACTCCAGACGGTGAGCTCTCATCTCGCCCTAAGTACGGCGTCTAAGAAGGATCAAGACAAATCAAAAGAGATCTGATGCTTCAGATGCTAGCGCATTCGAAGATTTAAGCTATGAACCAAATTTACCACCGCCGACTCCGAATTTCATATTTTTTCCACGGATAGCCAGGGCAGGCGAAGCAAAGCATCTATCCATCAACTTCGGTACTTGCTAATCCTTGAGCTTCTCAAGGTTCTTTGATCCAACTAGCTATCATCCTTCACGACTCACGATTTACAGGTGCTCCCATAGTTTGTAGTAGGATTACTGATGGCTTGATGATGATGCGCTGAAGCCTCACAGCCTGAGCCGCTTCTTTACAGCAGTTGTACGTACGTAGTAACACTTCCAATCCTTATTTCATGATGATCATGATGATCACGGAAAACAGAACCCAGTGCTTCGAATTCCGCGAAGGCCTATCACACGGCTCTCCGCCACCATCAGCATCAAACTTCGGTAATATTTCATCATGGAGTTGGAGCCCGAAAATTTCCTGAGAAATAAAAGAGAAATAAAAAAGAAATACAGCACTTAAACTATACTAGACGGCGATCGATCCTTAGATGACTATGCATTTGAAGTGCATTAAGGTTCTTCATTTTTCATCAAAGGACTTGGAAGTTCCGATCCGTCAAGCTTGATGTCCTCCAGCACTACTAGTGGCAAATGAGAATCGCTTGGCAGATGCGTATGCACTCTCATCCCTGCGATGACCAATGGCAGGCTTACTAGTAGGATACGCATATGATACGACCCCTCGTATCTCAGCTCAACTGGGTTTTCGCCTCTAGTAAACATTCGAAATCCAACAATACGATCATCAAGAGCCCCTGCAGCACCACTGGCAAATATTCAATGCACCGCCAAATGAGTACCTCTAGAGATTTCCAAGTTCGTGTAGTTCGAGTACACCGTCCCACCTTCACCCGAATTAACACTGGAGGTGGGTCCATGTGAAGCCATCCCTTTGGCTGCCGCACCGGAAGCCTCACTCGTTCAATTTAGTTCAATTCAGTTGTGCAGGCTTCTCGTGTTCCCTATGAACCCGCCTCCAGGTACGCCGAAAATACAAAAATATCCGCTCGGCAGAAAGGCGTACAGAAACACATTTTTGTACAGAAAATGTCATCTATCCGTCGAGCGGATATTTTTGTCCTTTCGGCGTGAGAGTAAGGTTAACGTTACTGTTCGACAAATGGTGCCGGTGTACATGGCCAAGTATGGGAGTGGTGAGGTGTGCCACGGTACACTCAGAATCATGGTCAGCATTTGACACTGACAGAAAGATCGTCAAAAAATCTCTAGAGCAACCGGGCACGGGCAGATAATCCTGCCACCGTACTTACCAGGAAATAGCTATAGAGTCTAGAATATACAATTTGATGAAACGATGAGATTATGAGAGTTTGTCAAGGTGTATGTGTTGACGGGTACCTCGATCCTTGAAAGAATCAATGTCAGTGGTACCATGTGGTATCGTGTGGTATAGTGTCAAATACTCAATTTTAAACAGAGACCAGATATTGAAACCCCAGAGCAACAAGACGTCGGGAATACTCGGACTCTTTCCGCCACACCAACCAAATCATAGAAATTTTGAAATTGTGTATGTCGCCTGAGTATGTATAACACATAGTCCCGGCTGGTACCTGGTACCCACATACCAGATTGATTCAACGACTCCCAATCTCGGGTACGCCATTGAGCCACCAACGCAGATCCTCAGGAAGATCTTCATTCAAAAATACCTGGTGACCGATGGGAATGCCTTCAGTACCTGGGGCTTGAGTACTTACACCGTTCTAACCGGCGCCTGCCACCTCTCGGATGAAGTACTCCCAGTGGTACCGGTGTGGTCGTTTTGAATCATGATCAAAATCAGAAAGATCTCCAAAAGCTCCCTGAAAGCTGAAGGTACATAGTTCACAAAAACCTGAGGTCGCCGATGAGCTGTATACAACGTATAGTAAGTACGCACATACGTTGGATACCTAATAAAGTACTTCCATGTCCTTGACATCCGAATACCCTCTCATTCGTCGAGATCCTACATAACCTGCCAAGGAAGTACTTAGCAGGAATGCTGGAATCATTACTTGGTCAGGATATCGATTACTAGACTCCCGAGGATCATGATTATGCTCGAAGCAAGAACTCGGAGGACCTTCAGAATAACAAGTCGCCATACTGACCGATCCTTGTCATAGCTTGCGGGACTTAGACCCAGGACTGGAGAGTCACTGGATTCACAATCTACTAAGGTATTGGCTGGAGCGCGAGCCACAGTGAGGACGGACGATTCGAGTTTGAAACTTGTAACTTACAATAATCGATTGTACTCTCCTACTAATCGAGGGTATTACAATAAATAATAAGTAATCCACCTCTGAGCCAAATTCTTAAGTTCTAAACCCAGCATTCTAAATCTAATTACGAGCCGTCAACACAACTTGCAAAGGTCCCTGCGTAGTAGTAAAGAAATCCTTAATCGTGCCTTCCCAGCCTTCAACGTCGAAACCTTCAGCAAATCGTATATCATACCTATAAAAGAGGGACGACAAAATAGCCAACATCTCCTTTTGAGCGAAACCTCTTCCAACACAACTCGCTTGACCGTACGAAAAGGGGATGAACGCTTCGGATTTGTGTTTAAGGCCAGAAGATTTGTCCGTTGATAGCCAGCGATCTGGAATGTATTCCTCTGGATTGGGGAAGTTGTCTGGGTTTCGATGCAATGAATAGAGTGGTATTACGACTTGAGTGCCCTCTGGAAGGAATCTGAGCAAAGTCTTCAGCATTAGGACGTATATACAAAGACATGAAGTGAACGTCACTTGCTTTCCGGAAATTATTTTGCCACCTGAGCCGTAAGGAACTTCACGGGGTGCGCCTGAGGGAGTGGGAGGGAGTAATCTAAGAGCTTCGGAGCTGGGAGACGAGGATATTCTTTAATGTCGACCTCCCACATATAAAGCCAACCTCGATACTTACATGCAAGCAGAAAGATAGGGAAGCTCCCCGCGCACTTCTGGATTCCTCGAGAAATCATCATCTATCTCCTTCTGCAAAGCCTTGTAGGCAGTGGGTTGTCGCACCACGTAGTATACTACAGCAGAAAGTGCTGCAGAAGTGCTGTCTGTCCCTGCTATGATTGCTAAGATTCCGTCCTCGATGACTTCCATCAAGGAAGGCTGCTCTTTCTCTTTGCCAGCTTCGTCCATCTTTAGCGCGAATAGTAAAATTAGTCCTTCAAAATAACAGGAAGGTTCAAGTGATTCAACTCACGAGGTGATACCAGATATCTTTGGTTGAGCCTCCTTCGTCGATCCTCGACGAAGCGCAATCTCTTGCAAAGTCAAACATACGCTTCTTTGCGTTGATCACGAAGGGGAGGAATCCAAGGATCTTCATGTCCCACACCCATGGCAGCCAAGCCAACGAGTTGACTTTCCTGTTAATATGCAAATCAATCTTTCAAATCTAGCTTCGAAAAAGTTCAGATACTAACGAGGTGAAGTCTATAATAAACTTGAGATAACCGGCTGCGTCGTTCGTTTTGATGACCTCAAACTTCTTACCGAACCTGGAGGGAGATCATACGCATATGAGAGGTATGAAGATTAACGGAGATTGAAACGATACCCACGACATTTCACCCATGATGTCAAATCTAATAAGGAGAGGCCGTCAGTGGAGTCTCAGGATGTGTGCTATGCTGGACTGACGTATAATAAGTGAATTTCTGGGCAATGTTTATCACTGTTCCATCCTTAGCCGCCTGGTCAAAGACATCAAGCAACTCTGCAGCCTGCCCTCTGACGATCTCGTCATAATTGTTTAGGGATTCGGCACTGAATGCTCTGTTCCAACGTTGTCGACGACGGAAATGATCCTGCCCCGTCAAGAATAACAGATTGGGTGGTCGGTCAGACTCTCTTCGAATTGTATAGACTACAGAGAAAATCAAAAATTCAGAGAAGGACCAAGGTGAGGATGAAGTCCTTACATTTACCCCTCGGTAGCCCATTCAGTCCATACACGCCAGAAACCGCATCACTGCCAATGAATGATACCTCATTTGGGCCTGGAAAAGTAAGACGATAAGTTGAGTGTTTCCGCTGATAGAGATATGTATCACGAGTTGCGCACCGGTACGAACTATTGGTCCGTATTGATCATGCCATTCCTTCATCACCCGCTGCAAATTTCCCGTAGTCGCGATATAGAAACTCCATAATTTGGTGACTCGAGCAAAGAACGGTCCAGGCACGTCTGCGAGTGGGTGAAAGGGCGACATTCGATAGAGCAGCACGGAAATGGCCATCGTTAGCAAGAAGATAGTATATGATGTTAATATCGAGATGATTTTGCCATCTTTAACTACGAATGCTAGAATAGCAGGTTGAGGAAGTAACGCTGCGACCACGATACTGACAGTGGTCGAATCTCGTTCATATTTTTTCCAGTACAAGTGGTTGACCTAGAGAATGCGTCAGAAATGTCGAAGAGAACGAGAATGGAAGCCTCACCAAACCCAAGGAAATGCTACCAAGAGCAAGGGAATTGGTCATCGTGGTTCAAAGCAAGCTCGCCCGCAGGTAGATGGTGGCTTTTAAGTAAATGAAGCTTGCATCAGATCTGAGGCACAGCTGGACTGATGATATTGTGGTTCGGGTACGCATCAATCTGTCAAGCCCAACCATGCTACATAGTAACGAGGAATCTTTTTTCAGAAGCTCAAGAGAATACACATCTGCAGGGTTACAACCGCCTTGAGCGCGCTGCGCAACTTGAAGCGGGAAGAATGTCTGCAGATATCTATGTATCATACCTAGGGCAGCGCGGATCCGTAGCGTATAGGGTTAGACTCTGTCGATGAGACGTAGATAACTATCCAGGGTCACCGGTAGCTTGACACACGGCGTGAAACCGTAACAGAACCCAGAGGAGTGAAAGTAGAGCAAGTCGCTTGACTCACGGGATACGACTCACCCGACACGGTAGCTCGGGCAAACATAGCCGGTTACCATATCGGGAAGATGGTAGGAGGCTCTTTGTCTTTAACCATCATCATTGCCCACGAGGGACACACTCCTTGAACCCTTCGGTGCTCTTCTGACGATGTCCACCCAACCTACAGCACGCCTTGATCTTCCTTAGACCATCCTGTCACTCGGCGATACGCGGTCACAGTCTGGTGCCGCTGCGGGGCCGGAACACGCACCGAGTCACATTCTCGTGCCACCTATACACGCTCACTTGGGAACCGAAGAAAAATGTAGATAGTAGATTGTGCGTAACGGTACTGTACATTCTTCAGTCAAGTCATACATCTTCGAAACTTAAGAAATACCATCAAAATCCATTAAAATTGCTAAAATCCTAATTAAAGTTATAATTCACGACGTACCACGGCAGGTCAGGTTTGGCTGAGGTGTACCGGTCTGGGATAAGTTGTTGATGACATAGTTGACGCGCTCGCTACTCCTGTTATCCTCAATGCGTCACAGCATGGAAACGGCGCCACAGCTACGGATAATTCAGAGAAAGCATATCTATTCCTCCCACCCTCGATGATTGGGAAATCTTGCCTGCTAGTGTTCAGTCCCAGTGAAAAGTCCAAAACGCGCCAAACCGAGCCTGATGTAAACCTGATATGCTCAAACCGAGCGAGAACGAGCGAAACCTATCAAGAAGATTATCATATGATTTTTATTCACCCTTCTTTGCCTTCTTCCTCCTTGGTCTTGCCTTTGTCTCTTCTTGCTCTCTTCTTTCCGATCTTCTCCAATTTTTTTTTTTTGCGTGAGAAAATTTCTCTCTTCTTAATCTCATCTCATGTAGCTTTAGTATGCTTTGGACTTCGGAAAATTTCCCCAAAAGAACCGACGCCGACGTCACACATCGTGACCATCCCCAAAGCTTCTCGCTTTCCTCCTTTCCTTACCACCACCATCCCCTCTCATTTCTTTTCTCGTTCCCCCTCCCTCCCCTCCTTCTACTCCCCTCATGTACCCCCACTTCGTTGAGTAGCAAATGGGAAATCTGGTAAGGCGGTTGTCTTTTTACGTCTTTCGCGTCTTTAACACGCGTCGCGTCCCTTTCTAATACAGAACTACCAACAACAACGAACAGCGTAACGGTTTTGGGTCAGCTAAAGGTGTGTGAGTCGAAGTAACTATCCATATCTGGCTACACAAATACTGATTATAGGATGTAGACGGTCGTGTAAGTTGTGATAAACATTTAGGTGAGTAGTTCTCTCTTTTATCATTCCGGCCAGTACATATACTCAACAAGCTTGAAGTGACAGTATCCATGGCAAGGACTCGCTGCAGCATCTTTTCACGCACATGTACCTATATCTCCCGTAGGATAGGTGAGCTGATCTGGTTTCATTTCGTAGTCGGTGTCAAATACAACTTCAAGTCAACGCATAGCTATCAGAAATGGTGTCAGGGTGGGGTATCCAGGTACTAGTACAGGAGGAGCAGCACCAGGAGGGAGAGGACAAAAGGGATATGGCGAGAACGAGCTGTATCGGGTAGGAACGGATATATGTAACAGTAGTACTACAATCCAATACTATGTGTCCAAAATGAGCGAAAACAAGTGTAGACTAAACCGAGCAATCTCGCTCGACCTGGCTCGATCTGGCAATGTATAAATGTCTAAATTTTCGAGCCAAAGAAAGCCAGAACAAGCCCCAGCCAGCCGTTTGCTGCAGCTCGTTCTGGCGCGTTTTGGCTTTGTGGACTTTTCACTGGGCTTTACGACCATCACCTGTACTTCGTACCTTCTTCTTACGCGTCTCAATCCATAGCGTGGCCGCCATTGGTTCGCGTGTGACCGTTAGTGATTTCCGGCGAGCATAGCCGCGTCGGTTTACAACGCGGGACAACCAACTTCACCGCTATCATCCCTGTCTGAAGACAGTCAACCGCTACGAGTGGAGTTTCAAAAAAGCTCCTCGAACTGTCTACTTAGCCCTACCTTCAGCGTCTCTTCTTCATCAGCTGCAACCCCTTCATCAGATGCGTCGACGGAGGCGGTCAGGCTAGCTGTGTCTACACGGCCAGATGTTCGGATGGACTCTGTCTGACCGGATGGCAGTTCTGCCAGATCTAAAATTTTGTTTGGAGCTTGGTTGGAAATTTCTTAAACCCTGTATCAAATTTCATCGGATAGACAAAGTATCGTACTTTTGCTCATACTCAGTCCAGTCTGAGCTCTTGTAGCACCTGGGCGTAAATCCTTCAGAGTTTCCTGAGAAAGAATCTTTCTGAATTTGGTCTATGATGTCATTGCCACGTCCATCAGGCTTTGACGACAGCGAAGGCACGTCTTCGTTGTTTTCCTCGTTCACCTATTTGTTCTGACCGTAAAACTGGGTTGAGAAAGACAAAGAAAGGAATAAAGAGGAGAAGACCTCGAGGCCTCGTTCGCTTCACCATTGGCAGTTTACTGGCGGAGCAGCAGGATGGCAAACGTGTCTGCACAATTTGCTTCCATCGCCGGTCGCGTCCACACACGTGAAACTTTGGCTTTATTTGCTCCATGTTGGATCTCTCGCTCAGACTGTCAACACCGATTCCTCAAGGCCCCAATCCGATCCCTCAATGCCTCAATCCCAGATTCCTCAACGCCATAATTCATTTCTTTGCCATAATCCTGATCCTCGACCTCCCAGTCCTAAGTCCTCAATGCCCTGCAGGATTTGCGTGAGCGGTCAGCTACAGCCTTCAAATCTTCTTTCAAAGCTCTGCCAGACATCCCTCAATACTATGCCGCAAGTGTAGCCTCTCACATTTCGGTGGTTCTTTCGCTGTCTTCAAGACCTCTTCACTGAGCTATCAATTATTCCTTCAAATGCCCGTCAACAATAGTGCCTCAACATCCTCAACATATCAATCCATAAGCTTGCAAACCATCCAAGAGAGTTTCCTACAGTGCCCTCAATCTTACAACTTAAGCATTCCTCCAGATTGGCCCTCTCGTCTCTTGACTCTGACTTTGGATCTCTTTTGCAGTGTTACCTGATGTCCTTCAGTCAAACAGACTTTCATTATATCATTGAGTGGTTTCTGCCTTCTGCGTCGTCCATCTGATAGTTTAGGATGCTCATACTATTTGTACTTGTTCACGCTGTATTTGTTACCGCTATAATATATGCTGTCCTTGTTGTATTCCATATTGGCTAGTATTAGGAAAGCGGAAGGGCTCGGGCAGTCAAGGAACAGATTGGAAAAGAGTGTGGATATGGAGTTGTCATGAAATATCAGGTTGGTACTGGGGTTCAAATATTATAGACCTGGTGCCATTTGACCCCGCGATAGGAATTCTGGATTTCAAACAATGTTACACTTTTTTAAGCCTTGTCTTAACCCTCACGTGTTCAACTAAGTTGGATAGTATTGCCCAGCTGGGTACATGAAATTGAAAACAGGCTATGACATGCATGTGACCGGGAAACTCGGTTAAACATAGCCGGTTAAGCATTTCATCTCCGCCTAAAAATAGACTAAGGTATGTCGAATTTAGTCAACGTATATACTGCCAGTGCAAGCGGTATGTTGAATTCTGCGTGTCATGCCTGCGTGCCTGCATGCCGGTAGTTGTGTGTCTGCGTGTCGGAGTATATCTTGTGATTCCATGTATTTCAGCTCATTATGATCTTTTCGTACCCACTTACAAGACAAAACATATTATTCTGAGTGCAAGGGCCATGAAATAGGTATTAAGGACTCTACTGGAGTTAAGTGCAAGGCAACACATTGCTGATTTTGTATAAAAGATGTCTCTAGATGGGAAATTTATCATTCACCTGTGTTATCTTGAAATCTAGCTTGAAACTGAACACGTAAAGGTAGAACTAGGAATCGCTACGTGACTACTGTGACAGAAGGTGACACTAGAAATACATGTGATAACAAAGGAGAAAACGAGTAGCTGTAAACCAGCAGGTTTACATGCGTGTATGCATCTACTACTCGCTTTTGTCTACATCCTCTCTCAGTCAAAGTGCATCATTTCGCTGCAGTTTCATAAAAACATTGATTATATCATCCACAGGTGTATCTTCTTGAACCAGACATGCTCGTCGGTCTCCTTTCTCATTCGTGCATGTAAACGTAGATTACGTTTACGACACGATCACATGTAGTGACAGTACTATATATACCAGTAGTCACACTGTACTTATTCTTATCTTTTTTCTTTCATCTTCTCAATACAACGTGTTCCAGATTCTAGTCTCATTCCTCCCGCTTAGTGCTCCAGCCGACAACTGGATTACACTTTTTTTGAATCTTTCTGTGCGTTCAGCTGTGAGGCGACGTGCACGTTGTTAAAAAAAGGAATTCCGTGAGTCTCCTCATCGATAAGATCCGTTTATAATCTTCCCTTGCCTACTGTCGTCTCTTTATACTACAACGATGCACCCGCCATTGTATTTTGTCTCGTCTCTGCCACGTCTCTGTCTCGTATTACATCTGCCTCGTCTCGCCTTGCCCAAATGGTCATTTTCACTGTGGGTAGTCTGTCTTGTCCTGTCCTGCCTCGTCTTCATAACTGTCTTGTCCTGTCCTGCCTCGTCTTCATAACTGCCTTGTCCCGTTTGAACGTTATAACATCATAAATGTCTAACGTCGCTGTTTCGTCTGTTTCCAGACCTCGCCATAACAAGAAGGTGGACGCTGCCGAGAACCAAGAAATCATCGATCAAGTAGAAGGATCTGCGACTACGGGTCCTGTCACTAGATCCTCTGCAAACGCCCTGTCGCAGATTGAAGCAGAAACACCCAATTCTGAACTCACCGAACTCACCGACAACTCTACCAAGGTCACTGACGAGTCTACCAAGAGTAATCGTTCTTGTTCCCCATCTGCATCCTCGTCATCATCCTCGTCTTCCTCGTCGTCTTCCTCCTCTAATTCTCTGAGTCTACCCAGCATGTCAACCTCTGCCGCATCCACCAATACTACCTGGTCACCTGGTGGCCCTGGTAAACCACCAAAAGTACACGAGAAACGTCTCTCAGCTCAACAATACGCCAACATCAGGATGTGTATGCTCCGCTTCCTCGGAAGCAGGAAGACACCCTTGACTGACTTCAAGTCCAAGGAAGCTCGAGACCTCTACGCTGAGTGCTTCCAACACCCGGCGAGCATGAACTTTTTCTCAGTCAGGCAGGACGAGCTTCACGCAGGCTCCGCCTCAGACTTCGAGAACGTTTTGCTGCACCACGTCATAGGCGAGGACTGGGAAGAAGATATCGAAGCTCTCATCATATACACAGACTTAGCCAAATTCGAGGACTCTGACTTCAGCGTCATGTACGACACCTTGGTCACCTACAACAACTTGCTGAAGGGTACTGCTAAGCATGTCGACGACAGTCACCTGCAAAGCGTGTTGCACAGTGCGATTGGTCGAGGGTTGCGGGAACACTTGAAGAAGAACAAGGTCTTGGACACGCTGGACTTGAAGTCTTGGGTCAAGACGGTCAAGATCTTGGATGCTGAATATTGTCGTTATGTCTGTCCAGAACAGGACCAACTTCATCGTCTCGAGAGGGCATTCAAGTCGAGTGCTTCTTCCTCTGGTTCCCGTGCAAACAACAACAACCTAGCTCCCGCTGCCAGTGTCTTGTCATCGTCAACATCCCAAGACCATCGTCACATGCCTCGGGCCATGGCTGCCGCTCTAGCTTCCTCTTCATCATCCTTTCCTACTGACCGGGCACCATACATGTCCGAAGTCCATGCATATCCAGGCCAATTGCAGCTTTACCATGATGGACACTTTTGCTTCAAGTGTAGGGTGGCGAATGCGGACCATAGGGCTTCCGAGTGTCCCAACGGTGTAGTTATGCCAGCTCTCACAGTGCCAAACAGACCCTTGACGAAGGATGACATCAACTACGCAACCGAATTGTACAAGAAATACAAGGCCCGAGTTTCTCTGAATGCCTTGTTGAAGAGAACCCCCACTGCTGTCGCTGCTACTGTTCCTCGTTCTGGCTCTAACGCTGTGGTCGACGACATTGACGCCTTTCTTGAACAAGTGGAGGGTGGTTCAAACGTTAACCCAGTTTCTGCAGTCTTCCCCAATGCTCACATGATGTCGGACACGGATTTATACTCCAACACTCATAGTCATTGTCGCTCCATCTCATGGTCTCCTATGCATGTCCCTGGATGCCGGGGTCGTCGTTCATCTAACTACGATGATTACAACACCTCGCCTTCCCCTGATGCACGTAGATGTCGTCGCAGTCCTTCTCCACGTCGTCGTCGTTGTAGCTCCTCCTTGGGCCATGTGTCTCCTGTGGCTGCATTGAAGGATGCCAAGGAGAGTGACAATGAGGAATGGCTCCAAGCAGATGGTACGAGGACTCCAGAGGCTGCTGGACCTGCACCTGAAGTACGACACACGGTAGTAAGTGATGCTCCATTGCGTCTACCTCATTTGAACTTGTGCGCTCTGCTTAATGGGCCCGTGGTCTCTTCTCCTCTTCGTGTCTCATTGCTGCTTGATTCAGGCTCACATATTGTCTTAATCAGGGATGATCTGGCATCTTGTTTAGGCCTCCGTCGCTTCAAGCTACCTCGACCAGAGGTCATTGGTGTCACTACAACTGATTCGTCGTCTCCAATGAGTACAACGACCTTGCATGAATTCGTGAAGTTACATATTACCGATCACTCTAACACTTGGACGTCTCATACAGTCCGAGCAATCGTTTCTCCGTCTCTTTGTTCCCCTATGATTCTTGGACTCCTCTTTCTATCACATAATAAGCTTGCCTTGGACTGTGAAAATCGTACTTGCATTGATAAAGTTTCTGGGATTGATATTTTGAACACGAAGGAGTCTGCAGAGCGACTTGCTTCAGCGTGTCGTGTACCTGACAGACGTAGCCCTAAGCAAAAACGTGTAGACTATTGTAAATTACATTTGGTGGTTGTTAATGAACTGAAGACTTTTCACCGCCAGAATCCTCGCCTTCAGGCTTCTGATTGTGTGCAGTCCGTTGATATTGCAGCAGCAGTCAAGGCACGTCTAGAAGACATGGAGCGGGCTGCTGAATTACAGGCACATTCTGACAAGTTAAAGACGAAGTTTGCGTCTGTCTTTGAAAAGATTCTGCATGTTTCTGAACTGCCGACCGATATACTATGTTCTGTGAAATTGAAGGATGCGAATAAAACTTTCCAAGCCCGTGCGTATTCATCACCTCGAAAGTACAAGGAGGCATGGTCAATGTTGATCCAGGCACACCTTGACTCAGGTCAAATAAGACCCTCTTCCTCGGCTACAATGTCGCCCGCATTTTTGATCCCTAAGGCTGACCCTACTGCTCTCCCCTGCTGGGTGAATGATTACCGGGTACTTAACTCTAATACTGTACCGGATCGTCATCCCTTGCCTCGTATTGAGGATATTCTGGCTGATTGTGGAAAAGGCAAAATCTGGGGGAAAATGGACATGACTGACTCGTTCTTTCAGACTCACTTGGATGAGGAGTCTATTCCCTTGACTGCGGTTAACACACCCCTGGGTCTGTACGAATGGGTGGTTATGCCCATGGGTATTCGAAATGCGCTGGCAATTCACCAGCGTCATGTTGCCACTGCCCTGTGAGAATATATCGGAAAGTTCTGCTATGTATACCTGGACAATATCATCATATGGTCCAAGGATGAGGACGAACATGCCCGACATGTGGAATTAATATTAGAGGCATTAAAGCGTAACAAACTTTATTGTAACTCCAAAAAGTGCAAGTTCTTCCAGACTGAGATTGACTTTTTGGGCCACCATATCTCCCATCGTGGTATCGAGGCACAGAGTGGCAAGTGCAATGCCGTTCTCCATTTCCCACGTCCTCATTCTGCAGCAGCAGTTTGTCAGTTCCTCGGAATGGTGCGATTCATCGTGGGTTACTTGCACAACCTGGCTGAGTACACACACGTCTTGACACCTTTTACCAAGAAGGAATGTAATAAGTCTTTCCGGAATGGACTAGCGATCATGAAAAAGCCTTTGTTCGGATTAAGGAATTGGTAGTAGAACGCGCAGCGTTGACGACGATTGACCACACGAACCCTGGGGACAACAAGATCTTCTTGGTTTGTGATGCCAGCAATTGGCATACAGGCGCTATTCTAGCGTGGGGTCCAGATTTAAAATTGGCAAAACCTGTGGCCTTCGATTTGGCACAGCTCTCGGGTGCTGAGTTGAATTATCCTGTTCATGAGAAGGAATTGCTAGCTATCATACGCACATTGAAGAAATGGCATGCGGACTGCATAGGAATGAAGATCTGCGTGCTCACTGATCATCGCACCTTGACAAATTTTCAGGGACAGAAGGATTTGAGTACGCAACAGATCCGTTGGCAAGAGTTCCTCAGTCAGTACGATCTGGACATTGCGTACTTGCCTGGAGACGAGAACACTGGTGCGGATGCCCTCTCTCAGATCCCGGCTTGCTCTCTACCTGACGAGGCCAAAGATAGCGTTCCGACACGTGTGTTTGAGTTCTGGAAGAGGGCTTCGGCTGTAGCTCCGGTGATGTCGATTTCGGCAGACAAAGGATACCTGGAGAAGATCAAGTCAAGTTACCTGGATGACGAGTTCATAAAGAAACTCAAGAAACTCCCTGCCCTGCCTCCTGGTATTGAAAAGCGTGGTGGTTTATGGTTCGTGTCCAACTGTCTGGTCGTTCCTGCTGGTGGAAACCTATGTAAAACCTTGTACCGGTTGGCACACGATAGTACAGGTCATTTCGGTGGTGATAAGTGTTACACCTTCCTACGTGACTCGTTCTACTGGCCTAATATGAGGAAGAACTTAGTTGGCTCATATGTGCCCTCATGTGCAGAATGTCAGTGAAACAAAGGTTCTACTGCTAAGTCTAACAAGGGTCCCTTACACCCACTACCTGTTCCAGATGGTTGCTTGGAAAGTGTTGCCTTGGATTTCATTGGACCGTTACCTGAGGACAAATGGTTCAATTGCATATTGTCTATGACAGACAGACTTGGGGCAGACCTTCGCATTGTGCCAACTAGAACCGACTCCACCGCTGAAAACTGTGCCTTGTTATTTTTCAATGAATGGTACTGTGAAAATGGCTTGCCCAGTGAGCTAGTGTCAGATCGAGACAAGCTGTTTGTCTCTAAGTTCTGGAAAGCCTTCACGACATTGACAGGTGTCAAATTAAAAATGTCTTCAGCCTTCCATCCAGAGACAGATGGCTTGTCTGAGTGGTCTAACAAGACCATTAACCAATCCTTGCGTTATTACGTGTCACGTCAGCAGAAAGGTTGGGTCAAAGCGCTGCCCAAGGTCAGGTTCGATATAATGAATTCCGAGAACACTAGCACTGGGATGTCCATGTTTCAGCTCAAAACTGGAAGGTCTCTGTGTCTGGTGCCTGCTCTGGTACCACAAACAGGGTCAGTTGAGTTGATTGAAAGTGCCCATGCTCGTGAATTCCTGATCCGAATGGTGGATATTGAACAGGATGCTCGGGATGCCCTGTTTGCAGCCAAGGTTATGCAAGCAATACAGGCAGATAAACACTGTGGCCCCCCTCGCAGCTTCAAGGAAGGGGACATGGTTATGTTGTCAACTGCTAATCAGCGTAGACAGTACACCCAGAGTGGACAACACCGAGTGGCAAAGTTTTTTCCAAGATTCGATGGCCCTTACAAGGTGATCTGTGCCCACCCAGAAACGGACTCATATACCTTGGATCTACATAATATGCCTTCAGTTCTCCCTACATTCTATGTGTCGCAGTTGAAACCTTACAAGCCGAACAACGACATCGAATTCCCTGGTCGTGCACACGATCCACCACCTGATCCTGTGATGATCAATGGCAGACCTGAGCACTTCATAGATCACATAGTCGATTCCCGTCAGAGGGGTCGAGGATGGCAATTTTTGGTTCGTTGGGTCGGAGAGGGCCCCGAGGGTGATCAATGGGTTCCGTTTTCGGAAATCCGCGACTGTACTTGTGTGGACGAATGGGCTGCTCAAGGTGGCGCAGGTCCAGACGAGGTGTTAACGCCGGAAGTGGCGGAGTAGGTATGCGAACGTTCAACAAAATTTTTCCTCCTAACGCCTTCATTTCCCATATCTTATTATCCTTTTTTTTACTGATGTTACCGTGGTATATGCTCTGTTTCGAACTGGGGAGGAGTGTAAACATAGATTACGTTTACGACACGATCACATGTAGTGACAGTACTATATATATACCAGTAGTCACACTGTACCTTATTCTTATCTTTTTTCTTTCATCTTCTCAATACGACGTGTTCCAGATTCTAGTCTCGTTCCTCCCGCTTAGTGCTCCAGCCGACAACTGGATTACAGTGCGCTTCCCAAGACTGACTTTGATTTTTCCGTTCAAAGCATCTTTCTTGAATTCATGGTGCACCCCTGCGACTGAATATGTAGATGGATAAGGTGTAAGTGTCTTTATGATTGGCGGTGTAGATAGTTATTGTACCCATAACATGTACAAGCATCTAGCGCAGAGGATCCATAACGTCATTCATACCAGTTGTACTCACCACCTCCGTGACAACCTGGGCCCGTATTCTTGGTACATCTCGAAGTCTTCTCAGCGCTACACGATGACAAGGTTCCACGTGCTGGGTGGTATGTACATAGACACAGTACGACATTGGGCGTAAGTACTCATGTCGTCCTCATACACATACTAACAGTGCTTTTATGATTGGGTGCCTACTAAGTCTCCTAGCACTGGAGGGAAGTCTTCCTGAAATTGAGATACTACCTCCCATCAGAATGCTACCACTTGAAAATGATTGTCAGTCCGTCGCTTCGTCGCCGTAGAATGGAACGGAGATCGTTTCCCCGACAGTCAGAAGTTTAGCTCTCAAAATACGGAAGTGCTTCAGCAACTCGGTCAGAACGACTCAAAATTCAATGGCGAGCGGTACACACACCAGTGGTGACCAAGGCCTTGCCACTGCCAAGGATTTTCGGAAAAATATGGAGGCGATGTAGACGTTGTGTTACTTGGCAATCACGTAGCGCTCACACAGCGCTCAGGGATAGGATAGTGTGCCCTAGGCAGACTATAGGCTCGGCACCCTCGCTAATTTAGGATAGGACAGACCGGCCTTACGGACCCATGAGAACTCCAAGGAGCTGACACCTCACGTTTGCCCCGGGTCCGGCATCCACGGTATTTACAATTGATGTGTTTCATTGGAGTGTTCATAACTGCGGTATTGCGACTCCTCTTCGTCTCACACGCAATCCCTACCAGCTGAGTATGGCAAGAGACATCGACTACAATGTTCTCTTCATTATCGCGGCCTGGGTGGAGGTATGTGCTCTCTGACTCTTTTTCATCGTCGTTGTCGTACTGATTGATGTCTCTTAGGCTGTCGCATATGGTGAGACTTGGAAGCAACGATCCATTTCCAGTAACGAACTTCTCTCCTAGGCTTTCTTTTTTGCATGTTCTGTGTGAACATGTACTTCACGTTTGGTGGTGGTAGGTTTTGTCTAGGAGAAAAGTTTTGACAAGGAGTACTTATTCGCCGTTTCTCCCTCAGGTCGAAGAAACTCCGATGGTCACTCCAAAGTCCTACTGGGAATTTCGGGGTCTATGTTCATCATCGCCACTATCCACGTCTGCTTGTCATGCTATCGCCTGGTCGTAGCATATGTTTTTAACCGTCTCAATCGTTTCGGTGGTCCAGCTGGTTTTATGGGTAACTTAGGTCATTGGAGCGCAGTCTTATACGGTGAGTGACGGTGACGCTCCTCCGCAGTATGATATCACTGACCTTATCGGAACTTACCTTTCAGAAACGCTTTATGCTACGCAGGAGATTTTAGGAGGGGCAGCGGCAGTGTGTAATCCTTTGACATTCCCAAATTATCTTTCTAACTTTCTGCTCAGATCTACCGGTGTTGGGTAATATGGAATAAGGACTTCAAAATAGTCGCATTGCCCATTGCGTTACTCATTATAGCCATGGGTAAGTGGTTTAGACCATTCAAAGCAGAAGCTTTCACTGAAAAACACCCCTCCATGTTAGTGTTCGGATACGGTACAGACGTCTTGTTTACCAGACAAGGCTCTCTAGAAAGCAACCTCTCCCGACTCCCAATGCTCCTGACATGGATCCGTACTTTCTACGCTGTCGCGGTCGTCCAAAACCTCCTCACGACCGGGCTTATGGTTTACGCTATTTATCGGAATTACCGGAAGACTGTTGGTGCCAATTTGAGAACGTGAGTGCCGTCCCTGGTTTTGCAATGCTCAGCCTGACTCTAACCTCACCAGTTACGGGGGAGTTCGCTTGACTTGGTTAATGAGGACGATGGTTGAAGCTGCAGCACTGCAGCTCTTGATTGAGGTGCTCCTTCTTATACTGTTCTTGTGTAGAACGAGTAAGTCGCCCAGCTCAAGTACCCGTAGTTTCTGACCTTCTCCTCAGACATTCAATACATCTTCCTCGACCTGGTCGTTCCAGTCATCGGTATCACTTTCAACGCGATGACAATATCTTATCGGTTGAGATTACTCACAGAGAAAAGCGGTGGCGACACGGCTTTATCTTCCTGGAAACCAGCCAGTCAACCACGAAGCGACCGCACACAAACCACTATGACTCAAATAGACGACGTCGATGGCATTGAGCTGGATGACGGTACTTATCGCCGTGATAAGCATCGCAGCCTTGCAGATCTCTGAGCTTTCAGGCAAGTTCTTGCTCTGTCTCCTCCTGCTATCTGACCAATATCTGACTTACCGGCACTTACAGACTGATCTTCATGTACTATGTATACTATGTATTACTTGGTGTACTGTTATACCTACGCGCTGCATACCTTCCCCTGATCCATGACTAGCTATCACTAAATAAGTTGGAAGAAGAACGGCAAAAGTCCGGAAGGAGTCCCACACTGCTTCCAGAATGCTCCGAGGAGGGATCTGAAAGCGTGCGTAACTGCATTTCCTCCTTGGGGGAGTTCGTGCTGGTGCAATCCCAGCGACTACCGCGGGTTGTAAGTGCGCGACCACTAGTGACGCGTGTCGTACAACTAAGTTTAAAGACTCAACGCTCCTCCAAAAAAAAAAAAAAAAAAAAAAAGAACGGCCGTGCCCCGTCACAATTATCCGTATATCCTTGACCCCTCAAATTATTTATTCGGTCCCGCGGTGGATTCTCCTTGGACTTCTTGGACTTCTTGGACTCATCTGTTGTACAACAACACCAATATCGAGTGTAATTCTTATACTTACATATTAGCTCTTGGGTGGGCTCGGAAATAGCTGAGCATGAACTCTCAGAGAAGGATCAGGTATATGTATTAGCATGCGGTAGCTCCAATATCATGTACACGTTTATCGACTAGCTAGTAACTTCATCGATCTTTGGCGTTCCGTCATCGGGTAAACTGTCAAGCGGGATCTGTAACTCAGGGAAGCTAGTCACTCCCTTTGTCGGCGCTCCTGGGTGCAGAGCATCTGGCGATCCTTTCTCCACGGGGTTTCCAGCACGCATCTCATATCCTTCCCAACTCTGTTGGATTTTTACCGTCAGTGGCAGGCTCCATCATGCAAAACGCGCACTCACTTCATCATAAACCCTTGCATTCACGCCAAAAGAACCCAGAATAAGCCAGACCGTACACGCTGTGACACCCCATCCACAGGTACTTATCACCTGAAGTTCACTGGATTTATTTTGTAATTCATTCAGAAGATCATCTCCGATCACTTTTGCGATAATTCCCTTCCACGTTTCCTCTGGAAGAACACGCATATCATTAGGTGGCGGCCCGGCAAGGAAGTTGGTGAACGGAAGAGAGATGGACTTAGGAATATGCCCAATATCTGCGTATTCCTCGACAGGACGAGTGTCAATGATGACGCGTTCTTTGATACCAGCCTCTGAGGCGACTGATTCAAAAGCTGGTTTTGCATACATTTATCACAAAAATGGGAAGAAATTTTGAAAAGGTCGACTTACAAGCAATCATCTCCTTATTAGGCTGTACAAATGGATAATCTGAAGGCTCTGTTGCCGAGTAGGATCCAGTTTCAATGGAATATCCCGCAGCTCGCCAAGCAGGTAGGCCTCCGTTGAGAACGGACACCTTTTCGTGACCAAAGACCTGTAAGCAACGTGTCCATCATCAGAATATTGCTGCCCGGTAACCGAATGATAATCAAAGTCATTCGCAGCTCACCTTCAACATCCATGCCCCTCTCGCCGGTGTCCAGAAGCCCATGACATCGTAACAAATAATATGATCGTCTCTGCGGATTCCCAAATACCTCATCGCTCCTACAAATTTGCCAGTTGTCGGAAGCATAATCACCGTTTTCAGTTCAGGGTCCTCAGCGGCGTATCGCTTCATAGAAAAGAACCTAGCGCCAGGAATGCGCCCATCGAGGTGTTGAGTATATTCGGAGGCAGGTGGGTATACAAGGGATACGTCGAGGGGAATGACCCGCGGCCTAGATGCGTCCTGACCTTGGAGCAGTTGGTGTAGTTCTTGGGGAGAGATGAGCTTGGGTACGGAAGTATTGGCAGCCATGTTCGTTGGGTGAGTGACTGAAAAAGAGTCCTATGATCGCTCCCTACTTATGTGTGGCCGAATCGACCAATACGTAACCCTAGTACCTGATACCACTCGAATGCTGTCCGATAGTACGTATCAACAGTCGAATGATGGTTGATTAAGAGAGATTAAGAGAGAGTAGTGCTTTACGACAGTTTACGATTCGAGATGTACTCGAGTGATAGATCTCAATTGCCTTTGAGACGTACATAAATCCCAGATCATAAGTAATAAAAGACCTCCAGTATCAAAATTATCCGTTGTTCCAACCATATTTACGATATTTTGGCAATCACACGGGGATATGTACACAGACGACGAGAGAATCTTAATTCAACCAAACTTCGGGTGAAAAGTAACTTGTTAACTCCCAACCGTGTTTCTTCACGGAGAATGTCATATAAGTCTGAATAGCTTTTCCGGGGGTATCAAGTGGCCTATGAGAACTGGGATGATTTTTGAGATGTGAACGTTTCAGCAATGACTTGAAGGACTTACTAGGCTTTGGAAACCTCTCGAACAAACCAGCCGTCGGAAAGATGCTCTGTCAGGCCGATACGACGATAGAATCGTTCCAGTGCTTCGCAAACATTCAAATCGTTTGCCGAGTATACCCTGTACCGAGATCGGTACGGCCAACATGAATTAGAGAATTTAAGACTCACCGAATGGGAAGGTAGACTTTGGGAAAGACCAAGTTCTGTCCGGGAACGAACTCGTAATAATACAGTAGTCCGCCGAGAGGGTGCAGATTCTTCTCAGCTTTCACGACGTCTTTGGATCGCTCCAGGGGTTGCGCATGATTCTCGACAGCGTTCGGGAACATGGTATTCCAAAGTGTCTCCAATACCTTAACGGCTTTTTCCATTTCAGGCCCTTTGAGACGACCACCAAGAGTAAAACCGCTCTTGGCATCGTCCCAAGAAGTACCCTTCATAGTACGACAGTAGATCTACAGAAAGTCAATGATGGCAGAGAAGAGAAAATCGAGATTCTTACTTTCAAGCGATTTTTCGATGGAGTGAGACAGTCGGTAGCTACGATTTCGAATGCAGGGCGAAGCTCCTTATCGATGCTGTTAGTGTATTCCATCAAAAGATCGAACGGCTGGGCCAGCGACGGATCAAGGTCTTGGGCCAATTTACGGCAGGGTGACAAATCGATATCGCCTAGGAACACAGGACTTTGCGTGTTTAGTGGAGGAGAGGCCGGATCCCAAGGAGGAGCTCGGAAGGCAACATAATACGCCTTCAGCACTATCGTACCCAATGGACTAAAGTCCATTCCTGAAAGTTACTGAATTAGAACGCACATTATATGAATCGTTTCACTTACCAAGCATGAAACGACTTCCAGGAAGAACCTCTTCTCCTAGTTCATCGCTCTGAGAATCTGCATCCTCAGGAAACATGAACTTCTCTATTTTTCGTCGCCAAAGCATTCCGTCGTCTTCAATCTTGACCATGCCACCAAAATTTCCGAGCGTGGAAACATAATAATCAAGCATTCTTGCGCCCTTGTGGAACTGGCCGGTTTTCGGGTCACTAGATATTCCAGTTTCACCGTCAGAAAGAAGGAATGCAAATAATGATGTACTCTTACCGAGGTTCAATCGCAAAGCGAACGTTCCGGTTGGGTTTGTCGTCGGATGTAGCTTCCTTCAGGTTAGAGCTCGGAATGATCCAACTAAGCTCAATGGGACTTCCATCGAGGGTCATAATGGAAGGAGGAAGAGTGAAAGCATCCGGGCCCAAGAAGGGAACAACTTGTGCATATACGAAGAGGACAAAGGCGCATTGGATGGGGAGCGGATAATTCTGATGGAAATATTCAGATGGAAAAGAAAGCAATCTATAAGAGTACTTGCCGATGTATCCAACATATGGGCAAAAGGCAGGACTACCTTGCGCCAATAGAAGTGAGACTGTCCGGAGTCGTCGCCAATGAGAAGCTGTTTTTTTGAAAATATAAGGTCTGAAGATACTAAAAGTGTCATAAACGGGCTCACATCGGCCAGAATATCGAATAGCTTCAAATCAGTCATTCCTTTGTTAGCCGATGGCTTGCTGTTAGGAGTGCGTCCGTACAAGGCATGGACAAGCGCTTTGGCATTGTCTTCCAATGACGCGTCTAGTTTCCAGACGGCTTTCAGAATAGCTGCAAGTCCCAACGTAAATGTAAGATCGAATTTCGGGTAAGTAAAAGGAACACTGCAACTCACATTGGAGTGGTGCTTCACTGGGGCCTGGAGGTGTCATAGTAAAGGATGAAGATTTCCTATGCATAGCTTCCAGTCGCTCGAGTCTTTATAAGTAGAATCATCTCCATCAATGAAAGAGGTACAGCATGAGCATTGGTTCCTCCCCAGGGTCATGACTGCAATTACTGCTCCAGATCAGCGAGTAAATTTAAGTATTTGCTGCGACGGAGAAAAAGAACCGGGAAACGTGTGGGTATCGGACAAGTGATGGAGATATCCGGCCGCCCCTAGATCAGCCGGAAAAGATGGACAGGAAGACAAATCATAACGTCGTGTGAACAGTGAGACACTTTACCAAAGAAAGACCGAGAACTAATTACATACATGTTTACCTCGGGCCAAAAATGAAAGCACAAACCATCATGCCATGATGCTGATCCAGCAGGTAATGGTCGATTGCAACGGAATAAATGTTTAGTTCAACAAATAGACTCAGAGGGCGGGAGCTAACAAGTATAGGTGCATCTTAACCTATTTCTAGCAGCTAGCAAAATTGGAGATTCATTGGCAACCATCCCGCTCCATATGTAGGTTCAACAGCTGTATCGCTAGATCCTGATGGACTAGATGTATCAAGAGTTCAATGAAGAGATAGTGGGTGCTGATTTTTACCTGGAACTCAGAATGGTGGGAGCACACAAAGTACAAGTCTTCAGCGGCCTGAGAGACAGGAAGTCATTATACTGTGCAAATCAGCAGTAGTAGTGCTCTTCGCTCGATCGTAGACCAATATGTATATCCCATCATTGTCATAGGTAGAGGCACCATCGAGACATCATGACATACCGTGAATCAAGTCCAACTCAGAGATTTCGTTCGACTGCGTGCTCCTTCTGTCGAACAATCATCCGCCACCAAGTTATTGAGAAGTCTGAGAAAATCAGCTCAAGACTCTGTGAAATTCAGTTGGCACTGCTTCATAGTATGGATCAAATTCCTAGCCTTCTGAGTCGTATCAGTCGAAGATGAGTTCTTCTGAGATTCTTGCTCGTCCCTATCATGACGCAGGTGCCTCTCATACATTTCGAATTCTATCATTTCCACCGGAGGCTGCTATGCTCGTCTGTCATACAATATGCACTGATATTTCCCAGTTCGGCTATCAGAAGGGTAAGTATCTAGCGTTCAATGAAATACGGAAATCTCTCAGTGAGCTCGTTAGATCTAAATTGTACAACTTTAAAACAAAGGAGTAAAGTACAACTATTTACATGAAATAAATAAAGACACAATCCATCAGAGCCAGATAAATATATGTTCCAGCATATGAAGAATTAATCAGAGTTTACAGTAACCGATAATCAACCATAATGGCCCAGAGATTCAGAAAATGTTTAGAGATCAAGTCAGTTAACGTGAATGCGCCACAGCTCCCTTGGACTCGGCACGAATGCAGTCCTTGTGTGCAGCAGCTAAGGGAATAGTTCAGTACCGGATCAAGATCAGAATCAGTTGTGCCTAAACTTACCTCAACGTTGTCCGCAAGGAGGAAATCTCCCGTCTCCCAAGTGTGAGCAAAGCAAAACCTGCGATCGTACAACAGATCGGACAGCAGGTCAACAATTGTAGCCTCTTCTTCCCGCGTAGAATCACTGATCCCGACGTTAGTTGCTTTGAACTTCGTTACCCATTGTGGCCTGCAGTGGGATTCATCAAACACCCCTCGCTTTCATGTAAGGAGACCAGACGTACCAAGGATCATGCCATCTCAATATATCATGACCGGTAAGCTCGTTCTGCGTGATCAGGGGCAGTTTGAAGTGATCTCCCCCGAATACAGTGTTCTGGGGTGTGTACACCGTCCAGGTCTTTGATGAAAGTAGCTGTCTCTGCGAAGGAGTGACTCCATATCGCAGGATATCAGCTGTATTCGTCAGAATAGTTTGACCGCCTTCTTGATTCCCTGGTGCTTGGATGCATTGAAAGACTTGGAACTGAGGAGGATCATTCGTGATTCGTCCATGTTCGTCGGTCTTGGTCTTGAAAACACCTGCGAGGATGAGACGAATCAATGACTGCGTCAAGAAATGCAAAGGTACTGATCACTGACCGTCGTAATGCATAGGCATCGCTTCACAGGTGAGCGAGCTATTTACGTCCCAGTTGGGATTCTCTTTCAGCTCGAAAATAGCCCCGTAAGCTGGCCAGCGCCTATACAGATATCAGAATGACCTTGAAACGAGGCTAAGACGATGAAAGCTCATACAAAATTGGTCCTAGCTCTTCAGATTTCTTAGTCATATCGTCACGATCAACTTTGGAGAACCCGCGAAGGAGTACACAGGAGTGCATAGTCGTGAGCTTACGCAGTTTGTCCATGGGTAAATCGTTGAACGACAGGCCGGCGGATGGAGCGCAGGAGACGGTCAATCCGAACGGGAAGTTTCGAGTGAAGGAAATCTGTGCATCGAGCTGTGATCCAAATGAGTATACGGAAGATTTCTCCCGTACGTAGTAAGGCCGGTCGTATTTCGAAACAATTTCGTAGTTCTTCTTGTCAAACGACTGTAGGGCACCAATTTGGAGGCGTCCGTCAGCAGCCTCATAAATGACGTTGTGCCACTGTCCAAACATTTGTTATATGCCTAAGAAATCAAGTAGAAAGATGCACTTACTGGTGTAGCAGACATCCTTGAACCAGGGAAGAGGTTTAAAGCGAATTTAGGTCCTTCGTTGGGATGCTCATGACAGCTGAGACGGACACAATTAGGGAATTTAGCTTGGACAAGGTCGGAGAATTTCTTTGAAAAAGGTCAGTTCTCTAAGCGTCATGGGTTCAGGCCGAGAACTTACCGTTCCGTTGACAATCATTTTTTTGGCAAGCTGTCGGCGAACTTTATCTCTTTGCTTTCCGGAGAGCGGGTTTCCATCAGGGTCCATCATCATACTCGTTCCGTCTAAATCGAGCTCCAAGAACTTGAGGTATCCCCGGTATGTTCGGATTACACCGGAATCTTTGCTGATGCTGTCCTCGATATTGTAGTGGGAAATATCGTGGGCAAGGAATTGCGAGCGGATGATGGGAGCGTCGCGAACGTACTCTTCCGGGGTCATCTCATTCGAATTGGCAGAGAGGGGACCTTCCTGAAGCAGATCTACCAGCCTCACGAATGTGAGGTGCTCCAGCCGATTCTCCACGCATATTTTACGCAGCTCGGAATTGTATTGGTAGACGTTAGCGTCGCTCTGTCCGAGAAGCTCTAGACTAGAACATCAGAAATCAAAATAAATTGACATGGAAAAACTTACCACCGTACACGATGCCGTCGCTTACTATGCGAACGATAGCGCCGGGCGCATAGTCGTCCTCAATTGCGCAAGCAAGAGCCTCCAGTCTATGCAGAAGGAGCTCTTCTCCCAAGTCGGGAAGACGACCAAGGACTTTGCGCGCACTAGGACTCTTGAAAGGGAATCCAGGAAAGACGAGCTCGATCTTCTCTTGTTGCTGTACATGATGGGAGAGGACATCATATAGAAAACGGCGCCCACATGTTTGGAAGCGGTTATCTTTTCCGTCTAGGAAAAGAAAGTGGGAGATGACCTCCGTGAGTCGCGCTGCTTGGTCCGGAAGCTCAGCAGTAAACCACCAAGGGCGATGGGCTTTACAGACCACGGCAGCAGGGGCGGTTCCCGTAGGTTTGCCATTGGAGTCAAGTTTTATATCGACCGGAGGTCGCGAGAATTCTGATGGCGGTAGGCAGACAACCATTGCGTCGACAGAGGAGGAATTGTGTACGTATGTGCGTATAACAGCAGGAACCAACTTTTTAAGACGGTTGAGGAGAGAAGCTGTGACTCTAGGCGATATTGCTGGTGCAAAAGTGTGAGATGATGAAAAGTTCCTAGATCGGACCAGAAGATCTCCATTTCTTGGCCGTGAATAAATGAGTCAGTACCACTTATTAGAACTAAGCGACAACACCGGTTTGAGTAGACATCCTGAAGGAGTTGTTGATGTCAGATGGATCATCATAGCGAGATGTTGAAATCCCGGCTGAGCCTCCTACTCAGCTGCACAAGCTTTCTAGTGATGCTGTTACATGTGGATGCAATAAAATTGGATATTGCGATGGCCATGAATTATGATAGCTACCGGCACTTCACGGCAAATATTATCACTGATAGTTCTCAGATGCAAGGTTCAATCACGAAAATTGAGGGGTTCGATGTCAAATCACTGTCCCAGATGAAGTTTCTTGGAGTATCAGTGCATATCAGACACCTCAGAGAGGACGAACGATCTTCTCTTCGGAAAATGGCCGCTGCTGGCGTCAATCAATCAATGACTAACTTGAATGACGGCAATACGCGCCGGCACCGTGAGTGACGAGTTATCCCACGCGGCCTCGTCTGTTTCGTCTGCAACCACCATGTCATCGTCGACTCCCCTAATTTACTCCAGCATTGCATTGGGTGTGGTGAGGAATTTGCTCTCTTTCTTTGAAGGCGTACTCGCGTTCTCATAACTTCTAGGCCAACCACCTCTATTGGAAAAGATATGAACGAGACGACACCAAGTTGAAGACTGTTGCGATTTCACTGCTTCCCCAGCCAGCAATCCTCGTCGCTTTAGCGCAGAGGTCATTTAGCTTGGCTCCTTTCATAACCTCATACGCTGCATTCTTTCTTATCTTGGGAACCTCCATCATACTCTATCGAATTTCACCTTTTCATCCTCTCGCTGGAGTGCCAGGGCCGTTCATTGCACGCATTACCAAGTTATGGACATACCGCATCACAGCTTCTGGAGAGTTGGCCAGAGCTATGAGGAAACTACATGACGAATACGGACCAGTTGTCCGTACAGGTATTATCTCCTTTCACTCTCGATAACAGGATGACTGAAGTCTTTGTTTTGCACTGTAGGCCCCAACGAGGTTTCATTCATTGATGGTGATGCTGTGAATGCTATATATGGAACGAATGGTCTACCTAGGGGAAAGTGTAAGTGTTCTGTCAAGTCTGACACTCGGCATGCGTTCAATGTGACTTTTCAGTCTATACTATCAGAACTGAACCCGGTTCACCAACCAACCTTCTTTTCACCACGGGTCAGACTCATCAGCGCAGAAGAACACGTTGGAACAGAGCTCTGGGAACCGAATCCCTCAAGAACTATGACGATATCATTGCGAGACAGACTGAAGAACTCCTCGATGTCCTCGCCCAAGATTCGAAGGACGGAAAACCTATAGATCTCACGAGGAAGTTCCAGCATTATACGTACGTGGGCCGTCATAGATCATGGAGCTAATTCTGACCATTCTGGTTATCTATAGTTTTGATGTTATGAGTGATGTTGCGTTAGTACCCACTTAAAGCCGTTATTCAGAAAAAGAAAGTTTTACTTTTGTCCTCTAGGTTTGGCCGAAGATTCGGTGTCACTAAAAGTGACGATTCCGCCGGCTACGTCAAGTTCATTCTCGATTTCTCTGAGTTAGTCCATATTACCTTTCATTATGCCCTTGTGCGTTCGATAATGTGATTGCTTTGGTCCGTATGTTCAGGTCCATTAACATTCTTGCATGGCTACCGTGGGCATTTGAAGCTGCCGGACTCATTCCTCATATCGCCAAAGTCAAGAAGCAACTGCTCGGTTTCGCTAGGGAATTGGCTACTTCCAGAGCACAGGCCGGAGCAACTCAGAAAGACATTTGGTATCATCTTGTAAGTGAAGATGTCTGAATTCACGCAATCTCGATTTCAACGAACTCGTAATTGTAGATGGACGAGGAAGACAAGGAAACTCAAAAGCCGACAATGCCAGAAGTTGTGGCTGATGGAATCCTAGCTATCATTGCCGGTACGGATACCTCCGCTGCTGCGATGTCAAGTACCGTTTGGTTTGTTCTTCGACATCCTGAGAACTACAAGATGCTCCAAAAGGAGATAAATGAGGACTTTGCCCAAAATCCCGATGTCAGGGGCGAGCTACCATATCTTTCCGCTTGCATGTAAGTCAAAACACTTGTTGACCTGAACATGCTGGCTGACTTGGAAACTACTAGTACCGAAGCTTTGAGACTGCACCCTCCCAATGCCACCGGTGGTCCTCGCCAAGTTCCCCGTGATGGACCTGGTAAAGTGATCCTCGGGAAGTAAGTACTTCTGGCGCTGCGCTGAATCTTCAACTGTTGAATGATTGTTCCTAGGTACCTTCCTGAAGGCACTCAAGTCATCGTTCCACCTTACTCCGTCCATAGGAACCCGAACAATTTCTCTTCACCTACGCAATATCTTCCGGAACGCTGGCTGCCTGGATCAAAATCCAAATTCCCGAATCACAGATCCGAAACGTTTATTCCCTTCTCTCACGGAGCAGCTAGCTGCGTCGGACGAGGTCTAGCCCACAAGGAGATGTTGGCACTGCTTTCAGTGTTGTTTTATAAGTATGACATGAAGTTTGCCGATGGTTTCGATGCTGAAAGCTGGGAGAACACGATTATGGATTACTTCATTAGTCCGATGGGACCGTTGAAGATTGTTTTGACAGCGAGGCACTGAGGTCTTTTTGAGTTTGTAGGGTTGTTCATTGGAGTCGGATGAGTTTGTTGCGGTATTACAAGTTGCATGGCAATAGTAGGATGCCCACAACTTTCTGTATGCTCAGGCAGGATTTCATGGGAGCTTGTGCCACTATATACTAGTTCCAACAAAATGGATGCGTACTTGGCATTATACGAGGAGGCGGTTTGCAAATTTCTACGAAAGGTCCACACAATATTATTTTCTCGAGGCACCCGTACAGTACAACGTCTTCAAGTTGCGACGATGATTACTTCTGGGTCGCTGTGCCAGTTTCAGTTAATGAAAATGCCACGCTGAGGACTTGGCGTTCGTATGTTTTTTTCGTAAGAGAAGACTCTCAATAGGCCTGTCAGCTGCTAACTCTTGGAGTCACACTGCGCTAGGGCTTTGATGCTTGGTAGAAAACGGGTACGTTGGTCTTACCAGTTCTTTTTATCCGGTCTCCGTAAAATACCTGCAGGGAAGGAAGCTTTGGACCTCAGACCGTCCCACACCAAAAACGCCAACTTATCCGTCGAGCGGATATAATCGTATTTTTGGCGTGTCCGTCACCCATTAGATGATTAGCAGCGCCCATTTTTACGTTTTCGGAGCGGACGCTGATCGGCTAAATTCGGGCTGTATGGTTGAGGTATTTCTTGCCGGTGGGCTCTTCCTGCAAAGCAGGAGGGCTGGAAGTGCTGAAGCGGGAGGCGCCGGAGTTGCTAGTGGATAATGCTGTAAAACGATGTCGTCAAATGAGAAAAAGGAACAATTAAAACGCATACAACGGTACCCAAATTGTACCATACAAGATAGGTATAAGGATTGGGATCGTAGGCAAAGCCATTTGGAGGAACGAAATTCTGAGCCATGTATTAATGAATAACTGAAGATAGAGTATGTATGTAGGTATTAGAAGGACCGAATGAGGGAGGTGTTTGAGCTCTGGATGCAGCGACAGTACTTGCGTATTTCCGGCGTTCAGTTCGTGGACCATGCCGTGTAATAAAATCCTCCTCCTCCCTTACCTAGCCTCGGCTACGTCGTGGCTAAAACTTTTGACAGCTCAGAGAAATCCGAAGGCTGCTGTTAATCATCTCTATTCATCGTAATGCATAGGGAAATAAGTAAGTGCCCTATACTGTAATAGGACCTCGGGCCGTAAGTACATTCGGAAATAAGCGCCTCGGTTCCTAGGCGCCTGACTCTTTCTTTTTTTTTTCCAAACCGATGGCACTCGAGTGGGGGACCTTTCGTCGTCTCTTACGTCGCTGTTCGAATAAACTACTTTTATACACATCGGGATAGCCCGGCTGAAGCCTTTGATCCAAGTTTGATCAGCCCTTTGAAACCATTGTCAAAAATAAAATAATGGCCATGATTCTAATCAATATTCTTCGTGAAAGAGTGATCATCGCAGTCGCAGAGAAACCCAATCTGCTTTGGCCTTTATGTGAGCTAGGCAAGTATCCGGAGAAACCGCTCACAAAAACTTGTATGTTTTACATACGTGGGACCCTCTGAGTCGAATCAACACAGTTCATTTTTCATTTTTTTGAAACAAAAGGCACCATGATTCCGGCTCGGTGGAATACAAGTAGGGAAGGGAAGTTTTCCATGGAAAGTTTAAGGGCGTTATAATCATATCATTCCAAACTAAGATGAATACAAACATGCATATGTACGCGAACAATTGGCCAAAACTCAAACCAGCAAGCAACACAGTCCAATCCCATCGATATCACAGAACGCTGAGGTTGAGGTCGGATTCCCAGCCCAACCCAACCAAGCACTGATTTCTGCTCTATCTAAACGAGCTTCGTGCCCTTCCTCTTCTCCTGCATCGAACGAACGAGGAGGAGTAAGAAGAATCCTGCTAAGACGGTGATGCCACTGAATATGATGGCTTTTGACCAGACAAAATTGCGAGTGCCGATAAGTTGACCGTCGATAGGAGGACCCACGAGGAAACCAAGGCCAGCGATCGCATATGCGATACCGAATCGGATTCTAATCAAAAAACAGTCAGACTTTCAGAGAGGCTGAAAGCATAATACGGCAGTACACACCCTATCTCATGCGGCCCCTTTGCTAAAGAAGCAACCAATGGAGGCACAAGAGAGAAATCTATTTACGCCACAAAGAGTCAGTACCCAATCCTTTGGATGAGTTCCAGCGTGAAAACTCACATGCTCCAGAGAAGAAACCGTAAATGATAACGAACACAATCATAGAACCAACTTTCAGTGTCCCGTAGAGGGCGAAGATCATAGCTCCACTGATTCCTACACAGGGTAACAAGGCGTTGAAGGGACCCCATTTATCGGCAGCAATGTTCGGAAGGAGTCGACCAGGAAGAGAGGCTGCACTCAGAATCGCAAGCTGTATAATGCAAAATTGGTCAGTCAAGGGAGAATATTGAATTTCAGAAGCAAGGGCAATACGTACGAAGTAGAACGCAATGTTCTCGTCAACTCCATGCACGATACCGAATAGTTGGATGTAGAAATCTGTAAAATGTGATTTAGTCGCTTCAAACCGAGGAAGGTAGTCAACAAGACTCACAAGGGAAGAATAGACCCATATTGATCAAAGTGCAACTGTAAACATCACCGGTCACAGATCGAGGCCGTTAGAAAATGGCTCAAGCGAGCGTATCGTACATAACACCTACGCCAGGATACACAACCAGTATGGGATATCTCTCATCATGAACGCCATGTCGGGTTTCGGCCTGTTGGAAAGATCTGGTTGATTGTCGCTCATAAGAAGGTTCGCGATGACAAGAAGTCCGAGCACGAGGAAAGCTGACGCCCGGACTCCCCATTCGAACCCGACCGAGGGGTGTTTGAAGAGCTGGTTCAGCATGATAGGAAAGAAGATACTGCCCAGAGAAGATCCTTCAGACGAGGAATGAGCTTGTTGTAGAGCATATTTGCAAGAGAAACGAACCAATGGTAACCACACCCATAGCAAATGCCCGGTGAGCCTGCCAGTGGCGTGATTGAACGGCGACAGCGGGAAGATACATCAGACCAGCGCCGATTCCCATTCCTAAACCTTGCGACAAGAAGATCTGGTAATATTTGTCTGTGTGCGCAATAGAAACCATAAAGAGGCTGCGCAGTGTTAAAATCAGCCCAGGAATCTCAGCGAGAGGCAGGAGGACGTACGAAAAGACATATAGGAGTGAACCGGCCACAGTCGTCTGACGGAAGTAGCCCATATCCAACAGTTTCCCAGCAGGCAAAGACATCGCAAGGAGGAAGAACATTTGCGTAGAACCGATCCAACTGATTCGAGAAGTTGACGCTGCACCAGCGCGAGTGTAGATGTCTTGATACACTCCGAACGCATTTATGTAACCAAAGGTGACCATCGCCACGAGGAAGCTACGAGAACGGATGTCACTGTCTCTGAGACTACGGAAGATTCGTTGTAAAGCATACCCTCCAAGCACTGTCAACCATGCCCTCGCGCCAACATCTCCAAATCCTGTATTCTCCTGAGCAACAACCTTCTGTTCACTCGCGGTCGAGCCAGTTTCTTCCTTCGACATCGTAGATATGCTGCGGATGCTAGGGATGTTACTGTACAAAAGTATATGCAGCCAGTAGCAGTAGCGGAGGAAGGGGAAGGACGAACACAAAGAACCCGGAATATAATAAGTATACTTAACGCACCCGCAATACCCGTAATTGATCCCACCTCGTTTCCCGTAGTAGCGCTGTTCGTAGGTGAACACGGGAGAACCTCAATTGAGCCTCGAATCAACGCTGAGTAATCAGATCAGTCTGTTGCAACCCTGCCCTCTTTATCCTGTAACCTGTTCTTATGAAGCTCTGTCGGGGAAGTTTTTCGTCCATGTAGGCCGTACCAGTACTTTAGGCGCCCGGCATTTCAAGAATATACCGCTAACCCACCTTTTCTCCCTGGGAGGTGTAGACTGGCCAAACCGTGGTCCCGATGAAATCTGGCTATAACAGGACTAAATGAAAGAACCCATCCTGATTCGTGATGACTGGTAGTATACGATACGGAACTTATCCATCAAGTGGAGATCGTAGCTCACTTCAAGACATGGAGTATTCATAAGAATGCAACCAGCAAGATCTCGTGTGAATATCAACGGGAGCTCGTCTTTTCCATCAAGAGAACCTCACAACTACAGACTGTCTAGCCCTGGAGGGCAGAATGACGAGAAGAAAGTAAGTGAGAAAAAAACCTAAACGCCCATAATCTTTATCTGACTGTATGTCTAGTGTGGCGACTTTCGAGTCTATCAGGCTCTCCTACGGCCAACATCTGATCCTATCATGATCGTTCGGGCTTATGCTGCGACAGGTGCATGCGTTCATCAAGTTATCATTGTCACATATGTCGACAGCGTGAGAATTAAGACTGAAGGAAGTCCGCCGAAAGAGCTTGCAGTAATTTGTGCGGTTGACGTGGTAGGGGTCAGTCTTTTGTGATCGAAGCTGTAGAAAGTCATAAGTATTCCATAAGTTCGTACATCAAGGTCTGATGTTACCATCTGTAGCAAATCTGTAGGCTGTCTTTTACCTACTAAATAATCTTTCAAAGTGGAGGACTTCGATCGCCGACAACTTCCAATCAAAGTCTGATAGGGCACGAACGCCTAGTGACTTCTGAGGAGCTTTGACAGCTGGATATCAAGCTTGCTGTCACTGGTCATGAATCCTAGATGACCACCGGATAAATTACTCTCGTCTTCATTCATGAGGGATCAAAAGGTCTCTGTGCCTATCGCTTAGGCAGCAGGCTTGATCGTAAATGAATTGATTTTCCCCTTTGGTTCTAAGCCTAGCCTGGGTACAAAAGGTCCGACGATTCTGCCCTCGATAAGTCCGAACTCTTTGCCACTCGCAGTCTGTAAGATGGCTGGCAGGGACATAGACTACAACGTTCTTTTCATCGTAGCAGGTTGGATCGAGGTTTGTCTCCTGTTCCCTTATCAGTAACTTATCCTGATCCCTCATCTCCGTCATCTTAGGCCGTTGCATATGGTGAGGATTTGAATGGAGTACTTCGTGATCTGCAGCCTGAGTACATTCTTGTCTAGGGTTCCTCTTCTGCATGTTTTGCGTTACTTTATATTTCACATTTGGCGGAAGTATGTACAAGTCTTCAACGATTTATTGTTCTGACCTCACAATTTATTTCGACCGAAAGGCAGCCGCAGATCCTACGACGCCCATTCCAGAATCCTTCTTGGCATTTCGACTTCCATGTTCTTGATCGCTACTTTACATGCTTGTATCGGTTGCTATCGTCTTGTCGCCGCATACGTCTTCAATGGTAGGAATCCAAGAGGTGGACCCGCTGGTTATCTGGGCAACCTTGGTCACTGGGACGCAATCTTATACGGTAAGCAATTCGTGAGACTATTAAACACTGTCTCTGAACTACTGTCTGATTTTTTAGAGGTCCTGTATGCTACGCAGGAGGTATTGGGAGGGGCTGCTGCCGTGAGTTAGCGTCATGTCGTGACTATTCTTCTTCCTAACGGCTGTGATCTTCAGATCTATCGATGCTGGGTCTTGTGGAATAAGCAGTTCAAGATCGTTGCCCTTCCCATCGCTTTGCTCATTGTGACAATTGGTAAGTAATGTTGATCCTTGTGCTCGCAGAGGCATTTGCTAAATCAGCGTAACCATCTCAACAGTGTTCGGGTACTGGACCGATGCCCTATTCACTAAACAGGGCACGAACGAATCCACTCTACACGAGCTTATACAGCTTAAGCACTGGATCCGTACATTCTACTCTGTCGCTGTGGTCCAGAATATCCTCACCACTGGTCTCATGATCTATGCCATCTATCGAAACTATAAGCAAACGGTCGGGGCTAATCTCAGAAGGTAAGACCTGCGATTTTCAAATAATAGCTAGAGGTTGAATGATCCTTTTCGTTTTCGTGTGGGCCTCAGCTTTGGAGGTATTCGTATGACTTGGTTGATGAGGACCTTGGTAGAAGCTGCAGCGCTTCAGTTGTTGATCGAGTTGCTTCTGCTCATCCTCTTCTTGATCGGCACCAGTAAGTTTTATCGAGGTCTGTGATTAATCGAATCTTATTCTGAAAATTCTTTAGATATCCAATACATCTTCCTCGATGCTGTTGTACCCGTCATCGGCATTACCTTCAACGCTATGACCATCTCCTACCGCCTGAGGATATTGACAGAATCCCGTGGCGATACCCAGTGGTCGTCGTCTTTCAAAGCTGCTACTGCCAGCAGCCAGTTGCCCAGAAGCGATCATTCGCAAAGTACACGTGTGGGTGTAGACGTTGACGTGATTGAGCTGTCCGGGAACGGTTCGCTGTACCATAAAGAGAGGCGTAGCAGCTTCGAAGATGTCTGAAAGGTAAAAGATTCATCTCCGCCTAAAAAATAGACGGTGACTAACATACCTTAGCCCATTTTTTAGGCGGAGATGAATATCGTTTGTAAACTTTGTAAACAGGGAGTTGCATTGGCTGTACTTGTACTTGTGGATGCACCCTTACTTTCATTTATTTAAGCCTAACTTAGGTGTACTTTTGGATCCAAGCTTGTGTTTTTTAGTGTGTTAATATAGGTTGTATGCACTGTGTGCAGACGAACATGAGCGTAAGAGAAGAAAGAACCTTTCGTTTCAAAATAGAATCTCTGAGTCCTGTTTCGAAAATGACATACGTTATGTTGATAAATCACTTTGTAGACCATACACTGACACGGAAAAGGTCACATACTTTCGATTGAGCGCCCGTAGACTCTCCAAGCCCCCTTTTAGCTAGCCCTTAGACCCGTACAGCAATGAAGATGCGTTGTTAGTGTTATATGAGTGCGAGAATGTCGCCCATGGCTCAAACTGTATATTCCTGAGTCCTTGCCTTTGGTCGGGTCAGGTCTTCATCGACATCTCCACGTGAGTCCTTGTCTTCCTCTTTCGTTGGTTCAGGTCTTCATCGGCATCCCTTCTCACTCCTGATTTGCTCCTGAAAGTTGAGGATGATTCCGATGGAGTATGACACTATAATAACTTGAACAATCTCACTGATAATTGCCCTGCAGACCCTTCATATACCTCCAGATAAGGATCACTGACGTTCCTTCTAACTCGGGAAGGCCCACTTTAGATAAGATACTCGCTGCTAATAAAACAATGTTTCTCATCTAATCTTGAAGGTCCCTTTTTACTAGTGGTATGCGCCTGATGGCTTGCGAGAACGAGGACGAAAAACAATGTCCGAAAGGTCGAACAACTGACGATGCTGTGACAATGTAAACGCTCGCTGTTTTGCAGGTTTTTGAAAACCAGTGTGGCGAGTCAATACTGAGCTTTGAAGGTAGTATGTAGCGCCAATACATTCGAAAGATGTTCAATACTTATTCCAGGTTGCTTGAATAAAAGATAAAGCTTGGATCCTCAGATGTATACCCGTACGGGTTCGTCTTTTGAATGCTTAAAGGAAGGCACTAGAAAGATAGTACTTCTTCAGCTAAACTCGTACCCCTGCCTGGAGCAAAAAGATAATTCTATACTCACTCGAGTTCTCGGGAAGCCCTTGCCACTGTATATACCACGTATATACGGGGTCATAATACGCATTAGCAGCTAAACCTCAGTCAATTCGGAGACCAAAGAGTCCAGTGTGCGGTGGTCATATGAAGTCAGGGGGTAGCCTTCTGGAAAAAACAAACGGAGAGAGACCGACATCAACCGCTCGGGACCTCAGTTTTATGCAACTCTGTGGCGTTCGTATAGGAGTACAACATAATCGACTGACCTGTCTGCGAAACTTCGTGCCTGTCTTCTTGACGGCGTTTACGGACGTCTTGCATAGATAGCCTAAACTTAACGCAAACTTAACCTAATCTTGACCCAAACTTTAACGGGAGGGCGATAGTTTGCGGCTTATGCGCTGATAGCAGGTCCTATCACATAGATATGATATGAGAGAGATTGATGGAAAAGCGGCGAATATAGAACACCACCAACGTAAATTTTCATGTTTCGCCGTCAAAGGGCGTTTGGGAGCTCCCCATAAGAGGGTGCGCGCAGACCGTGTAGTGAGCCCAGCTCAAATGGAGGGGTTGGAGTTTGCTGAGATATTGTACCATTGAAGTTGAACGACGCGGTTGGGTGGCCTCAGCCCCGACAAAACCTCGCGGATCGGTACATGCTAGGGCGAAGGAGTCGTATAAGAAAACGCGACTACCGATGAAAGGATGGCATACGCCTATACAATGGAAATCCAATGTCCTTGCTCCCGAGTCCCATATTTTCCTGAACAATGTTACCAACCTCTTCCGCGTCAACGACGCAGCTGGTCACTTCGACGACCACCTGGAAAGAGGACTGCTAGCATCGTGGACGCCTGAGGTCATAAATGCACTCGATTCGCTATCGCACTCTTGTAAGGATGATCCCGGTGCTTCGCTTCTTCGATGCCTTCCACTAAAGATAGACATAAAGGGGGTGAGGAGTCTCCTCCTGAGGAAGAAAGCGGACTCTCGGAAAGGGGAAGATGTCGAAGTAGACGTAACATTCAATCACCGGAGAAGTATCGTCAGCCATGCCAATTCTGTGGTTTGGGTCACCGTATTGGACTCGGAGAGCACCTTCGCAGGAGATGATGCATGATATTGATGTAGACCAGTAAGTGACGACGACTATAGGAGTCCCTTCGATGAGGTTTGTTGGCCCCTTGGACATTTCTGTCCTGTGCTTGATGTCTACTAATTGTTCACAGTTGACCTCACCGTGACTGAGAGCATACACAGTGGATACTACGGAAGGATCAGAAAAAAATTCGAAATTACAGCGGAAAAGCGACACACTAACGACAAAAAATCTAATTTTCGGCTCTCAGGTTTCCTTGACATTGTCATGGTGCCTTTCTACGTTGCATACGCGGCGTAGTGCTTGCGAGAACTTTGAGAGAGTACTGCTGTTAGCATTGTGAATGTCTGAAATGAAAGGGAAAGGGGAAAAAAAGATAGAAAAAAAGAAATAGAAAGAAAACGTACTTGATTACAGTGCACTTTGGGTTCCATCTTCTTCAAGGTATCCGCATACACTGGTGCGGCTGAAGATAGAAATGACGCCTCCGCTGCCAAAACTTGGGGTTCTACGGAGACTCGGACTGTACGATGCCTCTGAGCATTTCCTTGATGTCGGAAAGCCGAAAAATACCGAAGCAGGTGCAATAGTCAGAGCAAGCATCACCACTGCCAGTCGGCTTAGTGAGATACGGGCCGGGAAAGTATCCGTAGGTCTTCTAGGAGAAACTCTGAAGAGGCTTGGAGCAGATGGATGGATTGGGTTGCTAGAGCCTAGTCTTCAGAGGAACCGATTCCGCTGACATAAAGGAACTAGACGCCTCGCGCTGGAGTGGACAACGTGCGACGCTGTGGACTAGCCAAATAACAATGCCCGCAGGAAGCTATTTGAGAACAGCATCGGCAAGTGTCATCAGCAAAGAGATATACACGATGACGCACCATAGGGTCATAACTCAGGTTACTTCTCCAAGATAAAGATATAACTGTGAGAGACTGCAGTAATTCTTCACTCTCCTTCAGCTATATCGTCAGCACCTGCGCATGTAGTTAGCAAAACTTCGCAAAGTATATGCGTCCAAATACTCACTTTGGCCCCTGTAAGCTGAATTTTAGATACGGAGTTCTGCCATACAAATCCTTCAGGGAGGATACGCTGCGAGTGTCTGCCGTTGTCGAGGTTGTCCTGCAGAGTAGTGGGCCTTTGATACGTCCGAAACAGAGACCCGAAGGACATACAGATTGCATATAGGACATCATGATGTGTAACTTCAACGCGACTCTAGTTTCTTGAGCTTACAGAAACAAATCGGATTCAGTAGCAGTAAAATATAGAAGATATGAGGACACACAAGAGGAAGACTCAGTGATACCTCATTTCGATCAACGTTGACGTCGTTGAAGAAAGACCAGCATCATTTGTGCTCCAGGATACTTCGAGACGTTGGCCTTTGGTTCCAAATGACATACAGCGATTATTTGCATGCAGTTGCAACGGTATCAGCTAGCTTGTGGACTGTGGAAGACGTCTGGGAGCAAGAGCAGCGAGAGGATCATGGTTGCATCTTGGGCAAATCTTGGGATCAGCGAGCTGCGAAAGGCGACCGTTGGCATAACACGTGACTCACGTGATGACGACACGCGACGCGGGTCTCAAAAGTCAAGGCGTATTGTTCTTTAACCTTTTGTTCACTCACTTCATCTTATACCCTTCCTTTAGGACCTTGAGAGAAGCTCGAAATCGAGAAATTTATGCCATACTCGCGAATGCAGGGGTTCTTTCACTCTATGTAAGTAGTTACTAGTGCTGCAAACACTTTAGTGGTCGTCGTTTCTGTCTGTCTACGAGAGACTAGCATTGAATTACCAATCATCCGTCAGGAGATACACAAATCCTGAGACCGATGAGCAGCAAACTTGAAACATCAACACTATTCCAGGAAGCACATACGTACAAGTAGAAATAATAGTGGTAATGGCCAAGACTCTAGATAGTACACTAGAGACAACGTTAGCGTATGTGCATCCACAGGGTGCCATACACACCTTTGCCATAGACCAATTCACGACGATCTTTTGAACCCTTTCATCCCTCCCCTTTAAGCATTCCGAACAGCTAATGTGTTTCGTCATAGCTTCAAAGACTCCTTTGATGACGCTCGTCGGTGTATCTTGCAGCAGAGAGAAAATATCATCACGATAAAGACCAAAGAGAACCAGATATCATTAGAGCGACGAACCTGGTTTTGCAGACCACGATAGATAAGCCGTTGTCAACGTCCAAGCGCTCGATAGAGCGTTTTGTTCTTCAAATCCACATTTCTTGGTCGGATTATGCAACGACGGCGGGGGCATTAACGATTGAATCAACATCGAGACTCTTGTTCTGTGTAATCTGAAGAGTCTAGCGAGATACAATGAACGCATGCTCTCAGCGTCCTCATCCGTCAATGACATCAAGTTCAGAGGGAGCAGATGAGAAGAGATCGAGACAGCGAGCTCGTATAGATCGTGTCTTCCGCATAAGCAGTAGATGTAGAGAGGGTAGAGAGGAGCACGGAACTGGAGGAATTTGTAGACGGGGCTTTCAGACGTGATTAGGAAACTGGGCTTGTATCCGAATCGAGGCAACTTATCGATGGCGGACGCAACGAAGGGCAACTGTGGATTAAACTTGGAAGGATCGATCTGATAGAGGATATGTAGGATGATGTTGAGTTCGGAAGAATGAACGTCTGGAAGATTTCGAACTCGTTCTGTCTCTTCGAGAGAAATGACCGGTAACAGGCCATTGAAGCAGTTTTGCGATGCTTTCAAGAGAATTTTCTGATTGACGTAGAAGACGACGGCGTCAGATGTGGTGAGAACGATATCTGGTATTGGTAGGCTAGGATCTAAAGGTGCTGGTTGGAATGCAGTTGAAATGGTCATTGGATCGTGAAGTTTCACGTCCAAAGGAATGGACTTTGAGACATTAGCGAAATCAAACGGCGGAAAAAGGCTTGGAGGGACATACAGATAACTTCAAGTCTTGAAGATGGCGAGAGTCATCAGGTTCAGTTTTGAACACATTTTCAAAGTGGGGTTGCACTATCAATGTTTAGCATAGGATAGCGAGAGTAAAACTAGGCCCACTTACCAGAGTTGGTGAAAGATGAACCAGGTACGCTGGGCTGTCCTAAACCAGGTAATACACCCCCACCTCCTACGAGAGTCGCAGAATCTGAATATTCAGGATGCCAAGTCCATTGAGGCAAGGGAGTGGGCGGGCCATTCGTAATCCTAGCCATGTCAATCCAGTCTTCGATAAGGAATTCGTACGAGGTGGGTTTGGACGTCTCCATATCGAGGATATCTGGGCGGTAGTGATAAGAAAGTCATATTCCCAAACCCGCTCTTTTGTATATCACGTACTCCGGAAACATGCGTGCGGATAGTCTCCACTATGGGCAAACCATCGAGAGTACGGCGATCCGGAATATACGTAAATAGAAGCATTCTTGTCGACAGTCCACGCTGGATTTGGAGAGTATGATTGAAGCTGAACGAACGCCGTTAGATGGAGTCGCACAGGTTTGGATGGAATTTGAGCAGACAAGGGTTACGAGTTCTCAAGATAATGCCTGAGGGAGGTCCAAAAATGTGAGATTCACAGAGATTTGACTCCGGAGAAAGTTTGACCCCATTTTAATCGACGGATAACATTCACGATTCGCTGCAAGCGATTGAGGGAGCAACTTGTATTCGAAGCTAAGTAGCGGGCCAGCGCTCGGTCTCGCCGACTACTCAGAAAGATTGTCATACTCACAGCGTCGTGCATCCAATGAGGCCCTTGCCACACGCAGATACAAAGTTCCGTGGTATCTATGCTGGGCATCGGTAACCAAACGAAATTTGAAAATCGAAAATTGTCCACCGTGCGTCGGTCCTTTTGGTGTCCTTGCTCCACAGAAAAATTCTTCAGACGCTGACGGCCTCACTGCAAAGGCTTGTGATACAGGAATGAGAGGTGATAGACTTACTAGGTCCTAGGGTTGGGACTTGATTTTTCCTGAGCTCGGTATGGAAAGTGCGTTGAGAACTTAAGTACAACTAGTCACTTTGCCGGAGTGGTTAACGGGATCGCCTGCTGCATTTGGCAGTTTAGCGGTTGCGCTTTGAGCGCGTGTAGTCGAATTAATTTTTGACCCATTTTTGTTCCCGACGAAGAGTAGGACAGACTAGAGGAGCAGGAGTGCAAAAAACACGTCTGCACCGCAATACGAGTCGGTGATCAGTGAAGGGTATGAGAAAAAAAGCTACTTATGTAATGGACCCCTAAATGAAACTCATCTACCACTTACAGGTTAACATCTACAGACCACCAAGCCAAAAATAACTTGATGTAGCACTTTTCCGCTCTTACATTCTAAGCATCAGATACCTTGTCCTTATCAGCCGAATCCAACATGGAGTCGCTCTGCACTCTGTTAGGTGTACGTGCGTGGTTTTGATGAGACCGAATGAGTTCGAGATGAGCGCTCGAGACGACTGTATATCAGGTAAAAATGTAACATGTTTGAGATAGAACAATCTTCCAAGCAACATGTCAACGTACCACGCGCATAATCAGCGAAGAACATTTCGTATAACAGGGCGGTAACGAATGTTGCGGGAATGTTGGTTAGGGCGGCTATGGCAGCGTACTTTCCACCGTGGGCTAAAAGACGGGAAGCAAAAATGTAAGGAACACGGGTGAGCGGCGACTAAGGAACAGAAACGTACCCTTGGTCCCCCAAATTGTCATTGCGGCCAATCGTCCTCCAACGTCTCTCGCGGTGTTTGCAGCGACTATATGGGAATGAAGGTCAGCGACAAGTCAGCGAGATACAACTGCACCGAGAACAAGGTTACTCACGTCCAGGAACGGAGAAGCCCCAGACAGCGACAGCGCTAGGGAGGAAGGAATTAGTTGATAAGTCAAACCACACTCTGCCCAAAACTCACTAGATCAGACCGATCACAAATGGGACTGCAAACGGCGGTACTAGCATGTTCGTAGGATCAAGACAGTTCCAAATCACCATGGTAATCGCGAGATCCTTCAACGATGAATGTGAGTACGGCAGATGTCATGGATTAGCGGGATACGTACCGTCACGAATTCATTCAGGAACGCCCTTCCAAGGGTGATTCCGGGTGTAAGATACAGACCAAACGCACCAGCAGGTCCTGCAGGTGTGAAGATGACTGCATCATATTGCCCCGCTGACTGCAACACCTCCTCCGCTGTAACAATCATGTCACGGTATTGGACGTAGATCAATAAACAAGCGACGTAGGCTCCTAGGATCTGAGCGATGATGTATCTAGGAGAAAAGGTCAATGAGTGGTCTTTAGAGGGAGTTGCAAACGCACCTGACGGCTTTGAGGGGAGGAAGCCCTCTGGTAAAGCATGCGCAGATAGTGATACCAGGAGATAATAGTCCACCAGACACCGGTAGAGCGAGAGCGACGGCGAAGACGATTCCTGCCGCGTAGGCACATCCAACTTGGAAGACAGCTGGTGGTGACAGGGTTTAATACTGGAACGCAAGTACGAGCTGGAGGGACTCACAGCTTAAACCCTCCAATTGCAAAATGCCCTGCAGGATGTTGAGAAGCTGCGAACCAACACCTAGAGGGATTGTGAGCAGAAGGAAAAGAAATGGGTTGAGGACCAGCCACGCACCAGCATAGGTATAGAAGAACACCCCGACCTAAAAAATTTTCGTCAATGGATTGCTTCACGTTTCAGCGCGCAAGTTACGAACGAATTCAGCGAAGCACTCGGCAAACCAATGGACGCTGGTATGCCTATACTTCCCCCAAACGACCTGGGCGCGATTGGGCGGTTGTACGTCGCTCAGATGGACGATAGCTGGGTTGGACATTGTACAATGTGGGGGTGGGGGAGCTAGAGGGGAATTCTAAATGGCTTCCCTCTTTTGTATTCGTCCCGAAGCCATGAGAACCGGAGACGAATCTATTATCAAGGGATCAGCAGACTAAGGTGTGACCTGTTAGATCTTCAAAGTTCAATAGCCCTGCATAGCTGACATATGACCATAGCCACCAGTATGTAGTTTCTTCAAAGTTGGGAGTTCCGGTTGGCTTTTGCGGAAAGAGTCAAATTGATCCAGGAACAAGACGCGGAGGTTTCTCTGGTCCGCGGCTATTCTAGGTCACCCGACACCGGTGGACTTGGGTACAAGGACATGTCCATAGCAGCTTGAACAGTAGACAACGTGATGGCGATTGGGTACAAGGACATGTCCATGGCAGCTTGAACAGTAGACAACGTGATGGTGACAGTGAGTTGGCATCAGAACGACAATGTCCACGATATTCTTGAATACGACCGTCGGTGCTAATGTCTTCTGACGCGTCACTACGGAAGCGCAAGACGCAACCCAAAAAGGAGCCAATTCGTCGAGAATCCTCCCCCGTAAGTAAGCTCATATCACACCAGACCTTCTCTCAACCCTCTCTTTTCAGGCCAACGACATCCAGAATGACGACGACTTTGACATTGACACCTCTGCTCTTTTCTGGTATACCAGAATAATGTGGATACCTTTAATTCTGGTTACAGGCGCTTTTCTTTATTATGTGCGTTGTGCCGGACTATCTGTGCGAGGGACTTGGCTATAGCTCATCATCTGACTAGAATCCAAGTGCATTGCAAGACGCGGCGAATGTGTTTCTTGGACTGGAGTCAGAAGACACATTCGGGGCACCTGGCGTTTCTGGAGATCTGAGGTTTATACCAGACGCACAGAAGAAGGATGCTATTGTGGAAGCCTTCAAGGTGTGTCACTTTTTTGCTGCTGGTGCTTCTTTTCTGAAACATCCTGCAGCATGCATGGAGGTCATACGGTCTGTATTTCTGCTTCCCCATCCGGCTTGGGTGCTCAGATGTGTTTTACAGAACGTGATGCAATGGGTTGCGACGAATACCACCCCATATCTCAACAGGGCTCTAATCTGACTGAAGCTGGTGGTATTGGATACACCATTATCGACTCGATGGATACCATGTTGATCATGGGCCTGGACGAGGACTACAAGAGGGCGAGGCAGTGGGTGGAGACTAGGCTAAATTTCGATAGGGATGCGCTGTTCAGCACATTTGAGGTATGTACGTACTTCTCTCTATCGACTAATTTCCCTGTTAACGTCCTTCCCAAAGACCACAATTCGCATCCTCGGGGGTCTCCTCTCGGCATACCACCTTTCCGGAAACGACCCATTATACCTCAATCTCGCTGTCGACCTCGCCAATCGCATTCTCCCCGTTTTCGACACCTCGTCTGGCCTACCTCAATCCAAGGTCAACCTCGCAGAAAGAAAAGGCTACCCGAACGACGAATTTCCCAACCTGGTTACCACAGCTGAAGTAGCGACTCTACAATTAGAGTTTAGGTATCTGAGCTATCTGACAGGGAATGAAAAGTATTGGATTAAAGTGGAGGAGGTGATGAAGACGATCAAGGAGGCGAGGATGCCCCATGGGCTAGCTTCCATTTATATGGACGTGGATACGGGCAAGTTCGTACCGTCTGCTATACGGCTTGGGTCGAGAAGCGACTCTTACTATGAGTATCTATTGTGAGTCCTGCCGCAACTTTGCCAAGAAACTTGACAGATGGCGTCTACAGAAAGCAGTACATTCAGACGGTAAGCCACTGTCATCGACGACCTGCTACTATACAGTCTAACGTCTTATATAGAACAACACCGAACCGGTCTACAAAGACGTGAGTACCTGGACCACCTTACGATATCGCGTTTCTGACTGTCAACTACATACAGATGTACGACGATGCCATCGACGCCGTCCATGGACACCTCATCAAAAAGAGCCCTTATGCAAGAATGACTTACACTTCCGAGTTAATTCCCGAGCAGCATCCTAACGGGCAACTGTACGTTTTCCTCCTCCTTAAACTCCTTTAACTCTCTGGTCTCATGCATCATCACCCAGCTCATGGCGGCTAACCCCAAAACAGGATCACTTTGTTTGTTTTTTCGGCGGTTCCCTCATGCTAGGAGCAATCATCACAGGGGCGGCCGTTGAGCAGTCTTTGGTCTCTGTTCCTCCCAAAAAGACGGATTTTACGGTTATAGGAACTAGAGATTGGCAGACTGGGACAGAGTTAGTTAGGACGTGCTGGGATACGCATGATACGGCTACGTGAGTGAGATAAGATGTTGCTTGCAGGTTTCATATACTCAACACGACGACCATGACGACTCGGACTGTCATCAGTGGTTTGGCCCCCGAGGTCGTGCATTTTAGGATTCCTGAAGACGGGATAGAAAATACGAATATGCATACACCGGTGGATTGGTATATCAAGGGTGCTAGGTATGTCATGCTCCCTATACACATGTCCCTTTGGTACTCATATCGTCCTCTAGGCCAGGAGAATTCCCTCCATACGATGCCAGGTACATTCTTCGGTACGTGGACCTGTCATGATGATGTTTGGGACGTCCCCATTTGACTGGCACTCTCAATCTTTCAACAGCCCTGAAACGGTCGAATCCCTCTTCATCGCCTTCCGCCTTACTGGGGATAACAAGTACCGTGAATGGGGCTGGTCAATATTCCAAGCTATTGAGAGACATTGTAAAGTAGAGACGGGAGGATATGCAGCTATTATCAATGTGGATGAAGTACCGAGTAGGCAAGAGGATAAGATGGAAACGTTCTTGATGGTACGTTATCTGTCCCCCGTCCCCGCTCTGTATGTGAGACTGCGATTAACTCTGAGGCTTTCTGACTAGAGCGAAACGTTGAAGTATCTGTACCTGCTTTTTGAAGACGCGAGTGTGATTCCTTTGGACAGTACGTGCCTCTTTCTTCGGTCTTGTCACTACGAATAATTGACGCCTATGCTCCCGATAGAGTACGTACTCAACACCGAGGCTCACCCTCTACCGATCTTTACGCCAAACATTCGCACTTCGTTTGTTGATTCATGAGGTTGCTTAGTGCCAAATTTGCTTCTATCTGCATCATTCATTCAAACGAGGATAGATGTATTACTTTGGGAAAGTCGTACTGTTTTACAAGAAATACTACCAGTTCTACAGAGCCAATGACTCTCGAAACTAGCTTTTTGATAGCGTCCTTCATAGAAAGATACCTTTTCAAGTCTACTCGAAGCGCCTTTCTTTGCTTACGCCTGGCTAGTACGTTGGATGAGAGGATAACTTAAGAGGTGGGAAAGGTGTTCTCAGTCCGCTACCATCTTCTACCATCCTCCATCGTGGCTGGAGGGGTAGAGCGAACATCGGACTTGCCTAGGTGCAAATGTACAAAATGGATTGCGGGGCGCAGATCATTTCACCCCACCCCCACCCACCGGCTCGGATCAACACCACGTCGCAAACTTCTCAATTCCTGAAATGTGGATTTTCAAGGCGTCTATTATCTATATAGCCCCATAGTTCTTGGAAATATATTTGGCATTGGAATTTAGATGAAGAACTCTACAGACGAGAGACTTGGTTTACTCTGTATGTCCATCCCGATTGCAGTTCTCGGGTGGCTATAGACGGTCTAGATCCTCTCAAGCAGGTCCTAAAGGCTTGGCTCTTGAGTGCTCTCTTCAACTTGCTTGTCCTTGCCACCATGCCATGGCTGTCAGCTGTCGTGCCCGCTGTAATCCTGTACCCCTGCAACCTTTGAGGATCTCCGCTTCCTTGCCGCTTCCACGGAGACTCAGAGTGCCCGCACGTCGCGTGTTGCCTTTTTTGGAATCCGGAGCGGTACTGGGGCATATCGTCAACATATCGTGTATCTTCGCTACATAGTATCTATCGTACAACTTGAAATCATGGCAGAGAACTTGAGAGTTGAAGAGTTGAAGAGTTGAAGAGTTGGAAATTGAAACAGACCTTGATTGATAGACCTCGTAGTAAAGCTCGTAGGGTAGCGTAGAGTCTAGTACCAGGGTCTTGGCAATTGTTGGGACCGGTCTTTAGTGGGTCACAGTCTTTGTAAACCAGAGATGAATTATACTATGAAATGTCGGTACCTGGCATGCTGGGCTCTACTAGGCAGGGCTGAAAATCGGAATAAGTATACATATACCGACCAAAGCTACTGTATATGTTATCCAATTTCTCTTGAGGCGAGGACTCTTGGTGTTGACATTTTATCAAAAAAGCAGTATGTAAAGACCGCAAGGGATGTTCCACTTTCCTATCGAATATGTGAGTACCAGTGCCACCTGTTGAACGAGTTTGCTAAATGGGTTCTATGATACATCTAGGGTTCGGAAAGTCCGGTTCAGTCCGGTTCAGCGCCAAATTTTTTGAACGCTGGACCGGACTTCACGTCCACTGAACTTCGGTCCAGTTCAAGTCCAGGTAAGGTTCGGACGCGTCCGAACTTTTTCTGTCTCCGAGATAGCCGAATGACTTTCTCTGACCAATGTAGCAACGAGTTTGAGTAGTTATCTGTATGGGAAATAATACTTCTAGGCCGTTGATGACAAAAGACCGGCCAAAGCACAGAAAAAGGAAGTATACAGAAACTGCTCTGCAATCCAGCTCAGAGAGGGATGTTTCTGCGTCCATTAAATGCCCAAGTGCTCTACCAAAATAGAATATAATTGCACAGACATGAATACAGAGTGGTCATCAAACATCAAAGAAATCAAGTCCTGGGGACCACGTTCCAGTCAGAAATGCATTACAAGTTCAGTGCGTTCGGACGCGTTCGAGCATGTTCAGTAAATTTCAGAATTTGCTGGACCGCGGACTGAACTTGCGATCCGGTCCATAAAATTCTTGAACTTTGAACTGGACTTTCGGTCCAGTCCAGTAAAGTTCAGCTCAGACCAAAGTCCAGGACTGAACTTTCCGAACCCTAGATACATCACGGTAGGCTTCGTGCGACAGCATATTACATGGTCCTGTTCATCGGTGCTGTGATAGGTTATGGCTGGTGTATGAAAGAGGTTACACATAGTATTTCAGCGCCATTGATCCTACAGTTCAACTACAGTTTTTCAGTGAGGCTTGACCCAATCCTATCATCTGTCTTATTTATACTTCTGATTTATATATACACACATCTGAATAGATCGTCGTGTATATCATCAGTCTGCCTAGGGGAGACTACTTCTGACTCTTTCTTTGATAGTCGGCCTCTCAGCAATCCTCTTCCTCAGTGCCGTTCAAACTGTCACTGTCAATCTCGTCCTAACACAGACTCGGCTCATCCAGATGTAGCAAGGATTCAGCAAGGAAGTAGCAAGGACATAGCACAGTCACGAGAGTAGATTACAAAGTTCCCTCATGTTGGTTGCACATCAAAGTTGGGTCAATGAGGCCTTGATTTCGCTGACAACAACCTTTGGTATATTTGAGGAAAGGACCAGATTGACTTACTCGCCAGTTGACTGACCCTGACAGAATCCTGTACATTTGACCATGAGGCAGTAATCACCATAAGAACTGGGATGCTTGAAGACAGATTTTGGATAGAAGTCTGGGGAATTTGGATAGGGAGGGCTTGGAGGAGGAGGGCTGCTGGGAGGTAGTGTTGATACACTGTACAAAATCACCATATACATACTTAGATTTTGGTCCATAATATCAGTTTTGATGTTCTTTTAAGGGAATAAGAGGACTAGGGTGAGCCCTGAACTGCTAGTTAAGACCTAGTGGGACTAGAAAACAACGGTACAATAATATTAAGTGCTTATGGATGGAGAAACAACTCATTCTAAGTACTATGATAGATATGTATGGGTTGGAGTTATGATAGCAGACCCACCAAATAATAAAGATAGCCTACAAAGGCTTTCAAATCCTATTATAACAACTAGTACTGCTAGCATGATCTAAAGGGACAGTGAAGTGTAAGATAGCCCCTATTCGCAGGCATAGGAACACATAGGCAGCACAATCCTCAGCCAAAAGGTTGATCAGAGAAGACAGCACTAAGATCGGACATGCAGGCAAGCACGCTAGGTCTAGATCTATGTATCAGCAAATCCCATAGTACTAAGATGGCTTTGAAGGAGTCTTAAGTATCTGTAAAAGGTACACGTGGATAAAAGTAGGACAAAGTATATATGTACAGGATCCCAGAGAGTTCAGCTATCCATCGGTACAGAGGGGATAGTGAGATATAAGGGACAGAAGTGCTAAGTTGCAGTACATCCAAACAATTGGAATACAACCCAAATGGGTAACAGTATTTCTGGATAAGGATAAATCTATTAGTAAGTGTCTAGCTAGGCGTTGAAAGTGTTGAAGGATGAATAAGTATGTGAACAGGACTGCAGAAGAGCTGGACTCATATGTAGGACTAAGTAGTAGACTGTTGGCAATGCATAGTGTCACAACCTGCTACAGTTCTTTGTCCTCCTTCTTCTTCTACTTCATTATTGAACCCATTTTCTGACCATTCATCTATTGCATTTCCTCGATAACCCTTTTAAACCTTATATTACTGACTTCGAACCTTATAGAACCTGTCAAACTCTATAATAACTGTCAATCAATCTTCCATTCCATTAATCCTATCTTTACCCTACATTTCTCCACTTTCTCCTACGTTTCTCCTATTTCTCCTATCTTTCTCCTATCACTTATTCATTGTTCTTCTATATAAACCACTAGACATTCTAGCTAGTCCTTTAGTTCATTCACTTTGTCTCTGCTCCATACCAGTACTACACAGTGTAGAGCATAGTCAGCCTACTCCTTTCTCTTTCTTTATCTCTATCTCTCAATCAATCGCTTTGTATTTGTCTTCAAACTGTGTGACTTGGGTGGTTTGCTATCGAGTGTATCAGCAACCTTGACACATAGAATGCATATAAAGCAAGATTGGAGAAAAGGAAAAGGAAAACTGAATGGAACAAAGAAACTACAAGAAAGCCCTACGCCCCTAGTGTAAGGATGCATATGAGGGACCTAGTGGTCATACAGTAGCTGCAAAAATTGATGCCACTACCAAATTTGGAAAGTGGCTGTGTTGACGCGTCATCCCTCCTTCTCCTCATCGTACCCAGCCTCTACAGCACAATAGAACCTCGTAATACACCTAAGAAAGTTGTAGGCAGCTAGTAGCTACTATTCTCTACTGTAATATTAAAAAAGATCTGTGAGAAACTACAGGGTGCTGCCTAGGTTAGGAAAAAGAAATAATAGGGCTGTTCTCAGCACTCCTCCCTAATGAGCTTCCAAATAGGGAGTAAAAAGCTGTCTATAGACTGGAAGAGTCATTCCCTTCCACCCAAATAGAAAACCGGAGCTGTACAATGACTGAGGAAGGCCGGGTATCCACTGCTGGGCTGTATGATTCCTCAGAGAGTGTGGATCAAGTTCCGAGATAGCCAATGAGTCTGGGAGCTCTAGAAAGGTGCCTTGAAGATCTATCAGTCAATTCCTAGTAACTAGACACCAGGTTTGAGAGCAAGAGCCATCAACAAGGTTGCTGATGAACAGGAAGAGCATTTTACTGTGTCTGCCCATTGCAGCGCTATTGTATCTGTTTTTATGTATCCTTTTTGTTATTATAGTAGGTAATAGCAGTTACTAGCTGCCTACAACTTTCTTAGGTGTATTATGAGGCTCTACTGTACTATAGAGGCTGGGTACGATGAGGAGAAGGAGGGATGATGCGTCCACACAGCCACTTTCCAAATTTGGTAGCGGCATCAATTTTCGCAGCTACTGTAAGTGGAGCGTTCTGAGTCATAGATGCAATGCTTGCTAACTGGGATGGTACACGAAACACCAGATGGCTTACAAAGAGGACTAAAGAAAGTTCCTATGAATATTTAGATAATATTGGACAGTTTCTGTATACCTAATAAGCAAGTCTTTACTTATGAGGAAATAGATAGAACTTGCTAACAGACTTTTTGATTTGTTTTGTATTTTCTCTACATACCTTTCAGTGGACATCAAAAAGAAATAAGTAACTGTATAGTTGTAGCTGTGAGTAGTATAAAAGGACCAGATATTACGAGTAGCTACCCAAGCCATGTACTGTAGAGTATCGGATCTCACTAGCAATAGTAGAGGACGTGAAACATGGACTAAAGCTTCTAAACAAACTTAACTGCACTCTCTACAAGTATAAACATTGTGTTGGATATAATAGAGTTTAAATTGAACATTTTGTGGTTATAACTGTGATCTTTGTGTTGACCTTTGGTCTATTAAGTGTCAAGAGTGTTTGATTTTAAGGCAACTGTGGCCTACAAGTGTTTGATTTGGGACTCGTTGATCCCCTTGGTGTTAAACTTGTGTTTATCGTGTTGCACACTAACTTCATTGAAAAACCCTGATCAAAAGTACTTATAGTACAAGTAAACTGGGATTTTGAGTACTGTCTACTTGGAACACTCATCTCATTTACATTTGTATAAGGTTTTGTGTTTGGGTGTAGCTCCTAGCACTTGATTACAAAAACCACCTATTAGCATGCTGGCTGGGGATTTTGAATGAGCCTCTGGCTCTGGTTTAATTGAAGAAGCCATGGAGAGGGTGTTGTCAGAACTAGGTGAGTGGGTGGGGCTTGGAATAGATGGACGAGCCTCTGATTCAACAGGTGGATGGACAGGGCCATGTTGAATGTGTTTTTGGCTTGAGGGCATGCCAGGTGAAGCACTCAGGATAGTTTTCTGGCATTTGAGCCAACTGAAAAGAGATTAGACTGTAGAAATGTCAAGGTTGTCGATACACTCAATAACCACCCAAGTCACACAATATGAGAAGACAAGTTACAAGTGAATAGAGAGAGAGAGAGAGAGAGAGATAGAGTAGTAAGCAGACTAGGCTCTACACTGCGTAGTAATAGTACGGAGCGGAGATGAAGTGAACGAACTAAGGAGTAAGTTACAAAGATAGCGGGTATATAAGTAATATGTGAACAGATGGGAAGAAGTAGGTAATAATAAACGGTACCATGTGGAGATGTCAAGGATGAGAGAATAGTAAGTTAAATATGGATAGATGAAGGTACTGGATCATAAAGAATGATTGACAATGGGAACGTCCGTGGAGATAGGAAGCGGAGGAAATAAGTATGTGAGTCATAGATCTGGGAAGATGGTAACTATAGACGATGATGGGAAACGGTTGATGTTTATGGGTTTAAAAGTAAATAGAGTGGGGAATGAGTAGTAAAAAGGAAAAGAATAGAAAAGAAATGAATAGGCAGGGTGATTCGTGACAATATCCCCTTTTTAAGACGAGCTTTCACCGGAGCTCGGGAGCCAGTCTGACCAGTGTTTGGCCCATTGTTCGCGAAGTCGTTTGTCCAGCTCCCGCTGTTCTGGCCAATAGTCGGTTAAGTCGTCGGGTTCGCCCCATCCCATGACGTTGGTCACAGAACCCCAGCCCGATCCATCCCATCCATTGTTGTTGTCGTTTTGTAGGATGATGTGTGCACCCCATATGCTGCCGTCTCCCCATCCAAGGTTCCCTCTGTGCTCTGCTCGTAGAGATGTCCGATGAACTACACATGTAGCTCTATGTCCTCTTCCCAATCTACACTGCCCTGGTCCGTCCTCCCCTCCCCATGTGCAACGTTTGCATCCATTGTGAGGTCCTTGGTGTTGCTTTGAGAGTTGACATTGACGTCCTGAGCATCGTCCGTATGTGCAACGTCCCCCATTAGTTGGGCGTGTGAGGGGTGAGTTCTGAGTGGTGGGGATGGTAGAGGAAGCGGTTGACATTGTGGTAGTGGGAATACGAGTGGTTGTTGTTTGACTGGTAGTAGTGAACTGTTGTTCTATTGTTCTTCCCCCTGGTGTGGCATCCTTTTATAGTTGTTGCCAGGTAGTGTCGTATGTATCAAGCGAGCGGCCAGTTCACTGTCCGCAGACAGATCTTGACAGTAGACGCCGTACAATCTATCGGTGTTGTTAGGGTGGAGTGGAGTGTTATTTAATGGGGAAATGCGATGGATGAATGATCACGGAATTCCGGGTTTAGTTGTGTGGTGGAGTGGGAAGGAGGGCATAGAACAGTAGTGATTCGTGACATTATTCCTCCTCAGAGTTGTGCCTTCGTTTGAAGCACACGAGTACTCCACCATATATCTCCTATAGTGACTCCCATTGAGCGCACTGTTGTTCCCGGTTGTATGAGGTTCATTGGTCGGTAAGCGCCTGGATGTTCTTGGTGGAAGGTTTCGATCATATCTTTCAGTTTTGTCAATCCTGATGCTGGTTCCCATGAATTTTCTGAGTCAGTGTAGTCTAGCCATTTGACTAGGTATTGTACTCCCCGACGGTTTCTCGTTGGTTTTGAGTCCAAAATTGCTTTGACATCGTATTCATTGTCTTCGGGAAGTAATTCAGCCGGTTCCCCTGGGTAGTTTACTCCGTAAGCTTCGGTTTCTTTGTACGGCGATAGGAGTGAAGCATGGAAGACTGGATGAATCTGCCAGGTATTCGGCAACTTGAGTCGATAATTGACTTCACCAATAACGTCAGTGATTTTGAATGGACCATGATGACGATTTGCCAACTTAGCTTTTGGCCTCGTTGTCTTCAGATTCTTTCTGTCTAGTAACACCTTGTCTCCAACCTTAAATTTCATTCCTTCATTTATATGGTCCTTGTTTTGTTCCTTCATCGTTTCCGCCGCGGTTGACAGACTCGCTTTTAGTTCTTCTCGAAGTATGTCCAAATTCTGAAGGCGTTCCTTGACTTTTGGGACGTGCGAAGTTGGATTGATTGTAGGGAAGAGTCGGGGTAGATATCCATGGAGTAATTTGAAGGGTGATTTTCCAGTTGCTGAATGGGTTCGCGTATTGTGGCAAAATTCGGCGTAAGGTAGGTATTTAACCCAATCATCTTGGCGGTAGTTACAGAAGGTCTGAAGGTATTGTTCGAGTTCTTGATTAAACCTTTCTGTCTCGCCATCTGTTTGTGGATGATAAGCTGTACTGAGTGCCGAGGTGATACCTAGCTTAGCATATATTCCTTTCATCACTTGGCTTGCGAACTGAGGTCCATGATCGGATACCATTTTGTCCCACAAGCCATATCGTCGCCATGTGTTGTCGAATAGTAGGTCAATTGTTCCATCACTATCGATATCCTTTCTGCATGGGGAAATGACAACTGTTTTTGTTGAACGATCGACCGTGACGTGAATTGTGTTAAAGCCATCACATTCTGGCAGATCCGTGATGAAGTCAGTTGTAATCGTGCTGAAAGGGTGTTCTGGTATTTTGTTTGGGATTAGTGGTACATGCGCCGGGTGATTATTTGCCTTGATTAATTGACAAGTAGTGCATCCTTCGACGTAGTCACGAACAAATACTGACATACCAGGCCACCAGAATTCTCTACTAACGAGCTCATACGTCTTGAATCGTCCCGGATGTCCCATGGTAAGGCTATCATGATGCATTTTGACAATATCTCACCTGAGCTGTTGGTCGTCTGGGACGTAGATTTTTCCTCGGAACAGGATGATTCCATCTTCATAATTCCATTCCTGCAGGTTTTTTGCCAACGCACGTGGTCCGTTGTTAAAAATAGTTTGTAACGCACTTACGACTTCAGCATCCTTCTTTGGACAGTCTTTAATCCGCCTTCTCAACTCTGTATCTCTGATTGCGATTACTGTTCCTGGTCTCGTCACTCGGATCCTGAAGAATTTGGGGTCAAGCAAGACCCTATCCTTGTTGTCATTTTCGATTCCCTCTTTATGGTCTGGTCTTCGAGAGAGTGGGTCACTTCGATTAAGGCTTCCGGGTTTGTGAGTGAGCGTGAAGTCGAATCTAGTCAGAAACAAGGCCATTCTTGCTTGTCGCCGGCTAAGTTTCTGAGCGGTAGTGAAGTACCTGAGGTTGTCATGATCGGTTAAGATTTCGATAGTATGTGGTCCGCCTTCGAGGTAATGTCGCCAGGCTTCCAGTCCGCATATGATCGCCAACAATTCTTTGTCGTGAATGTCGTAGTTCTGCTCAGTTTCAGACAAAGCTTTCGATAGATATGCTATGGAATGCCACTTATCGTCCGGTCCTTGTTGCTGTAGGATACCTCCTGTAGCGTAATCTGATGCATCAACTTCTACTCGGTATGGTTTAGAATAATCGGGCATAAAGAGGACTGGAGAACATGTGAACACATCTTTGAGTGCCTGAAAGGCTTTTTTGGTTTCATCTGACCATTTCCATGGGTGATCCTTCTTTGTGAGATCGAACAGTGGTCGTGTGATTTTCGAGAAATCACGTATGAAACGACGATAGAAGTTTCCGAAGCCAAGGAATGACTGTACGTCTTTGACGTTACATGGGATCGGCCATTTGGTTACGCCCTCGACTTTGATCGCTAGTGTATTGTGTGAAACGATGAGGCCTAGGAATTCCACCGAGTTGGTTTCGAAAGTGCATTTTTCCGGTTTAGCATACAGATCGTTCTCCTGAAGTCGTGCAAGTACTTGTTTTACCATGTACTGATGTTCTTCCAGTGATTCCGTGAATATTAAAATGTCGTCCATGTAAATTACAACTTTTCCGGAATCGATCAGGTCCTTGAAAAGAGTGTTCATCATCACTTGGAATGTGGCTGGAGAATTCATAAGACTGAAGAACATCACCGTTGGTTCAAAAAGACCTCGGTTGGTCTTAAACGCTGCTTTCCATTCATCCCCCTCCTTTATGCGTACGTTATTATATCCCCACCTGAGGTCAATTTTGGAAAATATCTGTGCTCCCTTCAGTTTGTCTACGAGTTCCAATATGAGCGGTAGGGGGTATTCGTTTTTGATGGTTCCTCTGTTTAAGGCGCGATAGTCCTGCACTGGACATAGTTTTCCGTCTTTCTTTTTTACAAAGAAGAAGGGACTTGCCATAGGAGATTTTGATGGCCTTATGTATTTCTTCTCTAAATTCTCTTTGATGAACTCGTCGAGTTCTTTTTGTTCGTTTGGGGATAAAGGGTATGTTTTACAGGGGTGTGGTTCAAAGTCCGGTTTTAGTTCGATGGCGTGGTCCCATTCTCCACATCTCGGTAGTCATTCTGAGGTTTGTTTGTCAAAGACTCGTAGAAATTGATGATATTGCGAAGGAATCTTATCTTTAAGAGGCATGTCAGTTTGACGTTCTGAGCTGCCTCTGCAAGCTCTTGTGCCTTCGTAAACCCTGCGCAGATGTTCAGGTTTGGTATTTCTGGTGTTTCCCCATTCAGCATCGTTACCCTTTCCTTGTTCCCAAACAGTTCTTCCATCACGTTTTGTTCCCATTGTTCTGGGATTGTATCTCTCCCATGATTGTCTTCTGTGAAGATCGCCGTTGCCTCCAAACTTCGATGGAAGGATCGAATAGGAATCCGATGGCATTGCCCTGCGATTTTTGATTGAGCAACTGGTTTGAATCGTCCAATTGGTTCCAACCATCTGACTTGGTAATCTTTATGGTGGGTCCGTGGTTCAGTGACCGCTGGTTTCGAGGGTTTCGTTTTAGTTTTTAAATGGAGAATGGGGGGGTTCGCTACGATACACATTTCCGGGCACCTGATCATGTCTATTCATGAGAATGACCAATCTATTTCTGGGTTATGTTCTTCCAACCAGTCGGTACCAAGGATTATATCATGATCCCCGATGTCTGTTACGTAGAATTTGGCCTTTTCCTCATGATACGCTTTGTTGTCTTGGGAGTAGATACGGAGATTCTGCGTGGTGTATTGTCGTACCCATCCCATAGTGTTTTCGGAACCATCAACGTTTCGTACTGGGAACGGGTTTTTTATAGGGAGGAGGGTAAGTTGATTTTCTTGTGCGAACTGGCTATTGATAATTATGCCTTCTGCACTGCTGTCTATTAGGGCGTTTGCGTCGATTTTTCTGCCAGTAACCTTGCCGATTAATTCAGTTTTGAGCGTGATTGATGGTACCTGCCGGTTACGAGTGATTGCTGACATTCTTAGTTCTGAAGGAAAGATTCGCTCACTGGAGGGGTATAACACACTATATCGATTGCTCTTTAACTGTCCGGTGTACTGTTCAACTCCTACTGACAACGTAGCAGAGGAGCGATTCAAAAATCCAATTTGGACATAATGTCCTTTAAATAGATGGCTGCTTGTTCCTTATCTTCCCCTTCCAATCCTTTAACCTTGTTAACCATGTCGGAAATATCCTTGATCACGTTTTGAGATGAAGATGCCTGAGCTACCATTACTGGTGACGAATGAGGTGGTGAAGATGTGGTTGCCATCTCGGCTGTTCGAACAGCACGAGGAGAGAAGGTTCAGGGAACGTTTTGAGATGACAGTTTTGGGAACGTTGGACATTCGTTGCTCATATGTCCAGGTTGTCTACATGCGAAGCACGCTCCTAGTTTTCGGAGTCGGTCTCTTTCATCAGGTGTCAGTTTGGTTAATGGAGTAAAGGACGAGTTAGCACCTGGTCCCATGTTCACAAGCACATTGACGCTTGCTGCCGTTCTTCCCTGAGACGGGCCTGGGTTACTCCTCAACGTTGAAGGAGTTTTCCAGTGTCCTTGTCTTTCCCGTTCCTTCAATCATTCCAAATGAAGTTCTACAGCTCTTTCTTTATATTCGTCGAAGTCATCCCACTTTGGATATGTTCTCCCGACTGCCTCTCGGAGTTTAGGAGGTAACCCATCCTGATAGAACTCCAACAGTGCTGTCTCTCCAAAGTCGGACTCCTCTCCATATGTATCAAAGATGCTGTTGTAGCTGCTGATATCTGTCCCTTTCATTCTAGCAAACTTGATCTTTGTTCTCACCACGTCGTCTGAGGCAAGAGCTTTAAAGTCCCTTTTGAACCTGTCACATATCTGTTCTAGAGTGGTCCATCTACGTTTCTCTGGCGTCTTTTCCAATTCTTCGTCTTCTTCATCTTCATCTCATTCGGTTAATCGTTGCATTGCCCAATCTCCTCCTTTTTCTCCTGTAAAGAATGATAGGAATAACGAGACCTGACTTTCCTCATTGGGGTACTTGCTTTTATTCATGCGCAGATAGTTGTTAAACAAGGCCAGCCATCGTTTTGCCTCGCTGTGTTCCCCATTGAAGGAGTCAGGTTTTCTTCCTCGTTCAGAGGTACCATTTGATCCGATAGGAGGTGTATCAGCCATAACTGAGTCGTTTGGGTCTGACAGATTTGGGGAGGGAGGTGTAGGAGGACGATGAGGGGCTACGGATGGTCCTTCAGCAGACGGAATGGTGGGAGAAGAAGGGGGGAAAGTGGGATTGTCTGGTTCTGGCAGGTTATTGGAAGGTGTTTCTGGTGCTGGATCTGATTCAGAAGGCTGGTTGGGAGATGTAGAGGTTCCTTGTTCTGGTTCGGTTTCGGGATTGGTTTTTGAATGTGCTTTTCGGATTGCAAGTTCTTGGAGTTGGGTTACGACGTGCAGTTCAGTTGGGATCTCCTCGGCAGTAAGTCATTGAGTGTTATATCTGTTTAGGCACGGTTGTACGGTACAGGGAACCCAAGGATCGTTACCGTCTTCGATGAAGTAGGCTGCGTCTCAGAGTGATAAGGGGTGGAATACGTGTGGTCGATCGGCACAGTGGAGGTTCGGGTCTGCAGATGCGAATCGTCAACTTGTCATATACTAATTCTTCTTCAAGCTAGGTAGTTGGGTCCTAGGATGAAGGAAGATGGTAGTCCGTAGTTGGGGAAAAGTGATGATGGAGAGTAGTCGACGTGTTCTCTAAGGAATAAAGGTCCCCTAATCTGAACCACAGTTTCTCCTGTATCAAAGTCCTCTTTCACTGTTACGTATGAAAATGTTGAGAGGACTACGTCACCTGAGATAAGTTTCCACACCCAGCGTCTTGTGCAGATAAAGTGTCAGTTGAAACTCCAAGGGTTCGCTTGTATGTTTCTTCTGTGGGAGACCCAGTATTCGGTGTGTAAGAGATAGAGAGGAAGAGGGAGTGGAACTCGTTTGTAGTCAGAAGGGGTTATGGAGGGTTCGAAACGAATTTGAGAAAATGGGGTAGACAGAGTGACTGGTGTAAGGGACATGGGAGGTAGTTATTTTTTGAGAAATAACGATAAACGAGGTAGTCAAGAGAAAAACTCAATTTAGTGAGGTGGGTGTATGGGAGTTCGTTCAAGTGTCAAGGTTGTCGATACACTCAATAACCACCCAAGTCACACAATATGAGAAGACAAGTTACAAGTGAATAGATTGAGAGAGAGAGAGAGAGAGAGATAGAGTAGTAAGCAGACTAGGCTCTACACTGCATAGTAATAGTATGGAGCGGAGACGAAGTGAACGAACTAAGGAGTAAGTTACAAAGATAGCGGGTATATAAGTAATATGTGAACAGATGGGAAGAAGTAGGTAATAATAAACGGTACCATGTGGAGATGTCAAGGATGAGAGAATAGTAAGTTAAATATGGATAGATGAAGGTACTGGATCATAAAGAATGATTGACAATGGGAACATCTGTGGAGATAGGAAGCGGAGGAAATAAGTATGTGAGTCATAGATCTGGGAAGATGGTAACTATAGACGATGATGGGAAACGGTTGATGTTTATGGGTTTAAAAGTAAATAGAGTGGGGAATGAGTAGTAAAAAGGAAAAGAATAGAAATGAATAGGCGGGGTGATTCATGACAAGAAACACCTTAAAAGGTATCAGTTGGATGCACCTTTCATCTTCACTGGGACTAGCTATACTGACGTTGATAAATTTTGACAGTTGCCATTGTTTGGCCAGAACAGTGATGTTCTGGCCATGGGTGCCTTTATGTTGCATCTGAGGAGGACTCAGAAGGGGGAAGTAAATTGGTTTGTGTCTCTGGGGGAGTCAGAATGGGAGTGACTTCTTTTTTTGCCCTAGAAGTAGTACAGGGTGAGGCTGGTGAGGGGTGGACAGAAAAAATGAGACAATAAAGAGACAAATAGGTAGTAGCAACAATTTGCTTGGTGTTTTGCCTCCCTGCACTCTTCAGCTGTGTGGTGGGTTTTCGGACATCCTCATTTTGGGTGGCCTGACATGATGAGGAATTGCAAGATCATGAATAGGGTGATGTGCCAATTACAATCTTAAAGTGTGCATTTATAATCTTAAAAGTCTTGTAAGATGGCCCAGGTCTCTGCAGTGTCTTGAAATGGTTGTACTTGATGCCTGAGGCATGCAATAGCTGTCCAATTGAGCTATTTAAGTTGGGATGGGGCCCCTCCATATGTATACATCTTGTAGAGAGCACAATATAAAATTTGGGAAGGGAACAACAGTTGAAGAAAATCTGGAGTTTAGGGCATATGTTCATACTGCATGTATGCAACATTTGTGTTCTTGGAAGTTTTTTCACCAAAATCACAGAGTTGTTACAAGCTTGGGGATAGAGAATACCTTGGCATTAATACAAATGACTTTACTATACACTGGTGTACGGTATTCTCAAAGACGAAGGTTAGAGCAAGCCTCATCACTCAAGTGTAGTGTCAATTCTCAAATTTGCTGAGCTCTTCTCACCCAACTATCACGACATAGAATGAACACAGAATAGACGCTTCATTCAATGTAGTAAAGATTGTAGCAGCCCTTCAAATCTCAGGAAAGATACCCTTGTCCAGTCATTTTTCCAACAGACAGTTTGGATCCACTCCTGCATCTTGAGCCTCCTGAACAGTGTTGAAACCCAGCTCAGCAGACTGAAACATGGTTGCCTGAGAGAACCAGACAATAGAACCCCTGTCCTTCCCATCCTTCCAGTCATTGTCTGACCCATGCATCTCTGATGTACAGCCATGATAGCAGTGAAGGGGCTTAAGCACATGGTGAGTTGGAGGCTGGCTGTTTTTAGTTGTATAGATGGGAAAGTCTAGGGCAATGTCAGTGTGTGAGTCTTCATTTGATGTCAAAGAAGTGAACGGCTTACCTGCCAAGTTGATGTTGTAATGGGTGAAAAGGGAGGAGGGATACTCCACAAAAACCCCTGCTGGCATCTCAATCACAACACCAGCCTCCAACAAAACAAGAAAAGCCCATTTGCCAGAGTTGAAATGACCTAAAGTGTAGTAAGTTAGAAGAACAAAAAGAAGAAGGCTCAGAGAGCTCACCAAAAATAAAAATCATACACACATCCAGCACAACAATTTTCGCATCAATATGGGGATGACAGTAAACACACCAGACACCTGGTCTTGCAGCATTGAGACAAAAGTTCCAGAAGAGCCCAAAGAGTGGGCAAATGCCATATTTTTCTTCAATGGAATCACTGCAGTCCTTGAAGTGTCTTGCAATGGCAGGAAATTGTTTTTCAAGTAGCCCACAGCCATACTCCCTGTGAAGCAGGTATTAATGCATAGTGAAATTAACAAAATGAACAACATCATACATCAGTCTTTGGAAGATGCTGGCATGTGTAAAGTACTTGTCATAGAGGCCTGCATTCTTGACATGAAAAGAACTCAGGCTAGGGGTCTATGTCTTGGTAGGGCTCCTAGCGGATCCGATGATCTGCCGGTCATCCAGTGATGGGGCCTCAGATGTGGATGGCGGATGGGGCTGATGTGCTTGCCTCATCTGACAGATCCCATCCACCTATCCGACGACCATTGTTGGATAGTGGTCGGGGTTTTCCATAGAGCTATATAGTAGTACATAATACATGACATAATGATACCCAAAAAAAAACAACAAAAGGTACCAAAGAAACATCTCATAGAAATGTCCTGCCCAAAATGGAGCGTGAAGGCCCACAACGTCGGGAGCATGACCGTCCAGACCCATCAGTTATGCTTCCTGAAGGAATAAAACGTGCACCGAAACACAGAAATCCTGAAGGACCTACAACGGTTACTCAACCACCATCCAAGCGCGCAGCTACATCATGTCGATCTGTCAACAAGGATTCTAATTCAGACGCTACCTCATCAACTGGACAAGAAGACCATACCGTACTGCAACATGCTACTGGCACAGATCTACCTCCTGAGCCAGCAACTACCACTCCTTTGCAGGCTTCCTCCCCTTCTACACCAGCTACCCCCGCTGTCTCAGATCCACCACAACCCAGACCTGCAGAGGTTATCAATGTTGATGAGAATGAAGACGACAATCTCAAGCACCGGTTATCAATGCCTGGACGACCCGCCTCATCATGTGTTGCCGACCATCCCCATTTCCGAACCAAGGAAGCCTTAGCATATACCTTTTTGGTCATGTCGGAACCAGTGCATGAGCAGGATGGGATGAAGCTGGTTTCTTGTGAAATGGCTGTGCATTCTGTCAAGCGAAGGGTATGACAAAAGCCTGGAAATGGAGCACAAAGGCGAAGGGGTCAACGGGAAACTTTGTCACACACTTCAAGCACTCACATGCTAAAGTTTGGGCAGCCCGGTCTGCTGAAGACGAGGCGATCCGACACCCAAACCATACATCAAGCTCCAGAGATGGTCTCGAGCAGACAACATTGCATAGCTGGGGAGATAAGGTGAGTCAAATTTTCTGCATAACATAAATCATTGTTTTACTTACATTGCAATAGGTGTTTGACATTGAGAAAGCGAACTGTCTCCTTGGGGAGTGGGTTTTCCTGGGCTGTGGAGCCTTCACCGATGTCGAGAGTCCTGCATTCCATCGATATGTCACCCATTTGCGGCCTGGATATGGGAGAAAGTTGATTAAGGGGGACGCTGTAAAGATCCATGTGTTGGATGCATTCAAGAATGCTGAAAAGAGGCTGAAGGAATACTTGAAAGTAAGTCATTCATTGAGTTGAAAAAGATGTCCCACTCACAGACGGAAACAGACATCCCCAGGGAAGAAGGCTTTTGTGGCAGATGCATGGACCTCAAACAACAATCTGGCGTACATGGCCATTGTCGTATGCTTCATCACAGAAAACTGGGAGGTAGCATCAGTTCTATTTGACTTCCCGCATCTCGAAGGAGCACATACTGGGAAAAACATGGCCAACTTGCTTTTGAAGTGGATTGTAGAGTTTGGACTTGAGGACCAGGTGAGTTGGGACACAATGCTCTGGATAATGAGCCTATACTGACAATGAAGCAGTTCAGTGCTCTTGCTGCAGATAATGCGAGTAATAACGATACCTTGCACGAGGAACTTGCCTCAGGCCTTAACAGTGCGAGCTCTGCAACCTTTTATGACCCAGACACCATGACTGTCCGATGTCTTCCCCATGCAATCCATCTTGCTGATTACATATCTGTGTGCTATTGTTTACTTGTTCCTTTAGGTTTGACAGATTTCCAAGCTTACACGTTCTTCACCTCAGCGCTCCGAGGCTTTCAAAAAGACAATTAACATTGTCAACGCCATTACTGATGATCCCAAATTCAAGCTCACTATTCTGAACCTCATCCTTGATGTGGTAACAAGGTGGAATTCGACTTATTATATGCTTAAGTGTGCAAAGCAATTGCGACCAGTAAGAGACTGGCTCCTTTCCAAGCTGTACTACGAATTAACCATATCTTTTCCAGGCTATTGATGAGCTTTGCATCCGTGAAGAGCTGTACAAAAAGTACAAGATCAGTGAGGCTGAATGGGATGTGCTAGATGTCATTCTAGGCTTTCTCGAGGTGAGGCTTATTCTCTTATAGATGCACCTTGCTAATTATCATTTTTAACAGGTCTTTCGAAATGCCTCTGAGCATATGTCCACTGGTTCATTCCCTACCCTCACTCAGTCACTTCTTGTGTATGTCAAACTCATGAAAAGTGTTGACAACTTTCTTTTATCGGATGTCGCAAAAAAGAACCTGAATGTACAAAAGGGTCTTGAGGCATGCAAGCTCAAGCTTGAGAAGTATTATGATAAGAGTACTATGGAGTCAGAGTACTACTATGCTGCAGCAGGTGCGTTATTTATCTATTTTTTTCTTTTACTTTTTATTGAGCATGTAGTCCTTGACCCACGCATCAAGCATAGGCTTTTTGACAACAATCCCGATCTCTTTCAAGCTTTGTGGCGTCAACGCATGGAGAATGCATTGAGGGCTCGACTTGCATCATATAACCCAGAAGCTTTTGCAACAGCAGCAAAATCTACTCACCCACCTCCACTGAAACTCTCCCAATCCATTGATGACCTCTATGACGACCCCTCCCTGCTAGGTATACCCACTACCGACTCATCCACTGCCACAAAGACCATTGATGAAGAGTATGCTGCTTATCTTGTGGAGCGTCCTATTGGGGAAAACTGCCTGGATTTCTGGAAGGTTAAATGTGGGAAGTTTCCATGACTAGTGGGATATGCATGGGATGTTCTTGTGATACCAGGTATGGATTTACATTCACTGTTTTGTATCTTGTATTGATCTGCTGTTAGGTTCATCTGTTTGCGTCGAGCGGTCATTTAGTATTGGCAAGGACTTGATAGGTTTACACCGACACTCTTTACATGCTGAGATGACTGGAGAATTGATGATTCACTGTAGTATTTTAGTCTTTGAGGGTGCACTCAACAAGGACTATGAGCCTCGTTCACTGTGAATGGATGTTTGTAGAATTTATATGTATCTTAATCTCGTACATGTTTATTAAGTACAGTAATCTGCAGTAATGTTTTTTCTTTCTATACATACGTAGTCCATCCGACGATGATCAGTCAATCTGACAGATGGCCATCCACTGATGCGGATTGGCTTCAAGAAACTGCCCATCCGAACTGATGCATCCTCATCCAATCCTCATCCAATCCGCTAGGAGCCCTATGTCTTGGATGTAAGTGACTGAAAAAATAAGTGTGAGCTGGAGATGCTCACCTTTCTATTGTTTCTGTTGTGTCTGAGAAGAGAAAACCAGTGAGAGCCATGCACATTTTTCATCATATCAGCTTCACTGAACAGTAGGCAGTCTGAAACAAATTGGACCACAGTGTGATCAACCTCTTGCAGCCAGAAATGGGAGATTTTGTAAGTGATGTGGCTTCTAAACAGTACCTTATGGGAGCTGCAATCAAAAAGGAATGAGATTCGAGTCTTTTAGGGGCGGGGCACAACTTACTCTTCATAAGGTATCATCTGGATTCCTTGGAGAACAGCAGTGAGATCTCTTGACTCAACTGCAACCTGCTGCCCCTCCCAGGCTTGCCAAAGAAGCCTGCTTGTATTTTTGTCACCACATAGGCCCTGCCAGGCTGGTTTTGATACATTCGTCTGTGTAATGTAGAAGTTAGACACCTGTGCGATAAAGGAGGTAATGCTAGTTTCAGAGGAGATACAAAGGCAGTTGCACTTGAGATGGAGCTGTTTGCCAGAGAGGCCTTGAAGGCTTGATTTGTTGGTGACCTTGCCATCAGAGTGAACAGTAAGGGGGACAGAGCTATTGTATCTCGGTCAGTGCAAACTAAAATTTAGGAAATGCAGGGCACACGTGGTGTGGTATAGAACATGAGGATTCAGCAGCACACAGTAGTGTGCCATCCCTGACTCCAGCCAATAAGGGTAGCTATGATTAATTGTCTTTAGGGCAAGTCTTTTAAGTGGATATAGAGTCTATAGTGATTTTAGCTAAGATACTATAGTGGATAAGATAACATAGATAAGATAGGACCAAAAACCCTGGGCAAGGATTTTTCTTGCCTGGTGTTTTTGGTCCTATCTATCATTAGTAATCAGTACTGTCTGCTTGACCCTGCATAACTCATCCTGCGCTATCATCTCTATCTTGTTATACTTTTTGCATTCTGCTTGGAAGTGTTTTATCATTTCTTTCTTGTTCATTAGTGGACTGAATAGTTACAGCTTCCTTGACAGCTCAAGCATCTGTTCTTCAAGAGTTTTCTGATTGATAACACTAGTAAAGTTGCTTTTGAGTGCTTTGCTTAGGCAACATGCAGGAGTCTATAGATTTCAGGTCTATAAATGTCAATTTACAGCTGGACAATGGAGCAGAGTTTATACGTGAGCTCTTATTGAAGTGTACATCTGGGCTGTTACTTATATTTTCCTTGCCATTTTCTGTTTCAGACACAGGACTCAAAGTACCCTATGGAATGAATGTTGTGTTGGCAGGATGGTGAAAATGGTAAGTGTATCAACATTTTGTGTTGAAGCCATCTCATTGTTTTGCAGACAGTTCTTTCCACAAAAATGCAAATTTTGATTGGGAAATGAATGACTACCAACTACCAGGTGCATTTCTGTCTTTCATTGTTTACTTTATGTTCACAGTGGATTAGATCCTGATTGAGTGGAAAATATCATCTCTGGGGGCATATCACAAGGTCCATCTGTGTCAGGTATGTGTTACTTTTGTCTGCAGGTTGTTGATTATACTGAGCAATTGTGTTATGGACTTGTACAATTAAATCAAATTACTCCTGTACCACCTTCTGCAAATGTCCACTGCTATTCTGAAGACCATGTTGTTCCAATGTCAAAGACTGAAGTATTGAAGCTTCAGCTTGTTCCTCCCTCCTCTGTAGCCCCTCCAAAAGGCTATAGCTATCCTCAATCACTGACAGGTCTTACATTGCTGGTGTATGCTATCGTATACCTGTGAGTGCCAATGCAGACAATATCAAGCAGGAACGATATCGTCAACTATGTGTTGCAATACCTCCAGGTGTTGATGCTGTGTGGGATGAGACTGCTTATAGATATGTCTATCCTGAGCCTCCAGGCCTTGTCACTCCACCTGCTTCTGTTCCATTGCAATGGGGAAGAGCTTGGTCAGGCTACATTTGCATGTTACCATACTCCAACTTCTTTACATGAAATGGATTCCACTGTGTGAAAGCAACTGGAGCCTCTATATAAAGAGTTGTATAGTTTGGTGTTTGGGAAGAAGGCAACACATCCTGGAGAGAAGGACATCCCTCCCTTTTATAGCCATCCTGATTTAAAGCAAAACAACTGTGCTCAGGCTTCTGGCTCATATACCAATGTACAGGGAGGTACTTCGAAGGGTTTGATGGATTCTACAGTCTTACCATCACCATTGAACAAGGCCATGGCAATGGGACTGTGAAACCTGTCGACTTTCTGAATCATTGTGACTGTAAACATGACTTATGTTTTATTCATCAAGAATTTCAATTAAGGCTACTGTATGTCTTATGATTTAAGGACTGAGTGCACTTCACCAAGACCATTGAATAGATTCTTTCCCAACTCCCTCCCCAACTGAATCATCTTCTTCAGCTCTTTCTCCAGCTCATCAATGTGCTTCTGCAAGGCCAATTTATCTCTCTCATGCTCCTTGATCAACTTGTGGTTCATTGAAACCAAGGCCTGGTTTTCGCAATGGAGTTTCTTCAAACATTGGATCTGCATGCTCAGAATCTCGTTTTCATCATGTGCCTGACAAATGAGTACAGTGTAAGTATGAATTGTGGTACAGGCTTGCTTGTTTTCATCCAAGGTATTGGCAAGATGGTTCTGAACCATCACAAGATCAGTTTGAAGGCATTCAACCTCCTCACAATGCACCTGGTCCTGTTGCTGATGCAGTGCCTTGGTGAGTACTTGGAGGAAAGTTGGTAACATTTAATGCACTGCCACAGTGAGTACATATGGCTTACTGACCTTGGATGGTTTGTCACATGGAACAGTCATCACTGTTGCTGAGGGCCTGGGATTTGGTTTGGTCTGGAGGCTTGTCTAGGGGCTGGGGTTCAAATTCATTGAGAGGCTGGGATGAAGGTATGCCAAGGCCATGGGATTCTAATTCATTGAAGGGCTGGGATGGCAGTATGTCAAGGCAGTGGGATTTGGGTTCATCAAGGGGCTGGGACAGTGGTTCATTGAGGAGCTAGGACAGCGGTTTGTAGAAACTTGTAGGAAGACCTATATGTAAGGGGTAATTTGTCAAATGGTAAATCTGTGCTTACAACACACCCATTATCAAGCAAATCTTCTGTGAAGGGCAACTTGGTGGTCTCAGCATGCATGGCAATGAGATGTAGTGTAGTGGGAGGACAATGGGAAACTCAGCAGGGTATGCTATGTTTGCTACAGTCTTGCTAATTTCACCTTTGCTACAGTCTCTTGCTACAGCATGCCACACTGTTTGCTATGGTCTTGCTCATTTTCCTCCCTTCATTTGGCTACAGTCTTGCTAATTTCACTTTTTGCTACAGTCTTGCTAATCTACCCATGGTTTCGCTACAGCACAAGTCTTGCTATTCCCCCCCTCAGTTTTGCTACAGTTTTGCTATGCCATGTTACACCCATTTGCTTACATCTAGCTAGTTTACCTTGCTAGCTTTTGCTGTGGTCTTCCTTATAGAGTTCTGAAAGTGACTGAAGATGGAAGTCAAGCAAAAAATTGTATTAAAAAAATTGCAAGTTTCTATGGAACTACTCTACTGAAGGTTGATCACTGCTGGACGCCAAACCACAAGCAAGGTGAGAAGGCATAAGATACCCATAACCAGTTTTGACAGGGGGCATTTCAATCTGGGATGCAATGACAGAAGATTTCCCCTTGCCTTGCAATGCAATTTCATAAATGTGGTACACGCTGCCTGCTCGGAGCCCCTCCAGAGCATGTATCCTTTACTGACATAGCTAACAAGACTATTAGCATAATTGCTAGCAAAAGTATTAGCTAGAAAACCAGTCAGAAATAGAAGCAACACTCACAATCCCTTAAACCATCCTATTCGTACCATTGGTCTTCAGGGTCAGGCAAAAGCACCTCTGCTGAACAGTTCAGACAAATCAAAGAAGCAGTGGGCTCTACAACAGAAGATGGCTTGGTTGGATTGAGGGCATTGGAGTTGTTGTTGCATTCGGTAGAGGCAGTTGACATGTTAATAGGTGTCTTTTGTACAAGTGTAGAACAAACACAAACTTAAAGACTTTTATACAAATTTGTAAAGTGCAAGCATTCCAAGTAGTCAGAATACTCAACAGTTCGCTTGTACTACAAGGACTTTTGGGGTTTCTGGGAGGGTTTTTGCATGAATGCACACAAGTTCACAATCTAACACACAAAGACTATAAAGTCCACAAAGTATAAACCAACAGTTTCAAATCAAACACTTGTAGGCTCAAATGCCTTATAACCAATTTCACAAGTCTGAGGACACACACAAAAAGGTAACACAAATCCAACAAATCCAATTTAACACTATTGTTCCACACACTATGTTTATACTTGATGTGAGTGAAGTAAATTTGGTAGAAGCATAGTCCATGTTTCACAGTCTCTACAGCTTGCACTAGTGAGATGATCGATACTCTACAGTACATGGCTTGAGTAACTACAAGAAATACCTAGTCCTTTTATACTACTATACAGTTCTACATTTCTTTTTAATGCCTGCTAAAAGATACATAAGAAAACAGAAATATCCTGCTAACCACCAGTCCATGCTCATCAGTACTACTAGATTAAATAGGTACCTTCTAATTAGGGTATCTAAGAAATGTAGAATATTATCTAAAATTCATAGGGCTTTCTATGTTCCCTTCGCTTCGTCTTCTTGACTAAGGGTACCTCTCTGGAACTGGTGGCCATAGTCATTCTGACTCACATAGCTCCACCATCCATGCTGGGCTCCACTTGTATGACTCACATTTCTTTACTGCCAATCAGTCGCTATAGGTTTGTGTAGTCTTTGCTTATTCCTCCTCTTATGTTTTTCTGGCACTACTATAGGCTTGGTGTCAATAGACCAGTTAGTGGCATAGTTTTCTTATAGATGAGTCCAGCTCCCTATAAGGTCCCACATAGATTTTGTAGTCACACTTGTACCAACAAGAACACCTCAGTCATCAGGCACACCACACATCTTGCCAATCTTACTGCTGCATTTGGAAATATCTTTACACTCTTGGGGCTTTCTCATAATGACTCATTCCTTAGATTGCATACTGGCAGTAATGAACTATGGGTTTTATTCCTTCACTGCTAGTCCATCCCTTTAGTATCATATGAAAGCTGAGCTTTCTAGGAACTTGTACATATATACTTTGTCCTACTTATCTATCCTTGCTGTCTTTCAAAAGACTATTCCTTCTGTTTTGCTTATAAGTGAGGTATTGATTACTATACTGCTAGTTCAGACATAGTCAGTCACTAGGGTTTTCCTCTGATTTCTCTGATTATGGCACAATGCTCAACCAGTAATCGTTTAGTGCTAGAGTCTGGGTTGTATAGCTGACATGTTCCTTGCCTGTGAATAGGGGCTTCACTTTCCCTTGAGTCACACTGGCAGTGCTAAGCACATTATAGTAGGAATTTGTTACAAAGTCTTTATAGATCTTTGTATAGTATATGGGGCAGGACTAGCAGGCTAATATAAGCACAATGTTGGATGGTAGTGGGGGAGATTGGTTGACTCACGTTTCGCTGCAGAAACTCTCTGCACCATGGGGGCCAGTAGCTTAAAAGCAGGCAGTGGAAAGAGCATAAGGGTTGCAAGGAGCTGATTGTTGGTGAGGCAAATGGGGTCCATGGTGGCTTGAGTGAAGTGTGATCTCCACTTCTTGAAGCCTTTTATAGTGACAGTAGCAGATAAACCTGCCAAACTGTAAAGCTGTCAGGACTTCAGCAAAAAAGAATTTTTGCTAGAGTTGTGCTTGAAGTCTTGCTACTTTGCTCCTGTATCCACTCGTGCATCCATACCTGCCCTGCTGACAGCCCATGGCACCAAAAAAAACCAAGAAGAACCAGACAGGTGACACAGTAAGCACCTGGTCCATTTCATGTTTCATTCTTTGATATTCTCATCAGGTGGCAGATGCCGAAGATGAGCCAAATTGGGATGGAGGTGTTCAAGTCACCAGTGAGCAAAAGGCGTGGTTGATGCAGCATTTGGATGGGTATCTTGCCTGTGGCAACCAAAAGCCTCAGGTTTTTATTACCACCATCCAGCTGAAATTTGAAGAAAAATGGCCTCTGGTACCACCTACAGAGAAGGAAAAGGCTGGTAAGATGGAGGCCCAGCTTTGAAACTTGGAGTCCAAGATTAATACCCAAGGGTATGATGTACAACTTCAATGTTCTGGGTGAAGGAATGCACTGATGCTTTGCTTGGCCTCAGCAACTCCAGAACTGGTTCAGAAACACTGAGCATCAACATACAAAAAAGGTAAACCCACCTGGCACCCAGAACAACAAGACTGCTGCTGTCCTCAACAAGGCCATCCAGAACACCCCCAAAGAGAAAAGAGGTCCTCAAGAAGTGGAAGTTTACAACCACCTTTTCAAGAAGGATGTGAATGACAGGGTAAATTCAGCTCTGGCAGAAGAAAAGGCTGCTGATCCTGATCAGATGCCAAAGAAGACAGGCTAGTGTCAACTTGTCCTCACCCAGAAAGTGATGCATGAGCAGTGGCAGAACACATTGGAGGAAAAGCAAAAGGCAGTCCAAGATTTCATCTTGGAAGGCAAGTCAATACCCAAGGAGAAGGAAGATGGAAAACAAGGAGGACAAAGAGGTAGCATGTTGCAAAGCTATGGCAGAGTAAGTTTCCAATTTGTTTAGAATCAATATGTGCTTACAATCTTGCTAGAGCTATTCAAGGACTTCCTGAAGTGTTTTGTGAGATGTTCCAGATCTTGGGAGAAGCTACAGGGTGGTCTTTCTTCATCATGGCCAGAGGACCGGACCCATACCTTGAGAGATTGAAGATCAGGTCTTTCAGGTGAGTAATTACTTGGCTACAATGGATTTCTGTTAACCTGATTTCTTGACAGCTGTCCTCTTCCACAAATCTGGTAACCAGACCAGTATGTTGAATTCTGTGTGTCATGCCTGCGTGCCTGTGTGCCGATAGTTGCGTGTCTGTGTGTCAGGGTATATCTTGTGATTCCATGTATTTCAGCTCATTGGGATCTTTTACTACCCATTTACAAGACAAATGTATTATTCTGAGTGCAAGGGCCATGAAATAGGTATTAAGAACACTGCTGAGGTTAAGTGCAAGGCGACACATTGCTGATTTTGTATAAAAGATGTCTCTAGATGGGAAATTTATCATTCACCTGTATTAACTTGAAATCTAGCTTGAAACTGAACATGAGCAGGCGAGATTTCCCAGTTTCTCAACCTCGAAGAGTGGCACGCAGGACATGCAGACCCTTAGCCGATGATTAGCCGAAGGCGTGCCTTAAGGCAAAAATTGACCACTTTCTTCCATTCTGACCTTGCCCAGTGAGACCCATGAATAGTTTTCTCTATTTTCTGAAGTGAAAATCACAGTTCTGAGTGCCAGTTGAGATTTTTCATTGTCTTGTGAATGAGGAGTGGACACTCAGCCTTAGCCAATGGCAGGCAGATCTATCAGGACGACACGCAGGTCACGTGTACCTGCATGCTGGTCTGTGTGCCACCTGCGTGCCAGCCTGAGTGTCGCCAAGTCAGACGACTCATCCGCCAGAGAATTTTGTCCTCTGCAGACCAACTTTCTGGCCACACAGTGTAGCTCTCATCAATGTACAAAACCCAACCCATTTGTAAGCATATGTCCAAAGCTCTGTGCCAGAAAATAACCCATGAAATGTGAGGCATTTAGGTGAAATTAAAATGTGTTTTTTCTTTCTTTGTCTCCATTTTCCACTCATCTTTGTGCTGTATAACAAAAGTCATATAGCTGAATCCATACTACTTAGTACTTGGTTCACATATGCCTTTACTCATTTGAATTTGCAGGTACATTACCAATGTTCAAACTCTTACGGAGTTCTCCATGATTATTTCTTAATACAACTGTGACACTGTAGATATCCCTTCCATTCAAGTAAGACCTCTTACATCCATGAATTTCACTTTTTGAGCTCATAGTATGGCAATCCCAACTTGATTTAAACACCAATGAAGGACCTCAAAGGGTGTATGTAGATGTTCTTACAGCCCAACAGATATATCAGACTTGCCTAATGGAGATGGCATGTGGCACGCAGGAGTGACACACATAATTCACGCAACTGTAACCAGACATGAGTTTAAAGACATCTACAAAGATTTTGAAGGGTTAGGTTGGGCCTGGCAAGGTTTCATTAAAGACTTGTATCATAAGTGCAGCTACTGTCCATTGAGAAAATAAAAGAAGTATTCACTGTTGGAACAGCAGTCAGTTCAGGAGCTAAGAACTCTGGAATGACTATTGGCTTCTATGTCTTTGGTTTCTCCTGCTGAAGTCCCTACTGGCAGTGGCTGTGCTAACAGTGCTAACCCAGTGCTCACCAACTTGCCTCTTCTGAGGCATCCAGCAACCCTTCCTCCTTCTCCTCCTCCTCTTCCTCTTTCACACCTCCCACTGCCCAGAAACCTGTTGAAAAGCCCAAGACACCTGAGGTCCCTACTGGCAGTGGCAGTGCTAACACTGCTAACTCATCACTTCACCAACTTGCCTCTTGTGAAGCATCCAGCAACCCTTCTTCCACCTCCACCTCCTGCCTCCCATTGTGCAGAACCCTGTTGAAAAGACACCCAAAGTCTCTACCCACAGTGACAGTTCTGACAATGCTAACCCAGCACTTCACCAACTTGCATTGCCTGAAGTGTCCTGCTCCATCTTCTCCTTCCCTCTCACTGCCAAGAACACTCTCCATCCACTGCAACTGGTGCAGAGTTGCTTGTTGCCACCAACAAGTGTACTGAACCCCATTGTCCAATCTGAAACGAACCAGAATTTAAGCATGGCTGACTCAAACTCTTTGCATCCTCCTCTACCAATGCAAAGCTTTCCACATCAGTCTCCAGCCTGGCTGACACCCAACCAAGGGCTGAGCACATTTGGTCAAAGTTCTCAGTCTTCACTTTCTCAAAATTTCCCTATGGATGTTGGTTTCCAGGGTATCAACCAGGAAAGCTTGTTGGGAGTCAAGGGGGCATAAATGCCTGGAATATGAATGGGTGGAACTGCAGATGGGATAGCATGGGATTATGGAGTGGGGACTTTTTTAATGAGCTGTTGAACAGCTGCACCTCCAAATATACCATTCCAAATGTTAATAGCTCTGCTGTCAATCTATCGCAGGCTTCTCCAATTGTTCCTTTGGCTTCAGACCCCTCTACCCAGTTGGATTACGCTAAAAACCTCTCAGCAGAACTACTTGCTGCTTCAAACTCCTCAGCAGATACCTCTGCTCATCTGTCCCAAATGTCTCAACAGTCGCTTTCAGGCCCCTCTACCCAGTTATATTCTCAATTATTTCCCTTACCAATCAATGGTGCAGGCATCTTTCCTATCACATTTTCTTCAGAGTCTCTGGGCAGCTCAAGTGTGGAAACCACTAAGGTCAAGAACAAGGCCAAGGCCAAGACAAAGGCCACAAATGTATGCGGAAGAGGCAGAGGTGGGAGTGGTTTCTGGAAGGGATATGGCAGAGAGGGAATTGGCAGAAAGAGATGAAGTGGATATGGAATCAGCAGAAATGGAGATGGTGGAGGGGGAGATGGATCAGTCACCCAGAAATGGACCTACTAGCAAGCATCGATCTGAAGAGGACATGGAGGGAAGCGAACTGTCTCCATCACCTGTAGATGCAGATAGTCCTGTCAAGCATAAACAGCCATGAAACAACAGTTTGTTGTTGTCTGATATTGTTGGAGGGAGGCACACCCATGCACCTCCCTCCAATCCAGGGCGTCTGCCTATTACACTAACTACGCCAAAAAATTGATGAGGAGTTGCATGGACATTCTTAATTTTCTTGATCCTGATGTACTTATTTGATTTCTTGCAATGTAAGCAGCAGTTTCTTGGAAAAAATTGGAGTGCTGACAAAGCAAGTAAGCAGAAGAAAGAACAGGTGAAAGGGAAAGTGGTAAGAAGATGTGAGCAAAAAAAAAGATGGTCCAAGACAAGGTTTGAACTCGAGCAAAGGAAGGAATTTAGATAGATATATTAGCTACTTCACTAAATGGCCACATATAAAGCTCTATGCAAGCTAGCTAAGTAAATAGAAATCTATCCATTGCTGGACATAGAAATGCTAAATCATTTGCTAAACCAGCCAAACAGTTTTGCTAGACTGAATTGCTATGGACTGTGCTATTGTGCTAACTCCTGCTCCCATTGCCACATCTAGCAATTCAGTTTTGCTAATTCCTGCTCCCATTGCCGCTTTTCTGTGAGTAAGTTCATCAACTCCTCAACCCAAGGGAAAGGTTCACCCTCCTCTGCAAGACATGACAGTTCCTGGTATATGAGCTTTGGAGGCTTGAGCTCTGCTGATAATAATGGAATAAAACTTTCAAATGCACCTCTTGAATTTGATTCCATAATGGATCAGGATGAAGAGAAAGGAGACTTTTTGTTGTGCCATTGAGGTATGTCAAAAAAGTTTCTTCTGATGTTGCTCCTCTATCCATCCATAAGTGTGTGACTGCTGTGGCAGCAGCCTGATAATCTCCAGCAGTCACAACAGTGTGTAGATACTTTTTGTGGTGGTGGGCACTTGCAGCAAAGCTTGCTTACTGACTAAGCCACACTGCCACTTCAAATCTTGTCCATCGCCCTCCTTTATCATGTCCTCAAGTACATTTTTGTGTAGAGCATGTATTACACCTTCAATACCCATCCAAATATCAAAGTAAGTATGCTATTGAATGTACAGTACTAGAAAATGTGCAATTATAAGGAATTATATTATTCTCCTATTCATCTACCTCCATATCCTCCTTTTCATACCATTCCTCTTCAGCTCTGGGCTCCACAACCTCCACTTGTGCTATTTGAACCTTCCCAAGTGTATCAGGCCATTTTCTTCCCATGCCAGTGAGTTCTTGAAGGTAAACTGGGAATGCAGTCATCAAAGCATCAAGCTTGTCTGGGTGGTTAGGGGCCTTGCTCTTCAGTGGGACACCAGGAACCTCTCTATGCTGCAATGCACCAAGCTGAAGCTCAAGATTATCCCAGGTCCATTTCTTGCTGCTCTTGGGATCCAGTTTGGGTCTGGGAGTCCCATTAAGTTTGGAAAGGTCCTGAATCATTGGGATCTTTGACAGCTTCTCCCACAATTCTGTTGCTTTTCTCACCCTCACTGCCTCTCTCTCCTGGTTCATCACAACCACTTGTGCTGCACATCTTTTTGCCTCCAGACCACTAGCATCAATCTGGCGTGCCTCTCACATTATAAAATAATGGTCTTCTTCTTCAAACAATGTGTTCATTAAGGATAAGATATGGTTCCATAAATACATTGCTTCAGCATTATACTGATGTAGTGTCAAGGTTGGCCATCCACACATAGAGACACAAAAACTCCCAAGAAGTCCTTCGTTCACATCATTTGTTGCAGGCATGGAGCCAGCTCATGCTCTTCAGCACTCACCTTGTCAATTAAACCACCTGGAGCAAATTCAGATGAGAATTGTGTTCAAGTTGCCAAGGAACTGCAAAGAAAAGCAAGAGTGATAGGTTTGAGGTAAGGCAATGTTTTGGCCAGCTGAAAGACTGCATCAACAGCTTCTTTATCATCCCATTCATTTACATCTAGAGTTGCTGTGGCATAAGATGCATTGTCCCCAAACAAGAGTTCGGGATCTTCCACAAGGGTACGTATATGAGTCAGGACTTCTGTGTAAAGTGATCCCAGTTCTAATGTGTTCGTTTCCTCAATTCCAGGGCCACAGACAACATCCATGTATGGCTTAGAGACAGTGTTTCTGTACAAGACCATTGCACATAGCTCAGTAATGGTGGCTGGGTCCTGGAGTACCTGAAGAAGGTTTTTTTTTCGATATTAGTCTGGGACACATTGCTTCTGCTGTAAGGTAATGTCTTCATGAACTCAATGTAGTCTGGCAGTTTGCATATGACATGACAGGCAGCTTCCCTGTGGCTTCCAAAACGTGTTTTATTCGTTCCTGGAAATCACTGTCTGAAGGCATTGATGTGTAAGTCACATTGTCCCTTCTTCTCATCCTTGTTCTCAAAGAGAGCACTAGCCAAATCCATAGCCTTTGCCCCACCACACACTGATTCCTCAAAAGCCTTTTGCTCAATTTCAGAAAGTTTGTCGAGGTCTTTTCCAGGCTCTAAAACCTTGATAAGAATAGTGGCATTTGATTTATTTGCAAGAAGAATAGGTGCGTCAACCCCCAGTTTCTCCCATTCAGCCATCATCTCTGTGTTCCCTCCCTTGAAGCTGTTCTGGTCCTTGTGCATGCAGCACCCAGCCCATATAAACAGGTCCAATTCCCATTTATCAGCAGCTGACAACTTGTTGTACTCTGCTTGTCCCAGGTCCTTCAAAATCTCACTCATCAATGCATTGTCCCTCTCTGCCTTTTCTAGAGCCAGTAGAGCCTCCCATGCATCATATCAGCCAGCCTCCTCAACCTTCTTCATGTTCCAGGATGCCAGGTAAAGAACCAAATCCCCAAATTGTATTTGCATTTGACCAAGCCTCTTCATGCCCAGCTCAGCAACCAACTCGTCCTTCTTCCACTACTGTATCCCTTCTGCAGTGGCCTTCTCATTATTTGCATGGTCACCACTCATTCCCTTCAGAACTCACAGGAAATCAAGTATTGCGAACTGGCAGTTTAGACACTGAGCAAGTGGACTGCAGTTGAAGACGTCCTCCAACTCAGTGAGTAGTTCCTTCCAGGAGTTGACTGAGTCTTCACTTGTGTGGTCATTGGGCAACAAGAGGCAGAAAATCGAATGCATGGCTTCAAGATACTGTTTTCATCATAATTGTTTGAGTGGACAACACTGTGTTTGGCCTTGTAGTTTTCTTTCCTGTGCAATGTACTGTCTTGGCTAATGGTTGCACCTTGAAACAGTCATCAGTATACAGTGAGACATTACCTTTAGTGTTTAAGATTTCATAGCCTAACTGTATCTTTGCAGCAACTCCACCTTCAAGCACAATTCTAAAAACTGTACAGCAGCTGATGTTGAAGTTGAGCCAGATATCAAAGGTGCAGCCCATTATCCTCATAAGCTTCCCAACTTTTGCTCTGGAGCAACCGGCTGAAATCATCTCCCTAGCCAACTCTCAGCACTTGGTGGAATAAGCTCGACCTTTCCCTTGCCTCTGATTGACAGCATTAACAGTTCTTTCCCAAGCAACTGCACATAGTTGTAGTTGGTCTAGCTTCTCTGCTTTGTATGCCAAGGCATATACCTCTTCCCAAAGAGCCTGACGCTGGTCACTATAAAGGTATGCCATCTGCTTTCCTTCCTCTATCTTCTCTAATAGCTTCCTTCTAGCACCTCGGTGTTCCTTGTCTCTTTTCCTCAACTCTGTCTCCAACATCTGCACTCTCCTCTCTGAGTTATTGAGCCTCTGCTTGAGCACCAGATTTTCCTTCTTCAGGAGTTGTTTATCTGCTCACAGTCGACAATTACTACATTTTGCACTCTTGAAGTTGAGCACTTGTCTTGCTGCAGACTTGTACTTTTTGCCATTGAATATCTGTTTATGCTTCACTACACCTGTAGGAGGGTTCAGCTTCAGTGGTACTTGCTGAGAAGTTGGAGAGGGAGAGGGAGTGGAGGAGAGAAAGGTGTCTAGTGATGTAGTGGTGCCATTTTCTTTGTTGTAACAGTTAGCTCAGGCTCTTGCAAGGGCTTCCTGTTGCTTTTCAGATCTGTTTCTTTGATTCCTATGCTGGTATTGCTTATTTTGTATATTACCCATGGACTAGAGTGGTTCTAAGGTATTGTGAGAGACTGAAGGTCAGGGAAAGGGTATGCTTGCTTGTATACAAGAGGTTTAATTGCTAAAATAGTTGGTCCCAATATCATGAAATCTCATCTGGACTCACTGTAATCAGCTATATGCTAGTTGCCATTGAGGAATGCAGCTTTTCAACAGCAACAGTGACGATGTGACAAGTGTGACAACTTTGCATGACATAACATGTGCCAGACTTTAATGAGAAAATCCATGTTTGGCAGTCTTCACCAGGAAAAAATCATCAAATGTGTGTCATTCTTCCATTTTTTGAGCCAATCCTACTCAAATGAGTAAGACCTTCAATTACTTCAGACAGATTGGCTGGGTCTAAGGTTTCTGACATACAGCAACACAACAATGATCATGGTTTTCTAATCCCTCTGAACACTTGATAGATTATATGAAACAAATTTATTCTAAACAAGGTTTGGAGCCATAAGAGGCTGCCTTTCAAAAAATCTATGGGCAGACAATTCATTCTCAGAAGAAATGTGGCTATGCTGCTTAGTCAGTAAGTGAGCTTCACTGTGAGTGCCCACCACTTTTGGCCTTGTCAGTGAGGCTGATGGTTGTGAGGCGAGTACAGTAGGAGTGGGACGACAACATATCTGGAGAGTACTAGGGCTGAGAAATGCGATGGAAGAATGGTGAACATATTGAGATTGCTAAAAACTTGCTGGATTGTTTTTGCTGAACAATTGCTAGATGACTCCAAGTTCTCAGCAAAACATTTAGCAGGTTAGATCCATTCTAACCATTTCAAGCGTGACAATGAACCAAGGCTTATGTTTTGGACCCCCAATACTCTCATTAACCTGTCCTCAGATTTTCCACTTTTGCTTTTGACCCCAAATACTACCCTCATCCTGTTGCCAGATTTCCTGTGAAGACTTTTGCAATGCCACAACATTGATTTTTCTGGGTTTTTTCATCTGACTCGGTGCCAAGGGAACTCTGGTTGAACTGGCTAGAGAGAAAGTGCTGTGTTGCAAATGAAATGGTCTGTCTCAGAGTTTTGCTCAGTATTATCATTGTTTATGACCGAGGGACAATTTTCCGCTGGCAGCTGGTGGAGCAGATTCCTTCAATTCCTCCACTTACAATACAACAAGAAAATTGGCTGAAGCATTACTGGACAGGTGCCATAGAAGATCTCATTTGGGACAAAGATGACCACGATGAGATACTGATGTTCATCAACTAGTATGCCAAGTTGATGTCACAATTTCCAGAGACGCATCTTCATCCAGATTCATCCTGGTCAGTTGGCATCTATGGGGAAATGGTGAGACTGCATCAGGAGGTAAGCGTATATGTGCTCTTTTCTTTGAAACTACTTGTCTTATAACATTCACAGAAGATACACTCATTCCTCCAGTAGGAGGCATGTGTAGCAGCCTCAAATTGTACTTATTGGGTCGAGAGAATTGAAGTGATGAGTGTTCCTATTAGTATGGTGACTTATGAGTGCACAGAGGAAAACAAGAGAAGGGGTGTTGTTTCAACAAGAGTCTGGGAGAGATTTAGTACTGCTCAAGACACCAGTGACTCAGAGGAGGACTAGGGCTCCTATCAGATCAGATTGGGTCAGATTTGGATGCCATCCACTTGGATTGTGATCTAAAAAAGTCCAATCCACATCCACTGGATGAGCGCAGCTTTGATGCACCTTCACTGTATGATGCCTGAGAGTCTTGTTCTGCACTTTTTTTTCAAGTATTTTCATTCAATTCTATGCTTTGAAGTAGAGTACTTATTTTAATTATACTACAGAGTCTCTCAAGAATGTTCTCACGCTAAGTAGACTACCATTAGTCTCGTCCCCAGATGCCCTGGATGCCTTTGCTCTGCTTATTGGATAAATCCAGTGGAGTTCAAAAACAAACTACAGAGATAGCACCAAAGTGGAGCAGAGGCATCCAGGGCATCTGGGGACAAAACTAACTACCATTAAAATTGCAGGTCACTTTGTAGATTAAAAAATAAAACTAAAATGAGATGTGAGTTACTGTATAGTACCTCAGGAAAGCCCAAGACTGGTCAAAATTTGCCAACAATGAAGAATTTGCATGCTCCTAACCCATCCACAGATCATCCTCAGATTGGTCAGATGCCATCTGTCAGTTGGTGGAGGAAGAGAAGCACCATCCACATCCAAATCTGAAGCAGCAATCACTCAGATGGCACCAGATCATCCAATCTGATAGGAGCCCTAAGGAGGACAAGGATTCAGAGGGAGACGTTGAGAGTGAGTAAGGATGTGTAGTTGTGGATGTGCTAAATTTTTGCTAGAATTTAAGTTGTAAGAAGCAGTGTTTTGCTAAAGTTCTGCCCAAACAAAAAATGAACTCTTCTTGATTGATTGTGTATGTTATTGGACAAAGCGTACAGTGTTGTCGTCCTAAGATACAGCCACCATTTCTAGTAACCAGCCTAGATAGTGTGCCATCAGCTTTCTCTGAGGGTATTCCTACATAGAAACTCAAAAGCTGAAGGTAATGTAGTTGAGAGACAGAAACAGAAGGGATTTAAAACAACAGAATAGTTCAAGAGGATCCGGCAGAGTGGATGTTGAGGGCAGAAAGGAGCAGAGTGATCCAAGCAAAGAATCTGAACCTTGGGGTTGTAATCCCAGAGTAGGATTGGATTCAAAGGCAAGACATAATCCCACTCAAATTCACATGCTGTTATTGTCGTCGTCATAGACATTGATCACAAGGTCAGGCTCATAGCCAATGCTGACAACAGCATGTACAGCCTCTAGTCTATGGAACAGTTCACAATGTTGCCGCTACCTTTATACAGCTGACAAATGCTTATGTAAGTGGCTGTGCAGTACAAATCCGAAGTCAAACCAAAAAAACTTTGTACCTATTTCCTCAAAATACACTGCTACACTCTACATTACTCTAAGTATGTCCTCCAAACAGGCAGCATGAGCCACCAAAGCCTGTGAATACCATTACCCCACTACACCTGCAGATCCCAAACACCTTGAATCTACACTGTCAGAACCACTATTTGACATGTAAATGTATTATGTAACACACTTAGTAATATACCATATATGGTAATGCACAAAATTGGACCAGATCGAAAACTTCCCAAGTCTATATCTCAGTCAGCTTTCACCCTATTGAAATTCTGTCTTACAGAATTGTTCTACTAGTCTAATTATCTTGTCGATGCATACGTTGAAATTTCGTGCAAGAAATGGGTAGGAGGATCACAGGGAGCCCTGAAACAGTGACTCCCCTGTTGTGCGAGTGTATTTTGAGTACATGCAACTTGGCAAGGCTAAGAAGCCTATGGAATGATGATAGTAGAAGTAGAAAGATGTTGGCAGAGTTGAATGTTATGATAGGGGAGACTGTTTCTTATTCAGAAGAGCAGAGAGAAATAAAGAGTGCTTGCAAATATAAAGGCGAAAAGCCTCAGAAGTCCATCAACCCATTGTCTGGATCAAATCCCAGGAGTATCCCAGCAATGTGTAATATGTTGCTCCCCCTGACCTCAGCAAGTGTCCTGCCACATCTTCTTTGAAATAGTGCTTCAGCCTCCTGATGAACCACTGTCTTGTTGGTATAGAGCCCTCTTTACATGCGAATAGGTTGGGATGGGCAGGAAAAAGGCTGTCATGAATCGCTCCCTACCTATTCATTTCCTTTCTATTCCTTCTCCCTTATCACCTATTTCCCACTCTACTTACCTTTAAACCCCCTAAACATCAATCACTTCCCATCATCGTCTATAGTTACCATCTCTACAGATCTATGACTCACACTCTTATCTCCTCCGATTCCTATCTCCACGGACATTCTCACTGTCAATCACTCCGTATGATCCAGTACCTTCATCTATCCATATTTGACTCATTACTCTCTCGCCCTTGACATTTCCACATGATACCGTCTATTATTACTTACTATTTCCCATCTGTTCACATTTTACTTATGTACCTGTGATCTTTGTAACCTATTCCTTAGTTCGTTCACTTCATCTCCACTCTGTACTATCACTACGCAGTGTAGAGCCTAGTCAGCTTACCACTCTATCTCTCTATCTCTCTCTATAGTTCTCTGCCTCTTCGATAAATCTATTCTCTTGTAACTGGCTTTCTCGTATTGTGTGACTTGGGTAGTTATTGAGTGTACCGACAACCTTGACACTTGAATGAACTCCCTTACATCCACCTCACAAACACAAAATCTTTCCATCGTGCTAAAACCTTCCTATCATTCCATCCTTCCCCTACGGTGCTGCAGAAGCCCAGCAACTCTACCCTGTGTGAGGAGCCTCACAGGTTGGCAGGCGTGAACCGCTCAAGGAGCCGTTACACGAGGTCATCCCCCGTCTACACAGTCTCGAGACGTAATACCAGACTCGTTAAATCCAAGTAGGGTGGTCAACCGGTTCTGTAATTGAAATCCTAAAAATCCTTCTCACCCTGTCTACCCCATCTTCCCAAATTCGCTTCGAACCCGCTGTAACCCCTTCTGACTACGAACGGGTTCCATTTCCCCTCCCTTGTTACATTTTACACACCGAATACTGGGTCTCCCACGGAAGAAACATAGGAGCGAATCCTTGGAGCTTCAACCAACACTTTGTTTGCACAAGACGTTGGGTGTGGAAACTTACCATAGGTGACGTAATCCTCTCAACATTTTCATACATAACAGTAAAAGAGGACTTCGATACAGGAGAAACTGTGGTTCAGATTAGAGGACCTCTATTCTTCAGAGAACACATCGACTACTCTCCATCATCACCTTCCCCCGACTATGATCTACCATCCTCCTTTATCCTAGGACCCAATTACCTGGTTTAAAGAAGAATTAGTATATGACCAGTCGACGATCCGCATCTGCAGACCCGAACCTTCACTGTGCCGACCGACCACACGTATTCCACCCCTCATCATCCTGAGACGCCGCCTACTTCACCGAAAACGGTGACAATCCTTGGAGTCTGTGCACTGTACAACCGTGCCTAAACAGATATAACACTCAACGACTTACTGCCGAAGAGATCCCGAGTGGGTTACACGTTATAACCCAACTCCAGGAGCTTGCAATTCAAAAAGCACATCCAAAACCCAATCCTAAAACTGAATCAGATCAAGAAACCTCTACACCTACCAACCAACCTTCCGAATCTAACCCAGTACCAGAAACACCCTCCAATAATCTGCCAGAACCAAACAACCCCACTTCCCCCCCTTCTTCTCCCACCATTCTGTCTGCTGAAGGACCATCTGTAGCCCCTCGTCATCCTCCTACACCCCCTTCTCCAAATCCGTCAAATCCAAACAACTCAGTCATGGCTGATACACCTCCTATTGGGTCGAGCGGCACTTCCGAGTGAGGAAGAAAACCTGACGCCTTCAATGGGGAACGTAGCGAGGCAAAACGATGGCTGGCCCTGTTTAACAACTATCTGCGCATGAATAAAAGCAAGTATCCTACTGAGGAGAGTCAGGTCTCATTATTCCTGTCATTCTTTACGGGAGAAAAGGGAGGAGATTGGGCAACACAGAGATTAACAGAACGAGATGAAGATGAGGAAGATGAAGAATTGGCGAGTATGCCGGAGCAACGTAGATGGATAACTTTGAAACAGATACGTGATAGGTTCAAAAGAGATTTCAAAGCTCTTGCCTCGGAAGATGTGGCCAGAACAAAAATCAAGTTTGCCAGGATGAAAGGGACGGATATCAGTAGCTACAACAGCATCTTCGATACATACAGTGAAGAGTCCGACTTCGGAGAAACAGCGCTGTTGGAATTTTATCAGGATGGATTACCACCTAAGCTCCGAGAGGCAGTCAGAAGAACGTATCCAAAATGGGATGACTTCGAGGAATACAAGGAAAGAGCTGTAGAACTTCATTTAGAATGGTTGAAGGAGCGAGAAAGACAAGGACGCTGGAAAACTACTTCAACGTTGAAGAGTAGTCCAGGCCCGTCTCAGGGAAGAACGGTAGCAAGCGTCAATGCGCTTATGAATATGGGACCAGGTGCTAACTCGTCTTTCACTCCATTACCCAAGCTGACACCTAATGAAAGAGACCGACTCCGAAAACTAGGAGCATGCTTCGCGTGTAGACAAACTGGACACATGAGTAACGAATGTCTGACATTCCCAAGAACGTCATCTCAAAACACTTCCCGAACTTCCTCTTCTCGTGCTATTCGAACAGCCGAAACTGTATCTTCACCACTGGTAATGGTAGCTCAGACATCTTCATCTCGAGACACGATCAAAGATATTTCCGACATGGTTAACAGAGTTAAAGGATTAGAAGGAGAAGAAAAGGAACAAGCAACCGTCTATTTAAAAGACATTATGTCTAAATTGGATTTTTGAATCACTCCTCTGCTACGTCGTCAGTAGGAGTAGAACAGTACACCGGACAGTTAAAGAACAATCGATATAGTGTGTTATACCCCTCTAGTGAGCGAGTCTTTCCTTCAGAACTAAGAATGTTGGCAATCACTCGTAACCGACAGATACCATCAATCACACTCAAAACTGAATTAATTGGCAAGGTTACTGGCAGAAAAATCGACGCAAACGCCCTAATAGACAGCGGTGCAGAAGGCATAATCATCAATGGCCAGTTCGCACAAAAACATCAACTCACCCTTCTTCCTATCAAAAAACCGTTCCCAGTACGAAACATTGACGGCTCCGAAAACACCATGGGATGGGTACGAGAATACACTATCCAAGATCTCCGTATCTATTCCCAAGACAACAAAGTGTACCACAAGGAGAAGGCCGAGTTCTACGTGACGGACATCGGGGATCACGATATAATCCTCGGTACCGATTGGTTGGAAGAACATAACCCAGACATAGATTGGTCGGACTCACGAATAGGCATGACCAGATGCCCAGAAACATGTATCATAGCGAACCCCCCCATTCTCCATTTGAAAACTAAAACAAAACCCTTGAAATCCAGTCGTCGATCCAAGAACCCACCACAAAGATTACCAAGTCAAATGGTTGGAACAAATTGGACAATTCAAACCAGTTGCCCAATCAAAGATTGCAGGGCGACACTGTTGGATTCCTATTCGATCCTTCCATCGAAGTTCGGAGGTAACGGCGATCTTTACTGAAGACGATTGTGGGAGAGATACGATCCCAGAACAATGGGAACAAGATGCAATGGAAGAACTGTTGGGGAACGAGGAAAGAATAGACGAGGAGATGTCAGGAACACCAAACCTGAACATCCGCGTGGGGTTCACAAAGGCACAAGAACTTGCAGAGGCTGCCCAGAACGTCCAGGTCGATATACCTCTTAAAGATAAGATTCCTTCACAATATCATCAGTTCTTACGAGTCTTTGACAAACAAACCTCAGAACGATTACCGAAACGAGGCGAATGGGATCATGCCATCGAATTAAAACTGGACTTTGAACCGCGCCCCTGCAAAACGTATCCTTTATCCCCAAATGAACAAAAGGAACTCGATGAATTCATCAAGGAAAACTTAGAGAAAGGGTACATAAGACCATCAAAATCTCCTATGGCAAGTCCTTTCTTCTTTGTAAAGAAGAAAGACAGAAAACTACGACCAGTACAGGATTATCGCGCCTTAAACAGAGGAACCGTCAAAAACGAATACCCCCTACCGCTCATATCAGAACTTGTAGACAAACTAAAGGGGGCACGGATGTTCTCCAAAATCGACCTCAGATGGGGATATAACAACGTACGCATCAAGAAGGGAGATGAATGGAAAGCGGCGTTCAAAACCAACTGCAGGCTCTTCGAACCAACAGTGATGTTCTTCGGTCTTATGAACTCTCCAGCTACTTTCCAAGCGATAATGAATACTCTATTCAAGGACCTGATCGACTCCGGAAAAGTCGTGATTTATATGGACGATATTCTCATATTCACGGAGTCACTAGAAGAACACCGATACATGGTAAAACAAGTACTTGCACGACTCCAGGACAACGATCTGTACGCTAAACCAGAAAAGTGCACTTTCGAGACCGATTCAGTGGAGTTCCTCGGCCTTATCGTTTCACACAATACGCTGGCGATGGACCCAGTCAAGGTCAAAGGCGTGACCAAATGGCCAGTCCCACGCAATGTCAAGGACGTACAATCATTCCTTGGCTTCGGAAACTTTTACCGTCGTTTCATACGTGATTTCTCAAAAATTGCACGACCACTGTTCAATCTCACGAAAAAGGATCACCCATGGAAATGGTCCGATGAAGCTGACGAAGCCTTTCAAACACTCAAAGATACCTTTACGACTTCACCAGTCCTCCTCATGCCTGATCATTCTAAACCATATTGAGTAGAAGTTGATGCGTCAGACTACGCTACAGGAGGTATCTTGCAACAACAAGGATTGGACAATAAATGGCATCTGATAGCCTACCTGTCAAAAGCTCTGTCCGAAACCGAACGGAATTACAACATTCACGATAAAGAATTGTTAGCGATCATACGCGGACTTGAAGCCTGGTGACACTACCTGGAAGGCGGACCACATACCATTGAAATCTTGACCGATCACGACAACCTTAGATACTTCACCACCGCTCAGAAACTTAGCCAACGACAAGCAAGAATGGCCTTGTTCCTGACCAGATTTGACTTTACGCTCACTCATAAACCCGGAAACCTTAACTGAAGCGACCCACTCTCTCGGAGATCAGATCATAAAGAGGGGGTCGAGAACGACAACCAAGATAGGGTCTTACTTGACCCGAGGTTCTTCAGGATTCGAGCGACGAGGCCAGGAACAGTGACCGCAGTGGGAGATACAGAGTTGAAAAGGCGGATTAAAGAATGCCCGGAAAGAGATGCCGAAGTCATGAGTGCGTTACAAACCATCTTTAACAACGGACCACGTGCGCTGGCAAAAAATATACAGGAATGGAATTATGAAGACGGAATCATCTTGTTCCGAGGGAAAATCTACATCCCAAATGACCAACAACTCAGACGAGACATTGTTAAAATGCATCACGACAGCCTTACCGCAGGACATCCGGGACAATTCAAAACGTACGAACTCGTCAGTAGAGAATTTTGGTGGCCTGGTATGTCAGTATTCGTTCGTAACTATGTCGAAGGATGCGCTACCTGTCAGTTAACCAAGGCAAATAACCACCCGACACATGTACCACTGATGCCGAACGAGATACCGGAACAACCCTTTGGCACAATTACAACCGACTTCATCACGGATCTGCCAGAATGTGATGGTTTTAATGCAATTCACGTCACAGTTGATCATTCAACGAAAATGGTTGTCATCTCTCCATGCAGAAAGGATATCGATAGTGATGGAACAATTGACCTATTATTCAACAACACCTGGCGACGATACAGCCTATGGGACAAAATGATATCTGACCGTGGACCTCAATTCGCAAGCCAAGTAATGAAAGGAATATACGCTAAGTTAGGTATCACTTCGGCACTCAGTACAGCTTATCATCCACAAACAGATGGCGAGACAGAAAGGTTCAATCAAGAACTCGAACAATACCTTCGAACCTTCTGCAACTATCGCCAAGACGATTGGGTTAAATACCTACCTTACACCGAATTTTGCCACAACACACGAGTTCATTCAGCAACCGGGAAGTCGCCATTCGAACTGCTCCATGGATATCTACCCCGACTCTTCCCTTCCATCAATCCGACTTCACATGTACCAAAAGTTGAAGAACACCTTCAAAACTTGGATACTCTCTGAGAGGAACTAAAAGCAAGTCTGGCAACAGCAGCAGAATTGATGAAGGAACAAAACAAGGACTATACGAACGAAGGGAGAAAGTTTAAAATTGGGGACAAAGTGTTGCTAGATGGAAAGAATCTGAAGACAACGAGGCCAAAAGCTAAGTTGGCAAATCGTTGTCACGGACCATTCGAAATCACTGACGTTATCAGTGAAGTCAACTACCGACTCAAATTACCGAATACCTGGCACATTCATCCAGTGTTCCACGCCTCCCTCCTATCATCGTACAAAGAAACCAAAGCTCACGGAGTGAACTACCCGGGAGAACCAGCTGAGTTACTTCCCGAAGACAATGAATACAATGTGGAAGCAATTCTAGATTTGAAACCAACGAGAAACCGCCGGGGAGTACAATACCTTGTCAAATGGTTAGATTATGCTGACTCAGAGAATTCATGGGAACCAGCATCAGGATTGACAAAGGTGAAAGAGATGATCGAAACCTTCCACCAACAACATCCAAATGCGTATTGACCAAAAAACCTGATATGCCCAGGAACAACGGTGCGTTCATTGGGAATCGCCATAGAAGATATATGGCGAAGTACTCGTGTGCTTCAAGCGAAAGCACAACTCCGAGGAGAAACATTGTCACGAATCGCTGGTATTCTATGTCCTCCTTCCCACCCCACTCGGCAACCGAATTCAGAATTCCATCATCATTCATCGATCGCATTCCCTCGTTAACAACGCCTCACCTTACCGACACTAGTAGACGGCGTCTACTGTCAAACTTGTCTCCGAACAATAAGCTGACCGCTCACTCGGTACTTACGTCACATAAGCCAATAACGATAAAAGATCGCTCTCCATAACGGAGAATGACAGAACACCATCCATCGCTACCAGTTGAACAACATCACTGATACTCCCGCTATTGCAATGTCAACTACCTCCTCTACCGACACCACTGTTCACAATGCACACCCAACCAACAGGGGACGTTGCATCTATGGGAAGCACTCAGGACGTCAATGTCGACTCTCAAAACAGCACCAAGGACCTCACAACGGGTGTCAACGCTGCACGTGGGGAGGAGAGGATGGACCAGGGCAATGTATATTGGGCAGAGGACATAGAGCTACATGTGTAGTTCACCAAACATCCCTACGAGCAGAACACAGAGGGAACCTAGGATGGGGAGACGGTAGCATATGGGGCGCACACATCACCGTACAATATGACCACAACGACGGATGGGATGGAGCGGGTTGGGGGACTGCAACCACAACGACAGAATGGGGCGACTTAACAGACTATTGGCCAGAACAGGGAGAATTGGACAGACGACTACACGAACAATGGGCGAGACACTGGACTAACACCTTGACGAGCTCCAGTGAAAGCTCATTCTAAAGAGGAGGTAATGTCATGAATCGCTCCCTACCTATTCATTTCCTTTCTATTCCTTCTCCCTTATCACCTATTTCCCACTCTACTTACCTTTAAACCCCCTAAACATCAATCACTTCCCATCATCGTCTATAGTTACCATCTCTACAGATCTATGACTCACACTCTTATCTCCTCCGATTCCTATCTCCACAGACATTCTCACTGTCAATCACTCCGTACGATCCAGTACCTTCATCTATCCATATTTGACTCATTACTCTCTCGCCCTTGACGTTTCCACATGATACCGTCTATTATTACTTACTATTTCCCATCTGTTCACATTTTACTTATGTACCTGTGATCTTTGTAACCTATTCCTTAGTTCGTTCACTTCGTCTCTGCTCCGTACTATCACTACGCAGTGTAGAGCCTAGTCAGCTTACCACTCTATCTCTCTATCTCTCTCTATAGTTCTCCGCCTCTTCGATAAATCTATTCTCTTGTAACTGGCTTTCTCGTATTGTGTGACTTGGGTGGTTATTGAGTGTACCGACAACCTTGACAAAGGCAGTCTCAGGAGAGGATATAGTGTTTAGTGATCTGGACCAGTGATACGCCATGCAAAATTCACATATAGAAACGCTAATTGGTGGTTAAAAAGCTGATTCACCACTTCAATTGGTATATAAAGGACTAGAGTGAGTCCCAAACTGCTAGTTAAAGTGCTAGTGGAATAAGTGTATGCACCAGTACAATAAAACTAAGTACTTATGAATAGGATATGCTTATTCTAAGTACTATGGTTGATGTGTACAGTGCTTCAGCTATAGTAGCAGATCCATCCCATATACAACACAAAGTTCTATGAAGGCTTTGTAACCATTCCTACTATAACGCACTTAGTACTGCCAGTGCAATTCAAGGGAAAGTGAAACCCCTATTCATGGGCAAGGAACATGTAGGCTATACGACCCAGACTCTAGTGCTAAACGATCACTGGTTTAGAAATGGCACCAAAATCAGAGAAATTGGAGGAAAGCCCTAGTAACCAACTATGTCTGAACTAGTAGTATAACAAGTGATACCTCGCTTGTAAGCAAAATAGAAGGAATAGTCTTTTGAAAGACAGTAAGGATAGAAAAGTAGGACAAAGTATATATGTATGAGTTCCTAGAAAGCTCAGCTTTCACAATGTACTAAAGGGATGAACTAGCGGTGAAGGAATAAAAGCCCATAGTTTATTACCACCAGTACGTGAACTAAGGAATGAGTCATAATGAGAGAGCCCCAAAAGGGTAAAGATATTTCCGAATGCAGCAGTAAGATCAGCAAGATGTGTGCCTGATGACTGAGGCATTCTAGTCAGTACAAGCGCGACTACAAAAGATATGTAGGACCTTATAGAGAGCAGGACTTATCTATAAGAACTAACTGGCGGTATACTAGAAACAAGGTCTATAAACACCAAGTCTAGTAGCACCAGAAAAACATAAGAGGAGGAATAAGCAAGGACTATGCAAACCTATAACGACTGATTGGCAGTAAAGGAATGTGAGTCATATGAGTGGAGCCCAGCATGGATGGTGGAGCTATGTGAGTCAGAACGACTACGGCCACCAGTTCCAGGAAGGTACTCTTAGTCAAGAGGATGAAGCAAAGGGAACATAGAAAGCCCTATTAGTTTTAGATAATATTCTACATTTCCTAGATACCCTAATTAGAAAATACCTACTTAATCTAGTAGTACAGACAAGCTTGGACTGGCGATTAGACTAATATTTCTGTTTTTCTTAGGTACATTTTAGCGGACATTAAAAAGAAATGTAGAACTGTATAGTAGTAGCTGCGAGTAGTATAAAAGGACTAGGTATTTCTTGTAGTTACTCAAGCCACAAACTGTAGAGTATCAGTCATCTCACTAGTGCTAGCTGTAGAGACAGCGAAACATGGACTATGCTTCTACCAAATTTACTTCACTTGCATCAAGTATAAACATAGTGTGTGGATCAATAGTGTTGAATCAAATTTGTTGGTTTTTGTGTTACCTTTTTGTGTGTGTCCTTGGGCTTGTGAAACTGGTTATAAGGCATTTGGGCCTACAAATTGTGAATTGAAACTGTTGGTTATATCTTTGTGGACTTGTTATAGTCTTTGCATGTTTAACTTGTGTGCATTCATGCAAAACCCCGACCAAAACCCCCAAAAGTCCTTGTAGTACAAGTGAACTGTTGAGTATTCTGACTACTTGGAACGCTCACACTTTATTATTTGTGTAAAAGTCTTTAAGTTTGTGTTTGTTCTACACTTATGCAAAAGACACCTATTACTGGACAGTTGGTCTCTCTGGTGTCACGAATCAGGATCTTGTTTCCATCAAATTGTTTATCCAATTTATGCATTGGTAGGATGAATGCTATGTGGTCGTCATCAATGGCCAAGGACAAACACATGATCGCCTTCCATTCCCCCAACCGCATAATTGCCAGGAAACCAACAAAGAGGATTACCAAAAATAACAAGTCATCATGGTCATCCGAACCCTTCAAATCTTTGTAAACTGCTGTCAACTCCTCTCACCCCAGAGCTCTCTTCTAGGATTTGAAGATAATGTCACAAATGAGAGAGCTGATAGGACCGAGAGAGCCTCAAAAAAGAAAATACCAGGTGAAGAACCTTCAATTTTGCATTGAAACCCAAGGAGGACATGACCTACTTTCACCCAAAAACCCATACCAGTCAGGCATGCATCACAAAAAAACACAATCTCCACATCATCCAAACCGCAACTCTCTGATTCCAACATTCTCACCCCCTCCATCTCTTCCATGTGCTCAACCATCCATAATAATTCACAACACATCGAAATGCTAATCCAAACCAGAGCCTTCCCATCCTCCTTCCCTGCTGTTTTTCAGTATAACCAAGATAGACCAGGCCGCAGCAGAGAGTAGACATTGAAAGACCAATTGCACCACCCACCAATTTGCCAGAAATTGCGCAAAGGCCAGTGCTGTCGTGGTATGGCAAAAGATCTGATGGCAGTAATGAGATCAGATCTAGAGGGGGGAGGCATTGTAATAGTCATTGTGTTTGGGTCTACTTCAAAACCAATGATGACTAGGACTTCACCAAAGACTTGTTTAGGCCCATCATGAGGTATCCCTAGCTCATCCCAGAGCTCCAAAAGTTTTACTTGCTTTTCTGGCATCAAACATCCTCTCTTCTCATAAACACATATCTTTCCTTCTTCCTCAAAACCGAAATTGTCATCCACATATGTGAATACATCATCAACCTTCCTTACATTCTTTAAAATCCAGCCAACTAAACCCATCCAAGAACCATGTATCCAAAATTGTTACAATGATCCACATTGTAAGTATCTCCAATCTTCACGACCTGTTTCAATTGCCACCTAGGATCCATTGGAGCTCTCCTATATGCCTCTGACACATCCAATTTCCATACCACTAACCTCATGTATCCATACAATCTCCTCCACTTGATCAATGCTGCTCTGAGGTCATGGAGGTCGTCCAGCAGTACTGATACCTTGCTCTTCTCAATCATAGAGTTGATAGGGAAAGGCTTCACACTGTGATGGACGGTCATGCACAGCTTGTCAGAATTTGGCTTAGGGACGACAACGACAGGTACTGCATGCATACCAGGGAGAAGAGAAGGGAAAGAACATGAGAACTGGTAATAGGCTGTTTCTCTAGTAAGTGCTCTTAGCACACAGAACACAACCAGAAAAACCTATACGATTTGTTTTGCGAGCGTATCTAGTCAGTAGAATACTCTTCAATTTAGTCCACAGCTTGGAGATCTTTTGGGGGATTTTTGTAAAGGTTTGCACGAAGGCACACACACAATATCAGGTCAACCAGTTCAATTCTATTTGAAGGCGCCAATGCCTTAGACACAGTTTCCAAGTCTCGAGGACACAAGTTATAAACACAAAAACAACCAACAAATATATTCAACACTGATTTAACCAACACTGTATGTTTAGACTCCACGCGAGTATGATAAGTTTGTTTAGAAGCTCTTGTCCGTGTTTCACAGTCTCTACCGCTAGATAGGGAGAATCCTGATACTCTACAGTCCATTGCTTGGGTAGCTACTAGTAATACCTGGTCCTTTTATACTACTCGTGGCTACAACTATACAGTTTTACATTTCTTTTCAATGTCCACTAAAATATATCAAAGAAAACAGAAAATCTACTCTAACTGCTAGTCCGTGAGCATAGTAACTACTGGATCTAGTAGGTACCTTCTAATTAGGGTATACAGGAAACTTGAATATTATCTAATTTTCGTAGTAGGGATTTCTCTGTCCCTTGCTCCACTCTCTTTACTAGTAGAGTACTCTCTGGTACTGGCAGCCATAGCCTACCTGACTCAGATAGCTCCACTTATGACTACACTTCGGAATACCGCTAATCCTCTGGGTTTAGGGTAGTTCTCGTATCTAGTCTTTGCCTCTTGTCCTTATAGTATTGAATGTACACCTATCCCTTTACACCGCTAGTTTAACTTGTACACCACTAATCCGAGTCCAGCTCTTCAATAGTAATGCTTAAGCCTTCAAACTAGCGTAGTATACCGAAGGATAGTACCGTACTCATCTTTAAGATGCTAATCCGTAGTGATCTCTGGTAAGTACTGCTTTCGGTAATACTTATGCCCGAATCAGTAATCCTGCTAATTTGGATCTCCTTACGTTTGTGACTTCGCAACACTTTTTAGATACTTAGTATCGTTGCCGCTAGTCCATCCCTTGTGTACCATCTGAAAGCTATGGATTCTAGCTTTCTATTGATATAACTATTGTGCCACTTTTCTATCTTAACCATCTGTAGATATGCACTGCAAGTTTGTATACATCCGGGTTAGAATCCCGAATATCCGAATTGTCCAATGATGACGTGTCCTTTTGGATCTAGCAGTCTAAGCCTTCGATCTGGGTTTGTAATGCCAACGCATACCCGTGAATAGGGGCGTTTCTCCTCCTTCTCTATCCCTTGAGTCGTACTAGCGGTATTAGGCCGCTATAGCAGGTTTGTTAAGTCTTTGTAGACTTTGTAGTTAGGTGGGTCTGCTACTATAGCTGTATCCCCTAGTATGTATCTGTTATAATACTCTGAACAAGTCTTATTCTTATCCATAAGTATTGACCATTAACATCCCTTAGGTTATACACCTAATTCCTAGTACTTTGACTAGCAGTTCGGGACTCACTCTAGTCCTTATTATTCATTTAAGAGTGACTTAGACATGTATTAGCACTAGTTTTGGGTTATTTACCGCAAATTTGTACGACGTATCACCGGCCTTTAGAAATCTCAATATCACATTGATCACAAGCAAACTTGACATGTGCAGGGTCCTTTAGGGGATAGGATCAGTCCAGAGTGGCTGGTAGGTTTTCGTTGTAGTCAGCCCAAGGCCAGTAACCATTTTCCAGGCCTCGAAAGACAGATTTGATGAATGGACAGTTTGTGTGAGATTTGAGTAGTTCTCTAAATCAGTTTACATTGATCAGTGTAGTGATGTGAAAAAGTTCCAGATTGTCCCTGATTGTTTTTAACGCCACGGAATCTAACTTTTCTCAATCAGGTACGTCAGGCAAAGCTTCCATGAACTCCATTGCATCCACTAATGTCAACCTCCTTTTTCCACACCTCTCATTCCCCCCTTCTCCCCATATTAGCTCCCTCACATATCTTGGCCTCCTTCTCAATCTTCTTCCCAATTCCAACATCCAGTCTGACTCACTTCAAGGTGCACTTGTCTCAAGTATGTCCTCCATCTCAGCAGTTTGAGCAGATATGGGCCCAATTACAGTCTTTCACTGTCCTACTACATTTTCCTGAGTTCCAGAGCCTGCAGATGCTGTCAACAACATTAAAACGGCAGCATTGGTTAGGGTTACCCCTGGAAGATGCATTGGGGAAGGATGTTTTGGCGACTGGAGGAGGATTGGCAATCCATGCGAGGTAAAGTCTGTTGAATTGGTTTGTGTCTGAGAGTAGGGTATCTCGTCACATAGAGACTTTCTGACGTACTGCTTTGTTATAATTGATGACATTGGTGTGCTGGGAAGTGTCGATGAGGGATTTGAAAAGGTCGTTGATGTTTCTTTCGTGAATCCTGAGTTCAGCTTCCCTCCATGGCATGACAAATCTGACTGCATCCAAATACATGGCCCATGCAATCGTCCAGTCTCTGTGATTTCTAACCTTTCGTGAAGGTGTTCTCACCCCAATCCTAAATTCCCCATCTCTGAGTTTAAAGGTTTGTTTGCTGTCGTAGTCAACTGAAGAGGAGCTACTGAGTAATACTGCGAGATTACTAGTGAGTGATGAATGAGGAAAGAAAGAATGATAAGAGACATACCCAAGAGACTCATGAGTGGCAAATGAGGAAAGAAAGAATGAGATGGGGAAAACGAGTCTCTTGGGGCTATAAGTACATGGTAAGTCGTTAACAGCAAGATCAAGTCTTCGACATAGAGTGGAGAAAAACGAATATCACAGGCAAAAAAAACGAAACAAAGAATTTAATCAAGTAAAGAGAAAAGATTCTGGAAAATTTTGAGGAAAGGAGGATAAGGTAAAACGGGAGTCAGATTTCAATGAAGGCTGACGCCTAAGCCACAGAGGCAAGGTATACGTTGAGCCACTAAGGCTAGGCCACAGAGGTGAGACGATGGCCATGAAGGCTTGGCCACGGAGGCACGACAATGAGGACGGCGAGTCCTACGCACAGAGCATTGAGGCGAATAATAAGCGAAATTAAAAGTAGTACTTACAACGATAATTAGACCTTTGTAAAGCAGGTCTTTAAAACACGACAAAGGCAACGTTTCTGTAAGACAAAAAAAATTCCGGAATTTGTGCAAAGGGTAGTGGCCACATCGTGAACTGCTCCATAGTTTTTCATATAGAGAGCATAGACACTGGTTTTTCGCTTACAAATCTTTGAAATTAGCTAATTGCTATGCGCTGTGAATTACATTGTTTCATTGCTCACTGTGCTCTATGGGCTTCGTTTTTGCTTTTATCCATGTTAGAGATTCATAAAACATGTCCGAAATTGAAAACCTCACGGTAAACGCTCGCTTTTGGCGGTCTCAGAAATGGCAGGCCTCAAGATTAGCTAATCCTTCGCTATTCATTTGCTATTCATTTGCGTGGGAAAAATGCCAGTCACTAAACGCGGCCACCTTAGTAACAGACTACCATACATCTACTTTAGTAGATCGTCATGTTGTCTGTCTAGGAGAGTCTATACAGCCTCCATGTTTAGCAGAAGCTCAGCAAAATCTGCTGTGAATAGCCCCTATCATTCACAATATCTTATCTATTTTCCTTATCTTTTATTGTTATTTGTTTACCAAAAGCTTCTACACTATATAAGGGCATTCCTCTCTTATCTCCTCATCCTTTCACTCCGTCTTTGCGTGTTGGTTGAGGAGCTATATCTGACTTGCGTGTATTCTCGTTAGGTTGTGATCTAAGGCCACAACAAAATCTCCTCAAGAAAGTTCACGTTGCGACCTCTAAATAGGGTAACGGTAAGTACTCGTGTAGCATTACTAGCAGCCCTTGGACGGTAACCAATGGTTTTTGCTTAGCAAAACAGGAGTATGTACTGATGTGGTGACGAATTGATTGAAATGGTAACCGTACAGTATACTCTGTCAATATCGTGCACACAGCACACCGTGTATGGCTAAAACTATTTAGGAACCTCCGTACTCGAAGGAACCCCTTTGCATTTGGGAACCCGGTTGATGCGAGCGGGGCTTGAGCGGGGCCTACTAGCCTAGTACTGGTGAATATACGTGTTCTACGGTGTAGATCATGGTAGGAAAAGTCCATTAACGTCAGAAGTCTGCCTAGGTACATGGATACACGAATGGCGGGGAAAACGGGTGATGGTCGGCAAATGCCAACTTAAAGGCCTAAAAAGATCATGAAAAACTATTTGGCGAAGTAAGGAGATGTCGCGGGGTTCGCTGCCTCGTAAGGGAAACAACAGAAGACACGAAAGGAATCTCAGTTCCACTTTCAAACACATCCAACAACGTTGATCACGCACCTCAGACCACTTTCTACAAGCCAAATTTCGTCCGCAGCACCCCCAAGGCCGCACGAACGCGAAAATGGTGAAATTGTAGAACTTCAAAAGACCCGAATCACTACGATAATGTGAAGAGCTTGGCGACAGCGGACAGCGCGTATGTACGTACTACGAGTCCTCACCAACGCGCACGCATACGGCATCTCATCGTGTAGGCAACATGCGGAAGGTTCGCGGGCGCAGAAAGTCAGCTCGAGGAGTGCACGAGGACGTCGAAGACCACGACCACGACTCAAGCGTGACAAACGCAAACCTTTTGTTGTGGCGGGTTCCTGCCAGGGAAGTTCCTAAATATTTAACTTTTAAGTAGGTTGTTATTTAACAAATTTGCGAAGCTACGATACTATACAGATAATTCCGACCCCGAGCTGTCCGTGTCCAGGATAATAATCACACTACCGCTACAAGGCTCTGATTCAGTGTAATATTCCTGGCTACTACTAGTAGAAGTCCGAGGATTTGGGTCTCCGGCTCGGGACCGATGCTGTCTTTCAGAACTACGAGAAACTGAATGAACACTTATTGGGCTCGGAGAACGGGTATGCGAAGAGAAAGAGTGACTCGGAGATGGGTCTGAATGAATAGCTTGACTATTAGGGGATTCAAAAGAATCGACTTCAGTAAAAGTGAGCGTGCTTGGTCTGCCAGTGCCCGAGTCTGTGTCATGGGTTATCCTGTCAACTTGATGCAATCCCTTTTCGTTGGGTGAACGCTCGACATCCGTTGGTGGTTCGCTACTGTCACGAGATTGATATAGCATACCGTAGATGCCCGCCATGACCACGACTACATTACAAACGATGAGGGAGATGGCAGCCTGTCAAAAAAAGGGGGCATAGGCTACCGTTAGCAACAGCCTATACACAAAGGTCAGGAAACAACTTGTTACATACCTCAAAATGACCAGTGAATGCTTCAAGCGTGTCTTCTGTTGACAATATAGAGTAGGACCGTGCTAAGGCAGCCATCGCAGTGAAGATGGTTCCAGAAAACATGAATACAATCATTTGCCGCTCTTTGGAGTGCAGTTTCATGTGCCATAGAATGTATGCGCCAGTCAGGATAAGACAGACACAAGATGCCGTGTCAGCTAGTAGAAGAGAAGAATGATAGAGTAATAAACAAAAGCGTTCACTGGCAAGTAGGATACACGTACCCACAATTTCCAATGCACCTGCTACTTTTCCAGCATCGCAAAATTCATATAGAGTAGTTTCCAGTGAAGAGCCATAGTCATCATCATCGTCCTCACAAACGGAGACCTTCCAGCCATACAGTGAAGCCCAAAAAAGTGTAAAGAGGACTATGGACAGTAGAGATGCCTTCCTGACCCGTCCTTTCGGAAGCATAGAAAGCAGTGTAGAGGCAAGGCTTAATCGAGCGAACCTAAAGTTAACTAATCAGTCGGGAGCACAAGTGAGAGAGATGAAGAGACTCGCAAGATTCCGCATGTAGACGATGTACTCATAGAGGTGGAAATGAGTGATTGATGGAGAAACCCGGTCTCTTCGAAGTGATCTGAATAGCACGGCGTAGCAGTCAGCTTGGTCTGTCATGCAAGCAGGCAAAAGCGCGAAACTGACCGTTCAGGTATGCAAATATCCAGAGAGTGACCAAAGTAAAAATGTCGGCTAAGAAAGCCATAAAAGCCCAGCCATCGTCCCAGGAAAAGCGCCTTCTGCGTAGTCGGTAAAACAAACGATACGAGGTGGAGATGAGTGCAATCGAATGTGTGATTGTAGCAGCAACTAGTTGGAGAGACAAGGATATTAAAATGCCTTCAAACGCGAAAGTCAAAAACGAAATACCTCTGAGGACTCGGATTGCGCTAAGAGGAATCATCATAGGACTTCAACGTCGACTAGTAGCGAGGTATCTCGCCACTAGTAGGACAAGTTCTAGAAAGAGTAGCTCTAGCTGAAAAGAGGATTTTTAAACATCAGCGTTCCCTGAGAGAAAGAATCAATTCAGGTCTGCGCACAATGCCAAGGCGCAGCCAAGCTATCTCTGTGATTCAAACCTACATTTCAAAACTGGGTCATTGATAACCCAGTGATTCAAACTTACATTTCAAAACTGGGTCATTGATAATAATAGCCTCTGTCGTGGGGGCCCTACCTGTCAAAATTAAGTGTCAGTGGTGTGAAAGACGGTTAGCGTGGAACGTTGGTGAGCTAATAGGCCCAAACCCTCTCGACATTATCAAAGATGTCTGGCACGGTAGTGTCCATTTAAGGAAGGCCAAGCCTAACGCCAGAACGCCGTTGCTTTGTTGAATAATTAATAATTATATGGAGCTGGTAGCCTGGTAATGTAGTTGGTTTTACTATTAGTGTTTGGACTTGTATGGAACCAGTTGTCGGACAAAATGCGTATTTTCAATTGCCATAGCGTATGTCAAACTGCGTGAGAGTGGTTTTCACGGCAAATGTGAATTTTGCCGAGTATCAGACTAATGTTATGCACTATTGTGAAAGTCTGTTACGTGAAAGTCAAGGCTTGAAGTAGTGAATCATCAGGTCCTCTTGGTCAGGTGTAAGGTTTGCATGGCTTCAATTGGAGAGTGAGGCCGTTGTCATTATTATCTGTGCTGTCACTAATGACTATTCAGTGGTATCCTAGAGTAAGTTGAAGTGTAGGAATGGCATGTTGTGGTGTCACTTGGTTGGAGATCTAAGTTGAATTGATGGTAAATTAGAGCTAATATCCCGTAGGCACACTATTGATGATGTTCTGTGCTAGGGCCGCGTCTTTTTTAGCCGCCGGCGCAGTCATCTTGTCAATGTTAAACGTTTTTACGCGTAAATATCCTTGTTTTCTTCCGCTTTGTTACTCTACTATGGATATGTGAGGTACACTTAATGGTCCTCAAGAACCTTGACTTCACTTTTGGCAGCCAGAACACCCTCGTTTCGGTTGAAGCAAAGGTTCTTGGCACCGTGGGGAAGTGCCTTAGCTCAGGCTTTACAACAATCTGACGATTCTGACCCGGTCTCACGTCACAGCCTTAGTAGGTAAGTGTAACACAGTCTAAAAATGGTTTTGCAAGTACGGAAAGCGACCTGACTTGCCGTCGAAAGGACCTGTGTGCGATATGACATTTTGATCGCAGACTTTAATAACAAGTTGCTACACCGTTCAGCCACAGTTGGCGTAGTCGGCGAAATCGCAATGAAAGCGTTTGGATAAAAATACGAGATTTTCATATTTAGCTCTTGAAGGATCTTATGCCTATTTCAAAGGTAAATCTAAGGTCTAGGGACTCTTTTTGAGCTACAAGGTAGGTACTTGAGCAAAATAACTAGGCTTTGAAAGTACAAGTATGTAGTTCCACAGCTATATACTGCTATTGTGAGTCAAGTTGATTCATAAGTGAGAATAATCACCCCCAGCTCAGCATTGATAAGGTGATGTGGCAAAATAACCCAATGAAGCTGGAGAAATTTCACCAGAAGGATGGCGGTTGGTCACCGACTCGACTCGGAGACGCGTGAGAAAGTAAATGGGAAATATTGTGGATAGGGGCTGCACGACTCATGGCGTAGAGTTTAGAGATGCACAAAATGCAAACATCTACTGCGCCATTGTCGAAAAACTGCCCAATGTCGAGATCCGGCTGGTAGAGCTACCTACGGGACTGTATTAGTACGGATTGGATCTCCGGGGGAAGCCTGACGGTCCGGATCGGCAACGTTGGGCATCATACTTCAGTAATAAGCCGTAAGTAGGATACTTATAGGACATTGAAACAGACCAGTCTGAAAACTGACTTACATCGACATGAACTTTGACATGTGTAGGTTTGGTATTACTGGGGATGGTCATTGTATATGTCGGGACCAGACCACGCATTTGTCAGGGAGGTAATTCAAATTTCAACTTACGACTTTCACTTTACAACTTAGTATTTTTGTCCGAAATCTGCTGTCATAGACTTGGCTCAGACTACGGTGAACTTCGGTTTTGAAGATCCCATACACAGGTGACGACTTAGTGATGGGCATCCTAAGGGAATCCCTAGCTCGTCGAATATTACGAGGCCCTTTGGGCCGAGTTAACTTATGAAAAGGCTGTGGGCCAGCGCTAACGCGTGGCGAGAACGAGGCCCATAGTTTAAAAAACCGCCACACGCAAGCCAACAATTTAGCGCAAGGCAGATTTTTTAACCTCCATTTTCAGACCATATTTACGAGGACGAATGTTATGCATGGCATATTTGTGCTGTTCCTTGTTGGACGAGTGTAGATCATAGTCAGTCAAAAAAGACAGAAACAGAGAAGCGACGATCAATGAAGTTTATAAACAATACTTACAAGCAAACATGTCTACAAATCCCTCTCCTCCCTCCTTCTCTTTTCAAGACGTATGTAAGCTGCAGATGTGGGGAAGGTCGTCTTGATGATATGTTGATTTCTGGTTTCGAAGACGTCAGCTCGTTAATTACGACATGCACGACAATGGATTTGGAATGCACGTCTGAACGCGGTTAACCATCTGACAGAACCAAAACAAAACAAAACGACTGCATGCGTGGTGGCGTACCTCTTAGAAACATACAGAACCGTGCAACCTCGTTTGGTGTACATTTATTTGTGGCAGTTTGTTACAAGAAAATCAGGATCACTTGAAGCAATCTTATCTAGAAGATCGACGTGCAAACCAGTCAATAACCTAATTTATCACCTTGAGACCTTCTCCAACGTACTTCGTGCCCAATATTATGAGCGGCATCAATCAGAGTCCATACGTTGCTCTTAGATCCACTTTACTTTCCTGCGCCGGTTCCACACTCCATAAAACTGTCCCATTTCGTTCAATTCGCGAGTCACGCGTCACGTACCCCCCAAAATTCGCGAAAAAAATCGGCCGTCACGCATCACAAAAAGCCATTCGCGAAATCTCTGCCAAGATACCTTCCAAAACCGGCAATTTCTCTGTCAAATTTCGCGAAATTTCGCGGAAAAAAGCTCGAGTCACTGCTCACGCCGCAGTTTTCGCGGTCAAAAAATTCGCGAGGGCATGTCACGGTCACGATGCCCTCGCGAATTGAACGAAATGGGACAGAATTCAGTTGTGCGGGCGGGGCGGATGCCATTATTTCCGGTAGCTTGCCGGAAGAAAAGATTCGACGCCAGTTTGCAGGAGGAAACAATCTTCCAGGACCTCGGACCGGGTAGTTGGGAAGAGCATGATGAATTGGGAGACTTTAGGATGTGGAGGAACGTGTGCGAGACTCGAGTAGAGACAAGACGCGTGGTCAACGTGTCATGCTATCACCTGACTGGACACGTACTAGAACAAACACGCGAACACAATGCACTGCTATCCTATTCGACATAGCCACAAGCAGAAAGTGGGTGCTAAGAACTCAGCCTCATTCTTCGGCCTCGTAATGTCGACCCCCCAATTGAGTACCAAAGGTTCTCACGGGTTCTAACTTTTACACGCTACCTCAGCGCTCCGAAGTGCCCGAACACTGCCATTTCAACTGACACTCGATACGATGTAAGTACGTCATAAGTCCTTTCCCTCTGCTGTCGACGACTACAGGCCCAACTGCGACGAGCTTCAGACGTGTTTCCTTCCCTCAGCAGCCATCGAAAGTCACCAAGCGCCGCTCTCTGAATCACTATGGCATCCTCCACCCAATGAGTCCAAGGTCATTTATAATTAAAGGCGTCGTTACATGGAGATATTAGGCTCTATCTGATTTTTTACTGCATACGAGACCATTTTACTTATCCAAGAGATCAGTTGAATTCCACCTCCACAGCCCAAACTCATCCAAAAGCATTCCCATCTTATTTCCCCGTAGTCGCACGTCGCGAACAAACTCGCTGTCACCTGTAAGTGAGAGGAGGGCAGCAGAGCGAGATTTTTGAGGAACCAAACTGGCGAAGGCAACACTGTTAGCTAGTCTCTCGGAGCCAGACCCCTACGTTAAAAGTGTTGTGTAGGGGTCTGTTAGTAACCTGATGCGGCGTGCAACGTCAGGACCTGCTTATGTAAAATTAGTCACATTATGAGCGACACGTTGAGCTCCAGTCTGCGGTAAGGCTGCAACCAAATACTATTAATTACTGTTATAACAGGTTAATAACATGCTAATTACTTAACATGTTACACCTGAGTCCAGTAACAGGTTTTAACTGTTATAACCTGTTATAACTGCCTAGCCTCAATTGGTGGCCCATGGAGCTGAAAATAAGCTGTTTCAGACATATTCATACCTCTTCAGTATCTGAATAAAGACAACCTCACCTATCAGAGTACCAATTACTAACCTGCAAGAGTATTCCACCATCAAGAGCTGGTCTTGGAAAGCTTACAAAGTCTCTTCCTTCACCAATCTTCCACCTTCTGCCAACTTATTGCAGTGAGGGGGCCCTAAGCTAGGTCTGAGCATGCTAAGTATGTAAATAAATAAAGAATCTTGCTTTTTGCATGGTAATGTAGTCATGGATTGCACTGAGGATGTATTGACAGGCAAGCATGGGGTGGTAACAGTGACACTCCTGAAAAAGATGGATTTTCAGGACAGAAGGAGCCTGCATAAATACTATCTGAAATGAGGGAGAGGGGAGATGGTTATGTGAAAAGAAAACCCTGTGTGTACACTGTAGATGAGTGGTTAAGTCAGAAACAAGACTATTGTAAAGTATAAAAACAGATTCAGTTGAAAATGGGCTCTGTGAAGATTATCAGCAGATTGAAGTTTGAAAAAAAAGTGCCCATAGAGAACTGGTTATAACATATTAAAACCTGTTACCTGTTAATTACACTCTGAGGCATAACAGTATTTAACAGGTTGCAGCCTTACATCTGCATCTGTGGTTGCTTCAGCTGAAAATCAAAGGTATGCTGTTTGTTGCCTTTGCTCCACCTGTACATTGCATTGACGTGTTCAATTCTATCTGTGAAGCCGGGCAAACGATTCTGGAGGATTGTTGGTACGTCTCAATCCGAGGTAGTATAGTTTTGACTGTCTTTTCAATTTTGCATTGTTCAGGTATGGCTACAACTGTCAGACATAGACCCACAGGCATCTGCATGCTGCAAAGCTGAACATGAGCATGGTCTCCATTTTTTTTTCTTGTTCTGCACAGATTAATAAAATACTTTCCTCCCAATGTATAGCACCTTTGTGAACCAACTTGCAGTGTTTGAGTTCATGGACGGCCACTTCACCCATTACCTACATTGACCAGATGAATGGCTTATCATCTAATATACCCTTGTATTTGATTCTCACTTGCCTCCTAGCTCTGGCATAACTGTACACTAGTATTTATTGGACTTGCAACTGTACTTTTGTAACCTTGAGCTTGATTTCTAATCGCAAACTCCATTCTAGATTTCATAGCTGATACAACAGGGCAGTGACTGCTTGCTGCCATGCACACAGAATTTATGTCCAAATCTAATCCTTTAACTGCTAGAAAGGTACCCTCAGGGTGTCCTTGGGTATGTACATAGCTATAGCCGAAGTTACAGGATCAGCAAATGGATAGCAAGTGGACATACCTTTTCTAGCTGGCCAAGATGCGTTTGCTTGCCCCAGTGCTGTCTCTGTGTCAGTATTGTCTGGAAGCAGGCTCCAACCCTGTAGTAGTGTTGGTCAGTATCCCAGGCTGAGGCAGCATATCATCATAGCTTCCTTACCAGATGTGTCTGGACCATGGTGGTAGCTCCAACCACCTCCAAACGAAAATGAAAAAATCTTGGTAGGCCCTTTCAACTCCAATTGATGGAAAGTCCTTGCTTTGTGCATAGTGCTCCCAACTGGTCCTTCAATGCCTGTACATCCTTTGCTGTCGATCATTTTTCATTTTGTGCTCCATTCCCCAATGAAGTTCCAGCAGTCAGATTGGCCAGCATGTCCTCCAATTCTTCCATCTTCCGTTTATCTGCCAACTCTTTGTTCTTGTCCATTGTATCATCCTGATCATCATTGCCATCTGCTTGTTCCATCTCCAGATGTTCTCTTAGATGAGCCTCTGCCCCTAGGTCAGGAGGTGTGATATCAGAAAATCGGACACGAGCAAGTTGAGAAGATATATCTCATGCTTCAGTAAGATTTGGATCTTCTTCCAAAAGTTGCTGAGCAGTAAGGAAAGAAAGAAGAGCTGAGGTTATTCCACACAGGATACCAATCTCTCGACCAATTGGAGATCCGACGAGAGCAAATCCAGAGTCAAAGCCTTCTTGTAGAGCAGATTCTTTTCCTGCGGTTATGCATTCCCAATAACTGGCCTGTCAGAAAGTAAAATGAATCGGTATGAAGTGAGCCAGCACTTGACGATCACTGCAAAGCATACAGTGGTAAACTCATTTGACATTTTAGACACTCTGCTTCTCTTGTGGCTTCTGGTGTAGTGTCTTCATCCCAAGGAGAATCAATCATATTGAGGTCGTGGTACAAGAAAATTTTGTTCATGTTGCGTAGTGCATTCTTACCTTTTGCTTTCATGACTAATGCTTCCCTCCCTTTCTGAAACACTGTACTGTGCCTGAAACGTCGACGCCTCCAACATCATCAGCTTGAGCCTGAGGTTCACAGAAGTCAGAGTCACAGAATTCCAATGGTGCTTGGTGGATGCCAGCCAACGTCATCGCTCCTGAGTATGCATCCGAGATTGTAAAGGTTATTGTGGGCACCATTGTAAGTGGTTTATATAGCATGTTTGGCAGTGGAAAAGTGGCAGGTAAGCACCTTAGTGGCTGCTTGCTCACTGCCCAGCATGGCGTCATACCATCACTGACATGACACTCATCACTGGGACCAATAGTAGTCTCAATGTCCGCCCTGTGTACAAGGCAGTCCATGAGGACATGCTCAAGTTCAGCAACCTTGCTCCTCCTTTTCATGGTCAATACCTTAACCATTGCTTAACCAGTCATGTAACCTTTCTTCATTAGATTCTCTGTACTGACCACACATTTTGATTGATAGGCTCACAAACTTGAAGAAGAGTGGCAATTGGCTTACTGGTGTTAACAATATGCTTGTCTCCTCGCTATCAAACAAGAGATCGACCCTAACGACCTTCTCATTGTCCACAAGGATGTGAACTCTTTGAGTCTTGGGATGATGAAATCAACTGCATGATCGTCTGAAAAGCTTTAGACCTTGGCTGAATTGTACCACATGCTCCCTTAAGCATTAGCATTATTATTCATTAAATTTTATTACAGCATGCTTGATCAGTGTTGAGACTCACTAATCAGAAGAGAAATTTGATTCTTAATAACATTAAGGAGCAGGCTATCCCAACTTTTGCTCACTATATACAATCCTTGAGCGAGTGACCTGATGTCAGGAGAAGGGAGTATATACCATTGTAACCTCTCTTGAGGAATCCAGGATTTGACAACATCAAGTTCTTTTAGACAATCTGGGGCAAAGGATGTGGATCCATGAAACGAGTCAATGTATCAAGCCGTCAAGTCATCACTTTTGCGAACAGGCCTTACCAAAGAGGGTTGTGAAGGAAGAATGAGACGACTACTACAAATGATTATGATAGTTTGGAGCAATGATATGTCTGAAGGAGTCTGAGCTGAGAATATTGGATTGTGTCCAAGAGTGCCAAAGGTGGAATACACTCAGCTAGGCCAAAGCAAGTATGACAGATTTATGCCAGAGAACTTCCCATGTTCTAGTGCGGGCTTTGTGTTGTTGCAGACCATGTACAGAGGTTGAGATCAAAGCTGCAAGCCATGTCACACTGTCACATATCACAGGCTTGGTTTTTTTTTCCTCTGCAGTTTCTGGTTGCCTGCAGAGGATATTCCACCACTGTCCCAGTAAACCATGTGCTCTGAAACATGTTCAAGTCCAAGATAGAAGAAGAAGAAACTTGTTCTGGCTGAAGAAATGGCTACAAAATTCAATCTTACAAGTTGGCCATAGAAGCTCTAGACGCGACTGACAAGAAGATCACGAACAAGAAGCAGGTGGAGAGACTAAGAGGCATTGGTCCCATTGCCTCCCAGATGACAGAAAACTGTTTGATGGGTACTTCTCCTCTGCCTGTTAACCAGAGGCTCTAAGAGAAGTGGCACAAAGCCAAGGCCAAGCTCCAGATGGTTCCTGTTATTGGTGTTTCTAAAGCTGCTGAGCTCGTTTCTGAAGGCTGCTACTCCATTTAACACCTTCGTCTTCCTGAATATACCAAACTTCTCTCTTCTGCCCAAAAAATCAAGCTCCAATACTTCAATCATCTTCAAGAACCTGTTCATTGCAACGAGTCGGAAGCCATGGTGGCTTTTATCAAGTCTTGCCTTTCCCCGGAATTCGAGGTTGTTTTGACAGGATCTTATTGACGTGGTTTCCCCATATCCCCCTTGATGTCTGTGATATTGCTGCACCCTTCTTATGTGCATGTACTACCTTATCCCAAAGTACCCCACCCTTCTCTGACTCAGGGAAGACAGAGACGAGGAGTGGAAGGCAACTGATGCTGTTCAGGGAGAAGTTTACCAAGCTGGCAGTTAAATCCCAGAGTTTGCTGATTGGGCAAATTGTTCCACATTTAAGGGATAGGGCAAGGGGTGTGCAGGACCTTATTGGTGGTTATAAGCCCTCAGATAACCCCCTCTCGCCCCTCCCCTACTAAAAAGGGAACTTTCCCATGCTGTTCTACTCACATGAAAGCACAGGACTGCATGTTGATGACACGTCACTTCACTTCCTCTATGACCACCAACTTCTAGCTTCACAATATGCTGTTAGTCAAGAAGCTGTTGAATTTTGAATGCAATGTTTCCAGATGTATTTTGATGATTTGCAGATGGTGTATTGGTTTGAGGGGGATAAGGAGGGTGTGGAGAAGAATCAGAGCCATGGTCTGGGTCCAGGGAATCGATGTGTGGTGTGTCAACATGTGGTATTGGAAGACGCAAAGGGCTGGGAACAGATGTGATGGTTTTTTTGGGTAAAGCCTTTGAGAAGAACAAAGTGATAGTCTTCTGAATGGGTACATCATTAGACTTGTGGCCTTTACTTTGAATGTGGTAGCCCCAATCTGTTTCACCTCCAAATCCTATCTTGATGTCCACTTTGCGTATCTGCAGTAGTGGGTGCTTTCTGCTGTAAAGTTGAGAAATTAAGTGCAATATCCAGAAAGGAATTATAAGCACGTGTGGAGGGAGCCCCTTTCTTCTTTCCCTTTCCCATGTATACAAATTTGTGTGTCCAAATGAATGGGGAGGTGAAAATTTCTAGGTCACATGCAATCCATGTGGAGCTGTGGTCTGGCCTTTGACCTTCCCAATTTGGTTTATCAGCCAGTTCCCACATGCCTTAGGCACCTGTGAAGCCTGACTAAGCGAGCAAATATGATAGGACGATTGATCACATGGTCCTATCAAATTTGATAGCTTAAACTCCCCCTGCCCATAGCGCGTTAACTATTAGTTAATTTGAGAAGGACTTAAAGCTTTTGGAGGGCTCTGGCAGTGGGAGGACAGGCAGCATTGTAAAGCCAGTCATGATGATGTCATGGTTGGGTTTGGGTGCCACTCCCACGTCAGATCAGGTGTCAGTTGCTCTGCTCATTGTCCTGCCCTCCTGACAACAGCAAGTGCATATGTAGTTTAAATAAAATTGTATAAATCTGGAAAAAAATTTATAGTACAGTAAAACATGAATTAAAGTACATCTATAAATATAAAACAAAGTCCATTAAGCAGTATCATGAGTAATCCTCATAATACTGACAGCTTCCCTCAAACCATCCTCCTCTTCATCTCCGCTGTCATTACCATCCTCACTAACTGTCCTGTCCTCACTGTCAGTAGACTCTACAATGTCCCTGGCCGATCTATGTCCTCCATACCTCAGAAGCTCTCCAACTCCTTGCTCTAAAGTTCCACTGAAGCCTGGCAGAGGGTCTTCCAATGGCCTTCCCAAAGGCAACCACGGCGGTTATGGTAGATGTGAATCTGGTGGGCAAGGGCGAGATTGACAGGTAGCAGCTCCTCTGTCTTGCTGAGGAGGAAGTTGTCTTCATCATACAGGTAGGTAGCCAATCGCCTAATCTTTAGATTGTGGTGCTCAATTTTTTCCCCAGCACATAGGTACTTAAAGTACTTATCCATGACGACACGTACAGCAGGCTCTGACCACTGTTTCTGCCTAATGTCTTGCCTTGTATCAGAAAGGATGTGGAAGTTGGAGAGGAAGCAGCACTCAACCACAGTTTCCCAGTCAAGTTTAGGACCAGGGGGCTTCAAGGCAGCGGCAGCCCTGTTGTAGTTCTCCAAGGCGGTGTGGATGGCTTGTGAACAGGTCTTGAGGGCATGGGCAATGTGTTTCCTTAGTTTGTAACCTATGAATAGATGTCAATGTCAAGAGTCTAGAAATAAAAACATAGCTTAGCTACTCACCAGTCTGAGACCTGTTCATTCTTGTTAGTTCAAACAACCTTGCAACTACCAACCCCTCTAGCTTATCCACACACTTCTGGTACTGTGCCTCCTCTGTCAATTCCTTTACATCCTCCCACTCCTTGTTCCCTGGCTTCCAATGCCCCGAGATACCCAACTTCTCCTCTAGCAAATGGCAGTGAATCTTCATATCATCCCGAATCTCTGCAGCTTGTCGACATTTTTTTTCAAGCTTGCACCTCATAGGAGGATCCAGCCATGCCATTGCTGATCATCAACCATGCACTGTTGGCAGTCTTCAATGTTTCTCTGGAAGGAAAGAACTGTTAGTGAAAGAACCCAAAATGAGGAATGTATGACTCACTCTGCTTTCTGCAAACTGACAAGTCTTTGGAAATATTCCATCTGCAATGTCTGCTCCTCAGGTACTGTCGCCTTCTTCTGCTCTTCAACCAACCACTCATGAAACCTGTCTACCGAGTCGATTCCCAAGTCTCGCATTGACCAGCCAATGCTGGAAACCCTTGACAGATTTCCAGTGCTTGTTTGTAGTTCTGGAGGAAGTTCGGGAGATTTGCATAGGTTTCAAAGTCATCATTATGCTCAGTGTAGTTTGCAATAGCTTGACAGCAGTGAAAGATGCTAGCATATCTGATGGAGGAGGCCAGGGTGTTGGACTTAGAAAAGAATCGCTTGCATCCCTCCGAGTCTTCTAGTCCATTGCCCTCAACATATGTTCCAAGGTGTTCCGTCTGGCAAAGTCAACAGTGTGCGTGTCCATGGAATGTCCCAACCAATGACATAAACTGCTTTTCACTTGCTGTCAGGCCAGAGTACTCTTTGCTATAATGGTCTTGAATCCACACCCTATGTCATAGCCGATTGTGAGGTCCTCCCCAAGGACTTCCATGAGCCTGTCCACCATAGCCAAGCCATATTTGGTTCTGAAGAATGGTCAGTACTTCATCTCAAGATAATGCAAATGACAACTCACTGCTCACCACTTCTCACCATGTCCTCTATCAGAAGGACAAAACTGTGTCTGCAAAGACACAGGAAGATTCCTGTTTCCTTGAATACCCCCCACATCAACACAGTCAACTTCTCACTCATATTTTTCCACCTTGGTGTGCATGGTGAGTCCTCAGCCCCTAGTTCCTCTAAAATCTCCTTGGCCACCCCCTTCACCCACCAGTCTACTTCTCTACTCATATAGTAGTCTCCACCCTCTGTCCATGTATCTAGCCACTCCCTCAATGGGACTGCCCCTGGGATTACGTTTCCCTCTTGATCAGTCCAAGGTGCATGTCTTGCCACTCGCTTCAGGGAATCACCACCATCCATGCGGCCCATCATGCTGAACTTGAGCTTCACTTCTCTATCCAACTTGTAGAGGCAGGAAGGACAGGCATGAGCAAGCCTCCAGTTGGAGTCAGCACAGCTCAGAGCCTGACGAACATGTAATTTGACGCAATTGAGTGTGTCAAGATGTAGGTCATGACAAATTGAAAACTGTTGCCATAGGTATGGTCGGTACACTACGCCATGCAAGTCACAGAGTGCCTTGATGAACGGCTGGATCATTAAGCGAGGACAATGAAGAAATAGAACATGGTAGTGCTCCAGACTTCGTGTGGTGATTGTGACAGTTGGTTTGTAGGGAGAGCAAGGGATGAGTCCTTGAGTGATTAGTGAAGAGAGTGTATTGCATGGATCTATGTACACTTCTCTTCTGTAACTACCTATAAATTTGTTAGTGAAAAGAATGAAGTGTAGAAACTTGAGGCAACACACTGAATAGGTCAACTATTTGCAGACTGAGTGTGGTCCAACCTGCAGGTACCTCTTGCAGCACCAGATCCCTACTCATATTACCCTCTGCCTGGAGACTCCAATCCATGAAGGCATCAGTCATGGATTCCATATACAAGGAAAATGTGAGGGTGTGTCATTCTGTACAGTCGCTTTGTGTGCAGTAATCTTTGGGCTGGCTGGAACCACTTGCACAAGTATATGAAACACTAGAGAGGTACACACAGCATACCTTTTGCCGTTGCCAGACAATGTATCAAACAACTCATAGGTTTCTCCTCCTTCATGACTGATATTGGCCTCTCTTTGTCCAGTCAAAATGACATTGGCTGCTGCACGGGTCTCCATAAAATTGGCTGCATCTCCAGCATCCTCCCAGCTCCCATCCAGATCCATTCCATAGGGTCAGCAGTAGGAGATTGTTGAGTCAGTTCTTCAGCTGCTGCTTTAGCCTTCACAGAACAGATGGCATTTGGATTATAGGTTCAAGGTTTGGAATATATGGGTCATACCGGTTACCCATAGGTATCGAAGCCCATTGGGGCCATAATGCAGGCTTGAGTTTGAAAACGTTCATTGTTGATAACCCAGGCTTGTGGCAACTGAGACGCATTAATCAGCACGTGAGTTGTGACTTTCTCATTGATCCATTGTTCTCACTTTGACTGCGACTGATGCGTTTTGGTTCTGACTCCTGCAAGTGTAAGTGCTTTGTCTTTCTTCACCTTTCTCTTTTTCTTCACTAGCCAATCCAAGTCACTGCTGGGCCTACTTGGTCGTTCTGAATGGTCTAAATTATAGGCCTAGGGAACGGCTGAGTAAGCCCAGAGGCTACTTGGGTGGACTAGCCAAGAGAAATACATGTACCCATGTCTCTTCCCTAGCTGATGCTCTTATTTATTCAGGTTTCCTCACAATGAAACCTCAAGAAGTGAGTCAGCTCACCAGTTCACCATTCAAAATGCTCATATTCTTTTTTTACTTTATACTATACAGCTTTGCAATGGCAAAGTTTACGCCCAGCTACAGCCATTTCACCCTGCACACCAGGTCGACATTGGCTCCCTGGTTGACTGAGCCTTCCATCCCAATGCTCATGCTGACAACTCCGACAATGAAGAAGACGCCTCATCTCCACCAGTTGCCCCAGCCAGCCTATCTGCCAATTCCAACACCTATCTGGACGAGTCCAGCCCTCCTTGCAGTGTTCCCCTTCTGAATTCCAACAAACACCCAGCACCTTGTGAAGGCCAACCCAGCTATTGAAGTTGGAAATGTGCATGGCAGTGAGAGTGCCAGTATGAAGAAAACGGCCACCTGTTGCAGTGAAAATGTCCCAGCCTGTTTCCAGCTCCCTCAAATCAGATACGTTGCCTATTGCATATGGACGATATGTTGCGGTAGAGCAGGATCAGAAGGGAAGAACAATTGACCATCCTCTGGAGTGGTTTCTGGCTAACAGGTTTGAATTAGTTAAAAACGACAGCAGGTACGTCTTCTTATATCTTTCTTTTGTGACACATACCTAATGACACTAGCAAATCCATTCCTCTCATCACAGCTGAGGACAGAATTATTGGCACTGTTGTCAAGAAACCCGCCAACCCTCAATATGAAGAAGCTGTTCAGATGGCAGTCCAATGGATCACTGAAACTGGTAGCACGGCCAATTTCACAGCTACAGAGAAGTCCTCAAAATGTGGCTGAGGCTTCGGTTCTGCTGCCTATGGTCTTTCCTTTGGGAAAGGCCAGCCCCGTCCCATGTGTCTTGTCAAGCGTCGTGAGATGATGAAGGACCTGCTCAGTGACCCATGCTTCACTACGATTGCCCATGCACAGAGTTGTGAGTACTTATCTTTTGAATTATTTCCCTCACTCACTGCCCTACATACAGCTGCATATGCTGCGTTTTCTCCATGCAACTATGACTTTTACTTCCAGGGCATGAAACACTTTTGCCGAGTCATGAAAGCTGCTGGTGCTCTGCCCAAGGACTTCAAGTCCAACTTCAAGAAAAGCATATTTTCATGCATCACAGCCAACTTTGGTCTGTGCACTCAGACCTTTGTTCATACAAATGCAAAGAACACTTCACACAGTATGTGTGCCATCACTGCCCTTGGCAGTTCGACTATAAGTGTGGAGGTCACTTGGTCCTGTGGGATCTTAAACTCATCATCGAGTTTCCTCCTGGTTGCACAATCCTCATTCCTTCAGCATTGCTCCTTCATTCTAACGTTGGTGTTCAGCTGGACAAAACTCGATACAGTATCACGCAGTACATGGCCAGTGGCATATGGCAATGGTTGGACGATGGTGGTTGGACAGAGGTAGAAATCAAAGCTAACTGTAATGCAGAAGAATGGGCAAAGGTAGAGGAGCACAAGGCTGGTCGAAGGGAGGAGGTTCTAAAGATGTTTTTTACATTAGATGAAGTCTGGGCTGCTTAAAAATGTAATGTTACTGTAGTTTACCGCGATCTTGAAATGCGAACTGTGAAAGCATTTGTCTTGTCTATGCATATGAGTGAGCAACTTAAGAGAAATGAATTGGTTGCTGGGTTCCAGACCGCATATCTGGATTAGTTCCTCAACGTTGAGAACGACGATGACAACATATCCAGCCTAACGTCTCACTCAGAAGGCCGCCAAATAGGCTTAGGTATGTTCTTGCAAGCTTCTAGTAAAATTTCAAGCAAAACTAGTGAGTCTATGTATTGTAGTGCAAAAAATACTTTGAAGGCCGTTCAGAATGCTATAAGATACTTGGATCAAAGTATGAAAAAAGTAAAATATCCTCCGTTTGACTTCTCTTTGACATATGTTGTAAATACATACAATAACATCTGGAATCCAAAAAATCAGCTCAGAATACTCAGGTATACTTCCATAACTCCTTGTGCAAGTTGAAAATTTAGGTTCACATTCCAACCTGTATCATTGTTTCAGTAAATACTGGTAGCTTAAGGAATATTCTACAAGCAAATATACTAGTTTAAATCAATAATTGACATAGTAGCACTCCAGAAAGCAAGCAGATTGCCTCAAATATTTTCATCTAGAAAAGTACCTGGAATGTCAGGTGCAGATGGCAATTCAAAGCATTTCATTTCTCGAAAAATGTTAAAAATTGTTTGAAGTACTTAATACCTGAATCTCTAATTCTCAAGGGTGTCACTGAGGATATGAGCTCAAGAGGAGGAAAACTTGATAATTGTGGCGATCAGATGAGGAGGAGCACATACTAAATATGGAAGTCAACACAGCCACAGTCTTCAAAAAACTTGCAAGATCTGTCGCTTACATGGCTTGTTGTTCTTTCAAATTCTCAAGTCCATCAGACCGCAGACTGTTGAAAAATTTGTACAGTTGTAAGGAAAAGAAAATACATTTCACTCATACATAGTATGTTAAGTACATAAATTTCAGTTCAAGGGAAGAATCTGGAAGGCTGGTGCAAGCCTAAGTACCTGATCAGCCATATACTCTGTAACAAAGAAAAATGGATTTCACTCATACATAGTATGTTAAGTACATAATTTTCAGTTCAGGGGAAGAATCTGGAAGGCTGGTGCAAGCCTAAGTACCTGATCAGCCATATACTCTGTAACAAAGAATGCATTGGCATCATTGGCATTTTTATATACATATACAGCACCTTTGCCCTAATACAGCCCATCCCTCACCACTTCATATCTGCAGAATGCATTGAGTAGATGAAAAAAAAAAAAAAGTATAATACACACCTTGTCTTATAAACTCCAGGGTGTACACCCTGTGTAACAACCCAGTGGGGCTCACCAGTTGGTGGCTGAAAGGTGAGTGTGTTCAGGATACCAGAAGTTGAGGTGAGCTGATAGGATTCCTTTGTCAGTGCCAAAAACTGGAACCCCTTGAACACTGAATTGTCATTGCCATTGATGATGCTTTGGACTTGTCACCTGCATATAAATTAATCCAAGAGCTCCCAGTCCAAGATGAGAAACTCACCAACTGGTAAAGTGTCCGGCCTTCGTACCGTGGTATACAACATGTGCCTCCCACTGTTTCCGATGCCCACTTCTTGGAGCCCTTGTCGATGTGATTTGGAAGGCCCTGGTGTGGCTGACAATGTAGAGGTCTGTTCCACAGGTACTGGCTGACTTGTTGGGGTTGCAGTTGGCTGACAGTGAGGCCTTGTAGTTGGCTGAGGTTTACGGGTTGAAGGAGGATGACGCTGAGGGGTTTGGGGCAGTTGAGGCAGTCCAGAAGCATAAGATGGTGGTGGGGTCCTGTCTCGGTGTACTGATATGAGCTCGAGCTCAGAGTCGGTCTTGTAGAGCCCAGAATTGCTGCTTTCTTCTCCTGAATTGGTGCAGTCAGTATCCTCATCCCCTCTGGATTGCTGACCTCTGAGGAGATTCTCCATTTCCTTCCTTAATATGCCTGGTGCGTTGCCAGGCAATCAGCAAAGGCACATCCATCGAGAAGAGCTGGTAACTTACCCATCCTCCTCTCTGTATCCTCATTTAGTCTTTCATGCTCTAAATGCCGTCATTAATACTTGAGACACTGCAACAATGCTTGCTGAAGAAATAACTACCTTCTAAAAGTGCAGCAACAGCATGTCGATTTGACTGCTGTTTTTTCGCCTGGTCTAGTGAATCTGGTTTGTCATACAAGGACTTTTGATCAAGAATAGTACAGTCTTCACTTACTTGTTTTTGCCCTCCCTTTTTCTTTTGCCAATTTTGTGTCTTTTACTGCATAAGAAGAGTTCAGCAAATGCAGATCATCACTGAACAATAAGTCTTACCCATTGTGGATGCTCTGAGTGTAGAACTTTAGCGTTAGGAGAAGTGGTGGTGGTACGTTGTGGGGGGTTACTGTTGGGGAGTTAGAAACAAGACAAACCTTGGTCATGCTTCTCAATCATACACGCTGCCCAGTCCATGCCCCAAGAAACAGATAGGCTGACATTCGTCATGGTTGCAGGTAGACAGTGGCGTCTGTTGAGTCTTGACTCTCTTTTCACTTCCACGTTGGCTTTTGAATCAAACATGCACCAGACATTAGTCATGAGATTGCCTAAATCTATACCTCTGAGTCTGAGTACTAGCTCCTTGCCACTGGCAACTTCAAGCATGGGTGGTGTCTGTTGAGTCTTGACTCCCTTTTCACTTCTGCATCGGCTTTTGAATCAAACACACACCAGACATTAGTCACAAGATTGCCTAAATCTATACTTCCGAGTACTAGCTCCTCGCCACTGGCAACTTCAAGCATATTGCTCAGGCAGATGTATGGTCACAATGACGCATTGTTTTTGATTTTCTTTTTGTTGGAATGTTTTTGCCTGGATTATTGGGGACCCTGGTGAGGGACTTTGGGTACCACCAGTCTACTACCTATACTACTTCTCTCTGCATGGGACTCTGATGCCACCACTGGATTCTCTTCTTAATCCTATCCAGTCCACATCACCAAGCATGGATCAGCCTGGGTATGACACCCTTTCCTCAAAAATTTCTGGCTCCACTGGTCAAACCTTTCCATTTGCCTCTACGCCGTCTGCGTCCCAGTTGGAGAAAAACAATAAATCCCTTCTCACTGAGCTTTTCAAGGATGATCTTGAGAGCCTGGAACAATTTGGGTTTGACTATTCTTTGGTCACTGGTGCTCTGTAGAGCTCCTCCTTCCCTGAAAATGACAGTAATGCCAACTCCAATGCTGCTCTCACAGCTGTCGGCATTCATCAGCCACCAGCAACTGAGCCCAAGGACACCCAAATCACTCCCATAGACCCCTCTAGTTAACATTCTTTGACATCTACCCATCCTGAGGCTGCAGATGCCAATCTACACTCCTCTTCCTTGTCCTCTCCCTCCTCCTATCATTTTCCTTCTGCTCTGACTCACCTTCCTGTACAGTACCCTTGCTTTCAAAACTGTCCCAAGCTTTCCGACATGCAGAAGCAGGCAATTTCAGCTTCTGCTGAATTGTCACTGCTGGAAAGGCTCACGAGGAGCCATTGAGGGCCATTGTGGAGGATGAGGGAGTCAAATATGAGATGGTGGAAAGGCTCCTCAACACCTCTTCTCATTTCCGATCCCGCCACAACAAAGTCTCAACCAGGAATGCAATGATGCACTATGTGAAGGTTCAAGGCTTCAACGAGAGTAAGTCATAGGGACTCTATATACTTCCTTGAGTACTTATGTGTGCCTATAGATAACCTGCGTGCTGGGGAGTTGCATCATTTCATTGACAATGACCCCGAACTTCAAAAGATTGCCAAGGACAAGGAGGCTATTGCAAAGCTGAAGCAAGAGCTACTTGATCACTGGGAGGCAAAAGCAATGGGTGCCCACTTTTCTTCACTGTCAGCTGCACAGGATATCAGGTCCTTTACAGACAAGATGAGCACAGAGGTATGTATTAGACTTTCCTAGTGGCAAGGTTTTTACTCAAGCTTCAAATATAGCTAAACAATCTCTATTCACACACTGGGGCTCTTGCATTCTTTATGGTGACACCTGGTAGCCATGACAACAAGGGACGACCTGGGCTTGCTGTAGGTGGCCTAGACACTATGGCTTTCTTTCGAAGGAGTCTTCAGTTGGAGCCTTGGGACATGCTCTCTGACTTTCAGATGTATGGGGCAAAGGGTGACAGTAAGTTTCTGGTACTCTCTACATTTTAAATGCTAATGTACAAATACCTAGAACAAAGGGGCATTGACTCTGGAGCTGAACTCCATGGACAGTGTGTCAATATGATCTCAAGTGGACTTCATAAGTTATCAACTACTGTTTGCTCAGATGCTGTACTAACTATAGTATAGGTTACACTGTTCAAGAGTGTGTCCAAATGAACTATGAAAACTATGAGATGGCGATTGTCCAACAGCTCAAGGTCAAACTTGTTTGGCCTGAGAATATCAATAAGGGTGTCGTTACCAATCCCACAAAACTCTCCATGGACGACATACACAAGTTACTGTCAAGAACGTTGTCACTTAGCAATAACCACCCAAGTCACACAGTGAACCAAATAGATTGACGAGTTACAACGAGACGATAGTGAGAGAGATGAAGAGAGACAGAGAGAATAGAGAAGTAGTAGATACAAGTAGAAGATGAGTAGCTGACTATACTCGACACTGCACTGTTCTGAGAGCAGAGTGGAGACGAAGTGAACAGACTAAGGAACTAACTACAAGTCCTTTGGTATATATATCAAGGAAGTGAATTGAGAATAAGTGAATAAGTGGGAATGTCCATGGAGATAAGAATCGGAGGAGATAAAGGATGAACATGTCAGATCAAGTGATGGTAACCGTAGGTAAAGAAGATGATGATGGTAAGGATGACAGAAATGAATAGTAGTCTGTGGAGGTAAGAAATGAATAGACTAGCAATTCGTGACAGTTACACCATGCACTCGAAATTGGTACATGCAAATGGGTGGAGATAATGGCGCAGGAGAAAGCAAGGCAGCAGGAGGAGAATGAGAAGACCTCAGGGAAAAGAATGAGAAAGGAACAGTCTGATAAAGGAGTCGCCTGTGGCCCAAACAAATGTGCTCGACGTGCTGAACCTGACAAAAATGCAACACCTTCTGAGCAACAAGCACAAAAAAAACAGACTCAGAAGGGAACAGCCAGTTCTAGGAAGACGGCAGAAGCCTTCAAGAGTGCTGAGTTTGTTGAGGACTAAAAGGACATGGCTGTGGATGAGCAGAGGAACAACTATCCATGTCTCATTGTCTTAAATATTCCCTTTGTTACACCCTACAACGCCCTACAACGTCTTGTTATTTTAATTTTTGACTTAATTTCTTGCTTCATCTTACATACTGAATACCTACAGTGTCAATAGATTGTTCTCCTACAAGTACACTTTTATACTACATATTTATTGAGAAATAATGTCTTTGAAGTCTTATATCATTAATAGCTGTGTATTTCACTGAAGGAAGGCATACATATTCTGAGTAACAGTTTATATTATTTTTTTTGCGAATTTTTACTTTTTTTTTAAAGCTACATATGCCCTTGCTGTTGTCGGGAGGGCGGGACAACAAGCAGAACCCTCAACAGCACCTGCTCTGATGTGAGAGCGTGTTGTATATTTGCAGATGTACTTTATTTCATGGTTACTGTACTATAGATTTTTTCCCGATTTTATGCGATTTTACTTGAACTACATGCGCGCTCGCTGTTGTCGGGAGGGCGGGACAACAAGCGGAGCAATTGACGATTTTTTCCCAATTTTATACGATTTTATTTGAATTACATATGCGCTTGCTGTTGTCAGGAGGGCGGGACAATGAGCAGAGTAATTGACAGCGCCTGATCCGATGTGGGAGTGGCACCCAAACCCGACAATGACATCATCTTGACCAGCTTTACAACGCCACCCATCCTCCCACTGCCAGAGCCCTCCAAAAGCTTTAAGTCCTTCTCGAATTAACTAATAGTTAACGCGCTATGGGCAGGGGGAGTTTAAGCTATCAAATTTGATAGGACCATGTGATCGATGGTCCTATCATATTTGCTCGCTTAGTCGGGGTTCACAGGTGGCCCTAGGTGTGTCTATGTTGTAAGAAGGCTGAATTGAGGATTTCTGAGCTACAGCAAGTACTACAGACCATTTCTGGGGTGCTAGGACTAACTTGTCATTCTTGGTCATAAGGACCTCTTGACCTCCCCCCTCCCCCCAAGGTGATATATAGCAATAACATTTTGAACACCCCTTGGGATAGGGGATTGATGGCTGACACGATCAGTTTAGGGTTGAAGAAATGGGTTGGGATGATTCCAGTTCCTGAAGCAGGTGACCAGGGAGTGGATGATACTGCTATCATGGTTAGAAGGAAGAGGAGGGGAAGGATTGATGAAATGCAGGGACAATACTGCAGACTAAGGCTGCAACCTATTAAATACTGTTATGCCTCAGAGTGTAATTAAGAGGTAACAGGTTTTAATATGTTATAACCAGTTATAACTAGTTACTAACCAGTTCTCTATGGGCACTTTTTTTTCAAACTTCAATCTGCTGATAATCTTCACAGAGCCCATTTTCAACTGAATCTGTTTTTATACTTTACAATAGTCTTGTTTCTGACTTAACCACTCATCTACAGTGTACACACAGGGTTTTCTTTTCACATAACCATCTCCCCTCTCCCTCATTTCAGATAGTATTTATGCAGGCTCCTTCTGTCCTGAAAATCCATCTTTTTCAGGAGTGTCACTGTTACCACCCCATGCTTGCCTGTCAATACATCCTCAGTGCAATCCATGACTACATTACCATGCAAAAAGCAAGATTTTTTATTTATTTACATACTTAGCATGCTCAGACCTAGCTTAGGGCACCCTCACTGCAATAAGTTGGCAGAAGGTGAAGGATTGGTGAAGGAAGAGTCTTTGTAAGCTTTCCAAGACCAGCTCTTGATGGTGGAATACTCTTGCAGGTTAGTAATTGGTACTCTGACAGGTGAGGTTGTCTTTATTCAGGTACTGAAGAGGTATGAATATGTCTGAAACAGCTTATTTTCAGCTCCATGGGCCACCAATTGAGACTAGGCAGTTATAACAGGTTATAACAGTTAAAACCTGTTACTGGACTCAGGTGTAACATGTTAAGTAATTAGCATGTTATTAACCTGTTATAACAGTAATTAATAGTATTTGGTTGCAGCCTTATGCAGATGTTCCCTCAAAAACTTCTCCAGGCAGACATCACATAACCAATCTTACTTCTTCCAACCTTCAAAACCTGGCTGCCTAGGGACATCATCGAATATAGACTCAAGAAACAAGAAGTCGAGAAGTTTATAGCCATTTGATGATACAATCTGGCGCGCAAAAGGATTGATCAGTCACAGCGCTCCCCAATCATCCTTTCATAAGGTTCAGGAACATGTACAGCTTGAAAGAATCTTTGGTTGGGAGGACAAAGTCATAAGCTAGGTATGAGGAACATCTGTTGACAGGCTTATGAAGAGAGGACAATATAACATGTACTGCTTGGTCCCAGGAGGTCGAAACCTATAGGGAGATGGCATTGTTCATTTGCAATGGGTGAGCTTTGTTCTTGGTGGAAATTATGGCAGAGATGAACACACAAGGGTCATTTCCTCTGTCTACACTGTCCAGGATAAGTTTGTAAACAGCTGAATCAGTTTCTGGTACTTTCGTCTGCTGTTCTTCAAGGATGCCAGAAATTGGATGGGACATGTAGTCTTCCAACATCACTTGGTGCTCAAACCAGATATCATCCAGATTGGCAAAACTGTCTTTGACACACTTTAGCAGGTGCACAGGTCTGCCAGTGAGTAATTGTTCTGCTGTATTCATCCATCGACAGAAAAATATCAGGAATGTTGGACAGGCAAGATAAGAAAGATGACTGACAAATATCATTGCCATTGTCGTGCACTTTCCAAGCCCAGCCCATCAACTCATTGAGGAAGTGAATGACAGCTGAGATTTGCAGTAGCTTGTCTGTGAAGAACTGATGCAAGAATTTCCTTCTGGCTTGCTGGACTTTGATCCTTTCTTCCATAGGAATATCATCACGATCCATGTCATTCCATTCCTCATATTTGCAGTAGTGGAAACACAACTAAATAGCCAGATCTGATACACAGCTCACTGAAAACTATAAGACTCAGTGGGCGTCAGCTGGCTGGTCTTAAATTTACAGTTCTTGTGTCTGTTTTTGAGCAGTAAAGTCAGGAGATTGGGGACCATAGATAGAAAGGTTGAAACACACCTCAAACTCAACAAATCTTGTAGCTCAGCCACAACCTTTGCATTCTCAGTCAACTGTCATATCTCCTCAGGTGTGATGGGTGTCTTTTCATCAGTCTCTTCATCTTCTACTGAGTGAGATACTAGTTAGATGTGGGCCCCCAGCAGTGGCAGGACGAGTCTGAAAAAAAAAGCGAGTTGGCTACAACTTGAACACATGCCCCATCTAGATTTGAACCAAAATTACATATCTGGAGCAGTGTAATTCATCTATCTGTCCATCTATCTGGATGGAACATTATAGGGAGTCATGGCATTGAACCCTTCCAGTACATATTTTTGGTGATCACTCTGTACATTTTTTGTTTTGTTTTTCCATAAACAGTTGTGATTTTTTGAAATAATCCTAAAGTTAATAATAGCACAAAGGCAGTCATAAGGGGTCAGCCGCAGTGTTATTTTTTGGAGGTCCTTTGTATTGCACAGAGTACATTATCTATCTTGAAGAAGTGCGATTGATTGATTATGTTATTATTCTGTGTGTTTGGTCGTAACAACTCCAAAATGAAAAGAATACAGCTTATTGTGCTCGTTCTTGTTTGACATATTCTCTCACCTGCTTATTGACACAGTGAATATGCAGGCTTTTGGAAAATATGGTGAGAGATCATCATGAAACACATGCATAAATCAACATCCAGTATGTTTTCCTTATTCTGATGCCCTTTCTCAGACATTTCCATCTTTGTCATAATATATCCATAAATAGTGGCTAGTCTAGTCACTCTTGCTCTTCCATCTTGTTTCATAGCCTCTTGCCAGTTTTCCCTCAGATCCATTCTGATAAGCATATTTACCTTCTTGGATGTAAAATGGATGCTCTTGAGAAGGAGATAACTTACACATTGCTCCAGCTTCCAGCCTCAGTGCATCCATTTTTAGTAGCCCTTGCTCTAAGGCTTGTACATTATGTTTTACTCATTGAACATACCACTAGCTCTCTTGCTTTCAGCATACCCTCCTTGGAAACCAAGCCAAACCCCATGGCATGTCCTGAATCATATAGACAAGCTATATCTGGTATTGAGTATGGTCATCATATGCAACTTCACTACTTCTGACCAGTAGCTTCTTTTTTGGTCAGGCACCTATCTCCTTTCCTGTTTACGTGTTGACCCAACAGTCAGTCCTCCTTATCTGCTACTTTGCTCTCAGCTGCTAGCTCTGCAACAACATGCTGTTTTATTCAGCCATGGTCCTAGCTAAACACATACTTTTCATCACCAGGATTTTTGCTGGTAATCAAAAACGCAGTAAACAGTACTCGCTGCCACCAGAAGTCATCCAAGAGTTTGTGGACCACATAGCAGTCAACCAATATGAAAATGACCAGAAAGCCATAATGAATTTGAAATCCTGTTCCCTTGTCAGTAAAAACTGGACTAAATGGTCCCGGTACCACATCTTTGCAATTTACACTTTTGGTTGTAGTTTCAATGCAATTGTCCTTCAGTGATTGGGCATGTTGTCAAATTATGGCCAGCAGCACAGTCCCATACAGAAATTCAGTTGCCTCACAGACTGCATGGCCAGCATGTTTCATTATGACCTTGTAAGGGCTTTGTTCTTGGACAGCTCCTCCTTGAGCAGTCTTGTCCAGCAAAGTCCTTACTTATATCACCACTTCTGCTTTCTCGAAACTCTCTCAGTCACCAACTTTACATTCATGGGCAAGAATGATCCTTTCAACACTGTCTTTGAAAGGGAGGGTGTTTTAGCCTGTGCCTTTTGTGGCATGACCAATTCCAACCTGAACTTAAACAACATTGCAATCTATCAACAAATGTTTCCCCATATCTCATACTTCCTGCAGGTCTTGGAGGCTTTGGTCAGAAATGTGCAGCAGCAGAAGGAAGATTGGCAAAGGAGGACCTACCATCTGGCATTTGAATGACTCAACTTCAGCAAGTATGACACAGACAGTGCTACACTCAGTAGACACCTCAATAGAGTGTATACCAATCCCATAAAACTATCCTCCTTGCATTTGAGCCCCTTGGGGGGGAGCCCAAGTGTAGTGGATGGTGGCTGGGACTTTCTATTCACCACTCCAAATACCTTCAACATTCACTTTGGGTTGCATTTTGGTAAGTAGTTAAAATTTTTACTTTTTTTACAATTCTGATGTTGTTGCTTTCAGCTCATCACAGAAGTTCCATGGTTAGAGACACCGGGATCCTGTCTTTGGCTCTCCCTATGTTACACTGTCTTCAAGTTCTTGAAATTTACACTTGGCAGCACTTTACCACTCCAGGCCCATTCTTGATTTACTTGGAATCCCTGACTGATAACCCTCTCTGACAGTTAGTCTCAACACACACAACCACAGTGCTCAACCCCAAGTTTCATACACTGGTCTTTGGAGTGTACATTGCCCAGCAGTTCAGAAGTCATGTCAGGCACACTCACAGTCAGTCAAATGGTGCTGCATTGGATGATATTGACCTATTTGGGAAAGTACTCAATGAAGCTTTAGTGAAGGCTTTTGGTGCAGACAGAATGGTCAATGATCTCACTAGAATGGTGGTCAACATTTCTGAGATATATGGTTTGGGTTGGAATGAAGCATCCAGTAAACTGCTGCTATTCAGTGCACAACACCATCTTGAGGTGGAGGTCATTAAAGAGGGAAATATTGAGGAATTGCTAGCTACTGTAATATAGAAGATTTTTGGGCTTTTTATCACAAATCTTATACTCACCTAATTCTCTGGTCTCTTGAAAGGAAGAGATAGTACTTAGGTTGATGAAGAAGAGATGCTTGTAGACACAAAAGATGTTGTTAAGTCTGAGTCCTACTGGCTCAGACACTACAGCTTATATACAAGTACACTAAGACCCCTGGTACTTAGCTGACTGATGTGCTGACTGATGCGCTGACTGAGGTGCTGACTGATACAACTAATACAGTTTACATGGATAAAAGGATAAACTACATAATAATGATGACACAGTAATACATTAGATGGATAAAAGGATAAATGACTCATTACCGATGATCAATAGATCATTTAAGGAAGGAGTCTAGACAATGGGTCTGGAAACTATGATCTAGATCAATCTATATGGAGCTAGCCATGTGATAAGCTCTAAAGCGGTCATATGATAACCACATGTCACAGAGAATAGATCACAATATGTGAATAGGGGTAAAGACTGTAAAACTGTGACACTTTTTATTTTTTGTTTTTGACAAACACTGTAAGTTAGGATGACAATCTTCAATGCAGCTTAGAGCAGGGTTGGATATGACCAGGTCATAGACTAATAACTGTCAGTTCAAACCAAAGTCTAGACTCAGTCGGTCATCAGTATTTTGACAAACATTTGGCAGACTGCTTCCACTGGTTCAACTGGTACAGCCAAAAATGCCTGATTACATCTCAGCCCCCCTCATACCATCACCAATATTCCTAGTAGGTAGATTATCTTACATAGAAATGAAGTTATTTTAACATAAAACAGAGGGACAGAAGCTAGCAGAGGTTGTGTGCATTGCCATTTAAGATTTTTTACTGGTGGGATTTTGGACTTGGCTGGTCGCTTAAGCTCACTTAACAAATGGTGACTGGTTTTCACTGGTGCCTGCCAAATCTTGGCAGGCACCAGTCAGCCAGTTTTTTGTCAAAATACTGATGGTATACCAGTTGACAGATAGCTGAGGAAATATTCCCACAGAGTGTTTGCCACCCAGAAAGGCAAGGCTGAAAACACCCAAATGCCACCAGAGCCTGTCAGGCAATAGCATGTTTTGGCAAAGCCTGATCAACCTATTGATTGATCAACTGTGGGGACTGGCTAGACTGAAAAATATATGACCATGCAACTATGAAAAGGTTGAAGGCAGCTGCTGATAAAGCAGAGGCATTAGATACAAACAATTACAAATGATGTGCAGCTTAGAGTGACTAGGAAATCCAAAGCAGCCACTGCTGGCAAAGTAAACAAGGACAAAGGATACAGGATAGAGTGATGATGAAATGCTAATCATCTTGCAGTTCGTTCAGCGAGATTTCAAACAAAAATTGAAGTAGGCGAATCATGGGGAGCCCTGCAAACAGCAACTCCCCTGATTATATTGGGAGAAGCGATTCGAGAAGGCTTAACACATGTAAGAGACAAGATATACAAAGTAAAGGGAGAGGTGGGTGGGTAATGCAAATGTACACTGAGTAAAACTGAAATCAAGTAATACTTACCCGAGAGACTCATGAGTATGAGATGGAGTAGGGAGTGAAGGAATGAGTCTCTTGGGTCAAGTTTATATATAAGTACAGTAGGGAAAAGGAGAAGACCCTGTATAACATGAGTGAGACAAAACTGAGACAGGATAATGAGACTAATACAGATATCAGGAGTGAGTGAGGAGTAGAAAGAAACAGGGGAGATAAGGTGAAGAAATCGTGGCTACAATAGGCCTAGAACCACGGGGGCTGTGAATTGTGGCCACAATAGGCCTAAACCATGGAGGTATGATGCAATGATTTGGACAGCCTGGAGGTCCTACGTGCAGAGCAGTAAATGGGTTAATTATATGAAATCAATAATTGAACTTACAGCGCTGATTAGTTGTGTGTAAAAGGGTTTTAAAATAAAAGTAAGAAAAACAACTACAGTACTGCTGACAAATAGGATAAACAAATACAAAGGATGCAGGATAGAGCAAGGGGGCTGCACATGATAGCATTTCCATATAGGGGTGGTTAGTTAGTCCAGCTCCCAGGCCATTAAAAGTTTTTTGGAACCCCCCCTATTCTAGGTTCTGGAAGGGGTTCTGACTGGGTTATAACAAGAGGTGTGCAGCCAGTCTACCTGAGACCAGACCTTGAGGGGGGAGGGGGTCTGGAGAGGGCTTATGGCCCAAAAGTACATCATGCTCTAGAGAGTGTATAGACCAAATTTCTGGAGTCATCTCTGCTTCAAAATATCAGAAATACACTTGGAGGGTAAAAACAGGTAGAAGACATGCCTGATATGCCTTATTTAGATGGAATCCCACTGAAATGATATATAGTTCTCACAATAGTGATGTCATCAGTGGTCTGACATCATGAACTTTTCTTTGAAAATATTTGCTACCTCAAGAAAATGGATCCCACATTAGCATTTATCACTCCTTTGTTGTGTCTTTAGGTCAATAGAGGGTCTATAAGGTGGTCTGGAGGGAAAAGTGACTTAATTAGATGATTTGTAAGCGAAACTTTATCTTATCTCTTTCCTTTTTAGGAAGGAGGGGGAGGGGGGGACAGTGTTGTCCTTAAGGCCTTAATTAAGGTCACCCAATGAAGTTACATCTTAAATTGTTAATAATAGTTTTTAATTAAGGGCATTTTAAGCCCAAATTAAGCCACCTGTACTAAAAATCTGGTCCTCTAGAACACTCCAAATCCAGCATCATTTAGTAGGCGTCCTGCTGTAGAAGCTACACATACAACTTTTCTACCCTATATGCTGCTCTTTTTCCCAAGAGTCTGTGTCTGACAGCAGCAATGACTTTGAATGGTCTTCTTGCCTGCAGAAAAAAAATGAAATGGTGATCCTTGATAGTATAAGCAAATGTAGATAAGTTTGAGCATATCATTGTCTCCAGAAGAAAAAAGAGAGTAGTGGCTGTGATAATGCTAAGGTCTTAATTAAGGCTTAAATTGTTTTTCTTCTGAAGTTAGGTCTTAAATTAAAAGGTTTTTAAGGCCTTAACATTAATAACTGTTAAGGCTTAAGGACAACACTGGGGGGAGGTCTGGCTGACCTTAAAACCCAAAAGGAACATCTGGTCTGGCCATAACTGTCTGCACACCTCTTGGGTTATAAGGTAATCCTAGGTATGAATCACCATTTGTTCTCTAGCAAACAATATTTTGAAGTATTGTCAACCATAAATGCAATCACTTTTGAGAGAGTCTTACATCAGTCTTATGAGGTGCAAAACATTTATGGAGATAAAACTCGGATTTAGCCAGCTTATAATTACCATATTTGGTATATATCTGAGGCCTTAAAATTTTTTCTGACCCTATATGACCCAACAAAATCCTGGACCCCCCTTTGGATAGAGTGACGAAAAAAGTGCACCATAAGACTCATCCTATATTTCATTTCAGACCCATAACAACTCGAGTCAGTCTCTCACATTGTTACTATAGATTTGTGAAGGTATACTAATCCTATGATAGTTCTGACTCTGAGCAGTCCGAGTCCAGAATAATAATCACACTACCACAAGGTTCTGAATCAGTGTAATATTCCCAGATACTAGAAGCCATGGAAGACCTCAGATTTGGGTCTCTAGCTCCGCACTGATGTGATTGCCTTTCAGCACTGTAGCGAGAAACTGAACCAACATTTGCTGGACTTGGAGGACAGGTATGCAGAGGAGAGAGAGAACAAGTAGGATGTGAAAAAATTGCTTGATTAGGAGGGGCCTCAAAAGAATCAATTTCAGTAAAAGTGAGTGTGCTGCCAGTGCCTGAATCCCTATCAAATTGATCCAATTCCTTTTCAGTGGGCAAACACTTGACATCTGTTGTTGGCTCGCTGATATCATGAGAACAATATAGCATGTCATAGACACCCACAGCGCCACCGTGACCACAACTACGTTACATGCAACGAGGGAGATGCATATGGCAGCCTATAAAAGAGGGAGTATATGCTACCACTAGTGACAGATGAGCCAGGAAAGAACTTCCTGAACTTGCTGCATACCTTGAAATGACCAGTAAAGACTTCAAGCATGTCTTGTGTTGACAATATAGAATAGGACCTTGCCAAGGCTGCCATTGCCAAAAGTTTTTCTGACCACACCTAAAATAAGGTATTTTGAGCAAATTTTGAGCTTGCTTTTTGGTAATTACCTATAGTTGTGCAATTTTCAAGACTTTCCCACTGTTTTTTGGCTATCTATTCTGCAAGAAGGTGCAAATACACAACAAATACTCATCACAAGTAGAGTTGAGGTGATCTTATCTCTTCTCTTTTTGGCAGTATCAGGATAGGGTTAGGGCTTATAGTATCTTATCTATGTGTCATATGACTGTAGATATACTATATAAGGCAGGTGGAGGGGAGTACTTCAGGTGGTGCTAAAAATTGTTGGCTCATGGCACATGTCTGGACATGTCATATGTCCAAATCCAGACATATGCCACAGCCAATCAGACACCTGCCCCCTATCTTATGTAATCTTTTGCGCGCGGACATTGTGATAATGCTTTGCACTGCATATTCAACACTTTTATGTGTTTTTTTCTTTTTACTACACACATCTCTCAATCACTGTAAGTACATACAAAGTAGTGACACTCTTAATATCTTTTATCTCTCTGTAGGATATAAAAATGACAGATAAATCAAATTGTACAGATAATTCTTGAAAAAATCTGTTGCCTAAGATACACAGAAAGTTCAAGAAGGCTTGAACATCTTTCAGTAATGCTATGGTGGGATACATAGACTCTCAATGTCCTGTGCAAAGTGCAGAAGAAAAAAAGCTGTACAAATATTTCTTCAGAAAATCTCTTTCCTGATAGTAAATACTGGCATTCACTTTAATTCTGCAGCGTCAAGCATACTTCTCCTCCAGTTTCATTTAGTGACATTATGGAAAAAATCATTGGGATTGATGGAATCTTACTTTTTGGTGTCCTGCGCGAAGCGCAGAAGAAAAATAGAATTTTAGTAAAAAAAATAAGTCGGCAAAACATGTGTGTCAAAGTGTATAGAGGTACAGTCATCTTGGAGTCTGTGACCCATTTGGAGTCCTTGACCCAAATGCAAATATTTAAGTAAATTTGGGATCTTTTTACTAAAGTAGGTATACCATGTATTAAATATATTGATACATTTTTGCTCCAATTTCGACAGAGATTGACTGAGAGACTGAGGTTTGACATGCAGATCAATGTCAAAATTACACGTCTTCAAGATGCGGAAACATCTTTGACGTGTCTAGATACTGTTTTTACGAGGCCGAATGAAATGAGGCTGAGTTTATTACACTCGACTTCTGCTTGTGGCTCTATGCTTAAACGGTCCCGTCTATCCGTCCGATAAACGGGTTTGGACCGATTTTATCCGTGTGGCTGTGTATTTTCCTCGCCCGTTCTCCTTATCAAAGGCTAACCTGCCACTTTTTTGCTCGCAAAATCCTTTGAGGGCAGTGCTCCAACAGGCGCATCTACATATCTTTTAGCGGCGACTCAAAAGATGTCTCCTCTCATCTCTCTTTCCTAATGGCAGCACCCTTCGGTTTTTTTACTAATTAATAACTAATTGTAACGGTCCTTACTTTTCACCCGAGTTGTACAAGTAGACTAGTTTGACTCTCAAGCTTTTATAGCTCTCTGTACTTGGTATGATCTTCAGTTCAACAGTGTTTATCTGTCGATGAGTATTCAAAGACTGGTCACTGCACTCCAGTCGCAAGAAGCCGAGTTTAATAGGACTTCGGACACGGGGCTTCAAAAATTAACAACGATCAGCGTTCATTCAACATAACGTAGAATCCTAAGATTACGACTCAAGCACATCATTGCATACGAAAGCCCTCTAGGAAATAACACAAGCAAGGATGGGAAGACCGTTCACGTCTGTTCCGGTAATTTGGCAGGCTATAATATTCAAGTTCGAGGTTGAGAGTCAACAATTGGCGATTAGAAATAGAAAGATAGAGATGTGAGATTGGAGAAGCAAAGTGTAGGAAAATGACCCACTTCCATGCTCGCCAAATTGATCAGTACAGGTGTCGCCTTGTACTTTGCCTTGACATTCTGGAGCTTCATGGACTTTATAGAGATATAGTCAGTGGTCAAAGGACGAAAGATGAGAGAAATGAGGAAAAGTAAAACTCACGTTGAGCCAAAGCATGACCGACGAAGAGGAGAGTGATAGTGGTGATGAGCTTGGTGAATTGCATTGGATTGTATTTCTTGGACTTGTTCAACTGAATCTGAGTCTGATTTGTGAGTTAGAAAGAAAGGTGACCTGGAAGGGGAGTATTTATACCTCAGAGACTTAAGGACTCTCATAGAATTTCAAGGACTGAGACTCGGGGAGACGTTGGAAAGGAACCGGTACGAACGTACATGTGTTCTGCATGACGTTCCCAAATACAACACCTCTTGTACTTCGTAACTTGATGTGGGATCGCTCATTAGAGTTGATAGACAAACACTTCAGTAGCTGTACATGGTGGAGTGAGAATCTTCACCTACCTTTCGCGTTTATTCAACTAAAACGCGTCTTACCCACGTAGTATGTGCAGGTAACACCGAAGATCCTGATACCGCGGTTTGCCAGCGCTTATGATCACAGAATAAGGAGTCAAGCACCAAAGTACCACCGTATTAGTTGCCGTGATCCCAGACAAGTGAAATAGATATCGAAGATGGAGCTCCAACGCCAGCCGTAGTAACCGTCCAGCATGCCGATGCAATTCAGACTCGGCGAATGGATTCAGTGTGGTTGGGGCCTTTCGCAAGATTCTCGTAGATAATTATAAAACATGCATGCATAGAACACAACTGGATACTAGTCTCGAGGATCCAGACTGTGTAGATGCTGTATAGCCCGCCACGGCATCCATTTACTCCAAACCTCCGAGCAGGGAAATCGAACACGTCAGCGTTGTGACGGTATAGCAGTAATACTGTGCAAAAAATCCAAATTGGCGTTTTTTTTTCGCAGGTTGACACTTTTTTGGCCATTTTTGCTGGTTTTCCTTGCAGACTGGACTGACTTCTTGAGTTTCTGTCTTTTTTTTTTTTTTGCACAGGTTCTCCTCACAGGTCTGTCCCTTATTACAAGGCCGAAGAATGAGGATGAGTTCTTTATTGGTTCTTTACACTCTCTTTCTGCTTGTGGTTACATCAGAAGAAATCAAGTTTCTATCGCCCAGCTTGACTCGGCTTGTACAACTGAATAAAGCCCGGCAAGTTGGCTTTACGTGGCTGGCAAGCCACAAGCGGCCTCTCCATCTTTTTTGGGACAAGCCTCAGCCAAAAATAACTCGCCGATCCATTCAGTCAGCTTGCCACTAAGCTGACAAGCCGGGCAATAGAAACGCGTGTTTTACTGATGTATGTCTATTCGGTAACCAGTTAGATGTTTCTCCGTTTTTTCTCTCTCTCTTCGTTATTATATGTTTTAGTTTTATTTTTATCTTTCACTTCAATATTAATCTCGAGATCTATTGGACTCAAATTGGACTCGTTGTATGCCAGCGGTAAGGTAGCGGGCTGTGCTGCCTGTCGGCTCTACGCCGGTTATATGCTATCGATGAAGTCGTACTTGGAGGAGGAGGAGTGTATTACTGGCTTTGGACCAAGATATGATGCACCAGGTCCGGGAAGCATTGCAAGCGTAACCTACTAGTACAAGATATTACAGGAAAGTACATATGTAATGCTTACAGGTAAATTACGCTTGCGGCCCCGGGACTCTGATAGCTAACGAAGGCAAATCAGTAGCCCATTCGTCAGTGTCTGCCTTCGCCGCTATCAAGAGCCGCATTTATTCAGAATCAGAATAGATTTCTTCGATGCATTACCTACTGCATTCTATGAATCACCCATGGCAACTTTATCGTACCAAATCTAAATGCATTAGTACTGTGTACTAATGTGGCGTCACCTCGGACGGCGCCCGAGTACAACCTAACAATACTGCGCTGCTACTCCTGCAGCTGTTGGGAATTGGAAGTCTGCAAATACCGTAACATGTATATGAGTCAAGTCTCCAATGAAGTCCCCCGGAAAAGAGTTGGAGTCAGCTGTCAAGTCAAATTGTATAAAAACAGCCAGAATTCGGTGAAGGTGGCCAACAGTTTGCAACGTCGACATATCCTTCCTGCCAGCCATCAACCCAATCTCCGAGTCATCTAATATCTCCTAATTTTGAGCACAATGTTCAGACTGAGACTCACAGCACTGAACAACCTTGTTCTCCTGGTGTTCATGGCTTCGGCGTTGACCACCACTATGGCCATCCCTGTCCCGGGCCCAGTCACTGCGGAGTGGAGTGACCTTTGGGAGTTCAAAAAGCGTAGCTTTGGGGTATGTTGCCAAAAATATAGGATGACATCTCCACGGATAGCTGATAATGTTGACATACTAGGGTGGCAATGGTCAGAATCCTGGTTGGCGCGGCACAGGCTATTTATGACCCCGGAGATCATAGTAGGGTGAGTTTTATATCATGATTAACCCTTCCGAGTTTGCTCAAGAATAATACAAGGCTCTACTCGTGTAGTAGTGGAGCCAACGTTCAAGGCGCCACAGCATGAACAGGGTATCAGTCGAGGATTTGCAAATGTGTGTTTGGTTCTGATAAACGTCTTCGATTTTAGTTACTGGTTTTGTAGCGTGCCAATGGTACAGTATGGTACATTATTAACATAGGCCCTCCCAAGAAACGTTAATTTATAATTACATTCCCCTAACCAAAGGCATACATCATAACCTACACACAGTTTCGTGGAGAAGTCCGAGTTGTACAGTAAGTGATCCTGAAGCCTGGGTTGGATCAGCTAGGGCTTCATGTGCAGGTGGTTTGCTCCCAGCATGAATACTGCTTTCTCTCGCTCGTTGGAAGTTGGACAAAATCGCCAGAAGGAACAGTTTCTGGATGATATATCATGGTAAAGAGAGAAGAACCCACTGTTCCCATCCCTCAATCCTTCTCCGCTGTTACCTCCTCCTGCGCATCCATATCAGCCCGCAAAACTAAATAGCGCACCAATCCTTCGATACGAACACTTCTTGCTTATTCTTGGCGGTCTAACTCAACCTCTTGCATCCTCAGCGCAGCCATTTGCTTAACTTTTTCTTTCTTTCTTTTTTCAGCACCTTTCCTGCACCTTTTCTCTGCTCAAGCCTCTCGGTGCAGCTTCTCTGAGGTGTAACGAAGTCAGCTGAGATGTTGGGGCTGAGAAGAATAAACTAGTGTATTGGTGCTGCGTAGCAGCAGACCATGCAGGTTTTTACAACGTGCGTCGCCGGGAGCCCTCGGTTGTGTGTATATATCAATCATTACGAGGCCGAATGAAATGAGGACGGGTTCTTTACACTCGGTTTCTGCATGTGGCTATGTTCAAAGCCTCCCGATTTTTCCCGTCCGTCTCCTTTTGACCCGTTACTGCACTTTTCACTCACTGACCTTTTTCTCTTCTTTCATCCTCTTCGCAATTTAAAAAAGCTACATTTTATTTGTATTTTATTTCTTGTATTCTTAACATTTCCTTCCGACCCTCGACTTCTGCTTGTGGCTATGCTTAAATGGTCCCGTCTATCCGTCCGATAAACGGGTTTGGACCGATTTTATCCGTGTGGCTAGTCTTATGGTAATCTCACAGCGTGAGCCATGCCAGTGCCTTATTACGTAAGTAAGAGCGGCATCGCAAGGGCAAGAGGATTTCGAAACTGAACTGCTTCGTTATTTCATTTATGTACTTAGATACTATGTAGGACAGCATGTATAAAGTTATAGAGAAAAATATGGAGTAGAAGATGTATATATCGAGCGTAGAGATCTGCAGCCCGAAGCTTGGCGCGGAAGTGGCTGTGTACTCACGGAAATGAACTTCAAGTCTTTCCGCAAGTTCTGCTTTGTTTTTTCCCAGGATTTTTAGTATGCAGAGTGAGAGAAGCTACTTAGAACGAAATATGAAATAAAATCAGTAAATTTTGACCTTTTTTGTGGAAGAAAGGCAGGCAAACCATACGTGAGAATATTTCTTACTTACCTAATAACTGGCTGGCACGGGTCAGCCCTATTCAAAAGCGCCAGACTACATATATACACACGAAGTGTAGGACATGTATATATCGTCAGTCTGGATACTTGAGACTACCGTGCAGCTGTGTATTTTCCTCACCCGTTCTCCTTATCAAAGGCTAACCTGCCACTTTTTTGCTCGCAAAATCCTTTGAGGGCAGTGCTCCAACAGGCGCATCTACATATCTTTTAGCGGTGACTCAAAAGATGTCTCCTCTCATCTCTCTTTCCTAATGGCAGCACCCTTCAGTTTTTTTACTAATTAATAACTAATTGTAACGGTCCTTACTTTTCACCCGAGTCGTACAAGTAGACCTCTTTCTATTCTATGAAATAGACGAGATACAGTGTGCAGTACAACAGTGGTGAAGGTAAAAAGTAAGGACTGTTACACTTTTTTACAAGTCCTTGTGTGCTTTGCACTGCACTATTCTGGATATAGTCATGTCTCAGCGCCAGCCTTGAGATCCTTGTCCAGTCTCTCTTGCTCTCATCTCTCTCTCTCTCTTGGGTTGTATTGCTATGGTGATCCCCCCTCATCCACCCTTTGGCCCATACTTCCAGCAACAACTTGACTATACTGGCTTCCCCAAACTCAGCTTCGCACAAACTCAACAACGTCTGGAACTACTCGACTCCCTCTTCACCATCCAAAATTCTGCCAGAGGTCTTTGGAAGGCTCATGACAGCCCATCTACACACAAGGACTTCCTTAGCACTACATGGCACCAGGCCCACTTCCTTTGGTATGTTCTTGAAGCCTTGTTTGTGTATTTGGATGATGAGATTTCTCTAGGAAGGGTTTTAGAGCTGTTTGATGAGGAAAGGAGGTTGACAAACACTGTGGTGGCTCTAGAGCTCTCCAATTGTTATGCTGACATCTCCAGTCTCTGCTGGGTTGCTGACAAGCTTTGTCCTCATCTTCCACTAACAGTACTATGACCAGAAGACATCAGTCAGCCCATCACCTCCATTCCTTTATCCCACATCCCTTCATGTACTCAGGATTGAGTATAGACAGGTGTCCAGACAGACACTTCGACTCCTCTTCTCAGTCATGACCAGGATTGAGTTGAGACAGGTCTTAGCTCATGTGAGACTGATGCTACTACCTCAACTCCTCTCCATATTCATTCACCATTACCACTGCCCCAATGGCTGTCACTCAACCACCTTGCGGTCCTGAAGACATTCCATGTTGGCACACCTGTTTACCACTGGCCAAGTCTTCTCTTGGCCCTGGCCAATGCACTATGTTGACATCTGCACCATCATCAAGTGCAGATACCACCCCCGATCCGAAATGTCGATGTCGTAACTGTCACCCAAAGTATTGGACTTCACAAACACAAACACAAACACAACCTATCACTATTCTTCCCCAGTTGTCCTCATCATCCACTATTCCCTCGAAGTTGTTGAAGTCTGTCTCTAAGATCATTAGACAGGCTTTAGGCCCATCTTTCAAGGACTCTGTCATTATACTTCTTCCTGGGACTTGATTCATTTCTTTTATCTTTTCATTCTCTTTTTGTATAGATTCCTACTGTAGGTAGTAATCTAGTGGAGAGAGTGTAATGGGCTGCCCTGTTTAGGTATATCTTATTTTTTCCTGCCCTTAAATTTCCTTTACCAATACTTAGATAATCATCATTATCTTTACTTTTTACCTTCACCACTGTCATACTGTACACTGTATCTCGTCCATTTCACAGAATAGAAAGAGGTCTACTTGTACAACTCGAGTGAAAAGTAAGGACTGTTACACTAATGCTGTCAAAGCCATTCTGCTCAGCTTTATTTTTCATTTTCTGTCCACTTGAATGCTTTAAGACTGTCTATCACAATCAAGGATGCTGGACAATTCATCATGCTAGAACCCTGAGTCTTAAAGATGATTGCTACCGAGTACACAAGGCGACTCACAGTGCTATGACGGTGCAGAGAAGGATATGATCTTAGCTATGTCCACAGTACTTCTCTACTTTTTTTCTTTGACCTTGTTCTATGTTAGCTCTTAATAAACAATATTAATAAATATGAAAGGTGGCAAATGCAATTGATACTAATCCTCATGGTTGACAAAAGGTCTAAATTGAGGAGGCACTCTGACATGGACACTATTGAGGTGCAGTAATACTTTCAATTATTAATTCATTACAAGTTTTTTTCTGACCATTTTTAGGAGAGCAACCTTTGCAAGGCTATATGGCAAAAGATGGAAGCAGAAAGAGCATCAAAGTGAGTAGAAAAAGAGATGAATATGTCTCCCAGACCCAGACCAATGCCATATACCAAACAGAAAGCCTTTAACAGGTCAACCATGACTATCCAGGAAATCACTACCAATTCAGCAGAACCTTGCCAGCCACAACAAGACATCATGCAGAAAAGGGAGGTGAAGAGACAGGATGGAAACCAATATAAGTAAACACGCAGGCAGAGAAAATTGTCTATTGCTAAGATAGGCGTCTCCAGGAACTGGTATCCTTATGTAAGCCAGTTATATAAGCATTACATAAGCGGCCAAATCTGAGTCGAGGCGGAGCGAAAATTTTTAGTGGGTCTGGGAGGGTGAAAAACAATGAAGAATGGTTGTATTTGAGTACAGATTTGACATGTAAGGTATATAGAGCTATGGAAGAGCATGTTTAGCTGCTCTAAGCATCTCTGGAGGGAGGGTCCTGTGTCCATGGTACCTTCTGTTAACCCAGGCTGCTTGGGCACCATCCAGGCCTTCAGAATATGCATGGATGTAGCGAGCAGACTGGTTTGCATACCTGTATGACAGAGAAAACAATCAGTAAGGAAAATGAAAGAATGAAAGCATTATGCACTTAAGAATCTGTAGATGTGGAATGTCATCCAGACAAGCTTTCACATTGGCCTTCATCTCCTCCATATTGTCTGTCTTTGCTGTCAACCTGTACCTATACTTTGCAGCACCCCAGTATTGTTCAATGAAGTTGGTTTCACAGTGGTATTTCAGGTAGAAGTCACAGATGTGGCCTCAGGCTTCAATGTATTCTTGGATCAGCAGCTTTTGAGCAACAAAGTCAGGATACAATCCACGTTCCCAAAGGATCTGCTCCATACCCTTGAACCAGCCAGGCATTGTAGGATGCCACATGGGGTAATAGAGGGGTTGATGGGTACCATCTGGCAAGAATGTGTTGCGCATTTAGGGTCCATTCAGATGATGAGTCCAGCCATTTTTTGGTCCCTTGGGCATTTTGCGAGCAGAGAGAGCATTGGCTGCACATTTTTGGTGAGACAGAGCATTGTCAAACATAAAGAGACCAGTCCTCATTCCATGTGTTTTGTTCTCGAAAATGTTGATGGCTTTTTCAACTTCCATGAGCAGATCTTCACAGTCAAAATAGCCGTCTCTGGCCTTGCCAGCTTCGAAGAATAGACGAGCTTCACTAAACAAAAGGATATATTCATTAGAGAGATTTAAGGAGACAATACAATTCTGTAACACACTCTTCGTCATCCTTTAAGAGACCCCAATCCGGCATCAAGAAAGCAGAAACCATCAGAGACGGACCCTCTTCCTTTTTCTCTGGCTCTGCATCCATACTCGGGTGGTACCAGACTGACTTCCTGCAGTCATGTGTGTAAAATGTTGATTCATCATGAGTAATAAGATGAAGGCGGAATCATGGGCCTTGTGCAACATCAAAACCATCTGGAAAGGTTGGGTTGCCTTCATTGTCATAGGTCACCATTCTCTTCTCGTACTCTTTCCACCACTCAACAAACTCATTCCGGTATGCAACAATATCCTCTCTTTCATGTCCATCAATGTACATCCCTCTTTTCTTCTTTCCATAGTGCCAATCAAGCTTTTTCATCCATCATTGAGCAGTCCGAAGTGATATGTTGATGTCTTTACCATCTTTGACTCTAATCCTCTGCTGGATTTCCTCGCTGGTGACAAACTTGACAATATCCTTTGCAAAAATATATTGCTTCTTTGACTTTCAAGCAGGAACACCTTCAGCTCACTTGCAAAATCCTCATCGTTGAAAATGGATGGATGGAAGGCACCATAACAATGGGTAGGGAGATCTCCATGACTGAGGTAACAATGGAGCCAGGTGCATATCTTCTGGCCATAAGAAACACTTTTACTCTGACTCCTCACTGTGAGAAAAGAGGCTTGTTTCCAGGTGAGCTTGGTGTACCCATCCAGATACAGGTTGAGTGCAGCAACCATTGCAGTGATACGACTTCGGAACACCACATCAAGTTTTTTATCCTTCACTTTCAAGCTCAATCCTCACAGCGCTTTACAGAGAGCTGGCCAATCCCAATAATGCAAGGCATTTAATGCCGCATCAGCACTTGTCTGGGGCTCTGGGACAGTGGGAAGGTGCCTCAACTCATTGAAAATTTTGTTGAGACATGCACGGGCCAAGTAAGGATCTGTGAGAGAATCCCAATCCACATGCTGTTCAGTCTGTGAGTTTGCATTCATTTTTCTTTGGAGATTATCACACACCTTGTCTTTGATCAAATCCACAGATGGTGCTGTTGCAGCCTCTTCATCATCAGAATCCTCTTCATCACTTGACTGCGTGTCAGAGGAATCTGAAGAAGTATCCGAGCTCGACTTGTTTGCACCAGGTGATTTATTTGGCACACTCTCTTGCTTGGAGAAAAAATCTGAGATGAGTTTTCCGCCTTTAGACTTGTATTCTTTTCGCTGGGCTGTGTGTCTGTGCTGAGTCCTGGGAGCATTGCCAGTGTAATGGGTGGGGCGCTTGGCTCTTTTTGCCTTCTGAGTCTCCTGCTCTCACAAAATTGCATCCTGCTGCATTTGGTGTAAAAAGCCAGTGAAGGCTTCCAAGGTGAGCTCCTCTGTGATCACTGCCTCCTCTTCATCAGCACTTTCTTCAGCATCAGAATCATCACATTCCAGAACCACTCCCAACTCCTCCAATGCAACAAAGCAACTATTGATGTCACTGACACTGTCACCATCTGGAATGGCGAGCCAATCAGGGACTTCGTCATTGAGAATGGGTTTGTATCCAAATCTGACAGTGGCAATAGGACATGCTGTGAGTGTATTGGCAGCTGCTTCAGGGGTTTCAAAGAGTGTGGGAATGTTGTCATAATTGGGAAGGTGGGCGTTTTGAGCTTTCTTTGCGTTTTGAGCTCGTGCAATGGTGCTAGCTCTTTTCTTGCCCATTTTCGTGTTGATAAGAAAAGTTTTGGGGTGCCAAAAAAGGGAATTTATATGTTTATGTAATGCATAGCCACTGGCCAATGCGAAAACTTTTTCTCCTCCACAATTTTTTTTTTCATTGCAACGGACTCAGATAGTCAAAATGAGCATTTTTGGGTCAGATCATAAAAGTCAGCCCAGGAAAGGTATTGAAGTCAAAATTTTTTAAACAATCCACACTACACAATGCTCTAAGTACATTCTATAATAGATTGAAGGAAAAGAACAAGTTTTGAGGGTGCAGAATGCAGTCAACAATGAGTGAGACTTTTGCTTACATAAGGGTACCGGTTCCTGGAGACACCTATCTTAGTTAGTCTTCACAGCAAATTCATTTCTGTCATTGTAGGCAGAAGGACTGTACCTAACATTCTTATTTTGCTTTCTTAGGGTGTCTATATGGTTGTCTGCATGGGTGTCTGCAGACACCCTGCAGACACCCTTCCCAGAAATTACAAATCAGTACAAATTATCTTGGAGCTTATAGAAACATGCTCAGACATGAGCCAAATACTATCAATTGTTTGATATGATAGGATACTCAAAGATGAGTAGTGAAATGCACGTAGCAAGCATCTCAAAGCATTATGAGACATCTTGAGTGTCCTTGCTTTACATATTCACACTGATATACACTCATGAGAATGTAGGGATACTCTCCAGGTATCTTGAATAGAGAAAATCTGTAAGAATGTTTCAGGGAAAATCTGTGGCTGTGCTTATACTCCTTTTTTTTGAAGATTTTTACACTCTGTGTACAGCTAATACACAACTTTAAAAACATCCTGTAGGTCATATATATATGGTATGGTACATATAGTCCTATACAGTAATCTACAATGCTATGCAAAGGGTGTCTGCATGGGTGTGTCTGCAGATTTACCTATACCGATTTAGATGAAAAATATCAATATCCTATCCTTGCATCCAAAGCCATTCTTCCACTGAGCATAGTATACATTCCACCCTTGATACCTTTGAATGAAACCTTCCCTCCTGTTATAGTTCTACATGTGGAAAAAAATATGGAAATGACAACCTAACTATGTTAGATGCATCAAAACAGCCTTGTACCTGCCACATGCAGCATTGGCCCACACCCCTTTCATTGGTTGAGATGTCGGCCCAAACCTTTGTGATTATCAATATTACAATCATATCTAGAGTATAGGCTACAATTTGCTATGATGGACCATCAGAAAATGTGGTGAGGCTGCAGAGCAAAACAGGTGGTCAAGAGCATGACAGACGTGTCAAGAAAGCTCGTGCAGCAGGGGTAAAGGCCAAAGATTTACCTGCAGAATTTGTATGACTAATCTAGTCACAGTTTGGTCACAGTGGGTCAAGGAGCCTCAAATTGCGACTTTTCATATCTCTTTGAAACTCTGCCAATAGTACTATATAACACATCTATTATCTTCATATAAACTACTCTAGAATACTTGTAGTATACTTAGATTTCGGTCAAATCAAGAATGTGGAATAAAAAGGGCACCATGAGATGTTTTGGGTCAAGGACTCCAAGATCATTAGGAAAAGCCTCATATACATTTTCATGCAATAAATGCATGAGAATGCATTAAATTGCAAGATTACACATATTATGCTCCTCATGCAAGTCCTTTCTTGAGTTCCAAAACTTATGCACAATTATGCAACAATGATACACATCTTATGCAACAGAATACATAAGTTATACTCCTCTACTCAACAATATGCAGAGTCAGATATCTGCCTGGTTATCACATTTGACACAATGAAATGAAGATGAATAGATAAAAAGTGTATTGGCAATGACTACGAAGTACAATCAAAATGACAAGCTACACTATCTACAAGTAATATCATACAGATAGACAACAGTCTCCACACAACCTGGACACAATATTGAACAAAAGCCTGTACATAAGAATTATTAGCATAAGGAAGGAAGGATAGGGAGTGCCACACACATACCTGAGCATACGTCAATGAACCATGCAATAAGACCTAGAGGCGAGGGGTTGAGGTTGGGAGGGATCAGTCAGTGTCCACATGAAAGGGTAAAAGACATACCTGAACACATGCAGTGTTCTAAATCCCAGTGACCAATAGGTATGGCTCAGCATGGACCAAAGACAAGGCAGCAGAAATATCAGACATTGGAATAGAAGCAGAAGAAGAAAAAGAAGACGAACTGTTCGGAGTGCAGAACAATCAAGGGTACTGGGTGAGCAGCATTTGTCAAGGGGAGTCCTGCAGATGTTGTACCTAAAGTAATGTAAAAGACAGAGATGTGGAGAGGTTATGAGCATTTTACAATGTGGAATATGGGCAGAAGACATACTGTAATCATCTGTAGGGTGGAAACCATCATGCATCACCATTGACTGGTTGGGTTTCCCAAATAGCGTGACGGTCAGTGCTCACAGAGGCCTGGTTTCCTGGTTTGAGGTGTGACAGACCAGGAAACATGGAAATTTCTAAATAAAAGGCGAAAATCTCTATGAAACTCTGCATGTTATATTACTACAAATTAGAGGGAAATGAACTACAAAGATGTCTATTCAGGCAGCAGAAGGTAAGAAGTAGGAAGAATAGAACCATCATTATTGTAAGACAGCAAATCCTCCTCCCAAGCATCACACCAAGAATCCTGGCTATCAAAATGCACATACAAAGCATTTGAGGTGAAAGGGATTTGATCTGCACCAATCTCCATCCCTAGGGCAGTCTGAGTGATGGCAGATAAGGGAATGTCAGTATCATCTGGGTACAATTCATCATCTTCTGCATCAGCCTTCTCTACAGTACCAGTCTTCAATGATATCTCATCATAAAGTTTTGGATGAGTCTTCAGATAATTGTTCAGAGCCTTGAAGGATTTTGCGCTGCATACACAATCATCACAGAGATTGTACTGCTTCGTTTCAGACTTCTCCCAAGCCTAGAAAATACAGTCAGCTCAATGCACAAAAGTAACCAGAAACAGCAACACACCTTGAGAACCATCTTCCTTCATAGGTCTGCATATAATTCTACACCTTCACAAGAGCACCAACAGTCCCATCACGAAGTGGGCCAAGTTTGGTGTTGAAAGAAGCATCCTCCAGTTTGATTCCAGCCTTGATCTGCACCCTCTGCTGCTCCACTAGATGCTGAAAGAGCTCTTGCTTGAGCTGGTGTTTCAGAACATGCTGTAGACCAACATCAGCAGGTTGGAAGATGCCTGTACAGTTGCCAGGCATGTAAACGATGATGATGTTGGGATGGTTTTCTGCCATGTATTCACGAAATTGAATGCTGGTGTGAACGGGATAGATGTCAATATAGAGAAGGAGCTTCTGATCCTGATCAAGACCATCGTTGTTGATGACTGATTGTCAATACGGCTTGATAATTTTGATGATGTATTCAACCATAGTCTGCTGTGTTGCAAAATGGCTGCTGCCACTATTAGCCCAGGTAAAGTCAAAACCATGCTGAACAGCTTTGCTCATCCCAGGTACTCCAGCCTTTGGAAGGACCCGATGAGTTGCACCAGCCCAAATGGATTGAAAAGGAAGAAAGGTGCCATCAGTGGCACTAGTGACAAAAATAGTAAAAGCACGTTTCTCATCCTTTGCCATCATGTCAACCTGCGATGAACCAACTGGAGCAAATGTGTAGCTATTGTTTGGAAGGATATTCACTCCAGCTTCATCACCGTTGAGACAAAGCTAAGTAAATGTCAGCATTGTTTACTTTCACAAAACAGAGATGCTCATACCTTTGCAGGAATATCATGCCATTTCGATACATAGACATGCCAGAAAAATGTCTCCTCACAAAGCTCATCAGCATCTGCTGGTATGTGCTTCACTGCTTGTGTACCTTTGCGTACTGACCACGATAGAGAGCTGCTCACAAATTGACATGTGAAGCTGTCAGAACAGACAAACTTGCCATTGACCAAGAGCTGTGGTGCTCATTGCTCAAGAACAGCCAAGATCATTGCTCTGACAATTGGTACAAGGACAGGAAGGTGGCTAGCACAATAACTCTTGAGGATGTCAAGGATCTCACTCTTTACTTCAGGTACAGAGTCCAGAATTCCAGTGCATCCACTTCCAGCCAACACTTTTCCATTTGCAACATTCTGGAGGGTCTTAGCAGTGTAATTCTTCGTCTTTGGATCAATCCACTTCTGAATAGTACCCTTCCTCAGTTTTGGAAGAAGTTTGTGGAGAATGGGGTTGTTGTGAATGGCCTTCTCGCTCCTAGCAGCGCTGAAGTTGTTGTTGACAATGTAGTAGTTGATCCAGATCCACACAAAAGGGTGCCAGTAGTTTGTTTTCTCTGCCTTCCCTTCAGTAACACCCTTTTTAGTTCCATTTCGTCCTGCTTGCCACTGCTGGGTGCTAGGTCTTGAGACAGTGGCAATATCATGACTGTTAACTTGACCCGACAGTCTGGCGTCACCCTCAACCACTTCAATTTCATTTTCGCTCTCACCCCCACTCTCACTCTCACTACCCTCCTCCTCCTCAATATTTTTTTGTCTTCTTCTTCTGGCAATAACGAGCAGAGTGCACCCTTGAAAGCTCTTTCTCATGCTCCTGCTTTGATAGAGCCCTTTTGTCAGCAGCAATTGTTTCTGCTTTGATCTGTGCTTGAACAGCATCATTGTTCTGCTTGATACGTGCTTTGCGCTCCTCAGAGGTCTCCTTCTGAGTCTAACCTGCCAGCATCATCTGTGCTCCTTTACTGGGACCTTTCCAGCTTGAAACCAGTTTTCCATCAAGTTTGGGCATCGGAATTGATGGAGGTGCACTAGGAAGTGCTACGATCTCTCCAGAGAGACAGGGAACCTGGGCTTGCAGAGGAGAAAATGAAGACGAGGGTGAAAGTGATGGAAAAATTGGTTCACAAGCCAAGGAACTGGTCTCGCTCTGTGACAACTGGGTTTCTGTGGTATCAGGCGACAAAATTCACAGCCGTTTAGCTGCTCTTCCTCCCTGAACTTTGTTCTCGTATTCAGCATCAGAGATATCAGTGAGTTCAATCTCGCCACCTGATCTCTTGCTTCCAGTTGTGATTGATTCTTCAGAATTCTTGGGCTTGTGTTTCGGAGGAATCTGTGCTCCTGAATTGACAGCGGCAGTGATGAGACAATTGATCCAGACTTTGCAAAATGTGGTACGATCTGTAGGACTCATTTCACATATTGTGTTCTTCATAATCTTTTCCAGACAATCCAAGCCTGCTCCTCTTTCTCTGAACTGAATTGTACCACCAGTCTCCCAGGTCCTAAAGGCGATTTCCAGTGCATGTCCTAATGCTGAGAACACACCACCTTCTCCAAGTCTCTCTTCATTGAGCGAGAAGTCATAGGATAACTGGCTGATGTCTTCAACAAAAGGAATGCTGACTGGGAGGTGCTGTAACAATGATCCAAGTCTTTCGACATGAGAAATGAGTTCACGTGGTGGTCCAGTTGGCATAGGAGGAGGCTTAGTAGATTTGCCCTTGGGCATGTTGGTGGTTTGAGAGAAAAGTAGACTTTATGTATATAAATAGTATCAGTTTCATAGAGTTTTCCTGAATTTGACAACAATAAGAGTCTCAACTTTCCCAAATAGGAAGTAGGGAAAACATATTTATTCGAAAAAATTAGAAATGGTACCATACTGTACTCAAATTGTCTTGTACTCTTCCATACCCTGTCCTCATGTCTCGGACTCCATCCTGGCTCAGAGTTTCCTCACTCAAGCACTGTCACGGTCATTTTCTGGATGGTTTCCAGTTGGGAAGTTCCAGTGGCTATGCCACCCTGACATCATAGTTTCCTCCCTACAGACGATTACAGTAACCTATTATCAATCACTGAAAAATATTCTATGTACTTTACACCAAAGCAACCCCTGACATATCAAGCACTAGCTCCCGTTCTGGGTAACTGGCTCGTATTTCACTCCAGTCCCTCAACTTTTCCATCTTATATTCAACGAGCTGTTCTTCTCTTTTTGTCATATCTGGCCTTCCATACTACTGTACTGGATTTTCTAGGCTCATCACTACTGGGATGAGCCTCAATGCTCTCTCTGTAAGCTTTTACACAGATTGGTATGATTAGAATCATTCTTGACGAGCATAGTGGCCATTTCTCTTTCTCTTTGTGGTCAGTGTGAGTCTGAGGGTCTGTGTCAGGAGTTGATTGCACCATAAGAGTGGAATGTAGGTGTTGCAGCAGTATGCGTTTTTATCCAACTTCGAGCATACGCTATGCACTAGGATGCATAAAGTTGCACAGAATGCGTAATTATTCAACTCGTCTCAAACTTTATGCAAAATGCAGTATAAGTTTTGTAAAATTTTGCATTTTTATGCACAAAACACATAATTATACAGTTATTGCATGAAGATGTATATGAGGCTTTTCCTGATGATGACTGTACTGTCAATGGCACTTTGATTCTAACATATTAGCTAAGGCTAGCAGAGAAAGATGAAGCCAGACAGAGGAGCAAAATGAAAAAAATACAACCGGGGTTTGAACTTGGATAGATAGATAGATAGATTACACCGAGACCGGACTAGCTACTGATACTTTTACATCAGTTAATGACACGCGAAGTAGCTAACCGTGGAACCAATTACTGATTCACCGGGGCAAGCAACAAGGCAATAGGGGCAACATCCTGGAGAAGACCAGGGTAGACCATCTACCACCTTGAAGCACTATAAGGCAGCTCAGAGACAGAGGACGTGGGTCTCAATGTGAGGGACAACGCACTGGGCAAAGTAGGGGTACATCATGTAAAGTAAAATATGATCTAGGGAGAAGACTAAACAGTGAACCAAAGAAACCGACCAATAGGGAACATGCAAGGTAAGTAATATCAAAAGAGAAGACCGAGAAGACAAGAGATACGAAATAAGTAAAGAGAGGACTGAGAAAAGAAATATGAAACGTAAGTAATATCCAACGTAATAACCAAGGGAAAACCATGATACAACACAAATATAGATACAACAAGGCAAAAAGATAGTCGCCTACCGAGGGTACAAAATAACAGAGGAAAGAAAAGTGCAAGAAAGAAGAGGAAAGAAACTCAGAAACTCAGAAACTCCTACTCGCGTTCATCCTCCCAAGTTTCATCCAAGGTATACCACACCTGTCCTTCCAGATAATGAAGATGTCGTGAATAAGTTTCGCTGCCTTGGGAATGAGGTCCCAGTTGAAAATCCAGCACTGCAAGAGTTGGAAGGCGTGCTGGTTGGAGCGATGGGCTAAGGGATCTATACCGAGGTCCACCATGAAAGAAGAACGCAAAGCAACGATTTGGGGAATGTACAGGCACTGGATAATAATATGTTCAGGTGTTTCATAAGTTCTCTGGCAGAAGCGGCAAAGCTTGGTGGCGGGATCATCGTCAATCTTTGGAGTTCTTCCCGGCGCGCAGTAGAACACCCAGGGAGAAACATCCCCACAAAGAAGACGAGTTAATGTGCGACGATGACGATGGTGGTGGACTTGGAGCAGGTAATGACGAAGCAGGATGACCGGTGAGGAGCACCTGGCATTGGCGGCAGGATCGGTTGGCTCACTCCAGTTGCGAAGTAAAGACAGGCGGCTGAAGGTATCAATTTGGTGCAGAAGAAAAGAGCTGGAGGATCGTTTGACCTCATTAATTATGATGTTGATTTGGGCGGGAGAGAGGTATTGGTTCGGAGGTAGAAAGACACCGTCGGTATGAGGAGGATGTGGCAGAGCCCGCAAAACGAAATCAAGGTCTGACAGCCAACATGGAATGTTTCTAGATCGTAGATCCAGAAGGGCATTGAGAGCGATGCGAGGTAGTTTAGTGGCAGGCAATTGGATGACGTATTTTAGAACGGAGAGGGCAAGAATAGCGCGGCGTGCAGGGAGAGGACGGATACCTGTCTCGGTAAAGAGTGGAGGAAGGGGGGAGGAGCGAGAAAGACCGAGATTCCGGCTAAGGAAGCCGTTCTGGACTTTTTCCAGCTTTTGGATTCCGGTATTGGTGGTGTCCAGTGCAATCTCACAGCCAAAGATTAGATGGCAGTCCACAAGAACAGTGTACAAGGTTTTTGTAGAACTGGGAGGGATGCGGTCACGGCCCACCAGGCGTTCGGTGCCAAGGATGCCGTGGGAGGAGATGGTGGCCGCTTTAGCCTTCTCGTCATACAGGCGAGCGAAAATATCACGTTCGGTGGAACAGAACATAACTCCAACATACTTGAAGTTGTCGGTTAGTTTCAGTGGGGTACCGTTGATGGTAAAGACGTAGGGGGTTGTGGATGTGGTGGGGAGACCACAAATATAAGCGATTGGGTCTATCTGGCGCAGCCGTCCGAGTGTCATGTGTAGGTTTCCAAATATCATCACTTCGGATTTTGAAGGACTGAGGGCCAGGAAGTTGTGAAAGCACCATTCCTCAAGCTGGTTGAGATGATGTTGCAAGCCAGCTGCAGAACGAGAAATGATGACCATGTCGTCGGCATGTTCCAGATGAGAGATAGTGGTACCATCAATGGTCATGTCGTCGGGATGAGAGGAGAGTTGAAAGGTGGATAGATAGAGGTTCCATAATAATGGGGAGGCAGGATCACCCATGAGAACGCCAGAACCAGCCTCAAAGTCTTCAGAGACAACGGCTCGTGGTGGGAAAAATGATAGCATAACCACTTCACCAAATGGTAATACCTTGAAGGCACTTATGACGGGACATATGCCACTTGATTAATTCTTGATTGACCTCCAGACATAAGCCATACATAAGCCATGCATGAGCCAAATTTTTTCGACCCCATGCAAATTTTTGAAACCCGCCTCCCCCTTGGATTAGATTCAGGCTTGCTATGAAGGTTTTCCGCAGCTAGCTAAAGAGCAGAAGACTTTGATTATGATTGATAATGGACTCCATTTGTTCCGTAGGGCAGATTACAGGCTAATACACGGGAAAAAGTGTTTTTCCGCCTCTCTCACTGGTTATAGGATGCTCTGAGCCCTATGCAATGTTCGTATAAAAACCGGACTCCCGATTTCGATTTGTATAAGACACGCGTAATACATTATCAGCTCTTGGTCCCAGCCCGGGTAATAGAATTCCCCTCCTCCTCCCACCTATAATCAGGGGTCGACGTCGACATCCTATCAGAGTCCTACGTCACCTTTTGAATGGTGCAAGGAGTAGGGAATACGTATGGTAGTAAAAACAGTAGGATCTTGAGCTTAAAGGCAAGAGGCGGATGCGCTGGTCGTTCGCCACCGTATTCGCTGGATCGGAGAATATTGCTGCATTGCGAATTAGATGGCTAGCTGGTCTCCACTTGCACGGCAATTTGAAAGTCGTTCCATTCGGCGAGCTTACGGCCGAGCACTGGCACTGTGCAGCTTGCACACTGCAGACGGTTAAACATGTCATTCACGCAAGCGTAAATGCGTAAATGCTGCGCAAATCACCTGCATTCCTAATCTAGGTAGTAGTTATGTCCGGTAGCCAGCCTCATCTCCAACCTCGGGTTCCCGTGCAATTACCCTGGCTGTATATTGACCGGAGCGACGTATTATTGTTGAAAAGAATGGTCAACCAAACCCCGATCCTAACAGTACATACTTTTAGGTTATTCGACTCCGCCCGACGTGACCAATACGCGACTTAGGTTGGATACCCCGAACCAACCCCGAACCATGTTTGTGCCGAGAATTCTCGAACGCGTATGTGATCAAGATCAGTTGCTTGTACGTCACCGTGTATGACTGTATCGCTATAGCCATACGGTAGCATCCCTCTTTCAACTTCGGCTGGCTGCGTTATTTAGTATTACAGCCTTGTTTTGTTGTTGACTGTCGACACCGCCAAGCCAGACTTCTCAAGGTAAAACACTTTCTTGATAATCTCTTGATAATTGACGATGACCGATTGGGGTAGCATCTCGAATTTCAGGTCCGCCAGCGGCAGATCTTTGCCTATCGAGACTCTTCCAGCTGATGCTACCTGCCAGGTTGCGGCCCTGCAGTGCCAAGGGCCGATGACCCTCCCGCACCAAGGTGTTCGTTGGGTGTTCGCAGCAATTACACCACAACGAAATTGGACTTGAAAGTTTTCAATAATTGGACTCGGTCAAATTTTGCTGCCTATGCATATGTAGTAGTACTACCTAGCCTGCATAATTTTCATTGAAATGAGCAGTATCTAACAACAAATACGTAGTACAATTGAGCTTTACATGTGCATGCACTGGACAGAACTGGCAAAGAAATGAAGAGTACAGCTTTAAGGTGGAAGGTTGTGGCAGATAGTGAGAACATGTGAGTTTGCGTAGGAGAGGGAACTGAGGAAGATAAGTGTGGTTCGCGACCGGTTGTCCGTGGTCGGCACTGGGTAGTAAGCTTCAAGACAAAGCGAGAGAACTTAAGGAACCTGGATTCCTTCAACGATCAACTAACAACATAGCCTACCGGAAAGGGTACTTGGTCCTTCGGACTTGCGAACCACAGCCCAAAATTGATCCAGGGCAGTAGGACATTGCTCAGGGGTTGCAGACTCGAATGTCTGGTTGTGAAGGACGTTGAGGAAGAGTTTTCCGAGTGAAAAGCGTTGAGAGAAGAGGGTACTGTCGTCAACGACAACGATGATCGATGAATCGATGACGCGTCGTGTCAGCTCAGCAAGTCTAATTTCAGATTCGTTGTTTGTTTGGTCATTCCGCGCCAAAAGGACTCCAACTGCATTATAATCAAGGCACACGGCAAAATATACATACTTACGCCGTCTTGCTGACAATCCTCTCACTTTCTGAAATTTTACCGTTTGCCGCGATTGCGCCAATGACGAGATGAACAGAAAACCCAGGGCTTAAATATTCTCCATAGACCGATGCGTTTTTGTCGACTTTTGCTCAACAACTACGTTACGGTCAGTCAGTCACCATACGATGGCTGCCAAGGTTGGAGGAGTCCCAGAAGAATTAGAGCTTTCTCGTGCGTTCCCAATCTTACTCATACTTGTTCTTCTGCTCAATGTGTTTTCCTTGTAGGCCCGGGAAGTTCAGGGAATACTACTCTCGGAAACGATGGCTCGTCCCAGAATGAGACTAAAGCTCAAGATGACGCGTTCGATTTGGAAAGGTTGTTAGGTCTTGCGGTAGAAAAGTACGTTCGGAACATTCAGAGTCAATTCTTCTCGTTGACTCGCCACCCAGACTCGATCAGTCCAACTTGCCACTCCGTTCACTTGGTGTCTCTTTCGAAAATCTACGCGTCCAGGGTATCGGTTCAGAAGCTTCGTATCAATCTACGTTTGGAGACATCTTAAATCCCTTGCGCATCGTCGAAGGAATCAACAATGCTAGGCACCCCGTGAAGAGAGATATTCTTACTGGGTTTGAAGGGGTTATTAAGCCAGGGGAGATGCTGCGTAAGTTGTCACTACCGACGTCGGTCCTTCATGCTATTGAACCTTGGCCTTTCATCACAGTCGTTCTTGGTCGCCCAGGCTCGGGTTGTTCTACGTTCCTCAAGACCCTAGCGAACCAACGTGCAGAATATCACTCTGTCGAGGGTGAAGTGCATTATGACGCGTTTACGCCTGAAGAGATACGCAGGCAGTACCGTGGAGATGTGATTTATTCACCTGAAGGTAAGTACGCGTCTGCTTGTTGTCAAAGATAGATAGCTGACCGCATTTTTGAACGCGTAGACGACATCCATTTTCCTACTCTCACAGTTAACCAAACGATCTCCTTCGCCGCTCGTCTCCGCGCACCGGCCTCCAACGGCGGTCGTTTAGGTCTATCCCGCAACGCTTACGCGGACTTACTCACCACCCACCTTCTGAGCGTCTTTGGTCTGACACACACGAAGAACACGCTAGTCGGAGACGCAGCTATACGAGGTGTCTCGGGAGGCGAGAAGAAACGAGTTTCCATTTGTGAGGCGTTAGCAGCAAGGGCAAGGATCGTCAGTTGGGATAAGTGAGTAATCGTCTAGCTCTAAACGTTGCTTCAGGACATAACCAATACTGGTCAAAATGTGTAGCTCTACCCGTGGTTTGGACGCTTCTACTGCATTGGAATACGTTCGTGCCTTGAGGACAGCTACAGACCTTGGGAAGATGACGACCATAGTGTCGTTATACCAGGCTGGAGAGAACCTCTACAAGTATTTCGACAAGGTCTGCCTTATCTATGAGGGTAAACTCGCTTATTTTGGCGCCGCATCCTCCGCTCGGCAATACTTCATCGATATGGGTTACGAGCCCGCCAATCGACAAACGACCGCTGATTTCCTGGTCGCCGTCACTGATCCCAATGGGCGGATCCCTAGGTCACCTTCATCTACCATCCCTATCGAAGCGCTTATGGCCCCAGCACCCAAGACCTCCGCTGAATTTGCTTCATACTTCCAGACATCTCATTTGGCCGAGCTTAATCGGAATGAAATCCAGGCGTACAAGCAGGAATTCGTCACCTCGGACCCAGCGAGGATTCGGGAAGCCTATCAGCGGAGCGTTAAGAGCGAACATGTCCGGATGTCTAGGAAACGGAGTGTTTACCTGGTGTCATTGGGGCTACAAGCAAGGGAAGTCATGAGGCGAAGATTGCAGATGTTGAAGGGAAATTGGGTGGCTACATTCTTGAATGCCTTGTGAGTATCTGCCTTCACATACCACCTCGTTTGAATTGCTCAACCTTGCGTGATTTTTCTAGTTCCTACGTTTTTCAAGCTATTATAACGGGAACGGTGTACCTCAAGACCGAACAGACCACCGCAGCGTATTTCTCCCGTGGAGGTGTCCTGTTCTTTGCTCTCCTTTTCGCAGCCCTTACAAGTATGGCTGAAATTCCATCGCTTTTCGGCCAACGCCCCATCGTCCTTCGCCAGTCTCAGTGGGGTTTCTATCATCCCTTCATCGATCAACTCGCCTTGTTTTTGGTCGACCTCCCGATTTCTGCAGTGACCATAACCGTGTTTGGTGTGATTATCTATGAGCTCGTCCAGCTTCAACAGTCCGCTGGGCAGGTCTTGTACGTCTCTTCCTGCAATTTTTATTCTGCAAATCAACTAACCAACTTCAAATCTGTAGTATCTTCCTTCTGTTCATTTTCACCGTCGGGCTGGCGATGAAAGGGTTTTTCAGGGCATTGGCTGCCGCTTGTCGTGCTGAACGTGCGTGTCCTCTCTCTCTCTCTCCACATAAAAGACACAAAGTCTAACTTGTCATCTCAACCTTTACAGCGGTCGCCCAGACGTTGGCGGGTATCGTTATCCTAGCCAGCGTACTGTACGCAGGTTACCAGATCCCTTATCCTTCGATGGTTGGCGGACTGAGGTGGATCTCTTACCTCAATCCCTTCCGCTACGCGTTCGAGTCCCTTATGATCAACGAGTTCCGCACGCTCAACGGCACCTGTGCTTCCCTGATACCTCAGGGCCCTGGATATGAAAACATTTCGCTCGCTAATCAGGTCTGTATCACAGTAGGCTCCATACCCGGGCAGCCGACCGTGGACGGTAATAGGTTCATAGAGATGAGCTTTGAGTTTGTCAGTTCTACTGGGAGGATTTGGAGGGTGAGTGGTACTTTCTCGCGTCCCATTTTTCACTGTACTGCAATCATGATGCTGATCTGCCCTGCCGTGATCAGAACTTTGGTATTATCTGCACCTTCACCGTCGGCTTTGTTGGGGCTTGTCTCATTTTCACGGAGGTTAACACGAATCTCAGCACCAACGCTGCCGATAGTGTCGTCCTGTACCGCCGCGAGAGTCTTTTCGGCCGCAAGCGCCAGCGTCCTTCGGCGCGCCAGTCAGATGAAGAGATTGGTTCCAATAAGGACGCTACTATCGAAACAGTTCCGGTTGACAACGAAAAGCATGCCAAAGCCTCTCTCCAAGAGCTTGATCTCTCCATGACTGAAGTATTCTCCTGGCAAAACGTCAACTACACTGTACCCGTCTCGGGTAATAAGGACGGTGAAACGCAGAGGAGACTGTTGAATAGTATCTCGGGATACGTCAAACCGGGCAAATTGACTGCGTTGATGGGGGAAAGTGGAGCTGGGAAGGTCAGGTTTAATGCTGCTCAGGTTGTGACCAGCGACTTATTGACACTTGCTTTTTTTACCGACAGACGACGCTTCTTAATGTTCTCGCGCAACGTGTTAGTGTAGGCGTAGTCACTGGAGACAGGTTTGTCAATGGGCACGATCTCCCGAAGGATTTCCAGGCACAGACGTGAGCTCAGTTTACTCCAACCCTCCTGGACTTTTAGCTCAATGACGTTTCTTTAGCGGCTACTGTCAGCAAACGGATACTCACCTTCCCGACCAGACCGTCAGGGAAGCGCTCCTGTTCTCTGCCCAGCTTCGTCAGCCCGTGTCGGTACCTATGGAGGAGAAGGAAGCTTAGTAAGCACTAGTTGCTTTTGCCCTTCCTTCTTTTGCTTATTGACTCCTCTTATCTTCAAGCGTCGACAAATGCTTGGAAATGTGTGGCTTGCAGAAGTATAGAAACGCTACTGTAGGGTCTCTCAACGTCGAAAACAGGAAGCGGACAACGATTGCTGTCGAGTTGGCTGCTAAAGTGAGTCGCCGATATGCTCCCTTTCCCACTGACATTGATCCCCTCGCTCCTTTCTTCCAGCCGAAATTGCTTCTCTTCTTGGACGAGCCTACGTCAGGTTTGGACTCCCAAAGTGCATGGGCTATTATGAGATTCTTGAGGGAGTTGGCGAACAATGGGCAGGCGATACTTTGCACGTTAGTCCTTTCACGCAATCTATCCTCCCTGATGGTACTAACCTTTTTCACCGCAACAGTATCCATCAGGTATTTAGTCCCTTCTCTAAATTCATGCGTGTTTCTAAGAGTCTCCTCTGCGTTAGCCCTCTGGAGAACTATTCCAGGTATGTTGTATGCCTATTCAATTCTTGACCGTGATCTGAGGTGTCCAACTAGGTTTTCGACCGCTTACTTTTACTCCGAAAAGGAGGCGAGACTGTGTACTTCGGAGACCTTGGCCATAACTCGACTACTCTGATCAATTACTTTGAGCGCAATGGCTCCAGGCGTTGCGGAGAAGATGAGAACCCGTACGTACTTGCTCCAGCTTTTGATTACAAATTGTAAGTTACAATCACTCAACGCTATTCAGTGCCGAGTTCATGCTCGATGTCATCGGTGCCGGTGCTACTGCCAAGAGTGTCATCGATTGGTATTCCGTTTGGACATCTGCGCCAGAATCCGCGACTCTTCAAACCGAGATCGAACGTATTCACACCGAAGGCAGAGAAAAGCCTGCTGTCCAGACAGCTCTGCATACCGAGTTTGCGACGCCTTGGCTGTATCAGGTTTCTCAGCTTCTCAAGAGGGATATGCTCAGCCACTGGAGGAATCCCACTTACATCATGGCCAAGTTTGTTCTGTCGATATTTTCTGGAATCTTCGTCGGGTTCTCGTTCTACAATAGCCCATTTACACAACAAGGGACGCAGAATAAGTTGTTTGTGAGTAAATTCTTCCTTCCTTCCGTTTGGCATGTCACTGACGTCCTGGCTTTATACAAGTCCATTTTCATTGCTACCATCATCTCGTGAGTGGCTGCTCTTCGTTCTTGTATGATGGCTTACATCTGACCCTTCATCACTCGCAGCGTTCCCCTCGCCAACCAATTGCAAGTCATTTTCATCAAGATGCGCAATATCTACGAGATCCGTGAGCGGCCCAGTCGCATGTATAGCTGGACGGCTCTAGTCACCTCTCAATTTCTCGTGGAATTGCCGTGGAACATCTTTGGGACGTCCCTATTCTTCCTGTGTTGGTACTGGACGGTTGGATACTCCTCAAGCCGAGCGGGATACAGCTACCTGATGCTTTGTCTTCTCTTCCCTATCTACTACACCTCCATTGGCCAAGCGGTAGCAGCGATGAGTCCCAACGCCGAAATCGCAGCTGTTTTGTTCAGTCTGATCTTCTCGTTTGTCATCACCTTGTATATTCTTTTCTTTTCTTTGCGACCTTTTTGATGCTGACCCTCGTTAATAGCAATGGTGTCGTACAGCCGTTCAGCCAGCTTGGATGGTGGCAGTGGATGTACAGACTTTCCCCTTATACGTATCTTATTGAAGGTTTGCTTGGTCAAGGTAAGGCCCATTAACTCCCAATCCTTTATCGACTGCTTATCATCTTTGTCATCGTTTAGCTCTTGGTCATGAAGACATAAGGTGTTCCGACGTCGAGCTCGTCAGACTTGACCCTCCGTCGGGACAAACTTGTTCTTCGTATCTCAACACCTTCATAGAGACTAAGGGCGGATATATCACCAACCCTGATGCAACAAGTTCTTGCATAGTCTGTCCCGTTAGTACGACTGACCAATATCTGGCGTCTTCCTTCAACATTTTCTACTCTCATCATTGGCGAAACGTTGGCATTCTGGCCGCTTTTATAATATTTAATGTGAGTCCAACGTCCATCTATCTCTGCATATGAGCTGTGACTGACCGGACCTGCAGGTCGCCGCTATCTTTGCGTTTACTTTCTGGTTTAGAATTAGAACAAAGAGTATTGCAGAGCTTCTGCGTCGACGGAAATGACACTATTTACGTATATATAGCTGGATAATTAGAGCATAGACCGCACGAATTTAGATGTATACTTGACGGTTGTCTTATTCTTCTCAATAATCTACAATATGTAGTACTGTATCGTATTAGTTTCACGGAGACTAGATAAATACATTACATTCCTTGGACTACCTCAAGATATAAGATACTGCTTTGCAGTTGGTATCGCTTCGCAATTCGCTTTTTTCATGATCATCATTTCATAATATGGCTCCGAATACGTAGTAGAAAAATACAAGTATAGTCTGTACAGAAGGCTACAGAAGAAATCGTAAAACATTCGATGAAATACAAAGTATTTTACCCTCGACAGTCGTGACTGTATAGACAGTAGATTTTCTTAGACCAACTTGTTAGGGTTGATACCAACGGCTGAAGAAAGGAATTTCAATGTCAAATTCGTGAAATGAGAGACGATTCGAAGACATACTGATGTAGCCAACAACACCAGCAGGCCAGTCATCCTGAATAGATTCAACGTCAACGATGGCGGAATATCCCTTGCTGTTGGCAGCGACATAGTTGGGATCGTTATTGTTCATGACTCTCTTGTGAGTGTTTGCGTTGTAACCAGCCGATTGACCGACAACGCTGGTCCAGGGATCAGTGAAGAAGACTTGGCCGTTGTGGGAAACACCACTGGACATGGTGCCACCAACGTGGACTGAGAGATTGATGTGATTGGCACCATCGGAAGCGTAACCAGGGAAGATGGTGTTGAACTCGACGATACCGTTGGAACCACTTTGGAAGGCGCCACGGAGGAAAGTATTTCCGTAGTTACCGACTTGGTTAGCTGAGGTGGGAGGATTGCTTGAATCAACGCTAGTGGACCATAGAATGAACCAATAACTTACGATGCCAAACCTCGACCAAAGCTCCTTCGATCGGCTGGCAGGTCGTAATGTCGAGAACACCGATGTCGAGAATCATTGAGACACCACTAGATAAGGAGAAAAATGTTTGAATTTTGAGATCTCGCATTGGCAGAAAAAAATCAACGTACGCTTGACCCTCAGTGATGTCTTGGCGGACCAAGGAGGACTGAATATTCAGATCTCGTGTGACTAGGACTTCAAGGAATGACATGTGAATTTACTTACACTCATCTGGACCCAGTTTTGACGTTGGATTTCAGGGGCAAGAACGCAAACTTCCTGCAAAGGATTAAGCAAAAGAACTTTGAAGAACTTGATGCCACAAGAAAACATACGTTAGGCATAGTCGGGTACATAGACCTCTTGCTGACATCGGTTCCTCGAGCCTCACGACGTGCGAGGTTGTAGGCAGCGATTTCAGCAGAGCAGTCTCTGCGTTCGACTCGGAGAGGGGCAGCTGAAAATGAATCGTCAGCAAATCGTCAGTGCAGATCAGCGGCGCTAGAATATTCTTCAAAACCCACCCGAAGCAATGCCAGCCAGGACAGCAGCACAAATGACAGAAGCGGCAAATCGCATGGTGTTAACTGAGCAGAGAGAGGGGTACAACCAAGGTAGAGCCTAAGGCAAGAGGGACTTGGAGTCGAAGTAATTTCGATGCAGACCGAGCATCGGACGAGGCTAGTTTTTATACCTGTGGCTTACCTGCAAAAGCTTTATTCTCGGGATAATGTTCGTAGTAACTGTGATTAGCCGAGTACGAACATACGTACCTCAAGAACACTCTAGAACACTTCTCTTTAATTCTAGATCGAGGCCGGGGTAATCACGGCTGCGTTACTGAGCCAGACTGCTCTTCGATCAGCGCAGAGGTACAGACCTCGCTGCTAGTGGCAAGAACTCGATATTTTTGGTCTCAGTCTCCCCGGTGAGCGAAGGTTACGAGCAGAATCTGTCAGAGACTTACGATTCGAAGTATCAAGTCAATCTGGACCGTAGTTTTTACTCTACTGCTCCCAATATTGTTCTTGGTCAATGGCTGGGCCATTCGTGCGGAAGTGTCAGTCAGATCAGGTGGAAGGAATGGAAAGTTCGACGAGAATTCGACGAGGCAATACCCATTTAAGCGTGTAGAAAGACTTGACATTTGAGGGAACGTCCAGTGGTGGGCGTGTAGATGTTATTTCTAAAGTGGGAAGGAAGTCAAACCGGCAATTCAGAAGTTTGGTGAAATAATATGAATTCACCGCTTGCACGATGAGGCATTTTTCTTATGACGACCGTGCTGGTACATAGTCTGGATCTAATCTGGTTGTAAGGCTCGTCTCGCTCTGGGCTGTTGCCTCTACATAATTCTATTCCGAACTAGCCCGAAAGCTTCCATCTGGACTGGAAGAGTGCGGCAGAAGGTAATCTTCATGATCACCCTCAGGTACAATCGAAGCTGGAGTAACCATTGGGTTTGGCGGAGGCCCTCTGCCGGTTAGCGTCTGGCCTACTTGACTCTTACTCGAAAGGTCGTCGGTGGCTAGGGAGGTGGAGAAGGAAAATTGATGATCAGCCACCGATCGAAAGAAATGACATTACTGACATGGCCACAGGCTGACTCGTCGGTCACTGATCTACGATCATCGTCCAAATCAAGCAAAGAACACGGTTAATGTCGATCTAGATCAGCGAGGTACAATCCAGGGTGCCTATGACGGGAAAGAGGAAGTCAGATGAGCATGACGTAAGCATAGAGTTCAAGTCAATTCATGGAGGATCACAGGAACAAAAAGCATACGTATGCCACAGACTTAGAAACTGAAAAAATGATGCGATGAAGACGGATGAAGGAGACTAGAGACGACATGGAACGCAATCTGATCATCAAGTTTTTCCGAGTCGATGAAAACAAAGATCCAGTCGAAACGGAATAATACTAGCATATCAACTTCTTTTCCGCCGCCTCTCCTTCCTCATCCGTCGCCCACTGCGTTACCAACTTTTCATATCCAGGAGCTTCAATTTGCAAGTGAAGATGTGCAGGTCGGAATGGATGTCTTCCTAGCATGCCGAGTATTCTACCCACTGAGCCATTTGTGGGAATGGGATAGGATGCTTGCCTGCGAGATCGAAATGGCGAGATATAAGAGTAATTAAGATTAATTATAAACGACTGAAGCTGGAAGATTAAGACTGGACTCACACAATGGCTATAAAGGCGTACTTTCCATCTGCATCAGACTTCAATCGGCCATGACATTCAGGCCCATCTCGAACTTCGTATTGATTGTCGTGAGATCCGACTCCGTCTGTCTCCCAGGTAAGGTACGCGAAGTTCACTTTGGGACCCAGTCACGTGCTTCATTGCCTCTGTATTTTCGCAATATCACTTTGCACAATGAAATTTTGAAAAATCGGCCACTGGGGCCCTCATGGGTTCTTTATTCCAAAGAGGCTCCCAGAGGCAAATTTCCTGATTTCGCTCTCTGGAGAGAGTTATTGGAGGTGCAGGTTCACGTGACTGGGTCCCAAAGTGTACTTCGCGTACCTTATCGATGACTGCATTGGGTACTGGGTTGCCTTTGGTACCGGTGACTCTGCAGTGAATTCCTCTTTGCTGGGGCCTGACCAACCTGCGATTGGAGGAATAGTCAGTCGTACGTTAGTATGAGCTCTTTAGGTGACAATGGCATGCCTCGAGTGACAACTCCTATACACAAGCGGCCAGTCAAATGAAGAGATTCCAGTCAGCAAAAGATTGTCCATTGTCATAAGTACTAAGATTCTGAAATTTATTTGCAGAGGTTTTCCTACATGAATCCACCCAAACTAAGTTGCATCTCAAAAAGCATCAAACTTGCGTTCGACATCTTTCCGCACGCAACGAATCAACGAAGGGAGAAGGGAAGTTTTCTAAAAAGTACAGCTGGATCCCAGTAGGGAAAGTGATGAGAGTGGGATTCGAACCCACGCCCTTTCGGACCAGATGTCTTGGTCACCACGTGACCTGATCCTTAGTCTGGCGCCTTAGACCGCTCGGCCATCTCACCACATTTAAAGAGCAGAGAACAAATAGTAGGATCAGCAAAGGATCAGTCGATTTGAAGTGAAGTGAACACAAAGCTGGCTCAGAGCTGGCTGCAACACCACAGAGAGCTTTAGAGCAGATGACATGCTTTCAAGCAGATTTAAGTTCAAGTCTGTGCCTAGTGACAACACTGATAAAGATCTTCAGTATATATGTCTGAATCACTCTGAGACTCTGAGGAGAAAAGAGATAGCACAAGTTACTTGCCAGATACTGGTGATGCAGATACTTACTTCTACCTGTAACATACTTGCAAGTTTTTATTGTTAAATAGTCACTTGTACTAGTACTTGCTACTTGCGAGTACAAGTTTCCCCCAAGTTTCTCACAAGTTCAGAACTTGTGCTAATCTTTAGAGGAGACATATTGAGATCAGTCACCTGGTAACACACCGAAAATACAAAAATATCCACTTGGCAGAAAGGCATACAGAAACATACTTTTTTACAGATATATCTTATATCAGTAGTAGTGATGTGATCTATCCATCAAGCAGATATTTTTGTCTTTTCAGCGTGTAAGCCAGGCAGAACACTGGGTCAGTCCTTATATACATTACACTAAATACATTACTATGACATTCCAAGAGCTGGGAATTCAGGATTTGAGTCATGACTGAGTGTGTCTAAAAGGTTCATTAAGGTCTGAAACCAAGTCAATGAACATTGAAGTTCCAGACCAGGTCTCCAGAGGCAGCTTTCTGCCAGTTAGTAGTTGTAGCCCAGTTGAGGTTAGCATCTAGAAATGTCCCAGAACCTTCTAATGAAGCTATTGAAGGAGCCATCCCTTTCAGAAAACCTCTATGCACCCTTCCAGAAGGTCAGATGCCAGAAAAGTGTCATGTAGAAGTTCAGAAACTTCAAGTGTAATTTCCAAAGTTGTCAAATTATTCTGGCAAGATAGTTGAAAAAAAATTTTCACTCACAATGAGAGTTGAGTGAGAGTATGGAAGCAGCGCGGCCTTAAAAACCTATGATATTTATCCCGGTAGATATTTATCCGGCTGCAATCATACATGATCAGAGGGAGATGTGTCAGCTGGGTTTTGGCTGGGTTTTAAAATTTTGGCCTAGAGGCTAGCCCAGCGGGGCGTATTTTTCTCTTTCCCACCTTCTTTGTCCCACCCAGACAACTCCCAAGACTTGGGGCTTCCCCTTGTTTTCAGCCTCTCTCTCAAAATCCACTCCTCAACATGTCCGAGCCCGAACTCCCAGAACTCCCAGAACTCTCCGAACTCTCCGAAGAAGAAGAAACCGCTCTCGCAGACGCCCAAAACGCTGCCAGTTCACAAGCGCGCCGGGCTATTAAAGCTGAAAAACGTGATGAAGACGAGTACAGACTTCAACGGGCCCTGAGACCACCTCGAGCGACGACGTATACGGCTCAAGCATTGTATGGTGCGGTCTAGATATGTCTTTTTTCTTCAAGTTTAGGATGCTGACTAGAGTATGTGGTTGTATTGATTAGAGCAAATCCACAGTGGAGATGTCAATCTGGAGCCGGAGTACCAGCGTGGTATGTGTACCTGTCCTGGCCTCTTCTATTCTCTTCCATTTCTATCCCAAATACCGTTAACCCTTCTCTCCCCTCCTTCCTTTGACGGCGGCGCTGCGGGCCATGTTGTTTCATTTCACATGATCCCTCTTTCGCGAGCGCCAATCAATTATAATTGTCACTCACTATCATTGATAGATGTCGTGTGGACGAAGGAGAAACAGACGGGCTTGATCGACAGTATCCTGAGAAACTTTTACATTCCTCCCATTATCTTTGGTGTGTCACTTTTTTTTTGGTGCTGCTATGTTATTTGACTAACTCGCGCGGGCGGTTTTGACAGTGGTCAACACCGATGACGCTGGGAATGAGACCAAGACGTGTATCGACGGAAAGCAGAGACTAACGTCTATCCACCGGTATGTCCAAAACTTTTCATTTCCTGAGCCAGAGACTAACACGTGTCGTATCGTACAGGTTCATGGACGGGCTAATTCCTCGTAAGTCAACTACCCTCTTTCTCAACCCAATACCACCGTCGTCGTTGACTCATTTTTCTTCCCAACAGACCGTGACCCAAGCACAAACGAAAAATTCTGGTACCAAATCGACCCTTCAGTTCACGGCGGCAAGAAAGTCCCAGCTGCCCGTCTTCTACCTCCTCAGTATCGCAAGAGTTTCGCCGGCAAGCAAATCGTGTGTGTAGAATACACAGACCTGACGGACTCTGACGAGAGGGAGATATTTCAGGTTTGTCTTATCTTATTACCTATCTCTCTATACACAACCGATGTCTAACCCACTGTCCCCTACCTTTCTACCTTTCTTTTCCTTCTTCTCCACATAGCGCGTCCAACTCGGAATGGCCCTCACGTCCGCCGAAAAACTCCACGTCATCGCTACGCCTCGTGCCCAATTCATCCGTTCTCTCCTCAACACCCATGTCTCCGATGACACATTGGGTGACCCAAAGCTCCCTTGGGATCGTTCTCGTGGTGGTGACTTTAGATGTATCTCTCAAGCCGTCTTCGTCATGAGCAAATGGACGAGTAGCCCATTATCAGGTGCAGGGACGTTAGCGCAAGTAGAGAAATGGTTGACTGAAACTGGGGAGGGTGCGGCTGGTAGTGGGAGGGGGGCGAGGGCGAAGGCGAAGACGACCACGGGTAAGGGTAAAAGGGGACCTGGGAGGCCGAGGAAGACGAAGCCGAAGCCGAAAGCTGAGGATGAGGATGAGGATATGGAACATGAGGATGAAGAGGATGAAGAAGATCAGATTGAGGACGGGGATTATATCGATGCGCCTCAAGTCCCAGAAGCATTTGCAAAGAAGGTCCGAGACACGTATGATTTGTTTGTCGAGTTGACGAGGGATCCAAAGTTGAAGAAACCGTTTGTGTCGTATCCGAAGGTGTGTTTTTTCTTTCTTCTTTCTTTTTGCTGCTTCTCGTGCGTTCTCACTAATACTCATCTCGTTGTTCCCCAGGTCTCTCCAATCGAAATGATCTGTATCGCCATCCTTATCTTTGTCCACGGCGTCAACGCCAAATCATCCGAAAAACTCTCTCCATCCGAACTTTCCGCTATCATCGCTAGCATGCGTGCAAAAGTTCGTCTAGAACATAAGGATATCCGTATGAATGACCGAGTGGGGAAGTTTATGATTGAGTTTATTAGGAATGTTAGGAAGGAAGATGTCCCTTCGCTCTCTGCCTCGGCGTCAGCAGGCAAGGCGTCGGCTACCTCTGGGAAAAGGAAGCGACAGTTGGATGGTGCGGTAGATGAGGACGAGTATGACGACAACAACGATGACAACGATGATGACAAAGAGTATGGAGTCCGTTCAACGAGGTCTCGAAGAAAATCGACTACAAGGAGGAAAACTGAAGCGTCGCCGACACAGACGAGGATGAAGACAAAAGCGCAGCAGCCGACGCCGGCGCCTTCAATGCCGTCTGAGTCTGCCAGTGCTGGTGGTAAAGGAGGAGGCGGCAGAAGAAGCCTCGCCGCTCTTCGAGACGCTCGAAACTCGATTTCGGCACCAGTGCCAGCCAATCCTCAGAGCCTACCTTCACCTTCACCTGGGGAACCAAACTCGAACCAACCTTCACGTCCCGCGTCTGCATCTACATCTACATCTACAGCAGTGAAAACAGAACCTCATTCAGCGTCTCTTCATTCCGGCCTCAATTCCGCTCAAGTGCCAAACCCGAACAATGGAGCAATAACCCCCGAATTGATGCAGCATATCATCGGTCTACAGATGATGGGTTTTTCACCTATGCCTCCTGGGATGCAACATCCTCAGCAGCATCAGCTTTCGCAACACCATGTCCAACATCAACAACCTTCTCATATGGGTATCCCGCAGATGTCTCAAGTGCCTATGATGATGCCGGGAGTGCCAATGTCTCAGCCAGGGATGGGGATGCCTGGGCATAATGCTGGCCCTGGCCCGCAAAGGCCTGGAGGGATAGGGATGGACACACCGATTTCGATTGCGCAGATGCAGCAGTGGATGCAGACCCAGCAGGCTCAGGGACAAGGGCAGAGCCAGGGGCAGCAGGGGCAGAAGTAGAGGGCAGTGGAGGATGGGTTTTACTTTTGAAGCCGTTGGAGAGTTGTTGTAATTTTGATGTTTTCTTGTTATGCCGATCGCCTTGCCAGGCTTACCTTCCCTACGCTTATGACTATGCCGCCTACCGACGCTCGTTGGACTCTTTTCTGCCTATGTTTTGTACCTTACTTCTTGCCATGTATAGTCCCTGTAGTATACGGTCCATGAACTGGTCCATTGTTTACAACTGATTTCCGCGCCACAGTCTGAGAAAACAACTGGCTCAGGCGATTGTGACCACTCATCCTCAGATTCCCGTCACCACTGGTCACCGTCGGTCACGAAAATTGTCACCAGGCTTTCCATTCCAGAGCCAGTCACAGCGCATAACGCGCTCTAGTACGCCTTTCGCAATAAAATAATATTATGGATTCCCTCACCGACCCATCTCCAGCTAACTCCCCTCAGTCCAAGAAGCGTCCCCGAGAAAACGAGACCCCCAGCCAGCGCCTCAAGCGCGAAAAAGCCGCTGAACGCCAACGCCGCAAACGCGAGCGCGATAGGAACGGCGGGATTCCACCCTCCACCAGTCTTGTCTACCCTCCAGATCCCTCTCATATCGATATCGAAGGGCTCGGCTCTCCTCACCACCATCCGCCAGCAGAATACATGGCTTCCGGCACCAGTACTGACCCCGAAATGTCTCCAGAAGAGATCATAAGGAGGGACCGAGTCCGAGCAGCCGCTAGGGAGAGACAACGTAAACACCGAGCATTGGTGAAACAACGAAAAATCCAGCAGTTGGGAATGATGATGGGTAACGACGTTGGGGTGGCGCAAGGCGAAGGCGTGCATGATCCCGATATGGCCTATAGAGTTCCTCCTGAAGCGCAGTATCTTCCACCAGAGTTACATGCGCATACTCCTCCACCTCCTCAATCTCATCTCGATCCCCAACCAGGCGAACCTCCCTTTCCGCAACATCAAGGCCATGGAGGACAAATGTTTGCTACAACGCTCCTGTTGTCGTTTTCATGTGCTCCATTGCTGAAGCAGCATTTGTTGAGCAATCTACAAATGACGAATGATGAATTAGCTTCGCTAGAACCTATCATAGCGAATGCTTGGGATCAATGGGATAGACAAGTGCGTTTCATTCATTTTCTTCTTATTTGTATCTAACTTTTCTATCTCCTAGCGCCGACAATACCACGAACAACACGGCGGTCCACCTCCCGGAACCCATTATGACCCTCACCCTCCAACTACTTCAGTCCCTGTCGGCGTAGCACCCAGCGCAACCACTTCTTCCAACATCCCAAACGGGAGTATACCTACCCTCACCTATCCACATCCTAGTCCTAGTCCCAATCCCACTTCCAACGGTCCATCAAGCACAGGTGCACCACCAGACGCTTCAACAGCCGAACTACGTGCTCGATTCCAGAGAACGTTGGTTGGGCCTACACCGTTCCAGACCCAGGCTGCAGCGGCGGCGGCTGCTGTTGCTGCGGCTCAAGCTCAAGCGCAGGCCCAGGCTCAGGCGGCACTTGCGCATGGAAGTCAAACTCCAACACCAGTACCTACGAGTGTCAACCCAGCGAATACGTTGAAGCCTTCGTCGGGTGGATCAGGGAAGAATAAAAGTAGTAGCAACGCCGCTACTACGAACTCCACGTCAACGAGTTCGAGTTCGTCGACGACGGGAACAGAGATTGACCCACATTTGGGGCAAAAGGGAGATTCTTGACTTGTGGAGTTGGAGGAGTGGGTGGATACGGGATAGTGGATGTTGGATGGTGCTCTGGTTTGGAGAGGTTTAGGGTATTGCGAGGGTTGGTTGGACAGTGTCTCGTCTGGAATTGATGGTCTGGTCTGGTCTTCATCCTGTAGTCTTGACTTGGTTGCCGCCGTCGTCAACATCACGATCATAACGTTATGGGGCTCTTTGTATCAACCTTGGCCTCTAGCTATATAGCGGTTTCGTCTCATTTGACACATCACCGTTTGCTATTGACTGGCCTTTTACTATTTGCGTTCTTCCCTTTTCCTTCTCCAAGCTCCTCCCTGCTCCCTTCTTCCCTGTCCACCATACATCATCTGCATGTTCGTTTCTCGTATCCATCCATACCTCCACTACGTCCTATGGCCACCACCTCGTCTTCTTTCGCAGAGTCTCCTGCGGTCGGCCTCGGTGTTTTACCGAATCACATTAAAGTCCCCGCTGCCGGACCTTTTTTTTCTTTCCTTTTCCTCTTCTTTCTTTCTTTATTGCGCCTTGTTTCCGTTTCGACTTTAACCTTATCCTGGTCCTCTGGTAGTGGTAACCTCTGCCACTCCGTTCTGTTTCCTGTCACCGTCCCATGGACATAGTAGCAGTGTCGTCTTTCCGTGTTTTTTTTTTTTGGTGCCTTCTGGCTCGTGTCCTTTTCTCTCCACTCGTCTTCGTCTCTCCGTTCCTCTGTTCTTCTCTTTATATATACGCATTCAGCAGATTCAGCAAACATACGTGATACATGTAGATATGATATGTCACACAAAGGTCTTTCGACTTAATAAGAAGATATAATGTGTACGCAATAGGCAGGTAGTTCCCTAGACACGTCAGACTCAATGTTGGTGAAAGAGTACTGTACACTGTACACGTAGGAGTGCGTAGGACATACGTGGACTAGACTGGTTATCAGGTTGGTCAGCTTTAATACTAAATTATACACGACTAGCATCTCCTTTGTAAGTCACCACCTGCCAACGACCTCTAGGCTCTTCCCAGAATGACAATTATGTTACACGTATTGATAGGTGATGCTCTTGCTCCTTGTCTATATATGCGCTCTAATCTAAGATGATAGGAATCGTATTGAACTGAGGTGTATTTAAGCAGAGGTTTCCTGGAGGAGGAGTACTCACCATTGATATTCACTTTTCCCTGTTCTCGAGCTCCCTAGTACTACTCCTCCAAAACTCCAAAAAGCTCGCCAACTCGCCAACTCATTCTCCGAGTCCTTCACCACCCTGACTTCACCTCTACTAAAGCTAAAGGCTTAGGCTAGACATCAATCAGATAACCATGGATTCCATTTCCACTGCTTCCACTGATCTCAAAACCAGCAAGCACGCGTACGCTGCACAACACGAAAAAATCGATCTATCCAAGTTACCCCAGATGATGGATATGACTGCGTCGTCTATCACTGAGCAAGTTATTGCGGTTAATAATGCTAATTGTGCGTGTTCTACTTATAGCTTGTAATTAGGATCTCCGAGTTTTGCTTTGCTTTGCGACAAGTTTCCATATATGCGGAGAAAAGTACTGATTCAGACTATTGCCTACTGCCTACATGTATAGGTCCTGATGAACGAACGAAATTCATTTTCCAGCACCTAGTACGTACCACGTAGTATTATGCTGCTTCCCAGTTTTCCCTACCACATAGTACTCATTTCATGACTCCACGTCCCCCCCAACAGGTCCAACATCTCCACGACTTCATCCGCTCAACACAAATCACAACCCAAGAATGGCTAACAGCCGTCAACTTTCTAACCGAAGCTGGCTATAAATCATCCCTTCTCTCAGATATCCTCGGTGTAACCGCTCTAGTCGATTCAATGAATAACGCCAAGCCTCCTGGAGCGACAGAGACTGCTATGCTTGGGCCTGCTTTTGTTGAGGATGCGAATGAGTGTGAGTTGTCTTATTACCTAGGCCTAGGCTTCGTTTTGTGGCCGAACCTTCAGATTTCGAATTTTGCCAACCTTTCTTTTGAATCTCAATCTCAATCTCAATCCCTTCCCGGCGCCTTATCAATAATTATGATCAGTCGCAAACGGCGACTCTATCGCTTCCGAAGGCAAAGGCGACTACATGTACGTTCACGGTAGAATCACCGATACCAAAGGTAGGGCTTCGCACCGTCCAGTAATACTGGTACGGCCGTAAATTTTACTGGCTCAGTACTGGTACGGTATACCCGTCCTCGTATTCGTACTGGTTCATCTAGAAGCCTGTACGGTACTGGACGGGTACGGGTACGGCAGTAATACTGGTTACGGGGTCATGCTGCTGCGGCTGGAAGAAATACTACAAGCGACACACCTTTTACTGACTTCGTGTTGTTTTTAAGACTTGTATAACTGAACTGGAGGTCAGAAACTAGTGTTATGCACATCACCATAGCTCTCTGAAAGATTTTCACTTGGCCTTTGTGACTCACTGACATCTGAACAACAGCTCATCAGCATCTTTTTCATCAGGATTTGCGCAGATCAAGCGCAGATATACCCTTCGGGCTTGGATTTTCACCTCGCTTCGACCACTTCATGTACAAGAATGACGAAAACTTGGCGAAAAGGACTAAAATTTAAGGAAAAGTCATTGCCGGGGCTTGACCGACCCGTATACCGTACCAACCCGTATACCGTACCAACCCGTATGACGGCCGTGAAGGAGAAGGTGATATACGGGTTATACCCGTACAGTACAGTCCCGTATTTTTTCTCCAAATCTTGCTATACAGTACGGGGTCGTATTTCCATACGGTTCCCGTATAACCGTATGGATACTGGTACGGTGCGAAGTCCTAACCAAAGGGAATCCCATTCCCGATGCAGTCATCGACACCTGGGAAACGGATGGATTCGGATTGTACGATAATGAGTATGAGGTTGAAGTCCGGGGTGAACCTGATTGTCGGGGTCGGTTGAGGTCAGATGGAGAGGGGAAGTATGCGTTTAGAGCTGTTGTGTGAGTGTACATGTGTTCAATGTTTGATTTAAAACTTGATGATTCCTAATATTTCAATCCTCACAGTCCAGTATCCTACCCCATCCCCACAGACGGGCCTGTCCGTCAAATATTCGAGCATCTGGGAAGACATCCATTCCGGCCTGCGCATCTTCATTTGCAAGTCGAAGCACCTGGGTATGAAAAGTTGACAACGCAGTTGTATATGAAAGGGGATCGTTACCTCACGAGCGATGCGGTGTTTAGTGTTAAGAGTTCTTTAATCGTGGTGAGTACTGTATGATGGATCATTTCACTCTACGTGTGTGTTTGTGGCTCACTCACTTTCATGATCATTTTACTGCAGGACCTCAAACCAATCAACGACCCAGAACTCTCAGCGAAACGTGGATTTAAAGATCCTCACAAAGTTCATATGGAGCTGAAACGAGACATTGTCCTTACAACGCCTGAGGAAGGGGCAGTGGCTAGAAAGATGTTGCATGTTGCAAATAATGATGAATGAATGATCAGCTTGAGGATGGTTTGGTTTTGTAGAATTGTTTGAAGGACTATGGATCTTCTCGAGTAGTAATTGTTGTATGTATCACACAGCTTATCATCATATGCATATATCTCCTCCCAACCCAACCCAACTTGAAATTTGACTGACTCGGAAGAGTCGCCACCTTTCATTGCTTCACCCTCTACCAAACAGTTCCGCTCAAAACAGTAGCTACATCTTGACCAAAGAATTTGTGTGCTGCGCCTAGATGTCAATGATAGTCCGAGTCAGTGTCAGTAAGTAATTAAGGATACCGAGTCAAAAGGCAATAATGGTTCCACTGCGGACGAGGTAGTACGTACTCGAAGGATGATAATTATTTCCCCAGAAAATTCCATCACCAGTACCAAAAGTAGTGTTATCCTTGAATCCAAACGCAGTGGGGTTGTTGAGGATTTGAGTGAAAGCGGCGTTGGAGTCCCAGAGGAAGGTTTTGACCTGTTATATTTGTTATTCAACGCGGAATTCAACCAACGTTAGGTAGACGTTAAGCACTCACCCCGGTGTTGTTTGCTTGGAACTGAGACGCCTTTGTCGCAAGTCTGGTGTTGAAACCAGTGATGACGGATTTGAGGGTGGCGAGACTTGTTGCGTCGTTGCCGCTGGTCATCTAGATGAAATTATGACAATACGATAGTATGAGTATAGGAAGAGAGTAAAGTGTCTGGCAGAGTAAAACAACGCACGAGTGGTGAACGATCCGTTGGTGGGACGTTGATGAACAGGAAGTTTCTTGCTCCGGCGTTATACTAAAATATACAAGATTAATTATCTGCCAGAAAATGAACCAGGGCTCAGTAGAGACGAAACTCACTAGTTTCTGGACAAGTGCAAATTCGGCGTTGAGTAGCGTATCGGAGAATCTGAGAAGTGGGGGATACGTTAGTCGGTTATTCCAATGAGTTCCAAAGAGCAATGAGCAATAAGCAAAAATGTTTTGGAGGAAAGGAGGAGGATAGGAAAATAGATGCCAGTAAAAGCACTCACGCGCCCCGGTCTCCACTCTGATACCAACTGTTTCCAATATCGTTAATTCCGATCCAAATAGAAAACAAAGCATTCGAGCTGGTCCAAGGAGCCGAGGCGGGTTTACTCGCTGCGCCGCTCAAGAATTGGTTTACCTATATCCCGAGCGAGGAGTGTCAGCCAAATACAATCACGTCCGTAGGAAAAACGAATTATAACAACTAATACTAGCCAAAAACCCACCTGGTCAGTCAAACTCAAAACCGAAGGATCGAACGGTGCAACCAGCGAAGCATCAATAGTCGCTCCTCCATAAGCATAGTTCCACGTCAAAACCAACGATTTGTTATACGTCGTTGTGTCAAAATCGATCCAATTCTCTCCACCGGTAGCGGTGAATCCAGGGTAAGGGGGGTTACCCAAGGGATTACCGAGTTGAGGAGGGGTAGAGGTGGGGACAAATCCTGTTTGGGTGTAAGAGTCGCCGCTGGAATTCGGGAAGGCGGTAAGTTGAGCAGTGATGATGATGAGTCGGAGTTTTAGGTTAGGATTATTGAAGAAAGATCACTTACAAGCTGAACCAGAAGTTGGCATTCTTAGGCACAGAAGCAGTGGAAGAAGGTGGGGAAGTCGTGGCTGTGGTTGTGGGTGCACTGCTGGATGGGATACATTGGCTGTAGTCTGGGTGATATGATCAAAATGTGACGTCAACGACGAGAACGAGAAATTGGTGCGAAACTTACAAGGATTAGATACGGTACAGGTTGAGCTACGAGACAAAGATTTGTCAGTCATAAAGAAAAAAGCGAAGTAGTCGTCAGCAGGAACTCACCCAGAGGCACAAGCCGTCGCTCCAGTCCATCCAATACCACCACCTGGTTGAGTCTCGTCAAGTCTTCGCTTATATTAAGGCCAAGAAGGAAAAACGTACATTGACCCCAAATGGGCTGCTGCGCACTGGCAAGGCCCAAGAAACCTAGAGAGACGAACAGAAGATGTTTCAACATGGTGAGGGACGACGTCGACGTCTGAAACGTAAAGATGGTTCCGGAGAAATAACGAGCCCTCTGGTTTTAAGTGGTTTTAAGGTCCATTATTAGCTCTGAACCGACTATTTTGCGCGAGCACGCATGTCAATGGATGTTGGAAAATATCGGAAAGTCAGAACGGAAGATTGACATGGTCACAAGTCTTTTCATAATTGAGGTACGGAAGTCCTTCCTCTTTCAGAGGTGCAAAAACCGAGATTAGGCCGAGCCTACATGCGAGGTGTGGCAGCCCAGGGGAGTACAGGGAGTTCATTTTGGTGCAGACCTGGGGGTGTGGAGGAAAAAGCTGCAGTGGCTGTGTACGTACATTTCTGTCAACGACGACATTGGACGAAACGAACTCCCATTGGTTCCTCTATGGTCTGGCCTTCAGTTGGTACCTTGAATCTTGCATAATGAGATGAATGGACTGGCAGATCCCATAGCTCCCTGGTGGAAGGGATTTCAGGTCAGCTTCACTTTCAAATCTGGAGTTGCAACCCATTGACAATTCCTACTTATAGTACAGGATACCCCAATGACCCTGAAGGATTCGCGAGATTTGCTCAGTATGCAGTTGCCCAGAAGATGGGGTTGGCTGTCCCAAGGCCAAGGCCGGCCACCCTTTTTTCTATAAGCGATCGCAATTGAACACGAATTCAATGGGAGTCGGGACACCGCGTCTCTATTAGATTCTCTATTCCTCCTCCCTCCTGCCCACCAGCTCAATGAAGACCGCAGTCGGTGTCCTCGCCCTATGCGTTCTTTCCTGGGCTCAGCGGGTTCTCAGTGCCCCCGACTCCACACCGGGAAGGGATGTCATCATACAGATGTTCCAGTGGAACTGGGATAGTATCGCCGCAGAGTGCAGGGATTTTATTGGTCCTGCTGGGTATGAATTTGTACAGGGTGCGTCCTCCGAGTCTGTTGTTGTCTCGCTATTGGGAAAACGCGCTGACTTTTGCTCATTCCTGTCTCTATTGCTACCACCAACATTTACACACGACTCTTGACCCCAAAAACACGTACTCGCCGTTGTCTATTTCCCAAACGAACACTCAAATGACCTCCTCCACAAACTCACTGTCAACGTTCTCGTACGGACGCAGTCTCCCCTGCCTCTGAACATGTCCAAGGAAACCAATGGTGGACAGATTACCAGGTCGTGTCATACAAGCTTGATTCCAAGAGAGGAAATCGACAGCAGTTTGCCAAGTACGTCCTGTCCCATTTCGTCTCGTCTTCTTCATCTCCAAATCCATTCCATGACATACAACTGACATCTTACGCGTTTCAAACAGCATGATCGCAACATGTCATCAAGCAGGGGTTAAAGTTATCGTTGGCAAGTCTTTTTGACATTTGTTTAGGCGAGATGATGTTCAGACTTTTTTAAAATTTTTTGCGTGCATGTAGACACCGTCTTCAACCACATGGCAGGTATGGACAGCGGTGTAGGTGTAGATGGGTCATCGTTCACGCACTATGATTATCCGGGGATTTGGACCAATCAGGTTAGCACGAAATATCTATTTTCTCTGACGAAACCCGAAAGCTGACAGTCTTCTTCCACCTCCACAGAACTTCCACCACTGCGGCCTGACATCAAACGACGATATTCAAGATTGGAATAACAGAGCACAGGTGCAGACGTGCGAGTTGGTTAATTTGGCTGAGTGAGTGGTCTCTGAAAGACTTGGTCTGAAAGCTGAAGGTGTACTAAAGTTGTTCTGAAGTCTGGCCACTGAGACGGAATATGTCCGTGGACGCTTAGCGGAGCATGCAAATGACCTTCTATCGCTGGGTGCTGATGGATTGAGGATTGATGCTGCTAAACGTGAGTCGATGCCCCTTCCGTTTCGTTTTTTGTTTTCTCTCTTTTCCTGGCCTTCGTCTTTTCAAGCAAGCTAAAGAATGACCATTCTGACTGACTTTTATAGACATGGCCACTGACGACATTGCTAACATCCTTTCTCGGCTCCAAAGACAAACGTACAGCACGCAGGAAGTGATCTACGGACAGAAAGAAGAGATACAACCCAAGGAGTATGTGCAAAATGGTGATGTGCAAGAGTGAGTTTTTGCGTCGTCTGGAAGGAAATAGACCACTGATTAAGTCTACTTCTTCTTTCTTTTACTTTGGATATGCGTAGTTTCCGCTACACCAAGGCTCTCAGAGACGCTTTTACTGGAGGTGGTTTGACGGGTCTTCAGAACATCATGTACCAACAAGACTGGCTTCCATCGTCTCATGCCAACGTTTTTGTCGCGAATCATGATACGGAGAGGGTGTGTCCTTTTCTTAACTAAAGTAATTCGTTGTTGAAACCAGCTTTTTCGCAGAGCAACGGCCAAGACTCCCTCTACTACAACTCTCCCAGCAACATCTACGTCCTTGCTACCATTTTCTCCCTCGCTCATCCATATGGGACACCTACCATCTTATCCTCATACGACTTTGCCAACAACGATGATGGAGGACCGAATAATGGATTCGGGACGTGTACTGGGAACGGCGGTTCTGGTGGTTGGCTTTGTCAACATCGTTGGGCAGCGGTTAGTGGAATGGTTGGGTGGAGGAAAGCTGTTGGGACGTCAAAGATAAACAATTGGTATTCTCCTCCCAATAAGCCCAATCAAATTGCGTTTGGTAGAGGAAACAAGGGTTTCGTGGCGATTAATAATGCGGATATGGAGTGGAATTTGGAGAGAGAGGGGGTTAAGACGCAGTTGGCTGATGGGGTTTATTGTGATGTTGTGAGTGGGAATAAGGATGGGGAAAGGTGTTCTGGGGTTGAGTGAGTTTCTCCTTCCTTTGAGTTTGAGTAGCAATAGATGGACCGTTTGCTGATACAAACTGGTTTTTTAGGTTCAAAGTTGTTGGTGGTCTGGTCACTGCAACTGTTCCGGCACGCGGTGCTATAGCAATACATGTTGGGGCCCGAAGGGACGCGCGTCGATAGAAGCAAAGAAGAGGATGGTTTGGCCCTGGAGGCGATATCCTCGGTCGCTGACGCGAAAGCTCTGGCCATTCTACAAACCCTCACTAGTCACTCATTTACAAGTTCGCGGTTTTACGTCGTTCCTTAATACACACAAACTATCGTATAGCTCACTTTTGTCAAGACTCGATGTATATATCCCATTACGCACATTCTTTACTTTAGGCATTTACTACTTTTACTCTCATTAGAAGCTCTACCCCGGCTTAGCCGCTCTTCAAGCTCCAAGCTCTAAGTCCAGTGTTGTTCTCGTGAATAGTTTAATAGAGTCTATGTAGTGCTGAGACGTTAATCAATGCAACTTAGGCAAGTTTTCTTGAACATAGTCAGGGATGTGATTTTAGGCCTTCATTGAGAACGTGTCAATCCGAGAAGTAAAGAGAAGTATGTGTACATACGGACGCTCCAGCGACTTCGAAAACCTCTGTCATGACCAGATTCCAAAGAACACCTTCCACCAAGGCCTGCCAATACCCTGGGCACTCTTCTCAAATCCCATCACTAGACGCTCATAATGCATTGGGTAGGAAGCCGGTTTTGTGATCTTTGTCGAGAGCGGATACTGGAAAGGGAACAGTACAGTCAGGTTAGTAGGAAAACACTCGCGAGAGAAGCATAGCGTACTTTTTGTTTGAGACTGCTATCTCTCAGACTTTGAGCTGCTTGAACAGCTTGTGGGGTAAGTCGTGGATGTTTGGCCAAGGAATCGAGAAAGACGCTCAGTTGGAGATGCTCCCGGAATGGGTCTTTGGTCCACGACTGCGCAATTGCAGACATTCTTTGAGCAAGTTTACCGGTTGCCGGAGCAGCCATTGTTGCTGCAGTTGGAGGAGGAGGAAGAAGAGGAGTTGGTTGTCCTGGTTGAAGAACGGTCCGAGCAAAACTCGCGTGAAAATTACAGCTTTCTTCTAAACCTTCATCACTCTATCTACATCCTACCTCTATACAACTTCAGCGCGGCAAGCTGATGAGCTCAGGAATTGGGAGAAAGAGAGGTGCTGCGGGTGCTGGGAATGGTATTGGTCTGGGTCCTCCGCCGCCATCTTCACCGTCCAATCAAAGAATCGTGTCCAACCCATCAAGGCTTCCTCAACCTGCTCCTTCAGCTTCACCGTCAAGACTGCCCAGAATCTCTGCTATCAATGACTCAGGCCGGCGTGGACACCATAAACAATCAGCTTCGCTCACTATTCCCCGACATAGCGATAATGGTGCAAATGGATTGACCTTAGCAAGCTCGCTCAGTCCTAATGTCCACAAACGCGCACCTAGTGGAGGTTATTTCGGTGCTTCAGCATCTAGGATACCTCTGGCAGGCACGCCCAAAGTGCTTTCGCCAGGCGCAACTATACCCAGCGCTATGTCTATGCCAACCATCCGAACACCTTCCAAGATCCCCAAATCTTCCAACGAGCCCAGTCGTTTGCCGACAGCATCTTCTACATCCAAACTCACTCCCTCATTGCATACCCGTGCTGTTTCCGCCATTCCTAATCTTAAACCATCCAGTCAGCTTGGAGTTGACACGTCATATGGGCAAAATCAACGCAGCACGTCTGCGTCTCAACTAGGTCGACCGGCAGCGACTGGTTCTCATCATGTTCCCGATACGTCATCCTTGAAGGCTGGAAACCGCACTAGGCGTACTGTCTCGTCGACTGCACCGGGACCTGTACACGCCGTTGGCACAGTATCGTCCATTGTCGTTCCTAGTCCCAGACTGAAGCCTCCAAAGGCCAACGGCCCTCCACCCATCGCTTTCAACGCAGATGTCAAGAACAAGGCTTTACCCGCTGCTCCACCTACACTTCGTCAACTCCATCAACTTCAGTCCGAATCAGATGCTCGCCGTCAAGTTCCTGTGATTACTGGAGGTAAACCCCGACGTCAACCTCAGGCTTCACCTACACAACTACTCAAGTCAACTATACCTACCGTCCAAATCCAAGGCGATCAATCTCAAGATATTTTACAGGCTCTACCGATACCTCCTTCACCTCTCACTGCTGAAAATATCAAGGTGCAACCGGGACCCTTGACTGGTACCAACGATATCCAAGGTGTCAAACTATCACAACTTGCGGCACAAGAACAAATACCTTCTCTCCCGCCTCCGGATCCAGTACCCATGCAAGCACGTCGTTTCACTAAGCCGCATCCTACTCTCATCCTGCGACAGCTGCAGATGCATTTGGAGCGATTACGGACTCTGGAGGATAACGACGACCAGGAAGACATTCAGCACCATCAACAACACCAGCAACCCCGCCATCACCGGTATCAGCTTCAGTCTAACATCTCCCTCGACATCGACGAGCTGATAGCCATACACGACCGGGAGCAGATAGAGAACGAGGGAATGATGAAGGACGGTTATAAGGAGATGTTGAGTTGGGAGAAGTGGAGAGAGGAAGAGGATGGGTCTACTCTGTCGGCAACGCTGAATATGTTGGCTAGGAAGAGGAAGATGGAGAAAGAGACGCAGAGGTTGGGTGAGTACTTGTTTTTTCTTATAATGATACTGGAAAGATGAGCTGATGAGATGCCTTCGTATGGCAGCCGTCTTTGCCCAGCCACTCCATCAGATCTCATTATACGCGTCTACAACCGGCATTTCTAGTACTCCTTCCAAGGCCCAGCCTTCTCATGGACAGCCAGAAAAAGGAAACGACACTAAATCAGGAGCCGGACAAGTAGTTACAGGCCCCGCCCGTGGCTACGAACACGACCTTCCCATCGTCGTTTGCAAATGCGTCCAAGAGCTCGTAGTCAGGGGAGAAGCCGAGCTCGACGTCATTTTGGATAACATGGCCTTGGACATTGTTCGTCTCGTTTACTGCCTCCCTGGAACGGGTACCTACACCTCAGCGACACCTGCGAAGACTAGGACTTCCAAACCATCCAAACCATCCGAACGTCTCCAGATTCTTATCCAAACCTTCAACTCGTCTTCGCAGCAGCATAAATTCGGTGCTTTTATTTCGCTAGCTGGGGAGTCTACGGAAGATGTGTGGGCTTTGTTGGAGAGGTTTTTGGAGGATTTGCCTGAGGGTGTGGTTGGTGGGATTGGCGAGGTGGGAAGGGACGTGTTGAGTGGTGATGTGGATATGAAGATGAAGGGCAGTGATAATGCCGGTGGTGGTGGTGACAGGGGAAGAGGAGCTGCAGTTAATGGACTAGGAAAGTCCGCGTTATCGTATGGGATCAGCAGAGCGTTATGGGAGTACTGTATCGACGACTCTTGTTTTCAGGATGAGCCGACTGGTACCGAAATGATTCTGAAGATATCAATGGCCCGCCTCCTCCTTCGTCTCCTACCCTCGTCTAACCTGTCTCTCTTTGCCTATCTGATGGGCTTCCTGTCCTGGGTTGTGGAAAGTCGGGTTGGGACGACGCAGGATGAGATGCTGGATGACGACACTACGGATGGGATAGCAGAAAGACAAGGGCTCGGGCTCGGCTCGTTGGAGAATGACCCTGGGGCGTTGGAGCTCGTGCGTAGGTTTGGGAGGTGGATGTTTGCAAGTACTGTTTGGGATGTCGGTGTCGGTTTTGGATGCGAAAATGCCAATGGAGTGGACCCAGTCGAAAAGTCACCAACTGTGATGATGTTGATTTGGTTTCTGCGTCATTGGACGGAGATTGAGAGTCGGTTATTTGACGAGATTGTTGAGATGGAGATGACACTGTTGGATCTACATGAGTCTGCAGGGAAGGATCATGATGAAGACCAGACACCTCGGGTAGTCTATGTGGAAGGCGGCCCGGAGGTTGGTGGGCATGAAGCGTCTGGAAGGACCGGGATCCAACACGTTGCCAATGACAGAACGCCGATCCAAGTACGGAGAAGGAGGGAGGATAGTGACTTGTTGAGTCTGTGCTCAGCAACATCATCTGCTCGTGCGTTGCTCTATACCTTGTTCCTCCAGTGTACTCAGCTCTAATTTTGCTTCTACTTCAACAGTGGACGAACGCCTCCTTGAGGCCAATGATGTAGATTCTGATATCGAAGCCTCCTTCTCCCAACTCCAGCTCGCTAGAATGTCCTTGTCTGGTCTACCACCACTATCTGCAGTAGACGAGATTCCTTCAACGCACTTTGGTCAGGAACCACCTTCACACCCTGATATCACTCCCCTCCATCACAGCTCATCCGATTCAGAGAGCGAAGACTATGGCCGAAAATTACGCGTCGTCAACCGTGCGGCTTCGGATGGCATTGACTTTAGTGATGATGATGATTCTGAAGAGAAGACGTCTTCTTCTTCGCGTCCCCCTCCTCCACTTTTTTCACCGACACTGATAGCAGCAGCGCTACGCAATTTACTCAGTCACCCATCGCTGAGAAACTGACAATGTCACCAGAGTCGTGTTACTCTTCTCTCGATCTGGAATCCTCCGAGTCCCGCTTGCCTTCTCCCTTTGATCCTTTACCTTCGCCGTATGATAGGGAGGAGATGGGTTTGGATTATCGGGAAAGAGGGAGAAAGCAACCGAAGGAAGGTAGGGAAGGGAGGACCCGGAATAGAGCTCCTGCACCGGGTACAGACTGTATAGAGGTATGTACGGCGCATGTTCATGTGAAAGAGTTGGAGAGGAAGGTGCGCAAGCTGGAAAGGGCTTTGCTGCGGTTGAAAGATGCCGACGGTGTTGGTGAGGTGGTCACCCAGTTTGACTGACGAACTATGAACTAGCACAGGGCGGGCCAAATTATGATATTATAGTAGTAATTACAGTGCATACACAGACATCCAAGTTATTTCGATTACATGAGTATATGGTGGAACATCGCTGGAAGTTGCAGACATGAAGGAAGGGTAAGACCAGAAATACACAGTGTTGCCTCAAAAGTGAGGCCTCGATTTGTCCTCAAGTATCTCAGACCGTCCATGGGCCGTGAATTGTGAAAGATGGAATGGCAAGTGAAGGATCTTTATATGACTCTCTTCACCATCTTGTGGGCGTCGTGGGGCATTAGAGTGGCAAGGCAAGCACAGCTAAACTTCCTCGTCGCAGCCTTTGCAAGTTTATCTGCAATCGTATTCCCTAGAACGCCACTATGACCAGGTACCCATGAAATCTCGACGGTGGCCTCTGGATTGCTCTTCAGGAATTCGTGGACGTGTTCATGAAACACGCCAGATGCAGCGGACTGAGGTTTAGATAGGGACTTGACTGCCTGCTCGCAGTCAGAGAAGAACTGCCAGTGTTTAATCTGGCTTCTACGCGACACCGTGAGGACAGCTGCGTGAATCGATGCCTGGTTCAACGCTGCAATCTCCGCATCATGACTTGTCGCATGTTCATTGAAGTTCAAAGGGATAGAGCGTTGAAAAGCATGAGAGCCGGCGTAATAGCCAACGAGCCCAACTCCTGCCCGACCAATGCCACGCACGGACCCATCTGCATACACGACTAGGTGCTCGGGAGAGGATAAAAAGGAGCGAAATTTTAAATCGTGTTCTCGTCCAAGTTTGGTTCGCCGCTCCTTATCGCTAAGTTCGGTCTCAATTTTGGGGGGTGCAATCTGAATACTAAATCGATTGTAGAATGTGTGATGGAAATCGAATGGAAGAAAATCCTCTTTGAGGAGTGAATTATGATTTGGAGAACTAGCGTTATTTAGGGGGAAGATAGTCAGTGGCACAGCAAGACGAATGAGGAGAGCGAATGCTTACAATAATCCTCCCTCGGAAGCTTGTCTGAATTTCAATAACAAATATGAGTCGGGCAGCAAGAAAAGAGCTATAAAAGAACTGACCTGGGAGAGAGAACGCTGAAGTTCTTGCTGAGGCTGCAAGTGTGGCCAAGGCGAAGGACTTTCGATGTGAGGTATGATGTGGACATGGCAATAAGAGTGACGATTTGCTATGGACATAAAGCACTTTATATTTCAAAATGTCTGAACAATCGACGCTTGGACAGCAAAGACCAGATCCATTGATCATTAATGTAAGACCGTGTAAGACAATGTCTTAAAGGTGGTCAAAGCTGAACTTTTCAGGATGCAATCGATATCAATAGAACTTTAGGGTGGCTCGAAAGACCCATCCTCCCCCTCCTCCTCCTCCTATTCCTCTACCGATCGTAGCTCACCGTATGGCGGCAGAGGCACCCAAGGACCTAGTATGTCACAGACCAGCCTTATACTACTGTCTTCCCAGTTTGGGCCCAACTTTGGTCCCAGCCTGCTTGCAAGTGGCATCAAGCTCAACGTATCTTGAAGAGTACAGGGACCTGTGGCCCGTTTCAGACAGATATAATGGCCAGTAAAAGCTATTTTAGTGGGTGATAAACCTTCTGGGGGAAGTCGGGCTGGAAACTTGATGTATGACCGAATCAAGGTGTGTACGTGGGAATTTTTGCCAAATCCTTTCACCATCACACAGGTTCAAACTGTACGCGCCGGATATATAGAAGCTTGAGATGGTCACCTGCAACGATCCTAGCCCCAGGTAATACATGTACACGTCCTCCTCCTAACCAGGTCCATCTGATAAGGCGCCCGTTCCACGTCTTCATTGTCAGATCTTTCTCTCTTTCAAACCTTACTGTCATTGCCAGGACAAAATCTTTCTCACTTCATTGCGTCGCGTGGAATGGCTACTCAGACAATCATGATGCCCGCATCGCCGACACCGAGCATGATACAGAAAGCTGAAGGTACTATCGCGTCGGCGTTCGCATCCTTAGAGGCGGACAACTTTGTGCTTCCACCTAGGTTCAAGGAGTTAAAGAAGGAGATTTGGAAGGAGAATCTCGTGCAAGCGTGGAAGGAGATCCTGGAAGAACTTGAACTTAGAACGAACGAGATTATCTCTCAAGGGGGACAGGTTGGTCCCATACAGTCTTTCATTCATAATTTTACTTGCTGAAAAGAGTGTATCTTTTCTTCAGATTATTCCCCAGATCAACTATGCGGGCCTGAGCCGGGGACTCACGCCAGAACAAGAGGCACAAGTCAGGAAGACAGGCGTGATCGTTGTCAAAGGCGCTGTTCCCAAAGAGGTGCTTGTGACCGGTGCCAACCTTTTTTTTCCTCTGAAGAGATCTACAGGAAGCACTGGCCTGGAAGCAAGATGTCAAAGATTATGCAACAGAGAATAAAGAACGAGTTAAAGGTACGTCAATGTCCTCCTTATCAAACAACTATTGACCTTCAACTTTTCCTCGAAGGTTTTCCTGCCGGTAACATACAAGTGTACGAGTTCTACAACACCAAGTCTCAAGTCCGTGGACGTACCCATCCTGCTATCCTCGAAACTCAGAAGCAACTTCTCTCTCTATGGGGTACTTCCGATTCCTCGACAGAAATTAGCCTGACCACTCCGATATCCTATTTTGACCGTGTACGAATCCGTCAGCCAGGCGATACGGCCTTCACTCTTGGTCCGCACGTCGACGGAGGCTCTATTGAGCGCTGGGAAGATCCAGGCTATCGTTTGTGCTTCAAAAGCATACTTGAGGGACGCTGGAAGGAACACAACCCTTTTGATGCATCACCCCGAATCAATGCTAAGTCGGATCTTTATGGTGGAGCGTAAGCTCTCTGTTCCAACGTCCTTTTTTGGATGCGCCTGACTTTCTCGTAGGAGCCAATGCTCTGCTTTCCGTCCTTGGCAAGGCTGGACCTCCATGTCCACTACTGGTCCAAACGAGGGCACCCTCCGTGTCCTCCCCATGCTAGCTCTTTCTACTGCCTACATCATGCTTCGTCCATTCTTCCGTCCCAAGTCTACTTCAAACCCCGACGCACCCTCCTTGAAATTTGATGACTGGGAACTCGACCTGTCTAGTACTGCATTCCCCGGCGCCACTCTTGGTGGGGGACTCGAGCTTCGCGAGAAGACTCATCCTCACCTCAGGTTAGACAAGACCATGATCTCTATACCTAAAGTGGAACCTGGTGATCAGGTTTACTGTATGTTTTCCAATTTTGCAATTATCAGGCTCGGTTGACTGACCTCCACTTTCTTTTCAATGAAATACAGGGCATTGCGACGTTGTCCACGCTGTAGAAAGCCAGCATCGCGGAGAAGGCGACTCTTCTGTTCTTTACATTCCCGCCGTCCCACTCACTGAATACAAGTAAACCAATCTCACTCTATGAGTACAGTAGCTCGGTTGCTCACTTTCCATTTCGTTTCAGCGCAACCTACCTTCGTCAACAACGCGAAAATTTCGTCGCTGGACTGCCTGCTCCGTAAGCATCACCGACTTGAGTTTGATTAAACACCATCTAATCACTATAAACTCTTATTTTCATTTACAGCGACTTCCCTGGCGGTGAAGGTGAATCCAATAATACAAACCGTGGATCTAGGGACGACATCATCACTAAACTGGGATTGCAAGCATTTGGGTTTGAGCCGTTTGAAGCAAAGGATACTAATAACACGGCTTTCATTCACAAAGTGAATGTGATTCTAGCAGTTGGTGCTTGAAAGGGGATTATGGCTCAACTCATGTTTTTGATATCGTTTGCTCGAAATTCTACTTGATATTGACTGCATGTGACTGTCGGTCTTTCCTTTCAAGAGATCATTGTGCTCGAGATTTATTGACCTTTGACCCTTGGACATACGTATTGGTCATGGCGCTTCGGTCATGATCACGAATATGCGGAAGTGAAAGGTGGCATTGACGCTTTATCGCGGTTCAATTACCATAAAGGGCGTTCAAGAACAAAGGACAAAGGACAAAGGACCAATGACCACTGACCCTCAAAAAGAGGCCAAGCATCTGTTTTTCCAATCACTCAGGTCCCTTTCCTTCTCCCCACATTTACTATCATCCTCAGCCTAGTTCTAAGTTGGCCGGTCCATATCACTGTCAGAACGAAAGCCGAGCTCATCCAAATGTGGGAGGCAAACCAGGCGACGAGAGGCAATCGTACAGTATCATTTCCGCAGTGTATCTGGGTGAGTTTCTAGTGGCATGAATTCATCAATCTGTACGTTTGCTCCTCTGCTAACACTAAGATGTCCCAACTGTAGGCTCGGGCTCAAACACGCTGCAAAAGTGCTAAAGATGGCGCTCCATCTCTCAATGATCTCTTCCTGTCCACATCCTCGCTGTCAGATATGCAACTGGCCGAACTTTGGAATGCCACCGGTGATTTCAACGTGGACGATTTTGATTTGAAATTGGACGCCACCGTGACACTGTTGAGCACTAATAGTGGTCTCTCCGACGAACCTGGTTCGGTCCGACCAACTCTTGCCACCACTGCAGAAACCTCGCAACCCAAGAGAACGAGGAGTCTTCGTGCTCTAGCTCCACCTGAACTCAAAGTCAAAACCGAAGAGCTGCCCTCTTACAAAGTGACAGAGTATAAAGCCTGCCCGACTCCCATTTTCGAGAACGACTGGGCTTACCTTTATATCGAGAAAAGCTCGAGCTCAAAGGGTACTCGATATAGATTGAAGGCAGAGTATCCCTGGGTCGAACTTCCCATGACTGTTCATGAGCACTATGCGATTGGAGAGAAATTGACGGGGATTTACGGAGGTTTGGATCTGTTAAATGAGTATGGGGTACGTCCGATTTGTCCATGCCATGGAATGTAGATTCCACGAAGAAATTTCTGGGTACGAAATGACATGAGTGCCAATCTTCAGGCTCAAGGAATGAGTACTTGAATTGATAGTGGTGTGAGTGGTACGCGTCACCCCTATTCGCGTCATCGATGAGGGTCGGTTGACGCGAATAGGAAAGCATGCACGAAGAAATCAACTGTAAATACTGATGGGGACAGCACAGTTCAATAATTGTTAGGAGGATGCAGTAATAACTTCAGATTAAAGGGCAACCTTAGGTACTTTGGTGGGTTGCTTGAAAAACAGGACTGAGAGTTTCGTCCCTATGTATGTATCTCGTCACTTGTATTGAGGCTGAAGCACTGAAGTACTGAAGGTTCAATGTAATAAATTATTTTTCGTATTGGGTATGTCTACACCATTTCTCCAGTGTGTACAATTCGCGTTTAGAATAAGATGAGAAGGTATATGCTGCCGTTTCATGATCTTGCAAGATCTTAGGGGCAGAAGGTGAGGGTAAAGTCGGCGTTCTTTGCAGAGTCGCAAGTCCACAAGGCGGTGCCGCTAGATTCGTCGTAAGCGTAAACGTAGGAGTTGGGGCATGCGCTCTCTGTGGGATATTGGTAAGTGACGAGCATTCAAACACGAGAAGAAAGAAACTGACTGAAGTAGTCGTAGTGTGCCACGCCGCTTGCAGGGCAAGTATCGGGGGTGCTGTGGCTGCCACTGCAGCAGTTGCCAGAGTCGGCTGTAGGTTATGTGGTGAGTCTTTTCATCGCCGAAATCTGGTTGGGGACTAACCTTGGTTGCCATCAAGGTTGGCAAAGCAAGCACTCTTGCATCCGGCGTTACCGTTGGGGCCAGCGAGAGCGAGTTCACCGGGGCCTAGTAGGTTGTTCGGCATCAGCAATTACATTCGAAAAGCGAGAGTGGACATACAGCCAGGGTTCAAATCAGCGGGGCAGCTTGCCTCAGGGCAACCAACGTTGTTGGTAATAGCCATCGGAACGTTGAAACCATCGACGAGGGAAACTATTCAGGAGAAAAAAAGTTGGATAGATGAGCAAATGGATACGAGGAGGCTCCAAGAAAGCTGCCTACCATCGTAGAAATCCTGGTTTTGGTCACCAGACAAAGTCCACTCGGCGAGAGATACTGGTGGAACACCCTAGTAATATAGCCGTGAGCTGAAGCTCAGAAAAGGCTTAATGCAGGCACGTACTGTTCCAGTGCTAACGTCGCAAACCAAGCCACCATTGCAGCCGCCAGTAACACATGAAGTGGGACCTGGGTTGGTGGAGAAGTCGCAGTTCGTCCTTGCCTGTGAAGAAGAACATTTGAGTCAACATCGGGGAGACATCGCAGTACTTCGAATATACATACCCAAATACGACCAGCTTTCCAGTCGTTGGGAACATTGAAACTGACGCTAGTGCCAGCGGGAGCTTCCCAGCTGTAAACCGCAGTTCAGCAAATGTGTGCTAAAAACAATTGACCGAGAAGTTGCATACCCATTAGGTTGGTCGGGAACGGAAGTTCCAACGTTGAGGTCAGTGAACATCTATGGACAGTCAGTTAATAGCATGAAGACGAGCACAGTTCCAAGAAGACTTACAGCAGGCCAAACGGTGAACGCGCAGTTATTCTTCACAGTCCATGTACGGGCACTGGCGGAGGATACCACAGCGGCAAGAGAGACAACGGAGAGAAGACCCTTCATGATGGTGCTAATTGTGAGTGTAGTATGTGAGTGAGTGCGGAAGATGGAATGTGAGGAAGTGAGGAACGTCTTGCCTTGAAAACACCTCTATTTATATGCCAGAGCTCAATAGTTAACGCATTTGCCCAATGTAGGATAAAAATGCGACTGGGTGGTTGTGGAGCCTATTCACGAAATTCACGAGGATATGAGAACAAATTCTGAATTAGACCAGAAATGATCAACGAGGTGGTAGTCATAGGATGGCAACGAAGATCCATTCGGAACTTCGGCATTGGACAGAATATGCAATGCACCATTCTTCTCCTTGTCACGAATTTTGAGTCTTTGTACACGACTTGGCACGCATGTCTGCCAATCTGGCCAGGCTAGACGGAGAGAGAAATATCATATCCAGAAGGTGGCATCGAGACGTACTCCAGGCGAACGTACCGTTGTCACGAACGGAGTCTTTACTACACAGTCGGACGCGCGTACTATTAGTATGATCTATAGACTATCAAGCAGATGCTTGATTGGACTCGGGTCGGACCCATGTGCTTGGATTCGATGCATGAAGCTGCTGCGGAGATGCATTGACAATCGCTGTGTTTTTTTATAATGAAAAGTTAGCGTCACCATCATTAGTATCATCAGGTGAATGTGTAACAAATGGATATCAACCTCGAACTCGACGAATGACCAAGGTAATAGACTCTTCCTCGTGCGCGAAGTCTTGCGGACCGATAAGTACGTGAGGCACGTAGCATTTATACATGCCATACGGTCTTGGCTGCCAATTCCTGGGTGGCAGAGTATTTGAAGCTGCTTGTGTTTCATGCTCTAGTGGAGAAAGATTCCGAATGGAGGCCTGATGTATCATATCAGTCGCGATCGGAGGACTTTGCTGGAATTGAACTCACAGATAATCTCATGATCAAACTCGCTTCGACTCAGAATTCAAGGAGAAAGCGCGCTTATTTGTACCGCCTCGCTAACTTTTCGTTCTGATCATTAAAAGAATACTCAGCTGATGGTCTATGACCACAGGTATAGACTGAAGCGACTGCTGGAACATCAGTATGCACCAGTACTGATATGGAGACTTACTTCTGTCCCATTCTATATATTGCCCGGAAGAATTACCTATCGAATACCATATAGAAAGAGTGAGCTGAAATCCGTGCACGCTGCGCTGAACAGGTAATCACTATACTCACTAGCACAAGTTGCTTGCTCTTCAAGTTTACTCTGGGCTGATTTTGCTCCGCCCGCCGCCACTACATCTGTGTTTCTGTAAAGAAGATATAATCCAGCTGACCGTCAGTCCAGCAATCAGGTCAAAAAACGTTCGTAATTAGGATATGGTCTCCGTGCACGCATGCATCATGCATGAATTTGAACATGAAACGAGGCTAAGAGCCCAAATATCAGTCAGTAGTGGATGTACATATGTACGGCCGTGACTCGGACTCGATGTATACCAAATGGCTAAGTTGCTATGGTACTTCTTGACTAGAAGTGCGAGTTGGCCGTCCCGTACATGACAAAACGCTCGTGGTCGACGTGATCCGCGTGGGCGCAGGCAGCAGCATAAGCAAGGGAGCTGGTGACGAGGTATCGGACTCCGTCAATTGTGCCTGAAGTAAACGCGAAGAAATGATTTCTTGGAGGGGGTAACGAGGGTAACTTGCGGTATGAATCAGGTAGTTATCGTAACGTCGAAAGGAATAGGACCCGTAGGGAGGAATACAATGTAACGCAACCTTGGAGGGATGGGATATGAGCAACATTTGAACATTTGGTGTGTCTACAACAACCAACTCTACGTATACACCTGAAAGACGGCGAGTTCGTTTGAGTGACCAAAGAGTATACAGTCACTTGATACACATACCTAGTATTTTTCCGCACGTATCATCCTCAATTCTTAACCCGAGCTCGCAATTATAGCAACAGCTTTTGCTGAACAGTGAAGGAGCCTAAAGCATCATGACGGTTGAGGGAGAGAATTTTTCACGGTCCGCCAATGACTAATATGGTTTGTGGACCGGTATGCCAAGTCCCATGGTACCACCAGTGAGTTCAGAAGACACACAGTAAGGTCTAAGTTAGAGCACCACCCCCAAAATATGGTACAAAGTAATAATGACCCTTCTGTTAACGTAGCAAGCTTCCTCGTAATCAATATAAGGAACAAATTCCCTCCCATACGCAATCTCTCCATGCGGTATACATCAAAACCACGAAATTGTTCCCTTCGGGACTACCAGCGGTATACGGAACCGTATCGAACCAATTCAAAGGATTAACAGCAGGAGTCGCCGTGCCATTGGCAGTAATATGTCCTCCCAAACTAATTGTATGCCTCCTGTCCTCAGCCCACTCCAAATACCTTGAACCGTCTTCGCCGTATAGGAAGACATCCGGACGCAGAATAACCATCCTATAAATCACACTCGCTCTAAGTGTAGACCCAGAAACCTCCCCATATCCATGCCCACTCTCCAAAGTCACGTTGAGATAGTTTCTCAACAACCCATTATCCAAAGGAGAAGAAAGCGCTCCGTCGAGGATTTCCTTGATATAGCTGGTCAAGGAGTCGATGGCATCGGCTTTGGGATGGGATGAAGAACAGTGGTAGCCGCAATCCATGTAGAAAAGAGACCTGGGCGCCTTAATGACCGTAGCCAGGCTGCGAGCCATGCCAGCAACGGCCCACGCATTGCCAGTAGACCAAAGACCGGGGTCAGGCTTCTGAGGGCCGATAATGTGACGCCAAATACCGTATTGAGGGTCTGAGTACGGTAAAGTCTTGTTGAGGGTCTGTCCGAGTTGTACAACTTCGCGATACAACCGGTATTGCTCTACGGCCTGCATCAGAAGGGAGAGGTTCCATGTCGAAACAGCATAGTAAGCAAGGAACGGTGGTGCCATGTATAGGAAATCGGCCCTAGGAATCAAAGAAAACAAAGAAAGTCAATGTCATGGTTTAAGACGTTTAAAAGTAGACTCACCAAAGCTCAGCTACAGCAACCCTATGGCTTATGGCACCATTGGCCCATCTCGGCGCGCCATTAATCAAATATTCCATTGTCCTCTTTGCCCCGTCTGCATAACTCTCATTCGACCCACCCAACAATACCGCAAAAACACCCAGACTCGCAGGGTCCCCAACTGCTCCATCTCCATCCACGAGGACGTTTGCACCTGTCCCGTTGAGAGTGATTTTCGATTTAGCGTATGCGAGAGCAGGAACATCGTCTGGAGACCAGCTGCTTCTTCAAAAGGAGAAGAACTATAGATGGATAGAGAAGGGTCATAAAGCTCCAAGAGAGCTTCTGCATGAAGCTGTCCCGAATTCCCAAGAGTGAGAGGGAAGGTCTCGAGCGAGCGCCGTGACTTTCTGAATGTCAAATCCGGGATCGAAAGTCCTCTGGCCAAGCGAAGGTGAGTGGCAGGCTAGAAAAGGCTACCAAAAGAGAAAAGTGTCGGGGGTGCATATCCTAGCGGTGAGGAGGAGGAGGAGGATGATACAAGACGGATCCCCCAGGAACGGCAACTGCTGAAAGGACATTTGCAAATACAAATGATATGGAATACATTCTCAGACATCCGGTGGTTTCTTGGCAGAGGTTGTTGGATAGAGAAGAGGAAGAGGTGGTCGGAAACAGGCCACCTCGCAACCTGTTTCAAACAGAAATGAAATGAAATTAACAATTGCCAGATTCGCGTGACGTAACAGTCTCATGTTGTTTGAGAGATGTGACTGTCACGCCTCCTTCATCCAACTTGCGTCTTTGGTCTACTTGCAATCTAAACCGGAGCTCTCTATCGTCTCTGGAAGAATACGCTGGAGTATCAGATATATCGCTGAGGTAGACCACAAAGAAGAACTGTCTTTCAAAACTGTGCGTAACATACGGTACATCATTTGGAATAATAGTTGAATTTTAAATCATTTTGCTGCGCTAGGAAGGGATACAGGAGGAGGAGTCTATTACCCGGGATAGGACCAAGAACTACAGACGAGGATAACCGCAAGATCGTAGCGTCCGGGCACATCTGGGTAAGCTGGGTGACTATCAACTGAAACAGTGCCGGTGTCTTGGTAGCTCAAGCTACCCACACACCCAGAGCCAACCAATATTCCGAAGCCGAAAGTTAGTTAGGAAATTTATCGGAAGCCTATCCGAGCCAATCGGATCGCTTCCGATAAATTTCCTAACTAACTTTCGGCCTCGGGATATTGGTTGGCTCTGGGTGTGCCATGCGATTTGACCCAGACTAGACTAACTAACTGGACACTTCAGACATCAAGCAGCGTCAGGCAGCGCAAGGCTGATCAAGGCCCTTGTATATCTATCTAGAGCCCCTCTGCTTCAAGTTTACCTTCGCGCTGCTGTCACGGTCAAGCATCAACGTCGATGTCGTCTGTCTCGTTCTGCCAGTCTTATCGATTCGATATCTGGGCATATGCTCGCACTGCTTTCTAGGCTCTCCCTTTGTAGAGCTGCGGTCGTAATTGGCTAGGTCTACTAGTAGCGCGTCGAAGTGGTGCGCTTTCATTAGCTAGACCCTGTTTGTCCTCAGTGCTCGGGCGTTGAGGTCGAGGTCATAAGTTCGTTTCAATGGACTGATGCCAAGGCTACTGGTCAAATACTTCAATGCTTTACTCTCATTCTTCCTAGACATGTACATCGCAGTCAAGTCAAAAAGCAAGTCAACGCCCTTCAATTTCTCCTTGCAAACTTCAAGTCTGCAAGTTCGTACATGCTGTTTGCTGCCACGGCTGTCGTTTGTCAGAGCCCGAGTTGGTTCTGGACCCGCAGAAGTTCTTTCGAGTCACTGAACATGCATTTAATTACGTTTGGTCAACCTGCCAACCGACACTGGTCTAGCAGTCATCTGATTGCAGCTCAAACTTTCAGTCTTCTTCTGCGGCGTGGCACGGTAAACAGTGGTAGATGAAAAGTCCTTGAAGCCCCTGAATTCTACAAAAGAACTCTAGGCCCAAAGCCGAGGCTCATAATCAGCCAATCTATGCCCTCGGTCGATTCGAGACATGACCGCAAGCAGAAGGCCACCATACATTTCTCTCGATCCCAAGTATGCCACCATTCCTCTGCGTCTTTCGACGGCTGTCTCCCACGAGATCTTAGCCGGCCCCGGGCCAGGCCTCTCAGGTACGATCATCTCAAAATTTTTATCAGCTGATGCTGACAGTGAATGTTATGACTTCTGTGAAATTCAGTCTTGTCCTCCCGCGAATGTGGATGAAGAAGACTATGTATAGAATAGTGATGTCGGCGATAGCGTGCGTACTTACTATGCTTGAGAATCACACCCTGATCAAGTTTCAATCTTGCTCACGTTGACCTTGCTTCAACCTCGTCAACCATCCTTTATTTTAGACATCATTCTCTCTCCTTCATTCCTCTTATAGCCTTGTCACCTGAAACGACGTCAGTGGGTGCGCCGACGGATCTCCGCAGTATGATGCAGGGATGACGGTTATGTGGAGAGGCTTCTCTAAATCGAGTTCTGCACCGGTACTTACTCTGAGCGGTTCTCCGAGATGTATGAAAGTCGAGGTCTTTTGAACTTGATAACCATTTATGAAGTCCTAGAACTTGTGCGCCCTGCTAGCTAAGTATGCCTAAACTGCGCACAGGTGAAAGCAGACTAGAAACTGAAAACCTATATCATTATGTACGTTGCATCCGGGCCATATGCGGAACAGAAGCGAGGGTCCGATCGCAGGGTATGTAGTACTAATCTTGGCTTACTTACCTGGGGCGTGGGTGAAAATATGTCACTGGTCGTAGTGCTGGCTCCCGCTCTCGTTTCTCAACTGCTATGTCCCACTCTGTCCGCTAAACCCAAAACTTTACCAAACAGACCCAAAAAGACTAGGAAATATCCTCAAAATCGGTTTTTATGACTTTATCTTATCCTCTCGAATGGGTATCGACGAATTGTGACCCCGAGACAACGAGTCTCAAGTCGATACTGCTCATACCACTGGATGGACAGACCTCTCATGATGACTTGAACCAAAGGGTATGCTTTCTACGAGGTTAATACAGAGCTGGAAAGGCTCACAGTTGTTTAGTTGGCGAATATGGAATACAGCTGGGGATTGGAAAAGGGCGAGTTGGATCTGGTTACCTCCTTGAACACGATTAGAGGTGAGCTAACTGCGCGTGTCACCTCGTTTTCACTGACCGTATCTCCTTGTAGTCTACTCCGACATCGTCGAGAAGATTGCAGACCATTCTATCGCCCTCGTTCCTACGGAAAGCACGATGAAAACCATGCAAGACATAAGCTTGCACAACTCTAGGTGCTCCCTTAGTTCCCGTCAGCGGTACACCACAGTGAGTCATACCAGCCTGTTTCACATACTCTGACTCTCATAGCTTCAACAGCTTTCACCTCAACCTCCCGTCTTCGAATACAACCTTCTCCCTTTGACGATCACGTCCACCATTTATGTGAGACCTCCAGAGTCAAAATCGGTACAACGGTATTTTTACCCTTACGACGACCTACCCCTTTTTCATTCTACTGGCCATCCCTTCCACGTCGTGTACAACAGTATCGGCTCCGTCTTACCTGCACCGCCCAACCCTTATGTGCCAGTAGACCCATCCCTCATCCGATCAATCTCCCTCCTCTCCAACCTCTGGCAACACCCAGCTCCGGACGAATTTATGGAAGGTCCCAACTGGAGCGACTCTGCTGAGTCGGAGATCGAATTCTCGTCGTTACGTGCCCATGATGGCGGTTGCCAGAACACCAACCAAAATTCCAACCCTAATCTTAATCACGACCAATGCGTCAAACATGGTCCTAGGAGGCACCGTTACCTGCGAAATACTGCACTCAAACGTATTGACTCGTGGAGGAAAAACGTGGACACACCGTTGGGAGGGCACTCTGACGAAGGCATTGGGGTGTTGAACTCGATGCAGTTGGGACGGTACGAGTTTGAGCCTCCGATGAGGTTTAGGATTTGTAGGGGCACGATGGCCTTGGCGATGCTGGGGGCTTCGGTGTCGTCTTCACTGTTGGCTTAATGTGTATGTCTCAGCGCGTGAACGATGATGAATGGTGGGCGACGGGTGATGGTTGGGCCTCTTTGGACAGTTTCGGCTGCGAGGCACGCAAAGCACGAAGTAGGACCCTGAAAGACATCCAGATGGGCTGTCGCAGGCGTCCACACATACACCCTTCTTTGCGTTCTGACTGACCGTCCGTCCCGTGTATTTATTTATCCCTTCACCCATCCCTGCACTTCTTTTGTCAGCATCTTCGTCCCCTTAACCCATCCATGCCATGATCCTTCTTACGCAACCCAGACCGTTGACCGTTCCTTGACCCGATTTACATACACTACTAGCATCTCAAACTTCAAAGCACTGTATAACTTCACTTTATATGCAACATTCTTCGTTTGACTTTCGCTTCGCTTCTGCTGTCTCGTCTGTCTCTTCCACATGCATTTTACATTTGTAACTGCTACTGCAACATCATTTGGGCTTTTTGTTGTCTTTTTTTTTTGCTTTAAACTTGTATACAGGGGGTTGTTTTTCGCGATATCTTTTCCTTTCTCTTCTCTTCATCCTTTCATCTTTTGAACTCGTCTCGTCTTTCCAGTGCTGTCTAGTCATTGTCTGTTCCATTCTCAGAGTACAGAAGCGAACGTTTGTTTCTGCTCGTCGTTTCTCTCCCATACATACATTCCTGGCCTCCATTGCGCCCGCCGCTGTCACTCCATGCAAACTTTAAAACATATCATTGTACCACTAGTTCAACCGTCGTATACTATGCGTACTTTCATTCGGTTATTTAGCTGGCAGTATTGGCAGCTCTCATGTACCATAACTATTACGTAGTGTCTCTTGCAGATGTTTGATGTTTGTCTACATAACTGGCTGTGAGCATTCCTCAGCCTGCAAGCTGAAGGTGTCCTGGCCAATCATTGGGGTTATTTATGTAAGGCACATCATCGTTGTTGCGGACAACCGTCCTGCGAATTGCGATGGTGAGATGTATTGTCCTTGACTTGAGCGGATATCACTGTCCAATATCATTGACTGATATCAGGAGACAGTACTAGTAGTCAGGAGGCAGATGGTATATAGCCCGCTGAGAACAGTCGCAGATTTATATATCTTCCTGAGTCAGCTGCAGTACTAGCTAGTGCAGTGGCGTTTTCGATCTGATCCTGGAAGCCAGAAGGACGATCTGCTAAAAATAAACTCCAAGAGTGGCGCTACTGGTTGGGTGTTCGGAGTAGATGTAGGCTGTAGTGGGCTGTATAACATCTACACCCGGCATGTTCGTAGAGGACCACGCCGTGTATTATCTATCTATCTGTCTATCTGGCGCTACATGGAGAAGATAACCATTGACTGCAAGAACTCAGGCATGCAGCACAAACAAAAAGAAAAAAAAGCTACAGCATAAAGTGCAAGTAACTCAGAGTGGCGAAAATTGTACTACCTATATATCGAAAGCTCATCGGAGCTTTCTCAGACCTCGACTGCGTAATGCCTTAACAAGCGTAAGGCAAACTTGCCGGCGGCGTTCATTGATGAACCCAAGATCAATCCTTCAAAGGCATAGAAGTCTCTGCCACCGGATAATCCGTATACCCCTTCGCCAGCTCCTCCTCACTCAAAACTCTCCCATCCCTCGGACCATACAGCCTCCCTACATCGATATCTTCATTCAAAGGAATCCCATACCGAATTCTTTTCGGAAGATCTGGATTTGCAATCCAAGCGCGTCCAAGGAACACACCATCTACTCTACCAGAAGAAATCTCTTCTGCAGCTTCTTGAGGGGTATAACTGGTGTTGACGAAGAATTTGCAGTTTCGTACGAGAGGTCTCCAGGTTTGGATAACGTCGTGGGGTGCGCCGCGCGGTTTGCCTGAAGTGAGAATGTTATGCCAGTACGTTATGGGACTCTGAATGGATGTGGGTGAAAAGCACTAACCGTCGATGAACGGCGCGAAGTACTTCTCATCGTACCTTACGAACATCATATACGAGAGATCCAGCTTGTCTGCTTGAGTGATAAAATAGGTGAATGTCTCTAAAGTATCTTCCATGGACATTCTATCGAAAGAACGTTTAAGACACTGAACTTCAAATTGCTTTTTATTTGACCCGAACTCACCCAACATCGTTGATACCTCCTGCGGGAGTAAGTTTCATACCGACGCGACCCGGACCAAAAACCTCTGTCACGGTTTTGAGTATCTCTAGGCCGAATCGAGTACGATTTTCGACAGAACCTCCCCATTCGTCTGTTCGCTTGTTCACAGTGTTATCGAGGAATTGGTCAATCAGAAATCCTGATCCTGCATGAACTGTGATTGAACATGAAAATGGTAATAAGTCCGTCTGAAGAGCTGACGCTGAAGATAATTCATAAGACAGTGCTCACCCTCAACCCCGTCAAATCCTGCTTCCTTCGCATTGATAGCAGCTTGCCGGAACAGCTCAATGAATTTCCTTGGGTCCTGGATCTCTGTAGGCTGAGATAGACCACTAGTGATCAGCAGGGATTGGCTTTCAGTGATAAGGCTCACCATGGAAGGTCCAGGTTCTCCTGGTATGAAGCGAAATTTGAATCCGAGTCTTGCACGAGCCGCAATTGGAGAAGGTGCGTATACAGGCTATAGGTAATATGATTGTAAGCCACCGGCTCTGAGGAGTCAAGATCGGGTAAGAATATACCTCGCCAGAAGCAATCTGTTCAGGTGCGTCGGCGTGGTTGATCCTTCCGACTGACAGTAGAAAGTTACTTTAGCGTGCAGGTGGCGATTTATAGTGACGACATTATCAGCAAAAGGCTCACCATGGAGAATTTGTGAGTAAATACGCGCCCCTTCTTCGTGAACGGCGTTGGTGACCTTCTTCCAGGCACTGATTTGCTCTTCTGACCATATACCAGGAGTATGAGGCCAGGGAGTTCTAATACCAAAGAACGATCAGGATGATAAGCTGGCGGATTTCATGACATTTAGGCCTACCCTTGCTGCGAAATAAGCGTTGTTTCAGTAACAATCAATCCTGCTCCTCCTTCTGCACGCTGGCGGTAATGTTCGGCTACGAGGTCGGTTGGTACATTGGTGGGTACATTGCGATCTCTCGTCAGCGCAGCCATGAAGAATCTGTTGCGAAGGGTGATTGGACCGAGCTGTAGCGGGGTGAAAAGCGCTGTTAGCTTGTTTAAGCTCTGCGACTTGCTTCCTGGAGGAGACATTGGAAATAGTGAGGAGTTTAGCTTGGAAGAGTGAGGTAGTTGGTACTGTACGTCAGCAGCCTCTCCTTTTATAAAGTCGGTGCCGAAGTGTCTCTTACGCTCTGAAAACGCTAGACACAGGCTGACAAACTCGACAAATCCGACTCGGATGGATGAATAATGGATTTGAAGTACAGTTTGCTTCATCATCTCGAAATGATGTTCAGAAAGGAGTAAAGAGAAGTTGTTTCAAGACGCGTCAGCCTTTGGTGAACTTGAATAGCAAACCTTAGCTTCATGATTGGTACAGCGGTCCATAGCTCAGCCGCGTCATGCCCCATGGGTAAGATAGAAGGGACACCCCTTCTTGAACTACTCCTCCTCGAACTACTCTAGTCATTCGGAAACCGGGATAGTGTTTTGAGAGTCGAGCCTCAAGGAAAGTAAGACAGTCAGTGGAGTGATAAGCATCGAAGCCGTAATGTTAAGAGCCTTTAAGTGAGCTGATACTGTATACGCTTCCAGATCCCAGTCTTCCAACTAGCAACGGGCAAGCAACGAAGTGTTTGGAAGAAGAAGCCGTGGAAAAGAAAAGAAAACGTGACGGACCTGTCACAGATAGGCTGTACGCTTATACTTTGTTTGTAGTCGGCTACTTGATTCTTGTACACGTTTTCTTTTCTATACGGCTGCATTTTTGTCGGACATTTTTGAACTGGAGTAAAGCCAAAGTAAAGCTCGAATATTTCCATAATGGCCGGACTACTGGCCGAACTTCTATCTGGAGTAAGTAGCTCCGGTGCCGGGAAAAACCCGAGATTTATTCTCATCCAAAAATTTCGTCCAAATATGCACTCATTCCTGGCGTGCCAACTAGGTCGCATTCCCTGACAACAACTTGACAAGCTGTAGGCGCTTAACAAGCGTCTATTCTTTGATGGTGCAACAACTGCTGTGGAACGCAATAAAATCGGTTTCCAAAAGGGTTTCGCAATTTGGTCCTCGAAGAGGACGACGACGACCTCTTGAACCAGAATGACTGAAGCCGGCGTGAGGGCAGGTAGTCTCGCGTCTCCTTCTAGCAGTCAAACTCTCGTAATCCCAAGCGCCAAAGTCAAGACTCTGCGAGAACAGCTTGAGCGGATCAGAATCACCATCGAAGAATGCTCAATAGCTTTAGGAACGCTTGATCTACAACTTACGGTTCCTTTGCTGTTGCAAAAGTACTTTCCAGAAGGAGTCCGCAAAGCAGCAAAGGAATTTATTGTGGAGTGAGCCATTCCTCGTTCTCACCCGTATCTCACAGCTAGCTAATCCCCATGAAACCTTCCAGAGCCAAAACGGACCATCGAAGACTACGAGATCGCTTTGAATATGAAAATTTGATCTGGACTACGCAGGAACCTCACAATCCAAAGCTTTGGGCAAGGATAGCAGACTTGTTGGTCGATGTAGAGAGGGCGCAGGTGATTATCGAAGTATGTGGCACACTTTCTCGATCACTTTACTTCGTTGACTGTCGTTTTCAGAGGGCAAAATCCAATATTTTTCATCACACATCCTCTCGTCCCTTTATTTCCACAGTGCCGCCCATTGTGGCCAGAAGACTGGGCACACTCTTCCTATCCGCTCAAGATAAGGTGTCCTCCCTGAAGCAACGTCGCGTCAACTTCTCTCGACATCCTGCAGAGATACATGTGACAGTAGAAACAGCTACAGATGGACAAGACTCTGCCCAGCTCAGACAAGACGCGCCGCCCAAACAAGGTAGCATCAGTTTGGAACTCATTCGTAGCTTTTTGGGAGATGTTAAGCGGCGGATACCTTCTGAAAGCGAAAGCTTTCACTCTCATATTGTTTCCCTATTCGACAATTGCGTAGGTCTAAATGTGTGAGTCATACTATGCGTGCAGCACGGACTATGTAAACCAGGTTTACTGCAGGACTACCGATTCAGCTTTCATCACTGCTCTCGCTACAGCATTGCACTTATATCCGGAGGTCCTCGAGAACTTCAATGCTATACTCTCTCGAATAAGCCCTTTTCCTGCCAAACTCTACGTGATTGTCGACACTCTTGGTACAGTCGCTTTCGTGACAATTGTATCCGTCACCAATGACATCCAGATCATTCCCATATCCCTGGAAATGAGAGCAATGTCCGCCGATCCCTGGTCTCTTTCACGCCATGAGCTTCAGTCCTTAATCACTTCCCATAAGTCCGGCAAGCTATTCTCACATATGGACGTTAGATGGTCTCCAGCTCTTACTACGTTGATCCAATTGGCATGTCCATCCGTTTCTTTTCTGTCTTCACCGCTGGAACTGACGACCTGACAACTGGCAGGAATTGCAAGATCATGAACACGATGATGTTTATACTCGGCAGTGTAGAAATGTGTTACGCAGACTTGCCAAGAATACCTGCGGGCTTCCTGCCTCGTATTTGCTGGAAGACATAGAACGTGAAGGTAACTATGCCGTCTCTGGCGGGGGATTCGCGGTGAGGTCGTACTACATTGAGCGTTTTTCAGAGAAATCTTATTACTCGTTAAACCAGGACATATGGCGAGGGCGCCTACCACCAGACAACCGGGTTATGTGTCTGAAGGTTCTCAGGTTTTACATGGAGGATGACAGGGAAGAATTGTTCAAGGTGAGCGCTTCGAGCTTCTGTCTGATAGTCTTCGTCAAGATGATGCACTCATGTTTCAATTTCCAGCATCTGTACCATGAAGTCGCAGTGTGGAAACAACTCGAGCATAGAAATATTCTTCCATTCCTTGGCATAAGCCTGAAGCTTTTTTCACCGAGCTTCTGCATGGTGTCTCCGTGGATGGATAACGGGCAAGTCATGTCATTCCTGAAACGACATCCCCACCATAATCGGCATAAAGTGGTATGCAAATCGTCGCTTATTAGAATTCGTCGTGACGAATCTCGGATACGTTCTTCTAGATATGTGAAATCGCAGAGGGTATCAAGTACCTCCATTCTCTGAGTCCTCCTGTGGTCCACGGCGATATCAAGGGTGTACGTATAAAGCTTCGATGACACTATAAATGCTCATTGATGCCGACTCCTTCCTCTCTAGTCCAATATCCTCGTAACGGATGATCATGTATGCTGCCTTGCAGATTTTGGACTAGCTGCAGTCGCCGAATCCCACGCATTTTCAACGACTTCTACAAGACCTGGTGGGACGATGCGTTGGCTCGCTCCAGAAGTCTTTTTACCGAATCAATTTCCCAACTGTTCCAAACTTGCAAGAGATGTGTATGCGTTTGGATGCACAGTACTTGAGGTAGGTCCTATGCGGTATTAGCCTGGCAAGTTTATCTCAGTTTTGATGCGCCAGACAGGTTATAACAGGTCGAGAACCGTTCTCAGAACCGCGGCTGCCAGATGCTGCGGTTATGACGGCTGTCATACGAGGAGAACGACCAGCGCGTTCTCAGGGCAATCCTTGGTGCACAGATGCACTCTGGGCACTAATAGAAGAGTGCTGGACGCACGATGCCGCTATTAGGCCTTCTGCAAAGCGAGTATGTGAAAGACTTGTTGCGTGTACTAGCGAGTCATGACACCAAGTGTCGACCTATATTATCCATGTTAATAATTAAGAGACCAGGCGCGTTCAGATTCAAAGAGACGCCTCAGCTCAGGTGATCGCATCCACCGATGAGCCTTGATTTGACTATCAATACGTACGACTTAATCAGGGTTCATCTCAAGGAGCTTCAAATGAGAAGATAGTATCAGTACGTGAACGACGGTGGAACCTATCAGGGCACATGGATCGATGAGCAGTCGAAAAAAGGCATCATCGGTAAGCCCATTTTGATGGGTTTGCCCGTTTGACCCACAAGGCCCTGTTTCTACGAGTAAGGGGGCCATAGGCCGTAGTTGGAGCATCCTGAGAGCCTATATATGTAGTTGATGATTTTCACCTCCCATCTGCGACGAGGGACAGGTCAAACACAATGAGCTCAAGAGTGGAAAACAATCGTTTCGGTAAATAGGTATGTCAACATTTTGTAGGTACATCAAAACTTCCAAGCCATACATAAGAGTCTTCCGTGTCTGTCATTGTCCTTGTAATTAGTCCAGTCATTTCATGAATAAGTGAAAATTCCATCTGGTCGAATGAGCCTCAGCCTGCAAGCTTTGTAGCGCTACACGCATTCACCTCTCTCATCCACTTCTCAACGCTCAGCCGCAAATTCCAGGGAACTTCCTCTCAGTCGGATCTCTAGGAATCCACCCATTAGCCAAACCAGCCTGATAACTCCACTCATCAGCATCCTCCGCTTTCCAAGTCCATTGGATCCATCCTGCGTTACGCTCGTAAGTCGTTACTTGGGCTTCCCAGTACTGTCTCAAGAAAGTCTTGAAGCTGGAGCTGAAGGAGGATGCTTTTCCGGTTAGACCGTTGCATGAGCCGACGCCTGGGGAGCCTGAGCGGGAACCCTGTTTGTGGACATGGTAAGTGGATAAGGAATCGGAGAGAAGAATCATAAGGAGACGAACATCATATCTCGCGCCGACGCTGCGTCCATTGAGATATTTGGCGCAGTCGGTCTGAGCAGGGGTCCATTCTCCGACGATCAGCCAAAGAGGGAATGAAGCGATATCGTTGGCACGAGAACAAGCGTTATCGATGTGCTGTTGGTTAGTCCTTGCAACTTCCTGTCAGGATGAACGAAAGTCAGCATGTCTGTAAATGGCAGATGAATGAAATGTTGTGGTGCAGAGAAGACAGCACGTCATACACAACGTAAATAGGCTCGAGGAGTGAAGCAAATCACTTCGTCAGGAATAGAAAATGACGTCATGAATACGTTTACCCCGTATTTTTAAGCGAGAGCGTTCTCCGGGATGTCTGGGAAAAGAGCATAAAAATGGAACTCACCGCATCGCTGAACATCTGATAGATGTGTGTATCCATCGCGACTCCTTGCCATTGTGGAGACGGCATGAAGTTTGTCCAGGAGCTTAGAGGTTGGAATCTACGAACGACAATATGAATTTCATGCCTCAGAAGATGAGTGTCCCACGTACGCGTCATGAATCAAAACAACATTGTTACCTTGTCGAGAGCTGCCGAAGGGGAAGCTATCGAAATAAAGAAGGTTGTTTTTGCGTAAGTGCGCAGGACGTTAAGAAGGCTTAAGGCGAACAACTCACCGAATGTTGCCGTAGCTGTCGAACCAAAACTACGCCCGCAGAGCCGCATCACGAACGATCGCTGTTAGTAACATAGACGTGCATGTACATAGCTCTATAGCTCACCTGTTTCGTTACACTAAGGATTTGATCTCCGTCAAAACCCGCTGGTCTGGATATGAGATGTCAGTCAGGATTTAACGTATATATAGTACGAAAAACCAAGAAAGACCACGCGGACGCAGGATAGATGCGCATATAACGCGCACACATCAAAAGCATATATCAAATGATCATGACGGAACAGTGAGGAAAGAGCGGAAAACGTACTCATTCAGGGGTGCGATGGTTGTAACAACATCCGTCTGGTCTCGGAACATCGTAGCCAGCTGCTTGATGATATTATTTGTCCTGTCAATGTTGCTTTGGGAGGTTTGCCATTGTCTGTGCCAGGAGTATCAGCGGATGCACTTATGAATCAAACCCAAGAAAGATGAACATGAACAAGAGATGATACTGACGGGAAATCTTTCTTCTGACCAGAGTTGTCAAAACTAAAAGGTGATCATTAATACCACGTATATGCGCGTTTAGATGGGATATATGCGCTTCTTGCAAACCCCTGAACAGGCTGTGGTACGCACCCGTTCTGACTTCCAGGTGCACCGTGCAAATCGACAATGAGTTTAAGCCCATGATTTCCCGCCCAAGTAACCGCCTTCTGCAGATAGGGAAGTTGACCTTGGACGAAAGGTTCGCCTCCTGAAACGTCGAACGCCCAGTATCCAATGGGAAGTCGTACATGATTGAGGCTGTAACACAATTAACTTTGGCGATCGCAGGTAGTGGATGCGGAACGTACCCGGCAGCAGCAATTTGAACAAAGTCATCTTCCGTGATCCAGGTATCCCAATGATTCTGCAGAGCGTTCCGAGCAGTGTTATGATCTTGGAATTGCCCGAATGTCCATTCGTCGATGATTTGAGGGTTGCCTAGACGTGGACGCGTGGGCGGTAAGCTTCACGTTGAGGTAATGCTCGTAGCACGCGTCATGCGTGAGGAAAACACACCTGTGCTCTCAAATAGAGATGGCGTTATCCACGGCTGACGGTCAGAAGGACTTTATGAGTGACTATATATGCAAGAAGAGTAGGACGACGTACCTCGAGTACGAGCCATCCTCCTAAATTGACGCCGCGAACCTTCTGACTGCCATATGGAAAGCCTGGGTTGATGGGGTCATCAGCGAGGACAAGTGACGCAGCACAGAGGATGCCCGCGACGACTCGAAGAATAGAGGGAGTCATTGTGAATGGTAGAAAAGAGGAAAAGAAGATTAGGACTTTATATATACCCTACCTAAACGAATTCTCCACGTGGTCATCAAATTTCTTGGCTCCAACGACACCAAGTCTTCGTCAGTACATGGCAAGTATAGTCTTTTTATGCTATATATATGTAAAGAAGCACAAAGCCACTTATTTCGGGCAACTCCACCTTGTAATATTATGCACCTATAAAAAGTGAGAAGGTGGTGTACAGAAAAAATTTGTAGCGGAGTTGGCGGAGCTAGTGTACATTTCCAGTTTGGGCGAGTCATGAGATCATCGCTTATTTGAGTTCACCGTCGGTGTCACATAAGGGCCTTCCGATCTGTGGTGGTGCTGTTCTGATTCAAAGATCGCAGACGTCTTCGGGTTCTGTAAGGTTCTGTGCAGCAAGTCAAAATCGGATCATCCGGATGATCGAGAAAATAGCTAGGGCGTTGCCAAGGTAAGAGCTGGTAAGAGAGGGAAAGATTTGCCTATGTAAGACCACTGCGGGCTTTCACTCGAGAGAGCTCTCCAGTGCACCATCAAAACTTCCGAGACGCTTCCTGGTGCCTTTAAATGATGTACGACCTCTCGAGGGACAGATCAGCTCGGAATCTTCGGTTCAGCGAGAGGACGATGCATATGGTTAGGGTAAATTCATAGCATTTGGAGAACTAAAAAAATCTGACCGCACTAGTATGCACTGCCAGAGAATGATTTTGCCCATATGCATTGGACCTCTGAATATTGTTTAATGTTTACAAATTGATATTCATCTTCGTTCAATCTTTGTTACGAAGGCCACAGGCTCATTCTCCTCCACGAGCCCGAGTTTATAGCACTCATCTTTAGTAGTAGACGTCTTGTGTTTCATCTCCATTATGCTTCGAGTACCGAAGGCAGCGCCCACCACAACAAGCGTGACACACGGTTTGTCGGAGACGTACTTCTGAAAGACAACGTACGGAGCATTGGGAGGCGCGTAAAACAAGATCCGGCACTTTTTTCCGAGCTTCCGAGCTTCCGCGAATAGTCTCGCGAATAGGGGCGCTTAAGGGATATGTACCCCGAAGTCCCCGACTACCAATAGCAACTAATTGAACGTCCTCACCAGGCCAAGGTTTCTATCTGCAGGTTCCATAGATCGCAATGAAAAACCAAGATACAAAAGAAGTCCGTCTACTGATACAAGTCTCTGGTATCTATGTGACCAGAGGCACAAAACCTCGTATGCTATACGCGGAGTTTGACGGCATCATACATTTACTGACGTGTTCGCGTCTGGATTGACTCTCTAAACACCGTGATGAATGACGAGAAGGGGGGAAAATAACCAGTCAAGAGAGCTTTAACACCACCATTACATAATCACTCCTAAACCATCTCCTTAACCGTAGTCACCATGATTTGGAGAGGCATTCCATCATGTACCATTCCAGTGCCCATACTATCCCCAATCGATCGCACCGTTCGAGAAGCCATAGTCACTGGCAACTCCTCCAACTCGAGCTCTTCCTCCTCAACTCCATGGCCAGATTCACTGTCATAATCATGCGAGCCGTCTTTCAAGTTCCTGACACTGTCACTGGATCCAGACCCGTTGGACCGGTCAGAACCATTGGAACTCTTGTTGCCTTCAGCTTTATCGAAGCCGCTATTCCCGGTCGTGAGGATAATGGTACTATTCCGAGGATTGGCATTAGTATTGAGGATTTCTGCGACGCTCAATCGGTGGCCGTTAGTGGCTTGTCCAGAGACGTTCAAATGGACATTTTTTCCGCTGACGCCTCCTTCGAGGTTCTCGTGCTGTGTTGAACTGTATCTGCTATTGACCTGAGCATCTTTGGTGACCCAGAAGAGGGCAAGGGAGTTGCAGATGATCTAGATAACCGTTTAATTTGTTTAATACGACGACGAGCCGAATGAAATAGATTGGACTTACATCGGTGGTACAACACACAAGACACACGTATCCGCGTTCGTGTCCATGCCACGCAGTGAGGATGGCAATATTTACGGTGGACATGGCCAATGCGACCGAAGCAGATCTTCAGACATATTAAGGACGTAATCATCAACTCGGAAGAGATATAACAACTCACACTAGAGTTTTCCTGGCAACTTGTCGAAGTGGTGAATTGATGATCATCTTTGAGCTCATGAGAGGCCAGAGGAAGAGAGCTGTGAGGAATACGGTGATGTAGCTACATGCGCCGTAGATGTTAGATTGACAGTGCGTCATGGAAGTAAGCTCACTCACAGATCATACGTCAAAAGAGCGACGGAGGCATAAAACTTCAATCCAATGTAGCAATAGCGATCCCTTTCAGAGATGTATGTTATCCGTCCTACGACGAGGAGGACGGTGACGACGCAATATAACAGTATAGACATCAGTCCAAGTAGGTAAACTGGAGACCGTAAACGTGATTGATTGGCTGAGATGGACCAGACGATATGTACTTTCTCGACTGTGAAGGTACATGAGAAAGAATAAGAAAAAAAAACAAGGTAAGATACATACTGAGGAAAATGTAGAGTAAGGCTTTCGTCGACGCATAGAAGATGATGCAGAGGAATATCCCGGAACGACAAACGTTTAAAGATGTTTCTAGTCCGATCCCAAAGATCAGCAAGCCGCCTGAAGAGTGCGTGAACAACGTTAATTAACAGTGCTTTGATATATACGGCCTAAAAACTCACTGGTGAAAGTGAAAAGCCACGAATCCACAAACACACAAAAGTTGAGCCATCGGATCCATGGTATGTGTCTCCAATTTCCAGTTGGGAAGCGATGGGATACACAATGTGAAATGGCGCTGAGGCCTGTCAATGTGAAAGATGTTAATCATATGTTGGATTGTAGACCAAGTCGCGACGCACCAATGAAATAAACCAGGCAAACGAGTGCTTGAATAGTTTGAGAAGGAAAGGATAAACCAGTGTCCATAATTGGGTGTGGGATCAACGCAAGCAAATGGCTGTCTACTTTTTTAATGGTGATGATAAAGGAGAAGGTGGAACTTCGGGTCGATCTTCAGGGTAAGACATTGAGGATCACTTCGTTGACGGTGTAGCCAAGCACCAAAAACGCTTTTTGGGCAAAAAAAGTCGCTTTCTGGATCAGGATTAAGGTGAAGAACACTAATCGGTCAGAGTTGTGCAGCTTTACCCTTTCAGGGGGTACTCGCGGGTCAAAGTACTAACAGTCAAGATGGGATGCAAACGAATAGGGGAGTCCACAACGGTCCCGATAGGTGTGGGCCGCTGTAGGATTTCCTACATCAATAGTACAAGGTGATGGGTCCGATCCTATATTCTGATAAATAGAGTTATCAACGAAGATCATCTCGGGGCATTATGTTGGCATTATGTGTCGCTGGCACAGAAAAGGCCCTGGACAGGACTGGAGAAGGGCCTTGTACCGATCAGCCGACCTTTGTGGTTCTTGGGTCTCGATACGAGAGATGGGCTGAATGATTTGGCTTGTGGGCAGAAGCACCACTGGTCGAGTTGCACTGCAAAGGGGATTGGCTGAGGAAAGCCGCACTGCTTACGTAAGGAGGGCTCCTGACAAGCCAGATAAAAAAGAAAGCCAAGCAAACAACTAGGAGGAAAGGATTAGGAGGTTAAACTGTCGAGGCCGTTGAAGAGAACGAGTGTGTAGAGATCTGCGTCGTACTAGGGCATGACGATATTTGCAGAAGAGCAGGCAAGTAAGAGGAGAAAGGAAAATTAGTAAACGAGGCTTCGCCTCAAAAGATAGTCGACCGGATACAGTGAACAGTGACTCGTAAAATACAGTGTTGAGGCTTCACCTCAAAAGGTGGACCGGCGGATACAGTGGGATCGTTGATAGATAAAACAGTGAGTACAAGGGATGACTCAGGCGTCTCCGCTTCACTACGACGTGAAGCTTCGCTCGAAAGACAGTAATCGGCTTCGAGGTGAACCAGCTTTGGCAGATACAGTGTTGAGGCTTCGCCTTGAGGTAAAATACATAGTGCAAGGTCGAGCTTCGCCAGAATACAGTGGACGGATCGTAGTCGTTGATCACCGGGCTGCGCCGGAAAACAATACCCCGTAGAGGTCGACGGCAGCGGAGATGGTGGTGGTAGCGGAAAGAGTCTCCACTTCGTTAAACAGTGAGCCGGTGGTTTTACTGGGGCATGACGAGATTTGCAGGCTTCGTCTCAAAAGATAGTCGACTGGATACAGCGAATGACTCGTAAAATACACAGTAATGTCGAGGAGAATAGTACAGGCGTCTCCGCTTCGCTACGACGTCGAGCTTTGCTCGAAAGACAGTAACCGGCTTCGCCTCAAAAAACAGTACCGGCTGCGCCGTCGTAGTCATTGATCACCCGTCGAGCTTCGCTCGAAAGACAGTAACCGGCTTTGCCGGGATACAGTGTTGAGGCTTCGCCTCAAAAAACAGTGGACGGCTTCGCCGTATCGGATCGTAGTCGTAGTCGTAGTCGTAGTCACGCGGCTGCGCCGCAAAACAGTAGTCTAGCCCACCGCGAGGGTCGAACTCGCAGCCTTCAGATTCCCGCTTACGTAAAAGTCTGACGCTCTATCCGATTGAGCTAGGCGGGCAATATTCTTCAGTGCTTATTATATATCGTATTCTTGCCCACAACTCTGTCCTTCAGAATCTTCTGAGAGTCATGATGCAAGTAGTATAGTTGGGATGACGGGCTATCAGTTGGTGTCCTCACTTTAGATATTTGTAAAGTGTCTACCAAGTCCCTGGTAGCATTGAGATCGAATAGGACGAGGAGGAATAAACCGAGATAATGTGGCTGAAGGTAGGAATCATTCGCACCCATAGTCATGGTGTGATGCATGGTTTGCACAAAACTGGCACTTACCTCAAGCTTATCTAAGAGATGTATGTTCCCCTAGTCGATATCCATCTGTTTATTGCTTTCACGACTTGGAGTTGTTTATTACCGGGACTGGGAGTCTTGCACCCAATTGAGACCGCATGTCAATGAGGGAGTCTTCAAAACGTCCTCACTAGAAGACCAACCACCGGTTTTTGATACACGATAGATTCATTACACAAAAACGGTCGTACATCTAACGCAACTTGTACTAGTACACGATATGGACTTTGGGATATCCACCACGCAACGAATGATACAACAAGTTTAAACTTCAAGTGCTCACGCAGCCAGGATAGCATTCGCCTTTTCAACAAAGCCCGGGTTATCAGAACCTTTTACTTCGAATGGCTCAAATCCAAACGCTTGCAATCCATCCCTAGTTTTGATATCATTTCTTGATCCACGGCCTGTGTTGTTCGATTCGCCTACGCCTCCGGGAAAGTCCCTGTAGACGTATGATAATCGGATCAAGAAAGTGAACGACGAAAATGACTTACGGAGCGGGATGACCAGAGACGAAGTTGTTCCTCTGATGACGCAGATAGTTTGCACTGCGTTGAAAGTCTAATGAGAAAAGGCTAGGTAGCAAGTACTCGAAAGGACTCACTTGTATGTGGTCAACGGCACTGCCGGGATATATAATACGGAAGAGTCCCCTTTACCTTCGTGTTGAGACTCAACAGCATGAACAAGATCGCAATGCCCTTGAATCCAAGTGAGTAACCAAAGACCCAGAAAACCTTTCAAAACGTACAGTAAACCTGATCTCCGGGCTCAACCTTTGGAATAGAAACCATCGTCTTGTCCAGTTTGAGGTGAAAATGCATCTTTTCAGAGGGTTCTAGTCCTTTGCCCATTGCAGCTCCAGGGAATTTCGTGCTGGATAAGTCCAATTCCCAATCCTCCGGTTTCAACGACGTTGAAGAAGACCAGCCCGAGGTGGACTGAAGGGATTTTGGCCGGAAGAAAGGTCGAAGCATGATGTATGCGGTAGATAGGGCGAGCATAGGAAGAACTCGCAGAGTGCCTTCGTTTGGTCCGGTGCTTGACAGAGCTGTCCAACCTTGCCAGGGTCGGAAGATGGAGCATTGGTTGCTGAGAGTAGACGTATCAGTGACAGGCATATAGGACGCCAGATGGTGCTTACGGTGCGTTATATAAATCCTGCTTAGCATGAATTCTGGGAGACGCGTCGAAAGGGTTATGTTCCCTCCAACGACCCTCGAGAATCTTCTGGAAGCACGATCGATAACCAGGGTCTTCCCATCGCTCGATAGATCCGCCGTCAATATGAGGTCCCAACGTGAACGTTTGGTCGCCTGGATGACGGATGCGAAGACGATCAAAGTAGGAAATCGGAGTGTTCAAGCTGATCTCTGTCGATGGATCTGACGCCTTCCATAGACGGAGAAGCTTTCTCTGTGTATCAAGTATAGAAGGATGAGTGCGTGCGAGAACTTGGGACTTGGTGTTGTAGAACTCGTAGACTTGAATGTTGTCTGCTGGAAAACCTATGTTCCAAAAGGCAACCGGCGTCATCAACAGAAGGAAGTCGAGAGTAAGGACTTGCTTAGTACCTTTCACCCTCTCCTTGTTCTCAACTGCGTAATCACGAATCGCTTGCTTCCACACAAGAGCCTCCTGCAAGACTGCTTAAGACAATTGAAGCGGGAAGTCGTACGAGGCTCCGCACCTCTTTCGGGACAGCGCCTTTCACAATGATGACGCCTGTCTTTCGTACCTGTCGCTCTTGTTCTTCCGATAGTCCGCGACTCAAATCCGCATAACTGATTTGGGGAATAATCTGAACAAATGAGATACTTCAGTGACCTGATATATGAGATGAAGAGAGAAATGTACTCACTTGATTGCCTTTGGATATAATCTCGTCCGTCCTTCCTTCTAGTTCTTTCAAAACGTCTCTCCACGCGTCCACGAGGTTCTCGTTCCAAAGCTCTCTTTTCAAGCCCATGAACCTGGGTGGAAGATCGACAGCATCTGCACCCAAGGACGAGAAGAATGAGCCAATGTCTCCTTCAGCCTTTCCCGCAAAACCAGTATCTGGTAGCTTCTGAGCAGCGGTAGCCAGACAGCGGAGACGCGCGAGGCAAGGCAAAACACACGGAGACACTGCGATTCTGCGACTCAGAGAAAGCTTAAGCATAGCAGATACGAATGGGAGCAAGAAACACAGGTAGGTCAGGAGCCTCGACGCGTCTTTTATGTTTGCGCCTTCACGGAAAGGGAAAACTGCCGAGGTTACTCCGCTTTCGGTTAGGCTCAAGAACAGCCAATTGGCAATGGGATAATACTAAGACGAGTTGAAAATGAAGGCATTGCAGCTGTGCAGAACGATAGGCCACCTGAGACACTCCTCGGCTTCGAAATTCATAATTCATATAGAAAGGTAATAGAAAAGATATCCGTCTGCTCCACCGATACCATTGAGATTTCGTTCTCTGCCAGAGTGGAGCGGTTTTCGAGGTGACCTATCGTTATGTATACAGCTGTGATTGCGTTGTGTTCAGGACCTGACGAAGAGAGACATGTTTGCGTAAAACAGCAGAATAGCGGAACGGAAATGGAATTGGAGCAAAAGGCTGCAAAACATACATATACACTTCATGGGTGCTGTCAAAGTCTCGAAGACCGCTGGCCTGCTCCTTGACACTGACAGATGACAGAGCGAGATCTAGCAAGTATCACACCGTCCAGGGCGAGCCGAGAGCGGGACGATTGGTGACAAAATGGTGATGGTTGCAGTTTGAAATGGAAGACAGACTAGTGAGTCAGTAGCTGTTTATTTCATTCTCCGATTCAACTTTTCTGTGTCAGACCGGCATTTCCCGATAGCACTTACCTCATGCAGTGACTCAGAATACGGTCGGGTAGATAAGCCACAGAGCTTGGAGGAGGAGGAGTCTATTAACTGGGCTGGGACCAATAATTGATGCGTCGGGGTCCGGGAAAATCATGAGCGCATAGTGCTGTGTTGGAAACCCAGATGTAAATAACACGTAAAAAACATTTCTTACAACAGCGATGCCAAACACCCATGCCATAAATTGTCAGTATTGTAGGTCCGGAGGGACCATTTCCTGGGTACTTCTGAGTCTTCTTGGTCAAGAATCCTTCATGAGAGGCCCGCTCAGAGCAAAAGCCACTGTAGAGTTGCTTCAGAGGGCAATTCTTGGGCAGAGTGGGTCGAACACATGGCCGAACACAAGCCGAAGATTCCGATCCGGAGCTCATAGCCATACGTTCTATTCTGTTCCCCTGCTCAGGGTCTCGATACCACCTTTGGGAGTAAGCAGATGGCCCCGGGGGGCGAATTTCGTTGGAATTTCGCGTTCTGGCACCATTTTTCTCGAAAACTTCAGCCTTGTAATAAATCGTGTTTTTTACAATAAATTACACACCGATTTTATCTGACATGGGGCCCAAAAGTTTCTGACATTTATGACAACCCAAAAATAATTTCCAACACAGCACTATGAGCGCATCAACCTACTTAGAGGTTTGCAAGGAGTGAGTCTGGAAGACTCTTACTGCTTCAAGTGAATTTGCGTATTCAGGGATATCATTTGTTGGATATAATACGAAGGGAGGCAGCGGCCGTATCCGTACTAATGCATTTCCATGAGCAATTTTACATACGGAATTGAGTATGAACCTGAGAGGACGGCCGTCTACCTATGAGAGCAATGGGAAAGGGCGTCGGTGTAGATTGCGCCGTGGCGCTCCGTGGCGGCGGAGATCTTTCAATCCGGTAACTGAAGACCATAGGAATGGATGTCCGCTAGTCTACTGGGGATCGACGTTAAAGTCATTTTGTCCCTAGTGGTCCCTGAGTACTGTTCTGGCCTAAAGGTGAATGTTTTAGATGAAGTACCTACTGTAAGAGCATAAAAAATCAGCTTCAGCAGTCAATTTCATAAATACAGAATTAGCTACCCTCATGTAATGTATGTATCTAAGCTTGCAGAGACTCTGAAAAGGCTCAACTGCAAGAGTCGTAAGGCAACTATGTACTATGTATTCCTTGGATCATACATTCCGTAATAGGCTGAGACATTCGACGGCGTAAAATCTCTGATGGCGACGTGATTTTGATTTTGAAACCGCCAGTAGTCAATGGAATGGTGAGGCGAGGTCCACTCTTCATGCTGCGCATGCTCAAAGTTGCGGCCAGTATGTCCCGAATGAACATCTGTATTCTCCGAGCATTCATGAGGAAAGAATGAGAGGTGAGAAGGAATGAGCTCCGCGTCGGGAATATACTCCGTCTTGACGCTGGTGAAAGGCGTCTCCCAAGAGTTTGATTGCACTGAGGGAACTGGGCGTGACGGAGCTAAGAGGGCTGATCTAGGGTAGCTTGACATATTCGATGATGGTCTGCTCTCCGAAAATGTCGAGGTATCATCAGAAGAATACGAATGATAACTTGAAAGTGATCCCAGTTGGGCAGATTCAGGAGTGCGCGGCAAAGGCATCACAGGAGAAGCATTGGATGATGACGAACTGATGCTTTCTGAAGGATAGCGGGAAGGGAGGGGAGCTGATGTTGAGCTAGAGCTCAAAGGAGTCTGCGATCCACTAGCTATGTGGGAGCCTGTGCTAGAGCGGGTGATGAGGCTGTTGTACCTGTGATCATTCCTTTGAGCTTCGTGGATACTGTGGTCCATGAGGAGAACACACCTATTCTTTGCGGATAGTCCCGTTCTCCCTGGAAAATAGCACTTTACTATCTTCGACCAAAGCTTTCCGTGATTTTGAACTGCCCTGATCAGTAAGTCGTCCTTCAAGTAAACGAATTGGTGAATTGAAAGCCACACAGCACTGAGAAGGAATGCTTACTGCTTCAGGTGTCCACGCTTCGCGATTAATATTAGGGTCCAATGTGTCCTTCCACCGTTTGGCGCATTCTGGAAAATATCGTCAATGAATGGCATTTGGCAGTCAGCAAACATCCTTACGCTCACTACTACGCGTTTGCACTGCTGTTGCAACAGAAGACCATCTAAATGTGTCGTCGTTCAGTCAAGCTAGTCAAGCTTCGAGTTCAAAGCGTAGACAACACACTTGTAGCCGTGCCTCTCAATCGCTTTCATCAATTTCTCGTCCTCTTCCGGAGACCAACCACCTTTCACAAAGCCCCCCACCATCTTCGTAATCCAACGTTTTCTGCAGTCCTTGTTCGTACGGTTTGGTACATGCTGTGAGATTGCATGCCATCTTGACGGATTGGGGTTCGCAGGGTCCTCTGTTATAGTACGTATTCCGACTGTCAGTGGCTAGCTACTCTATATTTGACATTGTCAACGTACCTCGTCTGATAGCTTCAAGCAAGAGTTGATCTTCATTCGCCGTCCAGTATCGTCGTTCTCTCTGGATCATGTTCAGGGACGTTTTGGGGGTTGAGGTTGAAGGAAGAATCTTTGATGGCAAGCAGCCGACTTAAATCAGCGTTTCGCTGCTTGCTGAACGGAGATAAATGGCAAGAACTAAGCAACGAAGCATCAGGATTAACCGGGAGAAAATCCGAATATGTCATTGACAATAGGGTCAAACGGCAAGGCCTAAAAAGCAGTGCGACGATTGCCGAAAATCTTGGGGGCATGGGAGCGCACCTGGCAGCCTGCCCCTTCAAATCGCCACAGGGGGGATACGCACCTGAACAACGAGGATACAACTTGTCCAGCCAGTCGAGTTCGAACTTTTGCAGGCAATCCCTTGGCAAATCGACGCAATACACACTGCTAAAAAAAGCTTCTAGCTAGCATAACAGTCTTGCTATCATCGCTTCTGGTTGCTGAAACTTCTCGGACACATGATACACCAACCATACAATTTGATAGATACTGTTAGAATACATATAAACGTTGTCATGCTAAGTCTGTACCTGAGGCTGGGGATTTCCGTCGGACATCTGAGGGCGCATCATGCGACAAACTATAGTCTGTGAACGACCCGACCCTGCCATCCACGATTTGCGGACGTCCGCTATGATCCATCTCCAGAGGCGTGACAAAATCAAGATGCATATCAATTCCCCAAAGGCAACTCAGCAAACGGATAATCGGTATACCCCTTTGTCAGTTCATCCTCACTCAGCACACTCCCATCCTTCGGTCCATACAATCTCCCCATATCAATATTCGTATTCAAAGGAATTCCAAACTGAATTCGTTTAGGAAGGTCGGGATTGGCGATCCATGCAGTTCCGAGAAAGACTCCATCGACTTTACCAGAGGATATGTGTTGTGCGGCTTCTTGGACAGTGTAGCTTTGATTTGTGAAGAATTTGGTGTTGAGGACGAGGGGTTTGTAGGTTTGGATGACGTCGTGGGGCGTGCCGCGGGTCTTTCCTGAAATGCCAAGACGTCAGTGTGAGTGGACATGAAGGGAGACTGCGACTCACCATCGTACGCTTCGTCCATTGTCTCGTTGTATCTGAGGAACATCATATAGGCGAGATCCAGCTTATCTGCCTTAGTGATGAAATATGTGAAGGTCTCCAGTGTATCTTCGAGAGGCATTCTATGACCATGTACCAAACAGTCAGCTAAATTTTACACCTTAAACATATGAAAACTAACCCAATATCGTTATAACCTCCGGCAGGAGTAAGCTTTATACCGACACGACCAGGACCGAAAATTTCAGTCACAGCTTTGAGGACCTCCAGACCGAATCTAGCTCGGTTCTCGACTGAGCCTCCCCATTCATCGTTACGTTTGTTGGTGGTGTTGTCAAGAAATTGGTGTATCAAGTATCCTCCTCCTGTGTGAACTGATCAATAGCAGGCGACTTCAGTATTGATGTATACAACAGGCCAATTATTGAGAAAATACTAACCTTCAACACCGTCAAATCCAGCTCTCTTCGCATTAATAGCTGCAAGTCTGAACTGTTCAATGAATCTTCTGGGATCTTTGATTTCTACGGGCTAAAAAAGTATCATCAAAAATCATTCATGGGGTCCCTGAAACAGCGCTTACCGTAGATGGTCCGGGTTTTCCTGGTAGGAAACGGAATTTGCTTAGACCATTAGGACGGGCTCCGACTGCGGACGGTGCGTATACAGGCTACGGTACGGCATCGGATATTAGCTTCACTCAAGCCTGGATTGGTTGGCAACCTACCTCTCCAGAAGCAACCTGTTCAGGTGCATCAATGTGGCTGATCCTTCCAACTAATTAGGAAAAGAAAAACGGTCAGGTTCACTAGCATGGTTCAATGATCCCCGAAGCAGCGACATACGATGCCAAAGTTGCGAATATATGTACGCTCCTTCTTCATGAACAGCGTCGGTTATCTCCTTCCAGGCGCGGACATGCTCATCTGACCATATACCGGGTGCGTGCGGCCACGGAGCGCTATAGAAGGCAAGTATTAGCCAAAAAAAACTTGATGACAGAGTAGAGAATGAGCTTGCGTGGAACTCACCCTTGTTGAGAGATAACCGTCGCCTCTGCAATGATTAATCCTGCTCCTCCTTTCGCGCGCTGACGGTAGTGTTCTACCATGAGATCGGTAGGAACATTGGTGGGTACGTTTCGGTCCCTCGTTAGCGGAGCCATGAAGAACTTGTTTCGGATGGTGAGTGGACCCAGTTGTATGGGAGTGAAAAGCACTGATAGCTCTTCGAGGCCTTGAGATTGATATTTGGTTTCGAAAGAAGACATTGCTGTAAAGGGTGGTCGATGTGTTGGCCGAGTTGTTGGTGACCATTTCCTCTTTTATATGTGTCGAGGAAGGGTTGTAATCTTCATGGTAGCTTAGACAGCCTCCCGAGGCCGAGTTGCTTAGCTTCGAGTTCGTCAGCAAAAGCATTACTGCCGTAGAGTCGTTGACCAGGTTTGTCAGCCAATCATCAACACCTTCTGGAGAAACGAGACGAGTGACTGTCCACAGCGGACAACTTTTCCGTGATCCTGTTTCTTTGGTATACCTTTTCGTCACTAATTTTCGCCAGTAAAAGCCATTTCAGCCTGAAAATAAATAGATACTTACCCGAAGAGTCATTTGAGGTGGTATACCGCGGCGCATGTTGTGAAAGTCAAGTGAAAGTTAGCTGACAAAACCTTTGAGTTGCTTTTGAGGTCATTATAAAACACTTACTTACGAGTCCTATTTATACGATAGCCTGGAATCCACCCGCTCCCGTAGGGAGCGGTCGTAGGGAGCGGCTGGATTCCAGGCTGCTCCCCACAGGAGAGTCTGAAAGCACTTACTTACAAAGAAAGAGTAGAAGGAACAGAGTCGAACATTCCATAATATTTGCCTGCAAACTGTGTTCTCGGCCAGGTCCTCGTAACAACTGGCCCTACACGTTGAAACTTGGAAGAGAGGTGCATAGAGGTGGAAGAGAACGGTGTAGTGTGCACGCGTGCACGGACCATCTTGGTCAGTATAAAAGGCGGAGTTTCAATGGTTTTTTTTTCTTTTCTTTACAGTCACCTCGTCCAGTATTTTTTTACACTGACCTTCTCTTTCGTCGAAGGCTTGTTGGTCCCTGGGCGAGTAGAAGGATTTTCGGCACTGGGCATGTCATTTACCGTTCACTTTTCACTGGTTAAGTGACTAATCAGCGCCGTGCACAGTTCTCTTAAATTTTACTCTTTGTTTTTACGACTCGTTGTCTTCGGTCTTTTTTGCCAATATATTTTATTTTGTCTGCGTCTACCTCAGAGCAAAAATGTGTCCCTGTTGAGCAGGTGTTAGTTCTGGAAAACTTTCAGTCGGATTGCTAGCAGTATGACTGAGAGGTGGTTGGAGCTTCAGGTGAGCGATAAGCGGCATAGCTTATGTTTGACTCACTGATTAGTATATTGTACTTGCAGGTCATGGTCTCGTATCAGTGAATTGGCTCGGGAGGAGAGGGAGTCTAGGGAATGGTTTAGAGTACCTGTTGCAAACCCGAGACCGCGTATTTTGCCAATCGTTCTACCGACCTTACCCTCCCCCAGCTGTCCTCTATAGCAATTCTGGTCTACGAGGATAGAGTCAACGCAACAACAACATCATCTGTTTACCGCTACGGATATCTGAAAGACCCCAGAACCAACGTACAATCCCTTCCAGGTCATAACACGTCAAATCATGGCAGCGTACGAAGCAGGCGCATGGCTTTACCTTCGTCATTACCGACCAAACCAAGCCAGAAGCTGACCGGCTTTCTTAGTCTGGGTCCACGGAGACTCTTTCCTGGCGCGACACTCATCCTGTGAGCCAACTTTCGTTCTCATTGGCCTCTGTCATCTGGAGAATCTGGCGTTACTGTGCAGACCCCATGATCACCAGGCTAGTAGCCATAGTGGCGACTGTAGCATATCTGGCAACGTTTCCCGACAACAAACCAGCTGAAGCTACAAGCATATGGTGTCGCTTTTTGGAGGAGATGGCAAGCAGTGTTCCAGCACTCTGAGCCTCAGGCTCCGGTACTCGTGTCGTCGACTTCAGTGATGACGCCATCCGAGGATTGGAGTCTCAGGCAACGTATATTTCAAGTTGTACTTGGGCTGTAAATTAGCCTGTAATGCAATTCCTAGAATCTGATACATATATGTTTTTACTTGTCTGCTAGAGAAAGCTGTTTGGCACGCTCCAGATCCCTTTGGAACGCCATTTCCGCATCTTCCTCGCCCAACGCCTCTCGGCCATCGCTCCCTAAAGACACCGAGGATAGCTGCTTTGCGCGTTCCAAATTTCGCTGGAAGGCAAGCTCTTCGTCGTCGTCGTCAGGTGGAATTGTATATGAAGGAGGAGTTTGGATAGACGAGGAGAGTTGTTTTGCACGTTCCATATCCCGTTGAAGAGTAGTCTCGGCTTCCTCTTCGGCTACTGACGCAGAAGACTTCGGTGAACCAGAATCCTTGTTGGCACTAGAGGGAGGGCTCCCGCCGCTACTGCCACTGCTACGTTCCAATCCCATCCTCATCGCTTCATTATTCTCTTCGGCCTCATGGCGCATAGCCTGCTCTGCAAGTTCTTTAAGCCTCTTCTTTCGTTCCTCAGTCCCAGCTTTGGCTTCCTTGAAAAGACGAAGTATCCGTTGTCTCTCCGAACTGGGACTGTGCTTCGCTGCTTCAATCCCATCTAACACTTTAGTCTGGTAGTATTCCCGTTCCTGCTCTTTACCCTTGGGTGACTGGACACTTTTCCAGGCACCTTTAATAGGATGGGTGACCATGCCCAAGACTCCCGCTGCAGGGCGCATTGTGACGTTGACGACTTGGTTTGAAAGTTGTTAGTTATTATCACAAGTTGTTGAAGCTGAGAATGAGAACACGGGATAGGGATGAAGACTCGACTCACAACTTCTCGCTGAACCTTTGACGGCGCCTATGAATCCTTCTTTCTTGGCTCCTCGGATAGGTTCTGTGACGAGTCCAGTGATTCCGTCGTAATAGCCGTAGAATAGGCCCTAGTACATTGGTTAGATGCTGAATGAAATGCGAGAGATAATAGTGATCCTCACCTTCCCCCCCTCTTTTAACCCACTTGAGAAATCCTTGACATGACCTGCCTCTCGGACCTCTGACCCATATAACTTTGGTGCATTGTAGAACCCTTCATGGACGGACGAAACTATCTTTATCAAGCCGTATGGGATAGCAGTGGTAGTGCGGATAATTCCTTCTACTGGCGAACTGTAAATGTTTTTGGAGGTGGGTCCTTGAGATAAATAGCAAAATACTGAGCAGCACTCATTGACTCACTAGAATATCTGCGCTATACCAGCATAATAATGCGTTATCGTCCAGAAGATAGCACTTCCTCCTCCAGTAACGGGGTCAGTAATAGGCCTTCGAGTCTGGTACTCTTTTGACCGATGTAAATCCAAACTGCGCAGGTCGATTTCTTTGGCGTCGATTAGAGTTTGAGCGGCGAATGCACTGAGTTTGAGACACTGGATAAAGAGACATTAGATCATACATGAGGCAAGGAAGCAAATTTGGAAGGAAATGTACATAATCCGTAGACCACCACACAGCTACCCTGGCTGGGTCAAGATCACATCTCATGTTCTTGAGCGGTAGGTGCCTGTAGAAACTTTCAATGCCTTTCGTGACACCATCCTAATGAGCAGGTATAATCTCTGGTGAGTATCACAATCCATGGATTCGGGGAAATAACGCACCTCATCGTGTATCTGCTCAGCCATCCGCCTGGCAGCTTCTTTAGCTGAAGCTCCCACTGCGAATTTGAGAGCCTGTGTCAAATTTTCTACAGTCAACTTTTTGTGGGGTATAGGTGCAGGTCCAGCTCCGGCTCGATGAATCATATTTCCTATCGTCCCATCCGAGTCAGACTTCCTCCAGAACAAATTAGAATGAGAACGACTGCGTACCCCAGAACAACTGGTCTCCAAAGAAAGGCACTACGACAGTTGGAAGCCCCTTTGAGAGGCCTGCAGCAGTTGTGCCTGCTCCGCCGTGATGGACTACAGCTGCGACGCGACCTTTATCGAAAAGCCAGTCGTGCGGAATGTTGCCTAGAATAAAGACATGTGGTGGAACAGAGAGCCCTCCGAGACCGCCCCAGCCTGCAGAGACGAGTGCACGGACGCCTGCTTGAGATGTTGCTTGGAAGATAGTTTCTGTAAGAAAAACGCAATGAGGAACTGAGGAGGTGAGACGGGTCACGGAAGAAAAGTCGCTCACTCGTCATTGCCTCTGGATCGTCAACCACCACTGAGCCGAAACTGAAGAAGGATTAGTCTAGATGGATTGACTGCGAAGTAGACGCCGTACCCAATATACACTGGCGGCTCTCCACTGGCTAGAAATTGCGCTAGGTCATCCGGAGGCGTATAGTTCGTCGCAAGGTCTAGAAAGTAGAAACCGACCACGTCTAGCAACGAGATGGTGAAAATGATTCAGCCAGGATTAGGCAATGTTGCGAGCACGATGGCATCGGTGAAGCTTACCTATATGATTCTTCCAATCATCAGGCTTGGGTACTAACGCAGGGCTCATGCAATAGGTCCACGGAACCTTGAGCGCATCTATCAAGCCAGGACCCGAACGCAACGTAAGCGGCGGCAATCCCAATGTTTTGGTGCGAAGATTGTTGACTAGGTCTCCGGTTCTGCCATAAACTGAAAAGTCAGAGGGTAATAGTTTCAGTGCAATGAGGAGAATACGTACCCTTGCCAGGTCAAAATCTCGGCTAGGGTGTAGCTGAGGTAGTTTGTTAGACCATCCTGTGCATTCGAGTTGCTGATATCCACGAGAGGGTGCGGAAATGCTGTAGTGGGGCTCCTGGGTTCAAATTTGCATCAGAATATCCAAAGATAGTACTATTAAAAGGGTTGAAAATAGCCCTTACTTACCATGGCATGGCTAAAGAGAAACGATTAATGCACGCGTTCCACAGCTCGCAAAATAGACGCACTGAAGCTCATTAACAGTGGGATTCCTAGCGCCTCTGCACAATGTATATGGGCAAAAGCAGGTGGGTTTGATATAATGGCGTCCGCGGCAAATCTCCGTCCAGACTGGGGGCAAGGCGAGTGACAGGCTTTCCAGCAGCCTTGAAGGATCTATGTACACATAGGTGTGGGTCAGAATGTGGGTGTCAGGCTTTTGATTGGGAAAAGACGATAGACACCTCTGCGAGCATCTTTCGTTTTCTTCCGATGTCTCCATTTGTTAGAGAAGTTATGCCAGGTATTAGTCCGGGATCTTGAGCAATGGAAGTACGTGTAAGGAGGATGGAACGAGATGTGTATTCATAGACTCACTCTTAACCATGTAGCTCATCAATTCCTGAGGATTACCTCCAATATCGAAGAACTCGAGCCCACCGCCAACCTCGTCTACAAAGGAACGAAAAGACCCATGAGTGGCAATGCGAACACGGTGTCCCTGCTGTATAAGCCTCTTTCCAGAGGCTAAATACGGCTGTACGTCCCCTGGTAAAATGGTGGTCACGAAATGACTTTGGTTCGAGTGCGCTGCGAATCGTACCTCGACTCCCCACAATCATAATGACGATACTCATAGGGCCAGGAAACTTTTGCCATTCCCTTGTATCCACACCAAATTGTTCTACAGCTTTGGCATAGTCCGGTGGAAGGTCGGGAAGGCTCTTCTTCAAGTCCAATGACACGTTGATTCGTCCGTCGGGTTCTACGCGTGCAAAGGAGGAAAGACCTCTGCCTATTGCAGTGAAGTTGATGTAATCTGTCCGGAAATAATGTGACTTCGTGAGATTGGAGAAGACCTGAAGAGGACTGTAGAATGTACCGATTTTGGGTTCCGTTTCTACACTGCCCATCTCTACGACGTATTTCGCGTTGACATCCTCGGTCTTCAATGGGCTTTTCCCTCTCTCTTCGGTTCGCACTTCATGAGCTCGTGTTGCAGTTTCTTCTCCACTAGTAGTGCCAGTCAGGTCAGCTCGAGGTAGAAGTGGGGTTTGATCATCGTTTTGCTGCATATAAAAGGGCAGCTCTGACTTCTCGTCCTTATTGCGTGAGCTCATTGTACCGGGCACCTGGTGAAATTAAGAGAGAAACCGAAACAGCTGGTGTAGACTTGACTGGAGGGACGAAGCCGTTGGATGGATGCGTTCGTTGCATGATGTCAGTGGACGGTCATCTCTCGGCAAACTCCGGAGATAATTGCTGTAAGCTGAACCCGTGCCGAAGGCACGGTGACTACTATCGCTCGCACCTACCTTAGCCTACGACCGGGTTCGAGATTGATGTAGTCAGGATACTAATTCACTCATCGTGGAACCCAGAGATTGCTACTTGCCTCGTCTGCTCCGGGCCTTCAAGTTGCGGACGCGCACACCACCCACCGATTGATCCCATCATGAAAAGGTTTTCGTTCTGACTTTGTAACACTTGCGAGATGACGGAAGTGAGACAACCGATTCCTCATGCTTGGTATGTCGACTGGTTCGTCATTGATAGTGAAGGTAACCTTCTGAAAGAGCAAGGGAAGATAGATTTGCGAAGTCCCTTAATTGTTTACTACGGGTAGATTTTCGAATGGATGGACCTCCGTGCCCAATAGGCCGGCGCTTGTCATTCCAGCCTGGGCGTCTTTGGATTCTCAACCGGTCATGGTGATGACCAGTGACGATTGACATCCACTTTGGTTTAAGTTTTTCAGCGATTTCTAGGACTAGTAATTCGTGAGAAAGACGATCGAGGAAGGAGGCCGACATGGAGTCGTCCATTGTGGGGCTGATGATAAGAGTCGGATTGAAAGGACCTCGAAGTCCAAGTGGAGTCAAATGAAGCTCGAAACTCTGAGAAGGTCAGCTGCAGCAGAAGCTACACTATAAATGACACTCACAGAGTCAACCATGAGTAGTGCGTGAGCAGTGGGGTCCTTCCATAGCAGCCGACGAGACCGACTCAATCAGAGAAATATTTCCGCCCTCAAAAAGGGGGACTCGGAGGAGGTCATTGATGCTGAAGACTGTTCTTATCCTGCGACACTTGGCAGAGGTCGCAGAGCTGGGCAATTCCACATATTCGCCTGTTTTGCAGGTGTCACCAAGGTCGCTGTACGTGGTAACCTTGTAACTGGCATATACTTTGCAATGATACCTCTTTTAAACGCGTATCCAACGCGTTGTACGAGAGCTTGAGAGAAGGCGTGATCGTTGACAAAAAGGAACAAGGGGCGTGGTAATTTGGTGCGCACCCGCTAGTGTCAATTGTTCTGCAACCGTCATCCCCCCTCTAACAACTACTCCTTCTCACTTCCTTGTACCCTTTTAACCCTTGGAAGGTCTATCTGACGACAGAGAGAGCAAGAAAAGCATTCTACAACATTGTTAATTTGGGGGTAACCAAAGAAGAAAACGCTGCGCGATGCCTACCTTGCACACGCTTCCATACGACCTACTCCTCAATATTGCGGTCTTTCTGGACTTGTATGATATTCATGCGTTGCATCTGGTGCGTAGTCATCCGCTTGTTGAAGAAGAAAGCGCCAATGATAGGACGGGGTACTCTCTAGACTTGCAAATCGCTTTATTTCTCCTTCACCACGAGACCGGTGTACCGAAAGCTCGCCAACGACCTCTTACGTCGTTGTCGCCCACTACCGCTCAAAGGCTTCCAGCGACTCATCGACTTATCTACCGAGCAATTCATACATTCCGTCAACAAGGCATACCAGTACGAGCATGCCTGGCGGTCACGAACACCTCAGCCTCTCACGTTCCAGTTCGACGGAGAGGACGACAGTATCATTTACAACAAAAATTTAAGCACATGGAGACCCCATGCGTGCAACAACTATCTCGATCTTCCTGATCCTCATCCAGAGGCGACCTCCAGCGCAGACACTGTTACCAGCGGCATTAAAGCTGCTGAAGACGGGGACACAGGAATTGCATCCACGACAAACCTCCTACACACTACTCCAAGCACTGGCTCATGGTACCGCATCATCCATACGCCTCCAGGGGAAGATATCCACTGGTTATCTCCCATCACCTCCAGTTACGTGTTATGCGCGACCAAACTAGGCAAAGTCGTTTGTTGGGATATTCAGAGGGATTCTTGTTTGGCGGAATGGAATCCTGGGTTTGAATGGGAGCTATGGAAGTGCAGAGTGGATTTTGATACCAAGACGGTGTACTTTACGATGGCGACGGTGTTGCATAACTCGTACGTGTCACTTTTTATTACTTATTTTCTCGTCGCCTTTTCTTTTCCTTTCTTTTCGACTTAGTGCTGTGCTGTGATGGGTATCATTGATGCTAACTCTACTTTTCCTGATTCCTTTTCCGCGCCCGCGCGTCCCGCTGTGTTCTTTTTCGGTTCCTCTTGGGTTCCCCCCCCCCCCCCTGCAGATATGACGACAAGCGTATAACAGAGTTTTCACTTATCCGGTTACGGTTTTCTGAGGATGCCCATGGTCACAAGACAGGAGCGCCGGATTTTCTGCCCGTAGCCAAGTTCAAGACCACCGGAGTCGTTATGAATATCTTCATTCTTGACCCAAACTTGCGGCTACTCTCAACCTTTGTATGGAGAGCGACGACGAATACTATAGGGCTGTTTGTCCTATTGGATTGGGATACGGATGATTATGTATATGTTGACACCGGTATTGATTGTGTGAGTTATTTTTAATTCCTTATTCGCCATTCCCCCGTTTTTTTTACGTCTTTTTGCTCCTGACGGCCTGGTCTGACCTCTTTTTCCGTCTGAATGTATAGGTCATGTCATCAAATTGGTCCTGCATCCTCTTCGACGACAACGTCGTCATACATTGTGAAGACTGCGAAGCTGCTTTCCAGCATTTTTACCCTCTAGCTATGCTTAGAGAACATACTCAGCAGTTCAAATACGCCGAAGACCCCAAAAAGCCTGACAGCGATAAACCCACTTCTGGATTGGTGAAGATGAGGCGCAAGTTGGCTGCGTCGATTGGTGGTTCTAAGAATACGTCACCATCTACCAGCACCAGCGAAGTTAACTCGACTTCGACCTCTGCCTCTCTGTCTGCGTCGACATCTGGTTCCGCTTCCACATCCAACTCGACATCCTCAAATCCCACTCCGGATGCGGACGCGAACCCGAACTCTGACCCATCTAACCCATCTTCAGACCCCTCATCCCAAGCCTTCATCCTCAAATCCCTCAAAGAAAAAACCCTCCCCAAGATCTCCTCTTACCCTCTCCTACCCTACGAATCCCTCGTCAAACGATTCACATTCCCTAAACCCCCTCCACCGACGAGACAATACACGTTGATGCCTGTAACGCAGGCGTTGTTGGATTTGTTGCCGGGGAATATAAGTAATGTTGTTGTGGATGATTATAATGATGATGAGGAGGGGTTTTTTGACGACGCCGATGCCGATGATGAATGATATGGTGTCGGTATCGTCGTCGTCGCCAACGATGAGTCAGAGTCAGAGCCAGAGTCAGGGTAGTCAGAGTGGGAGTCAGGATTATACACATACACCACCGGTGTCCTCGTCACCTCCTCAGTCTAGTTCGCAGTCGCAACCCCCTGTCTCTTCTTCATCAGCGCCGGGTTCATACCGTAGTGATGATGCCACTAGCAACAGTAATACCAATAACCCAAACCCATTCCCCTTCCCACCATGGTACCCCGAATCAGCTCATTTTGTCAGACAGTGGTGGCCCACGCTACCTGGTTTTGGTGGCCCCGGACCTAGTTCGAGCTCGAGTTTTGCGCAATCGCAATTGTATCATGATCGTCCGTCCAATTCGACCTCGGCGTCGGCGTCGAGGTCGACGACTGCTTCATCTTCTGCTTCATCTCTTAATGCTTCTTCGTCGACGACGCCGACGCCGGTTGGTCGAGGGGGTACTCATAGCCGTGGCTCGACATCATCCTTATACCCATACACGAACTCGAACCCATACCTCAACTCGAACCCATCTCCAGCCTACCTCCCACCACACTACATCCCCAGCGTTCCCCGCGTGAGCTGTACAGTCGTGCTATTAGCCTCACACGACCCCATCACGCATAGCACTCAATTCGTTTTATCCCAGCATTATTTCTGTGTGCCGATGACTGGGGCGAGGTGGGTTGGGTTGAGAGAGGCTGATTTGAAGGGGAAGAGCAAGGGGAAGAAGAGCAAGGGGGATTATCGGAAACAAAATGGGGGAGAGAATGAGGGAGAGGGCGGAATAGGTTTGGGGAGTGGGATTCGGACTAGTCAAAATTCTAGTTCTTCTTTGGGGTCGGCCGATGGAAGTGCTGCTGAACCGGGACAAGGACAAAATGTGAGCAATGTCAATGGAACAAGAACTGCTGCACCGAGTGTGAATGGTGTTAATGGGGACCTTGACGACGATATGGGTGTGGGTCCTGGTGTTGGAAGTGGGAATGGTGATGGTCATACGACCAATAATGCAGCAGGCCAGACACATGCCAATGGGAATGGTGCTGCTGGTGCTGGTGCTGGGCATGGAGCTCAGGCCAACGCAAATGGAAACGCAAACACCAACGCCAACACCAATACCAATGGCAGACGCTCCAGGAAACAACCCATCATGCAGCTGTATTACCGTGACTCGCCACCCGAAGGTTCCATTGTGGCTCGTTCACCTGCTTATTCGCATCAGTTTAGTGGGAATGGGACCAGTCGCAGGATGGGGATGGGGATGGGGATAGGTGATATGGCATGGGAAGGAGGAGACTACGTCAATTATGGCGGAAATGGATCTGGAAATGGATGGACCAGCACCCACCCAGGCCAATTCGACCAGCCAGAAAACGAGCTTCTTAATATGTGGTACCTCTCAGACCCCTTCGAAGTCGTCTGCGTCCAAGACGAGTCGGCTGAGGATATTGAGGGAGGTGTGGTCAATGGACGTCCGAGACCATTAATTGCAGTTGATTTTGGGCATGCGGTATGGATTGAGTATGTTAATGATGTGAATGGTAATCCGAATCCGAACGCGACCTTGGACGACGAGGGTAATGAGGATGGTGGAGAGGATGAGGGTGCTACGAGCCGGGGAAGGGGTGACGCTGGTGCTCAAATTAACGAGGATGGTGAGGAGGACGATGAAGAGAGGGAAGAGGATGTCGGCGATGAAGTGCCTGAGGAGGTTAGCCAGGCAATCGCTGCTGCGCTGAATGACATTATGGCCGAGGAAAATGCTGGTGCAGTAACGACCGAGGCTGGTCAAGAAGCTAGTGAGGATGGCCAAGAAGGAATCGAGGACCTTTTGGAATTCGTGAGCTCTGGGACGACTTCTGACGAAGAGGAAGACGGAGATGAGGATGTTGAGCTTATGCTGGACGAGCAGGCAAATCTTCTTGTCGACAACAACCAAGCAGATGATCCCAAGTGTCTGAGATTTGTGACGTTCCCTTCGTATGATGGGTATGGGAGTGTGCTTCTGGACCGGGGAGAAGCTGGGATAGTACGGACGTTGGAGATTCCGCCGGAATTGGATCTGGACAAGGTGGAGACCATTAATCTGGATCAGAGTCAAGGGGCGATTATACTTTCGGTGAAGGATGGGAAGATATTTGTGCTTTGTTATGAGTGAGGGTCTTACACGACACAGTGCTACTACATACTCGCCTTTGTATCTATACTTACATTGCTCTCCGTTAATTGCTTTGCTCTCAATTACTTGAGTGTTTAGAAATCCTTACGGGTACTATCCGAGTTTCGTTGGTAAGCCATTTCGGGAAGAAACCGGTCCGTGACGTCTTCCTTTTCGTCTTATTTTGGTCTTAGTCGTATAAAAATGGTCCATCTTGTCTCACCTGCTCACCACAAATCTCCCCATGCCTACCATCCCTACTGGAAGCAAAGTTCTTGTCTCTGGAGCTAATGGCTACATAGCTGCTTGGCTTGTACGAACTCTCCTCGAAGAAGGCTATATTGTACGCGGAACAGTACGCACAGAAGAGAAAGCAAAATTTTTGAAGAAGCTTTTCGAGAAGTATGCCGACAAATTTGAAGCTGTCGTCGTTAGCGATATAACTTCGGTAGGTCCTTTGAGACTTCCCCCATGCAGTAGCTCTAACGGCATTCCTTTGACCACTAGGATGGCGCTTTCGATGAAGCAGTCAAAGGAATGGATGCTATCGAGCATACAGCATCACCTTTCCATTTTAATGCAGATGACCCTCAAGGTTGGTGCTCAGTCTTCTTTGTCGCATGCATCTATACTCACTCCATTCAGAACTCATCGGGCCAGCAGTCAAGGGTACAACCGGAATCCTACAAAGTGCTCTCAAGTTTGGTAAAGATGTGAAACGCATCGTCGTCACTTCCTCCTGCGCGTCGGTCTTGGAAATAAGGCCTGAACCCACCAAGTTCTCAGAGGAGGACTGGAACGAGTTGTCTGCCAAGGAGGTTCAGGAACAAGGCCGTTCTGCGGCAGCTGCGAGCAAGTATCGTGCCAGTAAGACATTGGCGGAAAGAGGTACGTTTTCGGCGAGTTTGATCATTGTTTTGCTCAATGCTGACACTTCTTCCAGCGGCTTGGGACTTCTACAACAAGCACAAGTCTGAAATATCTTGGGACCTCGTAGTGATTAACCCACCCTTCGTCTTCGGCCCCTCAATTCAAGATGTCTCTTCTCCTTCCGCACTGGGCACGTCTGCTGCTGATTGGTACGCAACCGTCGTTGAAGGCACGAAGGATGCCAACGCACCTGGCCCCGGTTTAGCAGGTACGGAATGGGTAGACGTACGTGACGTGGCTAAGGCCCATGTCCGTGCTTTGCAGAGGAAAGAAGCTGCAGATCAGAGAATAATCGTCAGTGCTGGACCTTGGAAATGGCAGGAGTGGTGTGAGTATTCCTCTAGTTTCTTGGGTTTGTCGTTTGATACTCACTGTGAAAATTTCCATATATACGTAAACAGTGGACACCGCCAACTCGCTCAAACCCTCGCCTATTCCGTCTCATCCCAACTTGCCCAAGGGTAAACCTGGTTCGTCGGACAAGAAATATATGACGACTTACGACGCTAGTAAATCTGGACGTGTCCTTGGCATTGTATCTGGCCCTGAGGGTGCTGGATTGGGGTTGGACGGAGAGAAGGTGAGATATAGGACGATGGAGGAGACGACGAGGGATACGCTCGCGGATGTCGAAGCTAAAGGGTGGTAAAGTGGTAGGGTTGGCGGGGTGTAGACAGTAGAACAATTAGTAATGCTGGCAGGGTCAAGGCAAGGCACACTTGGCAAGAGTCACTTCAAGTAAATGGCGTTGGTATAACGATGTACAAGTAAGCATGCACAACTTGGAAGACACGCGTCTTTGACATACATAATCATGTGCTTGACAGCAAGTTCAAAATCAATTTGAAATCAGATGTCCAGTAGTTGTGATACAACTTGTACGGGCTTAGCGGATGCAGCGATTGGTAACTTCGCCATCTGTGCTGCACCTTTCAGCCTGTGTATGTCTTTTTTGTGATACTGATCTGTTTCTATCACAAGTTTTCTTGATGTTCCGAAACAGTCTTCAATATGATGTCTACCCTGAAGAGGTGCCCGCTCCAAGCCCGTTCACATATTCAACCTCAGAGGTACGCCGGTCCAATTGTCGGTCGCTACCAGTATACTTACCTTCAATTCCCTTCTAGACTCAATGCGGCAGGCAACATGAGCAGACGGGCTTCTCATCCCGCCAGCTTTCACGTATAAAAGCTGGAGATGGACGAAGTAGAGAATCAGTCCTCCATCACTCATCGCCTGCCACTTCTCTTACAACACCCTTCTTTCTTGATCTCTAATCAACTCTCCCTCATAATGATCTTTAACGTCTCCAAAGTCCTCCTCGCTGTCACCCTCGCTACCGCTGCCTCCGCTGCAGTCATCAAGCGTCAGGCTGGTACTCCTCCCGCTCAAGGTGACAAAGTCACTTGCGACTACGTCATGACTCCCGACCAATCTGTGGCCGGCCAAAGTGAACAGGACCTCGTTACTGAATTTAACTTTGGTGAGTCCTCTTGATTTTCATGTTGTAGTCTGTAAATTACTCATTGATACTTCCTCCCTTTCTCAGTCATTGGACGCAGTGCCGCTGTTGAGAGTGGCAAATCTGTTACTATCGTAAGTGCCATTCCATTCGAGAACCTGTTCTTCGGTTGATTCATTCACTAACCATTTTCAAACCCTTACCAGACCGACGGTGCTTCTTTCGTCGCCGGCAGCGACAACAGCTTCACCGTCACTGAAGATCTCACCATTAATGGAAACACCGCTCAGCAAACTGCTGATTTCCTTGCAGGATGGGTTGGAGAGACCAAGGAGGGTCATGTTGCTAACTGGCTCGTTGGATCTGTTTCCTGTGATGCCGTTGCTTGAGTCTGAGAGAAGATGACGGGTGTTGATGGATCTGCTGCTACTACTGCTACTTAGTACTAGTTTTCGAGAGCATGAGCTCTGTCAAGTTCCTTCACATATACTTACGATATATATGTTGCCTCAATAATCCATATCGTTGAAGAACGCTAACATTGCTATTGAAATTTGACAATGATGACCCGCTTTCAATGCAGCCTTGGTACAGTCTGGAATGCTAGACCAATGATAGACCTTTCGGTCAGCGTCGAGCGATGCCACTGAGCACCTCTAGCGCAAGCTGACCAATGAGCTAGTATATCACTGGTGAAGCCGCTCTTACTTTTTCTCCTTCCTGCACGATTTGCCAACGATTTGCATGTCCGGAAATCCGGAAATAATTTCCTTACTTGGACTTTTCCCGTCGGTATTGCCACGTGTACTACAATGTAGTGTCCATCTTTCCGACGTCCACCTTGCCCAACTCAATACCGTCCATGTCGGTACCCCCGAAGACCCTGGCGATGTCCCAAACTCATCAAACTCCGCAGGGAGCGATGGGATACGAACATGGATAAAACAGCCTTCACTGCACCTTGACTGACCTGTAGCCCCCGACATCCTTCTCGGTAATAGTCCTTTACTCCATCTCCAATCTATCCGAATGGCCCCGCAAGATATCCACAAGCCCAGAACTTCTGATTCAGAGCTGCCATTTTACATGCAGCAGACCGAATACGATGCCATGTTGCCACCTGAGGACGGTCCCCATAGCTCTGCTAGAGGAGTGAGAAGGAGCAATATACGCAGAATCAGAACGAGAGGAAAACTTTTGAAAGGACAAGAAGAAATTGACGCAAAACTAGCCAACATGGGCACTACACCGGCAGAAGACAAAATCGGTACGTTATAGCACGGCTATTTATGCAACGTTCAACCATTCGTTCCAATACCCACTCATCCATGTATTTCTACAGATTACACAAGCTACACTTCGATAGGCAGACGTCTGTCCTGTTCTGCACGTCTGAAACGCGATGGAACCATCACCATGTCTTTGGATCTGGACGAAAGCCTGTCTGACCTTCCACCGGATTATACGAGGGATGTACAAGAGTCTGGTGTCGATGAGAAGGAGTGGAGCAAGTTTCCGGGTCCCATGAGTATCGTTATTATGATTGTTGGGAGTCGAGGTGAGTGCGTATTCACTTACTGAACGAAATTGTTTTCTGACGAGCAATTGGTCAGGGGATCTGCAGCCATATCTGGCTTTGGGAAAGCGTCTTGTACATCAGGGACATCGTGTTCGGATAGCTTCGCACGGATCTTTTCGCTCTTTTGTAAACGATGTTGGCGGTGGTCTCGAGTTCTTCGACATTGGAGGCAATCCACAGGAATTGATGAGCTATATGGTTAAGAGTGAGTCTACATCAGACCAAGTTTCTTTCATATGTCCTCTTAACGTGTACCTGTTCATTCAAGATCCCGGATTGATTCCTGGTATTGCCTCTCTGACGAATGGAGACATCGGAAGGAAACGAAAGATGCTTGCAGAGGTATTGATATACTTTTCGCGACCAATGGGATGTTTTCATCTGAGACTATTTGCGACAGATATTGGAAGGGTGTTGGAAAGCTTGCCATTCTCCTTGCCCCGAGACTGGGCGTACGTTTGCTGCCGATGCTATCATCTCAAATCCGCCCGCTTTCGCCCATATTCATTGTGCTGAGGCGTTGGGAATTCCTTTATTAATGAGTTTTAGTGAGTTTACTATTTTGCCACATATACGCATGCGTGTATTAAGCGTTTCCGTTAGCCATGCCATGGTACGCCATTCATGTCCGCTCGTGTGTTTTCATAGCGTGTTAACATATCGGATCCGGTACCAGGAGTCCCACAACCACATTTCCTCACCCTCTTGTGAATATCAAGAACTCGAACGCGCGGAAAGGCCTCACGAACTACTTCAGCTATACGTTGGCTAAAATTTTAACATGCCAGGGGTGCGTACCTCATTGTATTTACTGCAAGTGTGAATTCTGACCATGTGCAGTATTGGAGATCTCGTCAACAAATTTCGTACCAAATCCTTGGGATTGCTACCGCTGTCCATGCGTTCTGGTCCTGGCTTAGTCGATACACTCCAGGTTCCATGGACCTATTGCATGAGTCCTGCATTGGTTCCTAAGCCTGATGACTGGAGGAATAATATAGGTAGGAAAGTCCTGGATCAGATCGGACTGCTGCATCTCTGAATATACATGTGTTAGACGTGGTTGGTTTTTACTTTCTCGACCTTGCGACGAACTATACGCCTCCGGATGAGCTAGCGCGGTTTCTAGCCGATGGGAAGCCCCCGGTATACATTGGGTATGGTATTTACTTGGCAGTCATTAATCCGGAACTCTGAATCAATCTTCTGTTCAGTTTTGGCTCAGTGGTAGTTGACGATCCAGAGACAATGACGAGTAGGTGACGTTCTTGTCCGTCTCACTTGCCTAGTTCCTCATTGCCTTGTTCATGTAGAAATCATTTTTCAAGCAACGGCACAAGCAGGCGTTCGTGCACTTGTTTCTGCAGGCTGGGGTGGCCTCGGAGGGCTCTCTGTCCCGCCACATGTCTTTATCCTAGGCAACATTCCACACGACTGGCTATTCGATAAAGGACGTGTTTCAGCTGTTGTCCATCACGGTGGGGCAGGTACGACTGCTGCAGGTCTCTCAAAGGGTCTCCCAACTGCCGTAGTGCCTTTCTTTGGAGATCAGTTGTTTTGGGGTACGCAACGTTTCTTGTTCCTCCTGGTGAAGCCTCACCGCGATAGTATAGGGAATATGATTCATCAAGCCGGCGCTGGGCCAGCCCCCATTCCCCGTAAGAAACTGAATATCGATAATCTAAGAGAGGCTATCAAATTCGTCATGGGACCTTCAGCTAAAGCAGCTGCTAGACGGATGGCTGAACAGATACACAACGAAGTAAGTTAATCACTACATGAAGGGATTGTGCATTCACAATGGATCTAACTACTTGGTAATCAGGACGGCGTCACCAAAGGAATAGAGAGCTTCTATCGACATTTACCACTGAAGAATATGAGGTGTGATCTTGATCCATCGAGGGTCGCAGTGTGGTGGTCTAAGGACTACGTACGTTTCTCCTTTCCTCGAGAGTCCACCTCTAAAATCGCCTCATGAATAACCCTACTATTTCTCTCTTCAGTGTCTCAAACTCAGCGCATTCGCCGCCCAAACACTGGTTGATGCCAACGAGATCAATCCTTGCGACTTGGATTTACATCGATCCAAAGAATATCAGACACGCAAGCTGAATGATTCTGCTCACGGAGAAACCGGTGCTTTCTGGACAACAACGCATCATTATGGGGATAAGATACTTTCATCCTTCTATGAAGGTTTCCACAGTGCACCAAAGCTATTTGGGACAGAGGTTCGTGAGCCAGGTCCTGTCGAAAATCTGTCTAGTGGCTTGAAAGAGGCAGGAAAGGTACATACATATATCGTCGCCTGCAGGAATACGTCTAACTGATTTTCGAAAATTTATAAGGGATTGTTCTATGGTTGCTACGACGGTATCACTGGACTGGTAAAAGAACCTATTAAAGGGGCGAAGAAAGAAGGGTTTAAAGGTGCCGTTAAAGGCTCAGCGAGAAGCAGTTAGTGATCATCATCATCGTCATTTTTCACTTATCAAATGCGGATTTCAGTCGTCGGTGCCACGATGCTTCCTGCAGCAGGGCTAGTTGGTATTGTAACCCATCCAATTCAAGGCGCTTGGAAAGCTCTTCTATCAGCTGGAAAAGGTACAGACAAGGCGCAGGAATGGGAGTCCTTCCAAACCAGGATATTAGAGGGTAACGAAGCGATCAGGACTAGCCACAGTTGGGAGAGAGACGAAATAATCCGTCTTTTCAACGAAGCTAAAGCTGGGACTGAGGAACGGAAGAGGAAGCTCAATGAAGACGAAGAGCGACTTATGCGTCATGAAGCTGTAAAGGATGAAGGAGCAACGTCAACGTTGGGTAGCAGCGTCAGCTGTTCCTCCGAAGTCGACACTCGTCCTCAGTATGAACCAACGACTAGAAGTCGTTGGGATCCCACTTCACAACCTCTTCTTACATCTATCGATGAAGACGAGGCCGAGATTCATTACCAGAGGAACAACTTCTCCTCCCCGACGCTAGTCGATACTCCGCGCCGCTTTGCAGATGATCATTTTTCTCCAGCAGACGACGAGGCAGAACTTGCTCTCCAGCGAGATCTGGAACTCGCAAGACAGCTTTCCACGTCAACACTAGGCGACAGCCTGCGTGCCGGTACCTCTAGATTTTCGTCCTCATCATCATCTGACGATGAAGCAGAGATCGCTTTCCAACGAGACGTGCAGCTTGCAAAACGGCTCTCCTCGGGCTCTGCCCCGGCGGAGTCTCCTTCATCGTCGGCACGCTTTTCCACTTCTGGACGCCCGGCGTATCAGCACTGGGTCCCAGCCCAGGTAATACTCGCTGACGCTTTCTCGTCTGATTTCGATAGTTCAAAGAATTCTCCATCAGGTGAAGATGTTCCAGCTTATCATTAAAATTTGGCTGGGAAAAACGGGAGTGGAAAGCTGTTCGTCCAGTTCATTCTTAGATGTACCTACAATGTTTTTCTTCAAGGAGTACTGCTCTCACTTATGTATGTATGCAACTTTTGTATCTCAGCTCAAATTTACCGTTGAATAATGGAATCAGCGCTCGCCCTTCTGAGGCATCCGAAGCCATTGTCCTTTCACCTTATTTGCCAACTGCAGGGTCCTCCTACCCCCGACAATTGATGCACTTTTTCTTGACTTTTTTCGTCCAGATGTACAAATAATTTATGACGCAGTGATGGTCTATACATCTCCCCAGCGCGAAGCATCCGCTAGCTGCAGCGCTAGTCCCCTTTGAGGAGAAGTCCAATAAGAGAGCTCGCAGTTCAGCGCTCTGCGGCACAGTACATACCAGCAGCAAGCAAGGTCGGTGCCTCGGTCCGAGGCCCTTCTCCAGCCTGAGTAAACCAAACTCGGCGTATGAAGTAGAAGCCAATCATGAGACGGGGCGTGAAGTGCGGAGATGAGTCGAGGAAGGAGGTTAAACCCGCTTTTCTCTATGTCTCCTCTCAATCCTGCTGAATAATGCGCTTGTTTTCTGCAGAAATCCATATGTAGATCTTGTGGTTTTCCATTTTTGAATGGTATAGTGCATTTCAACTACATTGAGACATTGTTTGGTGAGCGCAAACACTTTGTGATCCTTGGATACTGATAAACCCAATCTAGTGATCCTAGATTCCAGGGGCCTAGGGAAAGGTCCTGCCCAAAGAAGGCACAAGGTTTGGGAGTATGCCATGACGAGATACTTGTCCCATAACGACGTCAGTAAAGGGACAGTGGTGCGTAGAGTAGGCAGATTTTGAAATGTATTCAATCTTTCAAGGACTTGATGAGGCTAAGACACCTCCATCGAGCGGAGTGTCCAATGAGAAGGTCCGTGAATTCCGAGGAGATCATGGTGGTATCAGGAAGAGGGGTATCGGGGTTGGCTTCGATATATATAAATTGTATGGAGAAATCTAGAAGAGAGGCTTTCGAACGGGCGAGATACCATTTGCAAGCGAGAGTCTCGGATGGTTTGCAAAGTGTCACGGGAATTCTCGAACTCCACTAAGATATATGGAGTCGATATCGCAGCCTTCCTCCATCTCGAGCAAACTGCTAAAAAAGGTGGAGCAGCGAACTCCGGGACGAGTGAGCGAACTGAGATATCTTCATTTTTAAGGCTTTTCGCAAACATGGTACCCAGAATTTCGTTGGGCAATTTACGGATGCTACGAGCCATCGCAATGTTTTCTTCAGAGTTTTCGCTCTAGAGTTGAGCATTGCAAGCGTGGATCTGAGACCAAGGACTTCGGCGTCGAGCCTGTTTGAAACAATGTTCCTGAGAAGCGATTCCAAAATCAGAGTGAATGAGATCAAAGAGGCTGGATTCAGAGCCAAGGGATGTCTGAGGAATGAAGATTTCCTGTGAACAATTGGAACACAACATGGTGGATGGGACAGTCACAATGGAGGAAATTTGATGAGACCGGAAGCCATTGTCGTGTAAAGAAAATAAAGCCAAACAAAAAACTTCTCTTGAGAATTAGTCCGTCACTGTCGTGTCTGACGCTTCCACCTCTTTCACCATCCCTCCGCCATGATTTCTGCTGCTACTAGGTCAGTAGGCCGCCGTGCAGTCGCTCAATCAATACGATGCATGGCTCAGAAACCCCCAAAGCCTCCCAAGTCCCCGCAAAGTCCACTACCTCCACCTCCGCCGCCTTCAGAGCATCAGAAACATCAAGCTAGTTCAAAAGATGCTGTTGAACCGGAGAAGGAGACTGCAGAGATATTCGAGACACCTGAGGAACCATTAGCGACGCGCCCTAACTTGTCGAGCGTGCCTAGTCTGGACTTTTCACCGGCAGACCCGAGGGAAGAAGCACAAACGACTGGAGCACGGTCGTCGCGGGATACGTTGACTTCTGCTGAACAGCAGAGACAAAGGATGGGAAGAGTCGCTTTTGCCATCTTTACTCTGGCTATGGGAGCTAGTTTATGGCAGATGGGACGGGAATGGGATGAGGAGGATTTGAACAGGAAAAAATGGGTACGTTCCTAGTGGCATGATTTTGCATTTTACTGAAGAAGAATTAGACCAAGGAGACTGCACCTAATGGCAGATGGGACCGAATGAAAACACGAGTGCTTGAGCTGTTTGATGTGCGTATTCCGCGTCATCCTTTATCTCCACATCTCTAAACCGTTCTTTGTCCAGGTCTTTATGGAACCTGCATGGACAGAGCTGCTACCTCCACCCTATCCTCCGCCGCACCAAAAACCTTACACTCTTTTAATATCTATTGACGATTTACTTGTCACGTCTACTTGGGATGTGCGTGTAGTCCTCTTGTTTGCAGGATAACAAAGAATGACCTTCCAACAGCGTCAACACGGATGGCGGACCGCAAAACGACCTGGAGTGGATTACTTCCTAGCTTATATCTCTCAATTTTACGAAGTAGTGGTATTTACGACACAGCATAGCTATGTGCGTCTTTTACTTTTCATTTCTGCGCTTCGTTTTCCATATGAACTGACCACCGCCTATTCTCCACAGACTGCTATGCCTATTTTAGAAAGCCTCGACCGGTACAACTTTTTCATCACCCATAAATTGTTCAGAGAGGCTACGCGTTCTGTAAATGGGCAAACCGTCAAGGTAATTGGGTCTAGGCTATTCTCGATTTTTGTTTTCATTTTCGCTCATCCAACGTGCTCTAGGACCTCTCTTATCTCAACCGAGACCTATCCAAGGTCATCCTCCTCGACACCGACCCTTCACACGTCGTTACCCACCCAGAGAATGCTGCCATTCTTCCCAAATGGAAAGGCGACCCCAGAGACAGGGGTCTGGTCGCTATCATTCCCTTTCTTGAATGTACGTTGTTTGGTGTCTTCCTTACTTCTCTTTTACGTCAATTTCCTGCTTCCTGCTTCCTGCCTCCTACTGACTCATGACATCTTCAATGCAGCCATCGCCATCTACAAGCCCCAAGATGTCCGTCCCATATTGACTGCATATCAAGGAAAGGATATTCCTACCGAGTACGCAAAGATTGAGGCAGAGGGAAAGAAGAAGCATATCGAGGAGTGGGCGCAGAACAAGGGAAACACGAGTAATTCCTTCGGGTCAATGTTCGGTGTTTCTTCGGTATGTGTCTTTTGTGGACTGTATGTGAGATAGATAGTATGCTTACCTGGGTTCCTGCCCTTCTTTCTCTTTTGTCTTTCTCTTCCTTTCACTCTGTCCCTTCCTTCTTCCCTGCTTCCCTCACTCTACACCTCGCCTTGTCTTCAACACACAGTCCCGCTCCGCCCAAAACGCCCCACCCACTTACCTCGAACAAAAACGCAAAGAAGCCCAACAGCAATACCAAGAAGAACAAGCCTACATCAAAAAGAATAAGGATTATCTCGAACAGTTGTTAAAACAAGATCAAGATATGATGGCTCAGATGGTTCCTAATAACTTTTGGGAGGCGCTTGATCAGTTGAGAGGCAATCCGCCGAAAGCATTGTTGGAGGCGAAGGAGAAGGCGGAGAAAGAGCAGAAGGAGAAGGAGAAGGTGTAGGGCAGATGGGATGAGTATGGACGATGTGCTTGGGATATTGGCTGGATGGACCGCGGTTTTGGTTACGTCTTAGAGGGGCGGGTATGTTAATAATCGTGGTAATGAGGTGGAAGGCTGGAACACCCGAATGTACCAGCTGTACGGTCTCGGGGAGTGGCGGTGCTCGACGTTTTTGTTTTGTGCTGATCATATCATACACCTTATGCGTACGTACGTATATGCAGCTCAAAATGCAATCTCTGCTCAATTGACATGATGACTTTTCTCCGCTCGCGACGCGTCTGTGTTGGAACTTGGCACTGTGACACAACATGCACGGCAAGACGCGGACACCTCGCTAATTTCGGCTTTCCTTCTCCTTCCTTTTTCCGTGATCTTTTCCAGTCATTTCCTCCCTTTGGTCGTGTGCATGCATGCCTCTGGAGCCGCATCACGTACACAACATCTAGATCAACATGCTGTCTCTCCTACTCTGTGCCCAAGAGTTGGCAGACGTGTTCTTCAGGGTCAATAGTCCTCGTTCCAAGTGCTTCAAGCGGTGCACCATCCATCGTGCGCCGTGAATTTTGGAAGCGATATCGATGTTGGACTTGGAGGAGCTTCGAGTTTTCTTTGTTTTTAGCTGTCGGTGGTTGGTACGTACTCGGGCCTCAGAGCTAGGAAGTCTAGGCGAGCGTGAAGTCCGAGGCCTCATACTTTGCTGGTACGCGCACGATACGCCGAGGCCTGAGGTAGCCGTAGGAGTGGCCTCGAGGTCTGCAGATTTACCTTGAGGCTCAGGTTCGCTTGAAGTTGGATTCTACCGCCTGCTCGTCCTCGGACGGTTACGATTTTTTTTCGATTACTCATTGCTGTTATTCATCTGACGATTCAGTTTCAGGATTCTTCTTGTCAGTGACTCAGTATTGCTGTTACTTGGTGATGCATGCATGCGTCTTTTGGGGTACTTTACCACTTACAACTCCCAATAAGCAGGAAGCGGTTACGCTATCAATTCGAGTTCGCTGAGTTCACTGAATCTGTTCGCAGGTTACCTTGGGGTATGGAGTCATTCTTGATTCTAATTTGTGCTTCTGACGATGATACGTTGCCACCGGTATTATGGGTGCTTTAGAAATACATAACAAGTTTTCGCGGTCTGTCTTTGGAGTACTCACTAGTTCTAAATCTGGTCATCTAGGTTATAATCTAGACTTTCATGGTCATGATGATGTTAGATTCGGAAGACTACCTCTCCTGTGGCGTCATGGGCAAGTCAAGGATCTGATGAGCTTCTCTGCTCTATCTGAAGCGGCCGAGGAAATCCGAGAAACCGAGAGTGTATTCTTATTCTACATCGATCGATCTCCATAATCTACTTTACGACCTACCTTATTGCCACCTATAACCTGGGGAAAGCAGTTGTCTATTACATGGCTTGCGTTGCCAGCGGAACTGTAAGGTCAGTGTACGAATTCCCCAAGTGCTATCGCCATTGAATATGTCTGCCTAAAGCCACTCTTGAACCATCTGGAATTTGTGTGGACTACGGATGGATGTGGATGTACATGGATTTGTTTTCGAATATCAAGGATAGTCGGAACGAAGGCCGAAGTGTTTAGTGCGCTACTGCACTACTTACTTGATTGGCGGATGTTCAAGGAGTTCGACATCGCTGATGAATGGATCTCATCAACTAGTAGAGGAGCTAGATAGCGACTAGGTAGAGTGCCGATAAGTATAAACCGATGGATCCCGATGTACTATTACTGGACTCTGTCTTCAAGCAAGTTCCTGGAGGCCCTGACTGTAAGCATGAGCTTAACTGCGCTTAATACGCTCCTCCTCCTCCACTAGTGGTACCGGACCGGAATTCCTCCACTTTGGAAGTGCATAGGTATGCCAACTTAGTACACTGGCAGCCACGGTGTCTATGGTGGTTTATCATGATTAGAATCCACGGGCAGCGTAGATGCTTGGGCATCCAGAAACCATGCCCTCGTATGATAACCAAGTCGATCTGAGCCTGTACTGGAGAGGTATACGTAGCTACCGGCCTCCGCGCTTCAAGTTGAGGTTGATAAGGTACTTGGTAGGTAGGTTCTTCACTTCTTTTCATTTCCGACATGTGGAGTCACACAGCTTCCATGTTCTTATGTTGTTTTCATGAGGCTAAGACTGAAATTAAGTCCTCGTGCCGGAACACTTCTTTGAAATTTTGTGAGACTGATATGGTAAAGCATGATATTTCCTCCTGTTGTCAACCCTTGTCTTTAGGCTCGGAAGACTTACCGGAGAGTTGACGCTCTTGAAATCGACTAAAATCTGTCGTAAGTGAGGCGTTTAGATGGCAGTCTAGTAGGACTTGGCTAGTCTCTTTCAGCTCCCAAAACATGTCGCGATAATGAAGGCCTCGAGGTGTCTGCCGAGCGGTAAGAACCACGATGAGTCTTTTCTTGTTGTCGATCTGTTGCCGAGCGGTAAGTACCACGATGAGTCCTTTTTTGGTCGATCTTAAGCGCGGATGAACAAGACTCCGACAAGAGCCGGCTTCCAAATGCGGGCCTGATCGTACCAAATTTGGCATGTGTTTGTCGGAGATTGAAAAATTTTCCGCATAAATTTCTAAAAATTTTCAGGGGTCTCTCAAACTCAGACTACATCCATCGTCCTATAAAGCCTCTGTGCCCTTCCAGCTATTTCCCCAGCTTGCAGCTCTTCCTTCAGCGTCTGAAAACACCTTTACCCCTTTTCCAGAGTCCTTGCACTCCTTTGCATGTACTCTAACCAACTCTGCAGCTCTCACAATACTCATCGCGGTTCTAAGCACTCCTGTGCCGACTTTTTGTTAGCTTTCTAAAGCCCCCATCTCGTCTCTTCGTCGTCTTAATCTATTCTAAACACTATGGCTCCCAACACTTCCAACTCTTCTGGCTACAACACCCCTGACTCTTCTCTAGAGAGTGTTCTGCCTATCCATCCTACTGCCGCTCGTCGACCGCACGCTATCGTGGTGCAGTCCGAGAACACTTCGTACACCGACGATTATATTACCGCACAGTACCAGAACCGCGGTGCAGATGTCACTGTCTCCAACGGACAGTACATCATTAACCCTACTGTCCAAAACGTCCAGTTCCGTACTAAGAGGGCTCCGGCCAAGACTGGGTATGTTTTTTTTTACGCTATCTACTATTCTGTCGTTCTGATTGTTCGCTTCTACAGTCTCATGATGATCGGTATCGGCGGGAACAATGGGACGACCCTTTGTTCTACTATTCTCGCCAACCGTCACAACATCATCTGGCATACCAAGAATGGTGTCCAGCAGCCCAACTACATCGGTTCTCTCCTTCGTGCCTCCACCGTCCGTATCGGTACTGAGCCCGGTACTGGCAAAGAGGTCCATGTTCCTGTCTCCGATGTTCTCCCTATGGTCCACCCCAACGATCTCGTCCTCGGTGGTTGGGACATCTCGGGTATGCGCATGGACAAGGCCATGTTCCGTGCCAAAGTCCTCGACTACGACTTGCAACGCCAGGTTGCTCCTCACATGGAGCTCCTCGGCTCTCCTCTTCCTTCTATCTACTACCCCGACTTCATTGCTGCCAACCAGGAAGCCCGTGCCGACAACCTGATCCCCGGCACTGATAAGCAGGCCCACCTCGAGCACATCCGTGCCGACATTCGCAGGTTCAAGCAGGACAACGAGCTTGACCGCGCTGTCATCTTCTGGACTGCCAACACCGAGCGTTACAGCGACATCATCCCGGGTGTCAACGATACTGCCGATAACCTTCTCGCCGCCATCAAGTCTTCTCATTCCGAAGTTTCTCCTTCCACCCTCTTCGCCGTCGCTGCTATTCTCGAAGGCGAACCCTTCGTCAACGGCGCACCCCAGAACACCTTCGTCCCTGGTGTCATTGACCTCGCTGAGCGTCACAAATCCTTCATTGGTGGTGATGACCTCAAGTCTGGCCAGACCAAGCTCAAGTCCGTCTTCGCCGAGTTCCTCGTCAACGCCGGCATCAAGCCTCTCTCCATTGCCTCTTATAACCATCTCGGTAACAACGATGGTCACAACCTTTCTGCTGAGAGGCAGTTCAAGAGCAAGGAGATCAGCAAGAGTAGTGTCGTCGATGATATGGTCAATGCCAATAGATTGCTCTTTAAGGCACCGGAGATTGGAGAGAAGGGTGTCCCTGTTGGGAAAGGCGAGCATCCTGATCACATTGTGGTCATCAAGTATGTTCCCGCTGTTGGGGATTCGAAGAGGGCTATCGATGAGTATTATTCCGAGATCTTCTGTGGAGGGAGGTCGACAATTAATATCTTTAACGAGTGTGAGGTATGTCGTGTTCTTTCTTCTCTTTTACCTCTACGTCGAACTGACTGGTTGTCGTGTGACAGGACTCCCTCCTCGCTACTCCCCTCATCCTCGACTTGACCATCCTCACCGAGCTCCTTACTCGTGTCCAATACCGCAACGACACCAACGCCGAGTTCTCTCCTCTCTACTCTGTGCTTTCGTTGTTGTCTTACATGCTTAAGGCGCCTCTTGTCAAGCCTGGTACGTCTGTTTCTTCGTCTACCATCCATTAGATCACTAACCTTGTTCTTCTCGTCTCGTCTTCACAGGCACCGAAGTCGTTAACAGCCTCAACCGTCAACGTAACGCTCTCGAAGCGTTCTTGAAGGCTTGCATCGGGCTGGAGAACAATAATGATCTGTTGTTGGAGACTAGGATTTGGTAGATGCCCTCATCGTCAAGACAAATGACATCGATATGACTTCAACAGAGTCGATGTAGAGAGGTGGTAGTCTTCAACATGGCTACTGCCAAGTAATCCGATATTCTGTTTAATTTTGCTGTACTATTACTTCCTTGCTACAATCGTCAAATACCAAATATTTTGCACTGTCTTTCGTCTTTGAAGTTTGTCTTCTCCAGTCTTTACTGAAATTATGTGTCGGTACCTGATACCATGCTTGCTAGCTTTTGCACCTGTCAGGTTTGAGGACGGGAGACTCCGTAATAGGTTGGTAATAGGCTTCCGAGTCAACGTCGACACTCTGGCAATAGGCTTCAACGTCGACACTCATGAGCCTTCACTAGCTTCATGTCCCTCTTCTGCACAACCATTCCTTTGGCGTCCACGTCAAATCTACAAACGGTTGCGGTTGACTAAGACTTGCGGCTAAGAACACTGGCAGCGAACTTCGACACAGCGAGTCACGACAACGTGGTTTTTGACTGCGCACTCAGTCGCGTACCACTTCCTACTCCGGGCAGTATCTTGAATGGGCGACATCTTTTCAGACCTCAAGAGCATATCTTCTCAATTCCAGATGAACTACAGTCTACGTCGTATCGTCACGCCGGAAATGAGTTGGGGTTTTTGCTCGGTTTCGAGATGGTTGGTAGTCAGTTTGGGATGGGACTGGTCTCAATCTTCAAAGTCAAAGTAGGCATTCCTCATCGCCCATCGGCCAATGCTTAAAGTCGCGAGCTCGTTCAGACTTACAGCCTCTTCTCGATGTGAATACTATAAATGGGTGGAATTGGGCATTATCTGAAGGAATCTAGGAAAGATACGTCTTTACCGACGAGATGTGAGCTTTAGGACTCATTTGCTTTCTTTGCAGCGCTATACGCCTTAGGCCTAACCTTGTCCTCGTTGTCTTTTTGTCATCGCAAGGACAGCAGTTAAGTATTCATTGGATTGTTGGATTGAGGACGGGAGGACGGGTATTGTGCGGTATTCTAATTTCTGGGAGACTTTCAGGTTTAGGTGCGTCTCCATTGACCAGCTGCAGACTGGGTTACGAGAAGCTCAGTTTTGCAGTGTACTTCGTGTTGCAGACATGCAGTACAAACTGTCGTCAGAGGAGGAGGGGGAAGATCATGTTTGGGAACTTCTAACCTGGAATCCGCGCGTCCTGTTGGTGGCCCTTAGAGTGTCGAGATACGTGGGTGCTGCCACGCTGAGTCTGGCCAAGCCTCAAGTAGCTATCACCACCCTTTGTCGTACAGTGTACGTCTAGACTGGAATCTCAGTCTTAGGTACGTCTTCATTGACCAGGTCGCAGCTCGTGAGCTCATCGACGTTTCAGCGTGCGTCGACGACCCCTCAAGTGACAAGCCTGCGTCTGGTTCGTTGCCTGGTCATTGCATCATGCGGTGTACATGCGCTTGAAGCCAGGAACAAGGGTGGAGTTCTACGCGTACGGTGCACCCTCTCTTCTTTCAGGCGCATTGTCACTTGTGGGGTCGTCATGGCCCCGAGTCACACCGCGGACGGCGATGCATATTTGGAGCTTGGAAAAATCTAAACGTAAATGACGAATTTTTGCTCGGCCCCGGACATCCTCCATATGGAATATCGGCATTAATTCGGTCCCATATGGGGTAGGTCAGGCGAGCAGAAACTGCTTTGAAAATTTGGTAATTTAAGTTCGTGTTTTTCAAAGCCCCAAATATGGTTCGCCTGCGGTGTCAGAAGAGGTCAGTTTTCCAAGGATCATTTTGTCCAAATGTCCAGCTGCAGATTGGTGGCCGGCACGAAGCCTTTTGTGCATATGCCAAGTATGTGCGGCTCCAAGCTGCGTAGCTGTCCTCTGGGATGCTGGTATCCAGGACTCAATGTCCATCCGGTGGTGTTTGAAGAGACGGTATTGATCAAACGGAAGACTAGACGAATTCTGAAGCGTTGAGGATTTACACGAAGTAGAAGTTACGGCATAGTGTTTGCTAGGGGGTAATATCATTGCACTATCGTCCTGTAGAGTTCAGGCAACTGGCTTTCCCAAGACGCCGAAATGACTACGATTTCTGGGCTGAGCCCGGATTTTGCCGATAGCAGCTACTTCAGCGCTTCTTTCTTTAACTCACTGCCAAATGCATGCTCTTTCTCCGCTACATCTACGTTACCATTTGGAGCTAGAATAACCACAAGCTAGACTTGTCCGAAAACATCTCCTCGCTCGTCCACCCTTTCCCTCCAGATTGTAGCGTAACCAGTGCGTTCTGTTCCTTTTCAGCCTTGGAGATTCTTTTCTGAGGAAAGTTACTCACAGAAAATAGCACTTTCAGCTTGAAAGATTCCTCGGTGACAATCCTTTCCCTCAATGCGCCTATAATCTTCTCAATAGTCGCTTTGCGTTTTGATGCCTCCCAGTGTCCAGCCAGTGAATCACCGCAGCTCAGTATGTACAATGCTATTTTTCATCAACGTTATTGTTTTAACATGCATACACGACAGATCTGAGTAACTCACCTGCCGCAACATGATTGGCTTCTACTTGATACACCGAGTCAGAATTCAGTCCAAGAGAGTTTTCGATACGGTAAATCGCCATATCATACTGTGGATCGTCCTCCATGACAGCATCTACTGTTCTCGCTCTCCCATACACGGCGGTAGCAATGATATACGTCCTCCTGTTTCTTGCCATTTGCCGTACAGCCTCTGCGACATCGTTGGGATTGGAGTCCTTTGGAATGTCCTTGCACGTATCATCAAGCAAGTCGACAAATATCGGTTGAAGAACGGGATTGAGTGATTGAGTACACTCGGAGAGTTGGATACCAAGTGCTTTTCGTGCGGCGTTCTTCCCTTTCCAGCTTCCCTCTTCGAAATCGTCGGGAAGGGATTCGGCCATAGAGGTGTATACGCCGAGTAATGTGTCGATTGCAGCTGGGGTTTCTATGGCTAAGTTGAGCAAGTGGATGGCGACGCTCTCGAGATGAGTTCTGTCCTCCGTAGAAGATGTCAAGAAGGAAGCAAGTTTCGTGCCAGCTTCTTGTGGATCGTGCGAGGCATGAAGAACATTGGAAAATAGAGCTTTCCAAGAAGACGCGGAGTTGGTGGACATGGTGGTAGAGAGTAAAGGTGAGGTGTACTTCTGTTCTAGACTGACATCATTCTGGCTGGGGCAGTGCCAAGTGGTCTTCCTTCTTTCGCCCATCGATATATTTGTTCTTTTACGGATCAAAAGATGTACTGCCAAATACACTGTAGTATCCACGAGCGGTGACTAGTAAAGGCGTAAGGAATCCTCGAATCTCCGGTAAGCAATTCAACTCCACCTAACAAATGAGATGGGCCCGTTTCATCTTTTCAAGAGCTCCACGGGAATTTATAAGATCTTCAACAACTTTGTACTCTCCGGATCCTCGTACCATTATACGGTTGAACATTTCAGGCAAATCCTTGGAGGTCCTTGATTCATGAATAAGTACTCCAAGCTTCATGTAAAGGCTCTGGTGCCAACATTGTTTGCGTTAGAGCTGACTGAGTGTCCTCCTAGTGGGAATCCTGGTAGCACCGAGTCGTTGATGATCTCAGGGATGAAGTCATGTTGCAACTTCACGGGCTTTGTTGAGCAATGTGTCCATTTGGAAAACTTGGTATGGTACGACTACAACACTCAGGTGTGAAGTGAGTTTCTCTGCCCCCAAATCCAGCGCGTGACGCCCACTGTTCATTCTGGATTAAATCAGGGTGCTTAAGTCTAGTCGAGTCCGAAACAGAGTCAAAGCTGACTCGACGAGTCACTCAAGTCATTCCAGTGCCAGTAGCTCAATTCCTCAATATTTTATCCGCGGCTTCGAGCGCTGTGATGCTCCACAATGAAGAGAGACGAAACACAGCTGTTAATCCCGGTCAAAGTATGCAATAAAGTTTGCATGCTGACTGAAGACGGGCTATCACCGATATTACGCCACTTCGATCTACTTGGCTCTAACAAAAATTCGGATTTTCAAAGACTCCATATGCAAGGCTACCTGACTTGCGCAAATGGATCAAGACCTACGAAATATTTTTCTCTGGGTCTAACTGATGGCGATATTTCGATGAAAGCTGGATATAAAAGCAGGTGCAAAAGTAAAGTAAGTCTTCAGAAGACCCGTCTTCACTTGCTTTGCACTCATCGCCTATACACTAGAACTCTTCATCACCATGCGAGCCTTCTTCTCTGTCTACGTTCTCGGGGCTATTGCCATCGCTGTCGATGCCGCCACCATCCAACGCGGTACCGATTATGCCAATGACACCATCTCCCGCCGAGGTGGAAACCCAGATCAAGTTCTTGTCGAGGACATCCCCCAAGAAGGCGGTGATTGCAATGGTAAGCATACAGATTCTTCGTTGGACTCAGGCTTACGCTGATGCGTTCTCTGGCAGGACACTCCTTTTCCTTCGATCACATCGTCGCTCAGATTCAGCACGCTGTTGTCAAGTGGCCCGAAGCTCGTGTGGGACCGTCAGTAAAATCCAGTAATACAATTTTGTGAAGTGATCTAAAGAGAGAATTTACAGTGATAACTCAAAAAACCCTTACCCTCATCCATACACAGATGCTAATCCCAATGTACGTTCACACTCTCTGCCTCATGCAATAACTCGAATGTTTTAAACTTCTGACGAATGCTCAGGGAGTTTTTGTTGACCCGATGTCTCAAGCATGCAAGGACGCCAAATCAAGTGCAACCATGTTCGAATTTCCTATTTCTGGTGATACCGAGCTCGTAAGTTGTATCATGGTCTTGACTAGTAGAAGATAACTAACTGTCTCTACGTCTTTCTTCTCTGTTTGTTGTTATGTAGTACGAAGGTGGACCTGTCAACGGAGTCATTACAGAACGTGTGATGTTCCGTAAGCATCTCTTTTGGCTACTTCAAGTTGCATTTCTCACTTTGCTTATAGGCGTCGACCAGGGTGACTATAGACAGAATGGATGGAATGGGCAGGCTACTGTCTTCTACTGCGCCATGGGTACTCACTCTGGGGATGCCAAAGGGAACCAGCTTGCCGATTGCGGTTTGTACGCTGGTCAGTAAAGTCACGACTCCGAGTCACCGAAGCTGGACGCGTACGGATAAGTTCCTGCAATCTGTGGACAGCCGCTTCCTCGGGCGATATCATCATTCTGTACTAGTATGAATCGGCTAACTTTAACAAGTTTAACGTTCTTTTCATAATATAATACCTATCTATTTGCAACCAAGAGTGAAACGGTCAGACATCTGAATGAGTCGAGCGCCCAGCGGTCGCTTTTCATAGTAGATGAGATGCTTGAACTGAGTGTGTTTACGAGATATTTCCAAGCACAAGTGGCCCGGGCGTGTCTGCTTGGTGTACGCTCCTGTTGAAAGTGACTACCTATATAGGAGTGCTAGACTAGCTAGGTAGTACCGGAGGCGCGACGCGACGCGATCCTACTAACAGGTCACATGTGTCTGTGAATTACGTTTTCACAGGAGTCTTGCTGTCTCAACTTTCTCTTCTGCCATAAGCTGGTCTCCACAGGTAACTCCGTCACCAATATTTCGCGGCTCTACCAACCTCTTTTCCATACGTATGTTGCCATCCTTGCCCCATGCCAAGCCTTGTTGACAACGTTGCAGAGCCAGATTTCCATCGGCCTGAATCATTTTTGACAACATTTCTTCCAAACGGCCATCAGGTGTGCTGTTCGTAGCCCTTTTTTTCTCTCCAGCAGATGCTAATATACACATCCGGCAACTCTGACCACTATTCCTCTCGATAAAGACGTTCCTAGGAGATTGTCCACCAAAGTTCGTCAAGCCTCGGTTGTTTAGTTCCACGTCTGACATGTCGATTGCATCTTGCACCCTCAGAACCATGCTCTGCGACAAATGTTCCGGAAAATTTTTCGTTCCTCGTTCATCTCTTGGTCCAGAATCCGAGATTCTCAGCCAACTTCGTTCACCCTCCCCTCTTTCATCATCCGACGTCCATCTTTTCTCCCAAAAAATCCTCGAGGCGGAAGGCGATGTGAAAGCTTATGAAGCTGAGGTTGCTCGCCTTATGTCCAAGATCACTACACTCACCTCCAAAGCCGGCATGCTCAGAAAGAACATCGGCGTAGCGCGCTCCCTACTTTCCCCGATTCGGAGACTCCCCAGTGAAATCCTTTGCATCGTTTTTGGTCTTGCCACAATCCGTCCCAGATTTTCGCTCACCAGGGCTTACAAAAATCCACCTTTCCTATCCGTTTGCTCTCGTTGGCGGAATGTCGTGCTGTCTCACCCCTCCATCTGGTCATCATTCATAGTGGAGTATCCAAAGTCTATGGATGACGTGTACTACCCGGCCAAGAATATAAGGGCGTTGGAACTTCATCTTTCGCGCTCGAAGGCGTCCCCGTTGACGATTACGTTCCGATTTGTGGAGAAACCTTCCTCAGGAAATCTCTCTGCTAGTCCTGACATGACATCTGCGAACGAGTTGGAGGATCTATTGATTGCCCATTCATCTCGGTGGAAAGATCTAACTTTCCATGGCTCTTTGGTGTCGCCAGAGCTACGACTTTGCAAGCGGATTCAGAATGTGGAGATCCTGCCTTCCCTTACTCATCTGAGCAACTTATATGGCCTGCCGATCAGCGTATGGTCAGCCTTAGTTGCCAAATGTCCAGAATTGTTTAGCCTGGAAATATCCCCCTCAGCCGACGCATGCATGCAGCAAAGTTTCAATATCAGGAACCTCGTAACTCTGGTATTGAAGGATCAGAATCTCAATGGCACTCTCCGTATCGTGGAGCGATGCCCCAAATTACTCTCGTTGAAGTGTATTTTTGGGCATGCTCCTTTACTACACCCCGAGAATGTTCGTTCTCTAGCATGTCGGACTCTACCTCTTGTTGAAGATCTGGTGTTGGAACTCATAGGAGATCCCGCGAATCATTTACCTCCTCTCTTCATTTCCGGCCTCAGCATCCCGTCTCTGAAGTCGGTGACAATTCAAAAGGCTCCGCGAGCACAACGGAGTGGAGAGCCACCGGTTGACGCTCTGTCCCAGTTTTTCTCTCGTTCTCGGTGTATCCTCACGGCCCTCTCCTTGAGATCCATGATCATCTCAGATACAGACACCATTTCTCTTCTTCGACCGCTCATCCACCTCACACATCTCACCGTTCATGAAATATGCAATCCGCCAGCTGAGACGGTTCAGACCCATCCACCCCTAATCACGACCCGCTTCCTGGACCGTCTTCACACGTACAAAAGCTCTCATTCTGCCGATGACCTTATTGTATCCACAGTCCTCGTTCCCAGACTTCAGCACCTTGAGCTGAAAGCACCCCGGTCATCTTTTGACGACAGTGCCTTCGTCGAGATGGTTATGTCGCGTTGGCTTCCCGTGGAGGATTATGCGGGCTCGCCTTCCACCTCGGTATCTGGTGTAGAATGTCTCAAATCGGTGGACGTGCATGTAGTCGGTGGACGAGTGGACGTGGAGATTTGGAAACAGCTAGATATAGTAGGCGTCAGGGTTAGCTTGGAGGAAGAGGTTTAACCATATATTAACATGACTGGAATGTCGTCCGCTGTACCCATACAAGAATCAAAAAGCAAATGCCATTCAGGATCATTAGTAGTACATTAGCAATTATAGAGAAAACATATACATAAGCAAACCGTACAGCGAACAGACAGTCAGACGAAAAAGCGTCAAACTATCTCTATGTAGGTCGTGGTATCATCCGTCCACGACCCGAGGATGTCCTTTCCATCCAGTCCAGTATCCTCTACTTGCGACCCATTTACCTGATTCAGACCTCGCCGAGACAAAGTCCGAAACCAAGCAACAAACCACCAACAGATTATTCACCCAATAATCCCGTCCCTCCTCAACCTCACAACCTCTTGCTCACTCAACCCCAAATAACCTTCTCCCATCATAACCTCGTCAGTATGAGCTCCCAGTTCAGGTCCAGCCCACAAAGGTTCATGCAAATCGTTCTCTGCTTGAGATGACGATGACGCAGACGCAGACGTCGACGAGGTCGAAGTGGAAGAAGAAGGATACGAAAGTACAGGGAATGTTCCCGTCATTTTCAAATTCCACCCATCTGCCTCTCCTCCTCCATCAACACCCGTCCCATCAATCCCAAGGCCAGATCCTATATGCGGGGCTGCACCATTCTCATTTACCCCTTTGCCATTGCCATTGCCATTCGCGCTCTTCGGCCCAGGAACCCAAACCTCCCTAACCGCACCTCTCCCCACCACCTGCTCACTCTCCACAATGTCCTTCACACTCACCACCCTACCCACCGGTACCCCAGCCTCATTCATCCGATCTAGCACCTCCTGCGCCGTTCTCTTCTTCGTCCAGGAGCTAATAGCGTCCTCGATATCCTTTTGTCTTTGTACTCGATGGTGATTATGTAGAAATTGAGGCCCAGTAAGATCTGAACGGTCGATGGTATGCATAAGCCGGTTGTAGATGGTGTCGCCGTTGGCGCCGATGACGATGTAGTCGTAGGTTGTTGAGTCTGAGTCTGAGGAGGATGAAGAGGAAGGGGAAGATTCGTCGGGAAGACAAGGATATGCGTTTGTAGGGACGATGCCTGTGACGGAGGAACCGGATGGACCGCGTATTTTGCCCTTGCGGTCGTATTCAGGGACGATGCCTTCCATGAGGTTAAGCATACTGATTAGACGTCAGTAATTAGCAAGAGAGAACAAAAAAGTGACCTGGCATACCTCTCGAGAATACTGACATCAACAGTCATACCCTTTCCTCCGTTTTTCTCTCTTTTACGGGCCAGCAAAGCTAGAACAGTCCCGAAAGCTGCGTGTAAACCCGCTACAGAGTCGCCAAGCGAAATGTTGGGACGGACGGGTGGACCAGAAAGACCTCCTGTAGCTGGGTCCGGGAAGGCATTGATGTATCTGGGCAGACGAAGTCAGGTTGCGTTGTCTTCACCATAGAAGAGAAGAAGGACGAAGAAGAGACTCACCTAAACCCACTCTCAGCTTCACATACACTCGCATACCCTGGTCTAGGAGCCCAAGGGCCTGTTTGTCCGTACCCGGATACACGGGTGAAGATTAGAGAGGGATTGTACGGGTGGAGATTTGCTGGGCCCAAGTTCCATTTTTCGAGGGTTCCGGGTTTAAAATTTTCGATGAGGACGTCAGATTGGATAGCGAGGCGTTTGACTAGTCTTTAGAGATTGATCGAAAAAAAAAGGGGATTATTGGTGTCAATAGTCATGAAGACGGACGAAGACAGCTGAGACAACTCACTCTCTACCCTCCTCCTTTCGCAAATCAATCGCGACACTCTTTTTATTTCTCGCGATACTTCTGAACCAAGGGCTTGTCCCGTCCACGTCCAACTCTCTCCAAACGCGTAGTGGGTCCCCGACATTAGGTGGCTCTACTTTGATGACTTCTGCGCCGAATTGGCTGAAAGTGAGGTTGAGCCAAACATAAAACTTGACGCAAAGGTGCAGCAACTTACCCAAGCAGCTGCCCTGCAAAAGGCCCTGCTATTAGCTGGCCCATCTCCAGGACACGTATTCCAGATAACGGGAGGTCATCTCTTGATTTTGAGGTTGGGCTTGTAGCAAATGAGTTTGGAAGAGTGGTTGAGCTAGATGTAAGGTATGTTGGTGGCTGTAATGAGCAAAGAAATAAGCGACTCACAAACATGCTATCCGCCCAGTGCCCTTTGACCTCGTCCATATCCTCCTCGTCACTGCACCAGAAGTCCTCAAAAAGTGGTTGTGCATGGTTCAGAACAACGTCTTCTTGGCTCTGGGTCTATATTTCTATTCCGGCCTTCTAGGCGTGTTTTACGCGTCTTCAGGAAGAGAGACAAGTCAGAGAAGAAAGTCAAGTAAAAATAGGCGTTACTCGTTACGACCGCTCCTCGTTTTATAAGTATGCTCCGTACGACCGAGAATCCGAGACCCGAATGCTCGATGTCATTCAGGTCTTCGGACCATTCGGCTTTGACATCGTCTCTCGGACATAAATACGCTGTGGTGTACGTATCTCTAGCGGGACGATCCCGATTCCCAGCAGAACGGGTGGAATGATGATGTCAGAGAACAAAAAACCGGAATCCGATGTTCTTCCCTCGTTTCTCTCCATTGTTTTTGGACCTTTGGTTGAAGACGGAGTCGCTAGAGTGCAGGTCGGGAAGGAAAGCCGACAGGTTTCAGCGCAGTGGGGCTGGGCCCATCAATACGGGTGGAGACTGTAACATTTATTCGGATCATTGGGCGCTGGGCCCGTGCCTGTTTGGTAAACCTGGGGGAGCAATGGGGGAGAAACCGAATACATCCGATACAGATATAAGTCGGACTGCGAGCCCGACACATTCTCCGTCATAATCGTCGACACATTCCAAACCTCGCTTCTCTACCCAAAACAATTGGCCCAGACCTCTACGAGCACCTAGACTGTGAGCTCATATATACTGATGAGATCATGACGGGAGAAGAGTTAGAAGGTTGAGGAGTTTTAGGTGAGTCATCAGTTGGTGCTTTGTACATTGCCTCCGCGTCTCAAAAGGCCCGAACGATGGTTATAGGTCACGACTTGGAGTATATCTAGAGTTCTGGAACAGATATTCTCTTCGCGCCGTAGTCAGCAGTGTACGAGTCCAAAATGTCTGCAAAAAAAGGGTTTAAATCAAGAATCTAAGTATGGAGTCTGAGAATGTCGACAATAATACGGCTCGCAGACGAAACTCTTTGATGCAGCTATACTTCCAGCTTTCGACTCTAAACTGCAAGATTACTGACCCACATACATATTGCAATCCCGAAGCTGATTGCCCCCGAGAGTGAGATCCCATGGCGCAATAATAGACAGTAGCCTGCCCATTCCATCCGTTTTTCAAGTAATAGGGAGTACTAGCAACACATCAGAAAACGTTTTTTTTTCAGCGAAAGCTCGGCTAGGTTCTGACGCTCGGCAAATTTCTGGCTGGCGTGAAAATCCTCCCACGTCCGTAGTAGGGTTTCCTCTCAACCTCGTCGTTGCGTCGTCGCCACCCACATTGGTCCCACTCTTCCTTTTTACTCTGTGCGCTGTGGCTAACACCTGGCACAATTACCATTACACTCATTCAAATATCCACTCGCTGAACGGCCTCATGTCAGAGTCCAGATGAAGGAGATGTGGGCCACCACTGCGTGTGGCAATGACGAGGCCCAAAGGAAAGGAAGTAATTGGCAAGTGCTAAATGAGCACTGTCAACTGTTCGGTTCTGGATTCCAAGTTGGAAATTAGTAAGAAAATCTCGAGAAAATCGTATATCTAACTTGCATAGCCATGCACGGAAGCCTCAGGTTATCAGAACAAGTCCCTAAAGGACCTCGTAACACTGTAACCCTCATGGATGGTGAGCAGCGATGAGCAAGTGTACAGGATGATGGACGTCAAATGGGCGTTGCAGACCGCACGTTTTTGCGGCAACAGCTGGTGACCGATGATGAAATGGCACCAGTAATGAAGAAACGGCATACCGGCATGGCCGGAGCTTGCCGACTGAATAGGAGACGCATCGAGCATAGCCACACGCAGGAGCGCCAGGTTATAAGAACAAGACCCTAACTGATGAATGGATCTGGAATGTCCAACACTTTCACTAGCCTCATAAGCTGAGTCTGAGAAAAGCGAAAGCGCCAGAATCCTGCTCGTCAACCGAGGACAGCCGTTCCCAAGTTATCCGGTCACCAGAAGGTGTTTGGCGTGGTTTGGAGAGCCGACTGATTGAAGATAGGAATAAAAGATCGTCTTCATCGTCATCGCCGTCGTCAAAGAGTAGTGGATTGAATTCTAATGGCCTGTCTACCAGGGCTTTCAGAGTTATGGCCTGGTTTACGCTCGGCTGACCAGAATCCATTGAGAGAATATTGTCACTGGTCGGCTGTTTAATTTCAGCGAAAACTCGGCTAAATTCTGACGCGATAGATAGATAGATAGGATACACCGCTCCGGAAAAGGGTTCTCCGATGTGGGGGTACTCTCCGTCGAACCACGGACTGGTTCAATGGGGCAAGCAACAGCCAAATAGGGGCAAGCGCTACGACGCTTATTAGTTTTCTGACGTGTTGCTAATACTCCCTAATCCATCATGTCTTGGTCGATGCCTTCGAAAAAGGAGAGTCAGGTCTCAACTTATGTGCTGCGAGTCTAGGTGAGACACCTGCGGTACATAACGCGTTCTAGACTTACTCTGCTTTTTGACTGCTTTTATATGTAGTCTTCAGAATGAGTATTCTGCACTGGTAGGTCCTGCAGCGCGGATGTACATATGGGGTCGGTAAGAATGCAGATGCAAATCTAAGTTGGTCAAAGCCTTGACTGAACACGGTGGAGATGGCGTCCGTAACATCCGAGTGTGAACCCCGGCCCACCTTCAGTTGACACTATGTCCAAACCAATATACCAGCCCTACATAGCTGACTGTATTACATAGTATTAGCTGGTTGACCGGGATCAATATAATAACAATAGCGTTCCCGTTCCGTCTCTTTTCATTGAAGTTGTATCATTCGAAGCCGCAGATAAAGCAGGACGACGAGCTATGGATGATGGCGGAGAGTAGGTTGAAAGATCTGGATAATTTCCGTGGAGCTCTGCAAAAGCTGAAACGGGCCCATGTATTGCGGAGCTGAATTTGATTCACTTAGGCTACATGCCAGGACCAGTCCAACTGTATAGCAGGATCATCGATCCCAGTACCAGTGAGAGTCGTCGCTGGAAGTCGCTCCTACTATTACTTATACGTCTCCGTTGATTACGTTGGGGGTAAGTACCATATCTTTTTACTTTGTCTCATTTTATTTTTCGCTTTGGCTTTGGAATAACATGACCTCGCTTGCTTTCTTTGGGTTCTTAAATCTTAGGAGAAGTGCAATTATTTTACGAGATCCAACAGGTCTGCATGATGCGTGATTGGCAGAGCACCTTGCAGAGTAGAAGAAAAAGGTAACTGAGGAATGTAACCAAGGATGTGCAGATAATAGTACATTTTATTGTTGCGAATTTAGTTTACGCAGCTTCTACGTGGAGATTTCCTTGACCGACACCAGGATATGCGCGATACAGGCTCCAAACTCGTATTTCTGCGATAGAGACCTTGGGGAGATTGTTCGTGCTCCCGGCAAGCTGCTTGGCGTATGACTCTGCTGATTCGGCTGTAAGAAATTCTAGTAGCATATAATGAAAGAATGAGCGGAATGAGCGGAATGAGCACAAAAAGAAATACGAGGACATACCCTGGACCGCGAAGTATATGGGTACCTTCTGAGCTTCAGGACCCTCGGAGATACCCAGCCCCGTCTTGAGAGAATCTATCACTTTAAATGTCCTCGTCCTCACCCATCCTTCCGTCTTCTTCGACTCTGTCACACTCGTTTCCGCCCACTCTTTCGCAACCTTTTCACTCTCTGCATCTCCATCCCATGCTATCCCGTGCGTCACCAGGTACTTCGTTGGATTCTCTGACTTTAACGAAGACGAGAGAGAAGACTCGCCTGAGTCTGTATGGCCTTCACAGGTACGTCTGTCAAGTAATTCAAGCTTCTTGACCAGGGCAGCTTCTCGAGGAGAACGGTTTGCGCGTAGACGAGTGTATGATTCATGCGAGAAGGTCGCGGTATTGTCTATATCATATAGAGCGACCCATGCAGGAGTTTTGGAATCGGAAGCAGAGTAGCGAGCACCAGAGAGGAAGGAACTGAGGTGGTTAAGTCGGAGAGGGACGTGTTCGTTGTTGTACCAATCTAGAGAGCAGAACTTAAGTGTTTTGGCCCGGGTAAGCGAATACGAAAAAGAAACCTTGAAATTCGTGCAAAGACACTTCTTTGCCTGGCTCTGAGTAAACGATGAGGAATCCAGGAGCCATACTTCAAGCTCGTCGCTTCTATGACGGTATCGATTACTTAAAGGCACGGAAATACCCTCCTCCGGTTCCCACGATGCTTTCTCTGCCCTCTACTTATGACATGTCCTCCTTCTCCTTCTAGCCCTCCTCCAGCGTTCACTCGAGCGCTACAGGACGCGTATATGGATTCTATGTTAGGACTACTACAGTTCCAAGTATATCCTGCTTGATGTGGCGTTTTATGGAAGCCAACACAGCACAGTAATTGTGATCCACGACAACCTTCCGCAAACTTGTTGTTTCTTTTCACCCCACTGTCTCCATGTCCTCTGCCACTCCCGCCGAACGTCTACTCCTGTCTACTGCTGAAATGTTGACGAGGTGATGAATGAGAGAAGAGAGAGTCAAATACTGTAAGTTGCGTCGGTGAGAGAAAATCTCAGTCAGTAATCATGCCTTCTGAGTCGAGCCTTGTCCTGGAAATGTAATTTCGCCAAGACAAGCTGGATACAGCCCCTCGACGTATAGGGGGGGAGGGGGGGGGTCATGAAGTGTTTGTTTGAGGGATTTTAGCTACTTACGGAGTATAAATACGGTAGTTACATAGGCTGTATCTTTACTCGTTTGCCTCTCAAGGTACCAATACGAGGTCAAACATTCTTTTCTCTCGCTTTTCGCGCCACAGCGTATCTCAACAAGTGGCCTTGATATCTGGTTCCAGTACGCATCATAACATGTTTCGCCTTCCTCGCTCTTGTTCAAATCTATTGCTACCGCTCAAACTAAGTAACCTAAATAATCTCGAGAAGCTGCAGTAGCGATTCTCGGATTTCTACACTCTCGCGTCCTTGGGGATACATGTACCAGGTATAACCGCGGAATTTCATTTCACTGTGGACAGGAAAGGAAGTTGTGAGAATGACTGGCAGTGCTAGGCGGATGGAGGAAAGACTGAAGGCAACGGTTGGTCCAAGAGTAGTGCATTGTGAGGTTTTCGTTGGACATGATTATGTATATGATGAATCATCTTGTTTACAAGATGGTTTTACCCAAGTTTTACCCGGCAAAAGGATGTCAGGGAGGGTGAGCGCTAGGCACGAAGCGTAAGGATCCAATGACGTTGCCAAAATTAATATTTCCGAGTCGCACGTGCACGTGAGCACCTGCAATCGTGTCGCGACACGTCCGACGCGTGTTGCGATCAGAGGCAGGGGCACTTGAGACTGGCTTGGGGTACTGTACGGAAGTGTTTCGATGTTTTATGATGCGTAACTTTTCAGTGTAAATATATTATAATAAATAAATAGTAACTTGGACTTTACAACTTGAAGAAGCTGAAGTTTTGGACTAAGCCCTAGGTTTCTTCTACTTAGACGACTCAATTAATCACAGCGAAGGGATAATCTGTATATCCCTTAGACAACTCCTCTTTACTCGCAACACCTCCGTCACTCGCAGCCGAACGATACACCGTCATCCAATCAAGATTATTCAAAGGAACTCCATGTTGAATTCGTTTGGGGAAGTCTGGGTTTGCGATGAAAGAACGGCCGAATAATACGCCATCTAATTTTCCAGAAGCTATATTTTCTGCAGCTTCTTCAACGGTGTAATTGAAATTTCCGAAAACCTTGGCGTTTTTAATGAGAGGCCCCCAGGTTTGAATCACGTCGTGTGACGTGCCGCGGAGTTTGCCTACATCCCAAGAGTCAGAAACATTGGTAAAGTGGTAAAGATGGAGGTGTCCATGGGAGATCTGACCGTCTATTGTTTCATCGAAGGATACTTCGTATCTCTGAAACACCATATACGCGAGACCTAATTTGTCCGCTTCCTTGATGAAATAGGTGAACGTTTCGAGTGTATCTTCGACAGGCATTCTTTCAAGAAAAGCATCAGTTACCCAGTAAACAGAGCATACTAAATCCATGACTGACCCAACATCGTTATATCCTCCAGTAGGAGTCAACTTGATACCCACGCGACCAGGGCCAAAGACTGAGGTGACTGCTTTGAGGACTTCTAACCCAAATCGAGCTCTATTCTCCACAGATCCTCCCCATTCGTCACTGCGTTTGTTGACAGTGTTGTCGAGGAACTGGTGAATCAACCACCCTCCTCCTGCATGGACTGGTCGATGGTATAGCGAGTCATTAGTATTGATGAATGCCAACTAAATAATGATACTAGTACTCACCCTCAATCCCGTCCAACCCAGCTTTCTTCGCATTAATGGCTGCATGTCTGAATTCTCCAATGAACTTTCTAGGATTATTGATCTCTACTGGCTGAATAGAAAGCGCGTCAGTCACCTCATTTTCGAAACTCAGACTATACATGTACGTTAAAGACTTACCATAGACGGCCCAGGCTGACCTGGCAAGAAACGAAACCTGCTGGTACCACCAGGCCGTACAGCGATTGGTGAAGGTGCGTAGACCGGCTACGTAGTAGATATTTCAGTTTCTATTCGAATGCAGCATTCCACTGGCAATACTACCTACCTCTCCGGAAGCAATCTGCTCCGGTGCATCGATATGAGCAACTCTTCCAACTAGAAGGGACAAGCACGCTTGAACATATGCATCGAAACTCAAATTTGACCAGCCCTAACTCACTATGAATAATCTGCGCATAGATATACGATCCTTCTTCGTGAACAGCGTCGGCGACCTTCTTCCACGCGCGAACATGCTCTTCGGACCATATACCAGGCGCATACGGCCATGGCGAGCTGTGAAAGAGGAATAAGAACGGGAATTTGAACTCTACATCAGATACTGTGGCGCGCTCGTATCGTCTAAAGTCAGACTCACCCTGACTGAGTAATAAGAGCCCCCTCCGAAACGATGAGTGCAGCTCCTCCTTTGGCTCGCTGGCGGTAATACTCCACTGCGAGATCGGTAGGAACATTGCCAGGGACATTTCTGTCCCTCGTGAGTGCGGCCATGAAGAATTTGTTTCGAAGGGTAAGTGGTCCGAGTTGCATCGGCTTGAAAAGCACGGATAGGTCGACCCCGCCTTTGGGCTGGCTTTCAAGTTGGGTAGGAAACATTGCTGCAGAGAAAGTCAACGATAGTATCGATGGATGGAGTTCGAAAAGTTGTTGAGCAAGCGCACTCACTTCTTTCATCTTAAATGTACCGTATTTACGCTAATTGAGCTCGATTTCAAAACAATGAGCACGAAAGAGTACTAAATACTCATCTGCGCGGCTTGGAGTCCATAGACTATCCTGGTCCAATTGACTGAAATTCGTCAGCCACAAGTCTTGGTAGGTCAACTGTGTCCGAAAATTACCTTTTTTGGGCACACTGATTACGCATTCAAGGCTATATATCAGTCAGCCTGTAGATGCGTATCACCGATACGGTCGGTGAATGATTAATGACCAGCCATCTTGAGTGGCCCCTCCTAGATGCCCGGTAATATTTTGGCAATTTTCCTGACAGCATATGTATAGCGCTGTAAAGTACAACGGTGAATAGTGCAGCACCCTAAACCATAGCGCTAAGACGTTGGATGATTGTTCAAGAATCGGGAGATATTTTTGGGCTGCGGAGAATGAGATTGGTAACAGGGGCTACGTATCACGCATTGACAATTTGACATTGACAACGACAAGGTATCTGGAAATTGAATATCGGCCTGCCAGATAATCATCGGAGTCCACACGGCCATGAATACTACCCCCCACCTCGCCCACAAGTTACAGCCTCTGAGCTTGACAGGCTGAAACCGCTAACATGAAGAATTGGGTTGCCGTGAGGAGTGTTAATTTGGCACGGAAGATTATACACGATACAACCTTCAAGCCTCTTAATTACTCAATCCAGTCCTAAGCAATCCAGAACCTAAGTAGCAGATCCAAAACGTCGCATTGACAGCCTCGGCTCCATGTACAGGGTCTGTGCACTTGTCCAGAGTTCGTTGTCAGTTACGAGTCTTATTGTGACGCCAATTTCAGGACAGTCCAGTGGACCGACCTGTTGACATCAAGAGGTGCAAGATTCCCATGGCCATACAATTGTCGTCAGCGTTGCCGTTCATGCCGGTCGATTGACTGGGTATTCAACTCCTCGAGTTCTTACTGGCAACTTACTGGGTCTTTGACTTTCATGTTCGGCTGTGTCCTCAGCGGAACACCTTCTGAACTAGAAATAAGCCTCTTCGCACCCGTTGGTTTAAGAGAGGTATTGATATCCTTTCGCAGATGCAACACGCTAATACGACGCTACGCCAGGGGTAAGTTGCAGCAATAGACATACATACCTCGCATAATACTTACCTACAGCTTCCACGCAGATTCAGCGATGGCTTCCAGAACATAGATTCTACGCGCCGTGCTGGTTGCCAAAGGTAGACAATCGTTAGTAGGCCGACCTATGAATTGACGCACAAGTTTCCGCTAAGCACGGTGGCTTGAGAATTTCAATTTCAACTTCCAACTTTGAAGTTTCTCCGCCCATCAAACAACAAGGTGAACGTCAAAATCATGACCGACAGAGGGGCATTCACAGTACAGTGGGATAGCCTGAGGGAGCCAATATACTATGTAGCGAATACATGTTCAAGTTGAAGTCCCACTACATTTCACTGGCAGTGCCGATGATCATGATGGCCATATGATGCCCTATACCAGTATTCAGCACGGTTCGGACTAACATCGATATCAAGTTAGTGTGTGTTCGTGCCTTGGCCTTCAGTATAAGCTTAGACGTTTGAATGTTCGTTGAACCGTGACCTCGTAAGTAAAGAGTTTTTACTACAACATAAAACATCAGAACGAGGTGATGAAGAATGACCTGACAGGAACCTTCTGCCAGTGCAATGGCGTTCAATCAATCAAGTTCCTGGCTGATCACCAAGTAGTAGGCCAACTTATGAACTGTCGCACAAGTTTCCGCTAAGCACGGTGGCTTGAGAATTTTCAACTATGTATCAACTTCAAGCTTCTCCCGGAGTCCTTCCCTCGAGAGAACAATTGATCGACAGATGGGCAAATAGCACGTATGGGGTACGAGTGCGAGGATGTATACCGGGTACACATTAAAGTCGACCGTCTGATGAGTCCCATTGTACATGATTTTTGCTGACCATGGCCATATGATACCCACCCCACCTACAGTGCGGTCGATCTACATCCGTTTGTAACTTATACTATGTTTATATTTGCGTTCATGTTCGTGCCTTGACCTTCAACACAAGCTCGGGCGTTTGAATCTTCTGCCAGTGTCACGTCGCTCAATCAAGTTCCTGGCTGGTCACCGAGAAAGGGACATGGCGCGAGCAATCTGCAATGGACGACGGCGAGTGCGGATGAGCTCTAGTACAGCTGTGAGATTCGGATCCTGGAATTTGAGTTGCGGTCGAATGTAAGTAGCTTGAAGGTATAAAAGCTCCTTGCAGTTGTCCCTACTTTCCTCAGACTCACTTCGTCTGCCTTCACTCAGCATCTCAGCTCAGTGTTCACCTTCACCTACACATTCACCTTCACAATGTTCTCCAAAACCTTCTTTGCGGCCGCCCTCACAGCTAGCGCTATACTCGGTGTTGCTGCCTCTCCCGCTCCCAAGGATACGGTGGAAGTCAGGGCAGTGGTAAGTACTACTTCGCTTCGTCGTTGGGCCGCACCTTTTTGATCATCGCTGATTCTCCTCTCGTAAAATTTCATTAAAAACTTGAACTTTGAATTCCATGGATTCCAAACTCCAACTTGCAATTGCTTCCTGGCAGGCTGCCGCTCCCACCATCACCCTCTGCGACGCTCCCAGCTTTGCTGGAACGTGCATTTCGCTCCCGCTTGTTTCAGACAGTTGCACTAGCTTTACAGGTGGTCTTACCATCTTGAACAAGGAGACTTCCAGTGCAATTGTTCCGAATGGATTTATTTGTACCTTGTTCAGGTAAGTATGGGCCTCACGCGTCCAACAGCACAAGACCTGTTCAAAAACACGTACTTACTTGTCCCTCTTCTCTTCTCATCCTTCCTCGCTTTGGTCTTTCTTGATCGCACTACCAGGAACTTTGGCTGCACCACCGACGCCTCAGCCAACAGCGACCAGGACGAGATCGCTCTCGTTGGTGGAAGCTACGCTTCTTTTTTGGTCACTGGGGTCAATGGTCCAATTCAATGGACTGATCAGACCAGCTCTTTCAGTTGCTCTCCTCTATCGCAATCGTCGAAAGTCAGTTGCTTCCAGCAGGAGTCAACTTAATATCCACTGGACCAGGGTCAAAGACTGAGGTGACTGCTTTGAGGACTTCTAGCCCAAACCGAGCTCTATTCTCCATAGATGCTGCCCATTTGTCGCTGCGTTTGTTGACAGTGTTGTCGACAAGGAGGAGGAGGAGGACGAGTGTATTAGCCAGGCTGGGACCAAGAACTGATACGCCGGGGGTCCGGGAGGAACTGGTCGATGGTATAGCGAGTCATTAGTATTGATGTTGAATGCCAACTTGATAATGGTACTAGTACTCACCCTCAACCCCGTCCAACCCAGCTTTCTTCGCATTGATGGCTCCATGTCTGAACTCTTCAATGAACTTTCTAGGATCATTGATCTCCACTGGTAGAACAGAAAGCGCTTCAGTCACCTCATTTTCGAAACTCAGACTATATGTGTACGTTAAAGACTTACCATAGACGGCCCAGGCTGACCTGTCAAGAAACCAAACTTGTTTATACCACCTTGATACCACCAGGCCGGACAGGCATCGGTGAAGGTGCGTAAACCGGCTACGCAGAAATTTCAGTTTGTAGTCGAATGCAGCACTCCACTGTGGCAATACTACCTACCTCTCCAGAAGCAATCTGCTCCAGTGTATCGCTATGAGCAACTCTTCCAACTAGAAGGGACAAACATGCTTGAGCATATGCATCGAAACTCGAATTTGACCAGCTCTAACTCACCATGAATAATTTGTGCATAGACTTCGACTGTCTTCTGGAATTCCTGGAATGAATCAACTCAGTATAGAATCAACCGAAGCTCCTCATTGCGAGATGCTTGCTCACTAGGCTGGCGTAATTAATCATCCAAACCTGAGAATCACGAAAAAGTCAACCTTTGCAAGAAATCAAGATATGCTGCTGTTTTGCACCTTAAGCTTGTTCTCGAGATCATCCGCCATTGTTGCAGCTATCTCCCAATCTCGTAGTTCGCGATCTATGTTGGACTCGGCTGTCTTGAGAGAGATTTCGTATTCAGACTTGTCAGATTCGCTGAAGTTTTGTTCAGCAGGAAGAGTGTCGAGTGCTTTCTACCTGCTGGTTGAGGGCCTGCGTCGAGAATTAGACAAAAGTTAGCAGAATATAACGAAAGGCGAGTGAAATACTCAGATCACGAGCTTTGGCTCTTCAAGCCCATGCTTTCGAATAGTTGCTATCCAAATTCTGAATCGTAGCTTGTTTCGCATCGGCGAAGACGGATGTCAATTAGAACGGCAACCTCAGAGTAAGTTTACCTGAGTGGCATCTGCCAATGCTTCCTCGAATCTAGATAAATTTCAGAACAAACTATTATTCGTCTTGAAAAAGTGAACTAACTGATTCAAAGTCAAATGCGATGCTACACGATTGGCAAAGAGAAGTTAGAATCACGTTGGTCTTGTCCAGTTTGAGTGCTTCAGAGTGTTTTCCTATTGCTTAGGTGTATGGAAAGAGTTCCCTTCCTCTTCCAATTTTTGCACGCGTATAGCATTGCCAGATTTTAGAGCAAAGTAATTATAAGGGAAAACGCGATGGAAGTTTGAGGGCAACTATTGTTTGGCACCCACCTCTGTTACAAACAAGGAAATTTCTGTCCCGTCCCGAAGACTGACTCGAGCTAACTGCGAGGTCGGTTGAGAAACCTTCTCTCTTTTCCTCCAAATTATCCCAGATTTGTCCCTCTAAGACGTCCATACAACAAATTTCCTGTTTCTTTTGCGACTTCCGACTGTAACGATCCCAAAATTTCGTCGAAAGGCAAACTCAGCTTGAAAAAACTCAAGTCCAGAGACGCGGAGGCTGGGCAGATGAGCAAAAGGGATATTCGGTCATGGCTCTCATCGTCCGCACAAGGATCAGAGGACGATGACGTGTCAGCGTCACCCTGGCAGCGGGAGAATGTACTGCAGGATTGGAAAAAGTCGATGGAATTCGCGCAGGCCGTGTTGTTGGAGAACCGGACGAGTGTACGGATCGCGTTTTTGAAGGAGGAGTTGCTTCCATTGGCAAAGACAGCCGGTAAGTTTTCGTTTGGTCGACGTCTAATGTGATAGTTCATCATGTTTGTAGATCTTAACCTCTCCCAGGTACTGGACATCTTCAAACTTCTAACGTTCACTTATCCAAGATATGCGGACGGTCCATCACGAGAAGCAGTGGAGAATGTTGGAATGGAGCTTGTGAGGCGAGATGAGCTTCGTGGAACAGAGAAGGGTGCGATCGATGAGCAGAAGATGGGTGTAACTGAGCAGATTTTGGGCTGGCTGTCCAACGAAGTCTCTCGGCTGGCCAAACGCAATTCTGCAAGGTGCGTGTTTTTACTCTTAGCTGATCTCAATGGCAGCTGATGGAGGATACCAGTTCCTATGCCCCATCAGATCTCTACGTACTTCTGAGCTGGTCGTGTGGATTATACACAGTCTGTCTGGAAACAAACGCGCTTTTTACTGAAACGCAGTCCTGGACGTTTCTCGTGGCTTCTATGGCCCTACTACTCGACATGATATGCGACTCCGAACGCGCCAAACCCTCACTCAAGAATGGTGCTCTCGTCCATGTACGGCGTGCATTGCGTTCAGTACGTGCAAGCCTCCGAGTGTAGATCTTTTCTTGACTTGAGTAACACGTCAGGCCGGTGAAAAAATACCCAATTTGATTTCTACAGTTTTGGCTCATGTCAAGTCTAGCCAAACGCCAGTACGATTCGTCCAACTAATCGGCGTTGCAGTCAGTGTTTTGGTCCGGCTCAAGAACGCGAAGGAGGAGCCTTCAGAGAGGCTACCTGCAGATCTCAAGGTAAGGGCCCTAAAACTCTTACATTTGTGCGGATTTTGACCAATCTGATTCTGACAGAGTCAACTTGTGTCCCTGTATTGTACTTCAGTGTTGATGTCGAAGACGCCTGTTCCATCGCATACCCTGGTACGTCTCGACCTCTTCTCATGTCTCATGTATTCATTTCCTCTCTTCAGACCTCTTTCCAGGATGTCATCAAACATTTTTTCACCGCCGAAGATTTCTCGGTTCATGTGCTTCCTACAGCCGAAAAAGCTCTCCTACGATCTCCAGAGTATTCTTTGGAGGTCGTGGCCGACTTCTTCTCCACATATAGTCAACCCTTCGACACCGAGTCATTCAAACGCGTCTTGACCCAAGCTATCAACAGCGCCAAATCCAGCAACGCTACCACTCGTGCAGGTTCCATCAAATTGTTCAAAGCCATCATCAGCATCCCCACGGTGGACTCGTCCCTCCTCGCTATCGCCGTCACTGAGCTCCTTGCGTTACCAAAAGCAAACAAGACCGCTGGCCCTGACCACCGAGTTGCCCTGTACTCCATGCTCACGTCACTCCCACCTTCCAGCGACGTCTCCTCCTCCATCACCCAAGGAATTGCTCCCTTACTCGCAAAGGAACCACACGAAGGTGTTATGGCAGTCCTTGCTGCCGCTTTACCCGTCCATGTCGGATTCCTCCTTGCAAACAACGTCTCTCTTCCTTCAGACTTCTCAACTCTCGTTGCCAAGGAAATGAGTAGCCTCAAACCTCCGGTCCGACGAGCATTTTGCTCATTGGCAGGTGGTGCTATTTGGAGTACTGCTGATAAGGAGATGACGGAGACTGCTCTCGCGTTTGCGAAAGCTGTTCTTCCGGCGTTTGAGAACAGTCTGAAGAATGTTTCGGGGAATCCTTTGAACTCGAGTGCGGGACCTTTGGAAGCGTATGTTGCTACTGCGGTAATGCTGGGGCCATTGTTGCGATCTGGGAAATTTGGTATGCTTTTTCTTTTTTCCTGATGGAGCTGTTATAAGCTAACATTGAGGATTTCTTGTAGACGATACCATTGCTCGTAACACCGTTCTTCAAGCTATCCCTACACCGTCAACGAAACCGTCGTTCTTACTCTGGGAGAAGGTGTACCAGAAAGCTGTAGAAGCCGAGGATGAGACCTGGCTACTACGAGCTTGTGATGCTACCTTGATATCCTTCCATGAACAAATGTCCAAAAATGAAGGCCCGAGGTATGTCCTCACCTTTTATTTACTCATTTTACTCTGACTAATTCCATCATCATCAGGACCCAGCTCGGTTTGGCATTCTTACATTTGGCGGTCAACGGTGTCTCGTCGACTATCAGGCGAGATGTGAACGTGGTTCTGGAAGCAACTGCTGTGCTTCATCCAAAACTGACAAATAACATGGTCCACGATGCCATTTCGACATTCGTTACTCGTTTCTCGACAACATCTTCAGAGGAAGTGGTCTGGAACAAACATTCACGTCTAGCTGGGCTTCTCCTTAGCGCTGCGTCATTGGGAAGTGAAGTTGATGTTGCGACCAGGGAAGAGGTTGTTGTGGACTCAGTGGTACTTGGTCATCATTATCTCGTTTGTGGGTCTATTTACTTCTACTTGCTGAACGTTCTTTGACTGATTTGTCGGCCTCGCATAGGTGCACCCTCAAAACAGACTTGGATAGACGTGTGCCAGCGGGCATCTACTGATCCTCGAGAACTCATCGGGAGAAACCTCGATAAGATACTGGAATTGGTCGTTGAGGCCTCGTCATCGGCAAAGGTTGGTCTTTACTCAACGTTTGTATATAGTAGCGCTGGTAACATGGCTCCGCAGACCGGTTACCCTGAAGCAAGTTACCGAGCAGTAACAACATTGGCTTTTGTTTCGCCGCAGCACGTTCTGCCCCGCATCATGGACCAGCTACGGACAGACATCAACGCAGATATCATCAACTCGTTGACTGAATTCGACTTTGGTGTGTGGTCAACACCTGAAGGGACTACTTATGTCGATGGTGAGTCTATACATACGCTTTGATGTCTGGCATTCCGTGGCTCATTTTCGCAGTATTATCCTCCACCAAAGGTGACACCACAAGCAAGAAGGGGAAGGATGCTGATATTGCCAAGTGGGAAGCAGAGCTCCGTAAATCTCTGGCCAACAAAAAAGCCTCATCAGGCGCTACTGCCACCTTGACGAAACAACAACAGGTTCTCATACAGCAACAGCTTGCCAAGGAGTCAGAAGTTCGACAACGCGTGGAGTCGGTCAAGAATAACTTGGTTCGGGGATTGCAGTTGGTCTCGAGTTTGATAGACGCCTCTGTTCCGGAATTCCGGGTCTATATCTCATCGACAGTGACTCTGCTTCTGGATGGTGCTCTGAGAAGCGGGGCGTTACTTGCTGGTGACCTGGCATTTGAGACTTACCTGGTAAGTCAGCCGAACTTCCATCTCATTCCATCTTTTGACGCTCATTTGTCAGAAATTAGCGAGCTGCTGTTCAGACAGGCTGGACACATTCCGAAAATGGATGGGCATTGCAACTCTGCGATGTCTGAGAGAAAACGTCGTTCCCGAGGAGCTCAAGGCCGAGCCTCTCAGTCGTATGTGTATTCTCTTCATTGTCATAGACGCTTCTGATGATTTGCAGAACTCGCGCTTCGGGTTTTACACAGGTTACGATTCCTTTCGGAGTCAACGCTTTTCGATGCCGCTACTTTCTCCTACATCTTCCCTCTCATCCGTCATGTCGTCTCCGTGGGAGGTATCCCTACCGAAGACCCCGAAGAGCTACTGGAGCAAGTTGCTGTTTCTCAGGATATCATCAAGTTCCATTGCGCAGAATGTACGTGTTTCGCCTTCTTGTACCTGCTATTCATACTTATGGTCTTTATCCAGTTGCCGATGTGGCCTTCCCTCGCCTTCCCACCATCGATATCTTGATACACATAATACGGCAGCAGCCCAAGCTGAGCAAAGATGCATCTTCGTCATTGATAGAACTCGGAGAAGCTATCCAAGCCTCAGCTCAGAAAGAAGAAATAGACGCTCTTCTTCACGGCACACTTTACCAAGAAGTCTATGTTCGCAATTCGTGTCTGCAAGCCCTCCAGCCTTTCGATCTAACCGACTTTGATTGGTCTCCGGCACTGTGGATAGCATGTCATGATGACGATGAGCAGAATGCACGCCTGGCTCGTCATGTATGGGAGGATAATGGTCTCGACGTACCACAAACTTTCATGGGTCAGCTCTTGGAGTATTTGGGTATGATCCGTTTCCTTCTCTCCATCATTCCGCTATTCATGTACATTTCTTGATGCAGGTCATGAAAATGCATACGTCCGGGCAAGTACTGCTGCTGCCATAGCCGAAGCTGCTGAGTACTGGCCGCAAAACATCAAAGATACGCTGTCCATCCTGCAAGACTATTACCGAGACAAGGTTTGTTTAACATTCACGACTTCGTAATCTCCTCTGACAATCACCGCAGGCGAAGATACTGGCACCGGAATACGACGAATACGTAAGTCTACCTTGCATGAATGGTATCTCATTGACTCACGAGAATCCTACAGGGAATGGTCATTGCCCAGAGTCTAGATCGCTCGGACCCTTGGCAGGCCCGTGTAGCGACCGCCAGCGCTTTCCGATTGCTAGCACCCCTCTTCTCAGAATCTGACGTCGAGCCTTTCTTCCATTTCCTCATTCACGACGAGGCATTAGGTGATCGTGCTGGAGAAGTCAGAAAGGGTATGCTGACCGCTGGGACAGCAGTTATCGATGACCATGGCGCCTCTTGTATCGCAGGACTCATCTCGATGTTTGAGAAACATCTGGCTCAGCCTACTCCAGCTACGGAAACCGGGGATCACATCAAGGAGGCCGTCGTCATTCTCTTTGGACGAGTAGCCCGTCATTTGGACTCTTCTGATAACCGAGTGCCCACTATCGTGGATCGTCTCGTAGAGGCTCTGAAGACGCCTTCGGAGCAGGTGCAGATCGCCGTTTCCGAGTGTTTATCAGCGCTCGTCAAGGTTATGGGCTCGAAAGTTGACTCCTTGGTGGACAATCTCATGGACGACATGTTTAATTCCCCGAAATACGGTTCTCGGCGTGGTGCTGCGTATGGCTTGGCTGGAGTCATCAAGGGCATGGGTATATCGGGGATGAAGCGTTTCGATGTTATTAACCGCATCAAGACAGCTATCGAGGACAAGAAACGTTATGAACCACGCCAGGGTGCCATGTTTGCCTTCGAGACTTTGTCGAATACTCTGGGTCGTCTCTTTGAACCTTACATCACATTTGTCCTCCCAATGCTTCTTTCATTATTCGGCGATTCGACACCAGATGTGCGGGAAGCGACTCAAGATGCTGCTCGAATCATTATGGGCAACTTATCCGGTTACGGCCTTAAACTCATCCTTCCATCCTTACTCTCTGGTCTTGACGAGAAGCAGTGGCGGACGAAGAAAGGTTCTATCGAGCTGCTCGGTATGATGGCCTACTGTTCTCCCCGGCAACTCTCCGTTTCCCTTCCTATTGTCATTCCACGACTCACGGGGGTGTTGACCGATTCACATGCTCAGGTGAAGGCTGCAGCTAATAAGAGCTTGAAGCAATTTGGAGAGGTCATCAGCAACCCTGAGATTCAGAACTTGGTCCCTGTTCTCCTGAAAGCACTGGTAGACCCTGCCAAGACTTCCAATGCCCTGTCCGGTCTATTAAAGACGTCATTCATGCATTATATCGACCACTCATCGCTGGCTTTAGTGAGTGCATAGTTTGACTCTGACTGGGATGATTCTTACTGACCTTTTTTTAAGGTCATTCCTATCATAGAGCGAGGATTGAAGGAACGTGGTGCAGATACAAAGAAGAAAGCTGCTCAAATCGTTGGAAATCTTGCATCATTGACCGATTCCAAGGACTTCGTTCCATATCTTCCCGAGTTGCTGCCAATGGTACACGTCGTCCTAGTCGACCCTGTTCCCGAAGCACGAGCTACAGCCGCAAAGGCTCTGGGTACATTGGTGGAACGTCTAGGAGAGGGTCATTTCCCCGATTTGGTACCTGGATTGCTGAGGACGCTCAAGACGGATACCTCTGGAGTTGACAGGCAAGGTGCAGCTCAAGGTCTCAGTGAAGTGTTGTCAGGTCTAGGAATGGAACGTCTGGAGGGCCTTCTGCCCGACATTATCGCCAACGCTCAGTCACCGAGGGCGACCGTACGAGAAGGTTTCATGTCATTGCTCGTTTTCTTACCTGCAACTTTCGGTACTCGTTTCCAACCTCATCTTCCCAAAATCATCGGTCCTATCCTCAGTGGTTTGTCGGATACTGAAGAATATGTCAGAGAAGCGGCTATGCGTGCAGGCAGGATGGTGATTACCAACTACTCAAACAAAGCCATCGATCTGCTTCTACCAGAGCTTGAGCGAGGCATGTTTGATCCTGGTTGGCGCATTCGGGTGCGTCCTTTCCATCGCGTTGAGTTTTTTTAAATAAAGTATTTACACTTCCCATCTTCAGCATGCGTCGATTACGCTGGTTGGAGAACTCATGTTCAAGGTTTCTGGTATCTCAGGCAAACCTTCCGAACTCGACGATGAAGAGGAGAATGCTGCAGAAGCAACTACCGCCGATGCTTCACGTCGTGCTCTTGTTGAGGTTCTCGGTGTTGAGCGTCGTGACCGTCTCCTCTCTGCACTCTACCTCATCAGGCAAGATGGTGTCGCCATTGTCAGAACATCATCTATTCAAATTTGGAAGGCATTGGTCAACAACACGCCTCGGACGGGTATGTCCTTTCGTTCTCTCAAGTAGTACGTCTACTTACGATAATACAGTTCGTGAAATGCTTCCCGAGCTCATCAACCAGATTGTTTCCCTCATTTCAAGCTCGGAGTTTGAGCAGGAAGAAGTGGGTTTTGTGCCATCTTCTTTCTATATTTGTACTCAATTCCGCTAGACCGCAAACCGTACCGTTGGTGAACTTTGTCGCAAATTCGGAGAACGAATCCTCGGGGAGATTGTTCCTCTCTTACGGGCTAAGGTTTCATCAACTGATCCTCGTTCTCGAGAAGGAGTCTGCTTGGTTCTTTGTGCTATCATGTACGTTAAGCACCTTGCATGTCCATTGATAAGAACTTGACCATTGTATAGGGAAAACTCCACAGACACTCAACGAGAAGACCATGAAGACGACATCATCTCTATGGTCCGGGTTTGTCTGGTCGACGACGAAGTCAATGTCCGTTCGGGTGCAGCTAAAGCATTCGACATGTTACAAGAACATATCGGTGCTAAAGCCATTGACCAGACTATACCGACATTGCTTGAAGCTCTTCGTCAACCTGGTAAGAGCTCTGGAACGGCTCTCGAAGCTCTTCATGAGGTTATGAGTGTATGTTTACTGTTGTCATTTTCATGTTACAAGGGTATACTGAAGTACGTTACGCAGGTTCGTGCTACAACGGTGTTCCCGGTACTGATTCCTACGTTGACGGCCATACCCATGACGGTATTCAATGCACGGGCTCTGGGATCATTGGTGACTGTTGCTGGAAATGCGCTAAGTAAACGTCTTACGGCGATACTTGGATCTCTGGTCAAGGTGGTCGAGGAGGATCAAAATGAGGAATTGCAGGAGGCAGTAGATGAGGCGTTGCGTGCCCTTTTGACATCTATCAACGATGCTGAAGGTCTGAACACGTTGATGATGATCCTACTTGGTTGGTGAGTATATCATTCTACTCAACAGTTCCTATCTTTCTTATAAACGCTTCCGCAGGATCAAGCACGACTCACCAAAACGCCGCGTGAGCGGTTTCAACTTCTTCGCAATGTTCTGCGAGGAATCTTCTATTGACGCATCCTTATACCGAGTAGACTGGATCCGTCAATTCATACCCGCCATGGAAGATAGCCAAGTTACCGTCCACACTGCCGCCCAACATGCTCTCGACGTCTTTGTCAAATCCCTACCAAAAGACGAACTAGAACCCCTTGTCGTCCCTCTTCGTCGCAGTATCGAGTCAACGGGTACACCAGGTCAACATTGCGATATACCAGGGTTCAGTTTACCAAAGGGTATTGCGCCTATGGTACCTATCATCATCGCCGGGTTGACTACTGGTAGTAACGAGCAGCGTGAAGCTGCTTCATGCGCTATCGGTGACCTCGTTGAGCGTACCGCACCCGAATCTTTCAAACCCTTCGTCGTACCATTCACTGGTCCTCTTATCCGTGTCGCTACACAAGCAACTACCTACCCACCTGCAGTCAAGACTGGTATCCTCAGTGCACTAACGTCCATGTTAGAACGTATTCCCCTTTTCGTCAAACCTTTCTTCCCTCAACTTCAAAGAACCTTCGTCAAGAGTGCAAGTGACCCAGCGTCAGTCGCTGTTCGGAATAGAGCGGCGAAAGCTTTGGGTGTGTTGATGGGGAATCAGCCGAGGGTTGATCCAGTGGTGACAGAGTTGATTGGTGGGATTAAGGGAGGGGAAGAACCGATTGCTGGTAGTTTGGTGTTGGCGCTGGCCAATGTGGTAGAGGGCGCGGGTAGTAATGTTGGAGAGAAGGCGAGAGAAGCTTGTGTGGAGGTACTCGTGGAGGCATTCAAGGAACCTCATGATGGTGCGTCTGTCTTCCTGATGTTAATTGGAGATACGTGGACTGATTCTGGTTCTGACTCGTTTTGTAGAATCATATGCTCAGTCAGTTGGAGCTCTCATGGCCTCCATGGCGATATTCCCTGAATTGCTTCGACCTGTCGTCGAGTAAGTCGTTCTCGTCTTTCATCCTGGTTATTCCCATGCCTGACATCCCCTTTTCTCTGTAAGAAATTACCTCGTTGGAGGTACACCTGCATCCCTTATGTCCTCAAATGTCATCTTTGTGGTGCTGGAAGCTGCTTCCGAGCATCCTGAGCGTGGACCCGATATCTTTGAGAAGCTAGGACTGACGGAAGAGGTGACCCAAAAAGTGAAGGAGGGCTGTGCGAATGAGAAGCCAAATATTGCTAGGCCGGCGAGAGGAGCGAGGGATTTGCTGGAGAATAAGTAGTAATCAACATAAGGATCTTCCTTGGTAGTCCCTGTAGATGTAGATGTAGTTGTATCTTGTAAATTTACGCCGTTCGGTATTGGTCGAGATACAAGTAGACTCTGCCATGTGAGAATTTCGCCCTTGCGCTCCCACCGCCATCTGCCAATGACCAGGGAGCCTAGTCGTTGATTCTACCCTCTGCAATTTCGTCTCGAGCTCTTCAGAGACATTGAGAAACACGGATAAGGTTTTCAGTATCCTTAGACTTCCCTTTCTGCCGCACGAGAACGTTGGGACTACCGGTACGTTTACTTGGACCCTTCAGAAATCATGACGCGTCTAATAGGCTGTTTTCGTTGTCAAGGCCTTTAGTTCAGTTTCTGGCCAATAGCACGTTGAAGATTACAACTTCTACTATAGCCTCTGACGGTATCCTCTCTAACGACTTTGCGACGGACCGCGGAATTCCTCATCGGACACTTTTGACTCGTTGGGTTGATATTCATTATCTTGACCGTCATTCTAAACCTCTCACAATTCCTTCACCATTATGCTGCTAGCCAGGCGAAGCGGCTCACGCATAGGCCAATCTCATCGCGCCGTTTCAGCAGCCCGTGTTCCTTCCCATTGTGCCCACCATTCTACATACACCGAGGCTCAGAACCGCGCCATGCCGACTTCTTCTCCTACGCCTACTGCTTCTACTTCTTCTCCAGCATACGCTGGTGTCACCAAGGCGGCATGGAATCCGCCGAACCCCCTTCCAGCTAACTTTATACGTGGAGGAACTTCCAAGGGAATCTTTATTAATCAAACCGACCTCCCTTCCCTAATCCCTCCTTCCACATCTTCATCGCCATCTTCTACCTTAAAAGCAAAGGACGAGGAACATTACGAGACGTGGAAACGGGTCCTCCTCGGCATAATGGGCTCTCCAGACCCCGAACATGGACGTCAGCTCAATGGGATGGGAGGAGGTATTTCGTCGCTGAGCAAGGTTGTTTTGGTCAGACCCATCAATGACTCGACCGCAGAGACGAAGAAGCTGAAAGAAGAAGGTGTACACGTGGAATACACCTTTGTGCAAGTGGGCATACGAGACGACGCTATCGATATTGAAGGCAATTGCGGAAATCTGTCAAGTGTAGTGGGTGTTTTTGCATTGGGTGAAGGTATGGTCCCGATCCAGGCAGTAGAAGAGAACAAGAAGGGCAGAGAAGCTGTATGGAAGGATAAGGAGAGTGGGAGGTGGTACGCTACCATCAAAGCGTACAATACGAATACGAAGAAGGTCGTACAGACGACTTTTCCTGTACAAGTCGAGGCTTCTTCTTCATCATCATCATCATCATCATCCCTGTCCAACAACAACGCCGCTAATGTCGATGCCGAGGCTGGCGTCACACCATTTACTACGACAAGTCCTCATATGTCTGTACATACGCCTACCTCCGCTTCTACGTCGCCAACGCAGAGTACTGGACCAACAACTGCATCATCTCCGTCTTCCTCTCCAGCACCTACTCCTTCGCTAGCAACTTCCACTGGAACCTCTACTACCCCTCACAATGACTCTCCGACTGTTTCACCCACCGTTTCACCTACTACCACAAAACATACTTCGGTCAATTTCGGGAAGAGCAGCTCAGAAGGACAAACCTCTGGTCTCAGAGTTACTCCTTTGCTTAGCCTTCCTGAAGCCGGCATTGCAGGCGTACCCGGGAAAGCGTCTCGGATAGACCTCGAGTTCCTCAATCCAGCGGGAGCGAGGACCGGGAAGCTACTACCTAGTCACGGAGGAGCTGTTACACATTTAGAAAACGGGTTGCCTGACTTGACAACGTCCCTAATAGGCAAGACCATCATACCCACTTCCTTGGTGGACGCTTCCAATCCTACCGTTTTCGTCGATTCGTCTCATATGGAGCCCTATTTTGCAGATTATCTAAAGGACCCAGAGGGAGAATCGCAAACGTCTGGATTCATCAGAGACCTACTGGAAGCTTTGAGGCTGGAAGGCGCAGTTAAAATGGGATTATGGACTCGTTCTTCCTCCTCAAAATCTTCGCCTCCTCAGGCCCAGCCTAAGATTTGTGTCATCACCGCTCCCATAATGAATGACGTGCACGAGAACAACGTGGATATCGTTGTACACGCCTTGTCGATGGGAACTCTCCATAAGGCCATTCCTATGACTGTGGGTCTGGCGCTAGGTGTAGCAGCGGGCATCAAGGGTACTGTTGTCTGGGATGTTGTGAGAAAATCTCGTACTGCCAGGGCTGGGATTTCCGATGCTGCTGCAATAGGAGATAAGCTCGTGAGAATTCGTCATCCCAGTGGGATTGTCGATGTCGGTGCTGATATCGAGTATGTTGACGAGGTAGATGGGAATGGGGAGAAGACAAGGACTACGGTGGTGAAGAGTGCAAAGGTGGTCAGGACTGGGAGAAGATTGATGAGGGGTGAAGTTTGGTGGTGAGGGCTACCGTGGTGTGGTGCATAGCGCGTTTGTTGGAGTGCTCGCCGGGTCATTTGCAAGTAACGAAAGACATTGGATATTGGATGAAAACATGCACCCTCTCGGTATCAGCTATGTACACAGTGATGTCAAGTTGTAGGGGATGGGTGAACCGTTGCTTTCTCTTGTCTTATTTCTCGTTGGCCGTGTTGTGTCATTACTCACTCGCTCTGTCTGCTCTGTAGGTCTCGTCTGTTCTTCCTGTAACGTGGCGTAACACCTATCGGCGTTGTATCAATTACTTATCGTTATTGTAACTTTTTTCCCCCTCTCATTTGTCAGTCTCTACGGTCCTCAGCCACGTTTAGCTCACGATTCCTTGCATGGGCAGGTCTTCATTTCGTAGCTTCTTCGGGATTTCATCGAGTGTTCAGGTACGCAAGAGCGAGGGCCAGGAGACGCAGTAGCGTGCATATGCATGCATCATACACGTTATTTTCCGTCCTCGCAACGCAAGAGCAAGAGTGTGGCAATATTTATGGGGTCTCCGAGATACTGACAAGTGTCGACATTTCTTCGCGGAATCTGGATATCATTACAACTAATCCCAGTCTTTTGGAAACAATTCCACGATATTGTCACCTTCATGGAGTACTCAGGTCGAAATTACAACCTGTGAAGGAGAATCCTCGGGATATGAGCACACCGATAGTCCTGTCCATCATTTCTTCGGAAGAAGGGTGCGCTATCACCGCGATAAAGTGCGCCGCAAATAAACTTGATCCCCTTGCTTGACCATAAGGTGGCCATAAGGTCAATTTCTCCGTGGAACGAGATTCTCGTAAGTTCACCGTGATTGTCTGATTCGTTTGCGCTATTTGAAACTAGGACGACGTGGATGGAGATACGACGATTCGTGGTTGAGGAGGTCGGCCAGGAGAAAGCTCGGAGCTTCTGCATTACTGGCAAGTGGAGAATCTACATCACGGCTTCTTGTGATTTTGGATCTTCGTAGCTATTACTGTATGCCACTGTATAAATATGTACCATTTCGACATCCTCCGAGATGACCGCTTTCCAATATTCGCTATGGCCACACTGTATAAGTAATGGAAAATCCAGTGTCCTAAATTGCCGGAAATTCGGAAGTGGTCCTTTCCGTCCTCCGGAAAAAGTGGATTACACCACTTACATCATATTTGAAATTCTTACGCGTTACCTTCTATAAGAGGGCCATTGGCAAATCGCGTCTCAAATATTTTCCTCTTTTCTCCCACTCAACTTGCACGGTTGTCTTTCTTCCTGGTACCTATTTCAAAGCTTTTAGAACCGAACAACAATCATAGAACTGCACAGATTCTAGCGAAACAATTGCGAGGAACGATGCCTGAGTACACAATCCTCGCTGGATCCTACACCTCTTCCGTCTACACGCTGGTCTTTGACCCTTCTAGTCGCGAGCTGACTCTGAAGAGCTCTTCTGAAGTCGGGAAACACCCTTCTTGGATTGAAGTACACCCCAAGAACCCCAGGCTGGTGTTTGCGTGTCTGGAACAGGAGGAAGGCAAAGTCGTTGCTATCCTATACGACAACGAGGGCGCAGACGCATGGAAGAAAGGGAAAGTAGTAGCCGAAGCCGTTACCAATGGACAAGACCCTTGTCACCTCGGCTTTGTGGGCGAGAACGACGATGAGCTTGGAGTTGCCAACGTGAGTCCGTTTCTCGTTATCTTTTCTCTATTCAAACTTCGGGCTTTTACCTAACACTACTCAATCCTTTTATCTTGCAGTATACCTCGGGCTCGGTTTCATTCCTTCCCATCTCCCCTAACGCACCATACATTCTATCTTCCAAACCCACGCAAACCATCTATCTCGACCCATTGAGTCCTTATCCAGACGCGAAGGGCCCCAATAAGGACAGGCAAGAACGGGCTCACGCTCATGAGGCGCATTGGAATCCGTCGTATAAAGAAGTTTTAGTGCCTGATCTAGGCGCGGACAGGGTGTATAGGTTCACGAAGGCAGATGCAAAAGGCGAATGGAAATTAGTTGGACAGATTGAGTTTGAAGGAGGTGGTGGACCCAGACATGTCATTGTACACGGTATGCTTGTTCTCATACCCTCTCAAACGTTGGAAATTACATACTGATTCACGACGCTATCCACAATTTCACAGACGGCCACCTCTATACACTCCTCGAACTCAGCAACAAAGTCGTCAAACACACCCTTCCGCCTTCTTCCTCTCAACCCGAACATATCTCAACGATCACAACCTTATGCTCATTTCCCTCTATTCCTCCCGGTAAAGACGCCTTATTCGCAGCCGAAATACTCCTTCAACCTCCGTCAGGCGCTTCCTCGAAGCCGCTGATATACACTTCGACTCGTAACTCGCCCGACGGATCTGATGTTATTAGCGTGTTATCTACGGGTGACGCCAACGGTGATCTGCATCGCGTCAACGAAGTACCATCGGGTCTTGTGCATCTTCGGGGTATGGTGTTCAATTCTATCGGCGGCGGAAGAGATGATGGTAGGTATTTGATCGCGGGAGGTGTCCTTGGTGGGGGTGTAAAGGTGTTTGAACGAGGCGAAGGAGAATCGGAGTTGATTGAGGTTGCGCATTTGGAGTTGGAGAAGCCGACTAGTTTCCTTTGGGTGTAGGGGAGGAGGAGGAGGAGGCTGGGCGACGAATAAGTTTGAAATAAAATTGGAAGCGGATAAAGTGGAGTCCAGAGGAGTAGCAATGTGTAGGTAGCTGATACCGTTTTGATGTATTTTACGCGGACCATTCCTGTAATTGTAATGAAGAAATAAATCAGTTAACATATAAACTTCACTCAGTCTCGACTTTTGTCGCAATGGAAATCAGCTAGTGTTGAGATCTCAGAGAATGCAATATCTAGGCAATGCGAAACGCCCTGGTCTCTGCTTGTCACGTCCATGCCAACGACGATTTGGGGTCGCGTCCAGAAAAATACCATGGCAAAAGGTCGGCTTTCCCAAGGTAAGTATTCTCAACGAAAGCCGGAGTCAGAGCATCGGAAATAAGCACATCACCAGAGTTTGGCATGCCAACTGCGCACCTTCTGATTCCCTGTTCCAGTCCTAGAAATTACCAGAAACTTCTCCAAAAATTTTTGGACCTTCATCCAACATTCATCCTGGAACCAAATTCCGACTATCCAAGAGCTCTGGCACATCTTCGGGTTGTTCTGCCTATAACTTGCGTGCACGGCAGCTACTTTGAGAATTGGATGATAGTTGCTCTCCTAGAAGCTTGAGGACCACTGGAGGACCAGCTGGTTACGGGCAAGGCCCCGGCAAACCGGAAGTGCTGTTTGGTTAATGCTTCTTCTCCAAATAAAGCGCATCTGCGTTCACTCCTTCTAATTCACGCGTTCCTTTCATCCCCTCCACCACATGTCCGACAGAGCAGAGCAGGTGCAAAAGCTCAAGGACGATGGAAATGACTTTTACAAAAGGAAAAAGTACTCTGCGGCCATCAAGAAGTACACCGAAGCCATTCAAATCGACGACACCGTTGCCCTCCTCTTTGCCAATCGCGCCGCGTGTCGGTTGGCTCTGAAACAGTCAGTACACCCTTTTCTTTCCCTGGTCATATGTCCTCACGTGCACCTATCTAGGTATCTGGACGCATTGGCCGATGCGGTAAAGGTACTTGCGACTTATCTGAGACATCCAGGTACAAGTCCGTCTGATGCGTCAGTATAGGCTACGGAGCTAGATCCCAACTATTCCAAGGCATGGGCACGTCGAGCTGCTGTTCACGATGTAGATATTTTACATATCTTTTCGCCTTTCAACGCGTTTCTTCGCTAGATCTCACCCTGTCTCTATCTTTGTTTGGCAGGCCCTCGGCCAAAATCAAGGTAGCCGTGTCATGTGGGAGAAAGCTCTTGAGGCTCTACCCAAAGGTGAACTTTCCGAAACCGACAAAAACCTCAAGAAACAATACGAGGAGGGTCTGGCGAAAGCCAAGGCAGAGATCAATAAACTGAGTAGTAGCGGGCCTCGACTTTCCGGAAGCGCGATCCAAATCCAAAGCGGCAATAACGACTTGCCCTGGGATGTTGCTGCACAGATCGTCGTGGAGCTGGAGAAAAAGCAGGATCCGAAGAGCAGCGTATGTTGTCAACTCATCTAGGTTGCTCTCATAGTGCAAATTATCCTGACTTTTTTTTTGACTTGATAGGCCTGGGTGATTTATATGGCCGACAAGGTGATTTCATGATGACTCGCTATCCCGACACTGCGCGATGGCTGACTTTTCCCTTCCAGGAATTCCAAGAAGCTGTTAGTAATATCAACGAGTACAAGACGCAAGTCATCGGAGGCCGAACTCTCGCTAAAGCGAGGATGGGTGTGAGCCTTTTGTCTCAGAGATCAAGCTATATTAACGCACCTCGCTAACTTTACGCAGGGTCTCGCAAATCTTACCAACGCCATCTTGCGAGACACAAGGGTTTTTCGTATCTCGCAACCCGATCTTCTCGTCAAGTTGATGGAATCGAGTGAGTCTTTCTCCCTTGCCAGTTTTACTAGGATGAGGCTCAATCGACGTTCCTTTATTATAGTAAACATTGAAAGACAATGCAACAAAGGCTGGTTCGGTGAAATGGGCCCCGAGACTGTTCAGCGAGAAGCTTTGGAACGACTTCGGACCGAAGAGCGGGCATCTGTTCGTCGCGCTCTTAGTTCTACGATTCGGTGAGATTTCAGAATTTTTATTCTCTATCCTCTTGCTCTGAATCTACTGTCAGGGATTGGATTATCGTCGGCTTCCTCCGCACCAAAATCAACCCAAACTTCGCCGGCGCGATGGAATACCTTCAACGTGCACTGGACATGATTAACTGGGGTCGTGATCAATGGCCGAACATGCACAAGGAACAGCGAGGAGCCGTTTTCACTCGGACGTTCCGCAGAGGAGTTTGGAATCTTTTGCTCAATGCTATGATGGAGGTGGGTGCCAATACCCAATGTCTAATTCATGAACCATTTTGCAAGTGGGTACAATTCTGACCATGACCATTTCGACAGGCCTACGCCAGTAATCCAGGAAAACGATCACTTTTGAACAAGATTAACGTACACGCGGATGGGCTACTCGAGGATCTTGAGAATGACCGCCCTGAGCCTGGAGAGGAGGCGGTACTTGACGCGGGTTTTAGATGGTCGTTCTGGGAAAATATCAAAGGCAATGCGTTTGCGTTCGTATCATCCCTCCTACCTTTCCGTTCTTTCCGTTCCTTTTTGTTACTCCCTCCCGTCTGCGTTTGAGTCTGAATGTTGATTTTCTCATAACAGATGCAAAGGCTTTTACCACGTCCAACTCGCCAAACTTTCCGACACGGATCCAAACGCTGACCTCCGCGAAGTCGGCGAGAACTTGTTTGCGGCATTCCAGTGCTACTTCAAAGCAGCGCAAGGTTTCCCAGAGGACGATTATTATCATCCCTGTACGTTTATTCTTTGATCTTCACGTCATGGCTCAAACTCACCAGTATACAGGGTTTCTCTGGTGCGCCATCGAAAACATGCTCGCAGGCGAACCTCCCACCGACATCGTCCTCAAACTACTAGAAGAGATCCGTCTTTGCGTACCTAAAGTCAGAAGCCTATGGTATAGAAATCCAGCTCAGACGAACGAACCCCAGTTGAAGCATTACGAGTACTTGGACGTTGTTGAAAAAGGCGCGAGAAAGTTAATTGAGAGAGGCGAGGTGGGGATTAACGATCCGTTTGATATGGCTAGGTTTCATAAAGCGGGTGAGGAGGTCCGACTTGGAGAGGATGATGAGATTCCTGCGTTGGAGCAGTTGCAGCTGCAGTAAGGCTGGGCTTAAGGGAAAGATCTGTATGTCAGTAGTCAATTTTGTTTGAGCTGATCTGTACATACTTGGTGAATATGATGTTGCTTATCGTCAGTGTATACGAGCTCACGTGCACATGTACAGTCGCTCGCTAAGGAGAGGGACGAATTGTATTTACTGCAGTGAGTACTGGGATCATCGAAAATTTGTTTCGTTCCTATTAGTGTTCGTTCCTCTCTGAGGCTCGGCTGGCTCAAGTAGCAGATGGGTCCTTCTAAAAAAGTGTATCTGCACCTCTGACTTCATCTGTGATCATCGGAAATACTATATACTGCTGGATTGCACGCTCAGGCGCAGCAAGTAATCCCCTAGCTGCAGATTTTTATTCCTCTGGATCCAAGCAGTCACAGAGATATCCCCATAATGAAATTTGCCCCTTGCGAATCCTCCGCTTTGGTTCAATCGCTTCTGAGCCCTTGACCCAGAGTCGAGATAGGATTCCCAAACATCTTCAGAAGTTTCCCGGGAGTAAGGGAGTTGTTGTATAACAATATTCATCCAAACCAAAGATCCTTGAAGCCCAAATGCAACGTGAAGGATGTACTCTATTTTCCTGGTAGAGTCTTTCCATCGGTATGTAAGTAGGCGGAACGTATGATAACCGCATTCCTTCGAATCATTGGGGTGTGGTCGAAAGACGGTAACATAGGCCATATCTTGAGTAATCCTACCAAAGGGATCGGGGGAAAAGATTCCTTCGAACTTGAGATGATAATCAAGAAAGTGGGTACCAGTACTCAACCTGGAAGGTATCATGAAGCCTAAATCAGGAAGTCGCAATGGACTAGTCCAGAGGCAAATTTCAGGATTATCTTTTGTGAGGTAACCAATCTCTATCTTCGCCTGCAAATCTCCTCTCCTCTCAGACGCAATTATGTAGTTTCCGCTATTCAGTCTTCCTAGAAGTGTACCCCTCGAATTACGAGGCCGAAGAATGAGGCTGAGTTCTTTACACTCAGTTTCTGCTTGTGGCTATACGAGTTGGTCCCGATTTTTCCCGTCCGTCCCATTCCGAAGTCCTGCCCCTAATTTCTTGACACGCCGAAAAGACAAAAATATCCGCTCGACGGATAGATCACATCACTACTACTGATATAAGATATATCTGTAAAAAAGTGTGTTTCTGTACGCCTTTCTGCCGAGCGGATATTTTTGTATTTTCGGCGTGTGATCTAATTGTTCGTTTTGTTTCGTGTTTCAAGTTCTATCGAGAATTTCTGCACCTGACCAGTCTTTTGTATTCAGTCTTGGCTTAACGCTTTCTTTCCGCAAGGACTCAGAGATCATTATTTGAAAGCTAGGAGGGCCCTGACAAGTTCCTTCGTCATTTATCATCAATCTACAATACCAGCTGGCTCTATCTGTTCGTTTGGCTATACAAAGATGGACCCAACTTCAGCAGTCTTTTTCTCCCACATCTCGAGAGCCTGCCCTTTGCGTGTGGTTCGAGTCGAGTCTCGAGTTTGTTTCGTTATGAGAGTCTCGTGTCTGGGGCTTTTTCGGCACACAGGCCCATATAAAAAACTGTAATCCCAACATCCCAACCATACTACGAAAGGATCGATTAGTTCGAGGATTCGTGATTGGTCAGCATGCCAAAAAATTCGTAAAACAGTAAGATGGCCAGAGTTAACAACTTGAACTTACAAAGGCTGCAAACTCCAAATCCCTGCACCCTGAGCTATCGCTCCAGTGATGAACGGAATAATAGCAGCTCCAGTTGCAGAAAACGCTGTCGTTAGACCTATCGAACCTGCGAGGATGTGAGGAGGGAGAGTTCTTCCGCAGACGTTCATAGCTATGGGGAAGAATGGGCCGAGGAAGACTCCAATGAAGGAGATGAAGAGGGCGCCGGTGAGGAGGGAAGGGACGAGCCAGACGATTAGTTGAAAGCTGGCGACGACGATATATAAAAATGAGCTTTTGCTAGATCAAATTACCATGACAACACTCACCCAACGCATATAAGTAAGTACACGTAGATTGCTCGTTCTTCCCCGAGCCATTTATTGACGGGGAGGAGCAGCACACGTCCGACTGTCAAACCTAAAGGTATAATTTTGGAAGCGTTGCTAACCGGTTGAAACGTACAGAATCGGAAGTACTCACCTCCAAAAAACCCAGCAGATACGTATCCTGACGCACTTCCTCCGTTACGCTGTGAGATGATGTAGCTGACGCTCCAGTCTGTATTTGTATGTAAGTAATTCATAGAAGTCAACGTCGTTAGCAAGTGTAATTAGAGAATTGAAAAGAAAAACGAGTGATACTCACTCCCTTGAGTAACCTCTACCCCTACATAGCTCAATAGGAACACACAGATCAGTATTACAGTCTGTGATTTCAAAATCTGCTTGTAGTGCACTTCCTCAGTCTGGCTAGTATCTTGCCCGCCGTCAGCGTCTCTCGACGTATCCAATTCAGCAGTCTGCCTGATACCCTCCCCTTCCTCGGCGAGGCATTCTATCGTGTTCCACATGAATAGTATTCGTGAATTAGAACGTCGGACACGTCAACGAACTGAACTCACCCTCTCTACCCTTAAATCTAAAGGTCCCAATCAGACAAGTGACATTGAGAATCCCAATCCCCACTGAGACGATGTAGAAGTATGACCAAAACGACGGATGTCGAGAGAATTGAGTTGAGATTAATGGTGCTGCCAAGGCTCCGGCACCATACGCAGCATGCATCACCCCCATCTTCGTCGCACCGTTCCTCTTCACCCCAGTCATGTACCCGTTTTGCTTGACCGTCTTGCATCGCAGCTCCAAAACCAGTGATGTAATAACTGAAGACAAAGACGCCAAAGGGAAGTCGGATACCGGAAGATTGGATCGCGTTGGCGATGGTCAGGGCTGTGGCACCTTGAAGATGAATTTTTTTTTTAAAAGATGAAAAATAAGTCAGCCCAGTACCGAACGGTGTTCGGTGGCGAGTTTGAGTCGAAGCCAATGTTACTGTACCTGCTACGATAGCCTTGAGTTCAGGTGGTTTAGGGCATGGTAAGTAAGTATAACTCTTTAACAATGGAAAGAGAGATCGCGAGAACGAGCGAGTAGAACCGTACCTTTCCAAAGGCGAGCTTTCCAGAAAAATACACATTGATAGCAGCAGCCGTTAGGCATCCCTGTTCGAGAGCATAAAATGAATTAAGGAGCTTTCAGCTATTTGAAGACACGGGGAAGCACGTACAATGGCGTTGACAATGAATATCAACGAAACTAAAGTGTAATTGACCTGGTATTCCACAAGTATTCCATCAGTTAGCCCGGGACCAGCACAGTACTGAGTGCTCAAAGAGACACTTACCCGAAATTGCTCTTGCATCAGAGGAATTAAAGGTCCAGAAGATCCATCCACCCAGCCTATCGTGAATAGACTCGAACAGCAAGCACAAAAGTGTAGCCAAGATCTGTGCCGCTGAGCCTTCAACGATGTCGATGTGGCACCGGTGGCAGACGAGTCGACAGCCTCCCTGGAAGCCTGAGCATGGTTTGTGCTTTTGAGTTCTTCTGCCATTAATTTTTTACCTAGAGAGAAGGAAGTGTGGGGGAAAACAAGGAGCTCCAAGAAAGCCTTGCGATGGCAAGTATATATATACAGTAACCCAAGTGAAAATGAAGCGGGGAAACCTCGGGGGTGTCTTGATAATACATTTGGGCGGTTAATGCATATGACTCGTCTCCCCAACGTTTCGCAAGACGTGTATACACCTTTTTCCCGTGGAATTAGACGCTGCAAAGCGTTAAGGGACTTTAGAAGATTGTGGTCAAATCCGGGTACTTTGGGTCGGTAAAGACACTTACCAGTGCCGAACTTCAACAGGCGTATTTCGGAGTACTTGATTTCAGATGATCTGTAGAAAGGAGAAGGTTTGCCCGATGGTAAGCCAGATCCCACAGGAAATGAGGATGAGGAAGAACGTATTTACCCAGTGCGACGTAAGCCAGGGAAACGGGATTGAGATCCGACCTCGGAGCGCTGTAGCAAACATACGAATGTACAGACGAAGATAGCACCCCAAAAGTTCCAGCAGCGTCAAAGCAGGTCAAGCAATCATCTTTCGATACAAGTGCTGTATACATTCTGACAGCATAGGAACATCACGGTCAAGCTAATATCCCTACTGTTTCCAGATTCAGCATACACATTTGCACATATAGACGTAGACTCGTGAACCAGTCTATTGGGTAATCTAACATGGCCTGGCGGACTTTGAATGGGGCCAAGATTCCCAACAGACTGGTTACGAGGCCTCTTAAAGGCCGAGTTAACTTACCACGACCTCAAACTCCCACCCCTTTTCGTTGCCACTCAATCGGCTGTATGACCACTGCGTGTCGTCACCAGTCGTCACCAGTCATCACCCCACACCGGTCTCTACTTTCCCGACAGCCCGAAATGTCCAGACTCAGTCTGGACCGGGTCCAACGACCGTTGACGTCATGCCAGGGTGTCAACTCATCTCGCCTTCACTGCCAGCGTCGTGCTTCATGGGATACTTACTTGCATCCACGGCCTTCTCTCCGGAAGTGTGGCCATACTAATTATTATCCGAGATTTGCCCCACTTCTGAAGCTTGGCTTCAGCCTCGACACCCTCATAATTCTTGCCTCTCCATCGTCATTAATTTATGTTTAATTTATGTCATACTCTTAGTGACCTGTAGCAACCTCAAAGTCTTTTCCACAGGTTCAAACTCCCAACTTATTTTGCTCATACTACTTTGCAAGTAGCTGCAATGTAGTCAATACAAGAGCAAAATTTTGGTATGATTTTGTTGAGGAGGGCCTCGTAACTTGCCATGCAAAGCAGTGGCACCTTTCCCCAGTACTTTTGGGCATCGTTTGGGGAGCGTGGCATGGGAATTTGAACTCGTAAATATTTTTGTTTTTGCTGCATGTCCAGAAAGCAGCGAGAGCACTGCAGATGCCAATAGTCATTTACCTTCAGGCATCGGGAAGTAAGATATGTATTAGAAGAACATACTGACATGCGAATTAAATGATTATTAAAAACTCTTTCTGAGCTGTGTGCAGATTTTGGTAAAGTTGGCAATGAAAGGTGGCAAGGTGACACATCGGTCAGAACAGCAAGTTAAGGATAGCCTCCATTAAGAGACAAGCAAGCTATAAGTCAAGTATTCGAGTAGTTTCCCCCAGAATTGTGATGTGTTTTGACACTTCAACAGCACAGCGCATAGGTATCAGCCATTTTCAGTTCTGAAGTATTTGTTTTTCCAGAATAGATGACCATGAGAAGTTCCAGACATTGTAACAGACCAGTACAGCAGGAGATAGGTTGACGTTTGAGTGTTGAACAGCAGTTGAGGAGGAAGAAAATGCATTTGCGATGTTGATGTACATGAGAGTTTGAGAAAAGTTTTACAAGTCCTCATTCCCATGCCAAGCTCCCAAAACGACGCCCAAAAGTACCAGCTGTTCTGACGAACTGCAGCCGAAGTTCAAAAAGAATGGATGGGACCGAGCCTAGTATAGCAGCTACATTTTTTTTACTATGTCTATATTAGGCTCAGTCCCATCTGTTCTTTTTGTACTCCAGCTGCAGTTCGTCAGAACGGCTGGTACTGGGGCAAGGAGCCACTGCTTTGCATGGCAAGTTATGAGGCCCTCCTCAACAAAATCATCCAAAATTTCACTCTTGTATTGACTACATAAACTACTTACAAAGTAGTATGAGTGAAATACTCAAGCTTCTGCATATGTGCTAAGCCATGCAGCCAATTATCAATCCAGAGCATGGACACACACATTGTAAACATATGACACAAAAGAAAGATATGCTTATTGACTAGTAGTGAAGTTCAAATAAAACAATCATTAAGACAGGGAAGGTCATAGTGATGAAACAAAAGTGAAGATAAAGAAAAAAAAGAGTGATACAAAACAAATCAAAAAGGAGGAGAAATTGAAACTGACATACAAAGATCATCAACATGCTGCCAGACACCAACTCAGCTCTAGCTTCGTGCCAACATCACAATCATGCAGTGAAGAGTGCAAAGCCCAATCAAGCCACCAAGTCACCCATTATTGAATAGAGGCATAAGAAACCAACATCAACACCAACAGCAAAGTCTGATGTAAGGTAGGCGACACTAGGAACGTACATGTTTATGTAAGCATGTTCGGCCCCAACAATGAGCTCGTATCCTCTTCCTCACATCATCATATATACCAATTTTGATTCCGGAGAGGTGTTTGGGATGATCCTTGGGACAGTTCCCCGGAATCAGAAATTTAATATCCCCTCTCAATACCAAGTTAATATCCCAAAAATTTTTTTGTGTCTAAAAAGCTTCCAAATGCTTTTTCAGAGCTCCTGGCAAGTTTTAGTTTTTTTGGACCTCCGCTTTTGGCGCATTACATAATACAGATAAGATAGGTGATATACCATATATAGTAATAATATTATGTAATCACAGCACCTCGTGAGGCACTCATCCCAGGCCCACCCTACCCTACCCCCTTGAGAATGTATGTTTTCTAGCATCTGACTGAGCCATTTACAGGCTGTATTTATCATAGCACTCATATACTGGAAGAAATATGGCTCCAGGACTGGCCCACTCCTCCTCCAGACCCAAAAAATTTTCGAGTCTCCATGAAAACTCTCCCTATGGCAGCTTACTAAGTGCTTATATAATCATGTACGTTCCTAGTGTCACCTACCTTAGGTGATGACCAAGGACAATCATAAGAATACTCTCCACTCCTCACTTTTCACTACTTGTTCCTTGATCCCATCCAGATATCCATCCAACAAGTCATTCCACCCCGAAACTGGCAAAATAACTCCAAATGTAACATTGTAAAAGCAACCAAAATGTCCAGACATCTCTTGGCCCTAGATATCAATGATTGTCATTCTGGCCCTCAACATTGAGAATCAGAAGAAGTGACAGCGTGCAGTCATCAGTCCCCATCATTCCTCACTCAAACTCAAGTGTGACCCTCCCAGAGCTGTTTTCCTTATCACACTCATCTGCCCAAAAAGGAAAAGAAAAAGGAAAGAGAAAGAGAAAGATGAGACAAGATCAAGGTAGTGATGAGACTGCTAGAAAAGAAACAATGAATGAGAAATAATGGGAATTGATACTCACAAACATGCATATGCTAGAAAATACCCCACTGAAACGACTCCATAGAAAGTGAGGAGATTGTATCAGTTAGCACCCTCAAGCTTAATTAGTCTCAATTAGGACCAGTGCCAGGTTGAAGGTCAGCAACCCAACTGAGCTTCCACACAGCGCTTTAGCTGGTTCCTCCAAATTGAGAGCAGCAACTGTTTGTTGGCTCTAGCCACAGTTTCCAAACTCCTTGTCCTAGTGGTAGAACAGATGAAGGGTACAGCTAGACGCAATGGGGCAAGTTCACTGTCTTGACCAAAGATACTTTGGGGACTGAGAGAAGTAATGAGAATGGGAGAGGGGTACTGGATGCTGAAGAATAGTAGAAAGGGAACAGGTGTTAGTGGGAACAAGCATGCATGGAACAATGTGCAAGGAGTGGAGGGCTGCAAGGCTGGATTGGTGAGTTGAGGAGGTACCATCAGAACAATAAGCATAGTCAAATGCACCTGTTAAGATGACTGCAGTGTAGACATATGCAGAAAAAGGATACTTGAAGGATACATGCACCAGGCTACTGTTTCAGTTTCTCTCTGGCCTTCTCTCCTGAGTATCTCTTCAAATGTAATGGTTCCTAGCGGTTGAGGTCCTTGTGGACCAATATATGTACTTTTCCCATTGTTTGCTTCTAGGAGGCATTTGAAGTGAGGGGAAACATGATGTGCAAGTCAATGTGCTGGCATGATGTTGTGGTTGTCAACATCAATGGTCATTGGACCTGATCCAGACTGAGTTCTGTGATAAGCCAGAGGAACAAGGGCTTATCTAAGGATAAGCTAGAAAGAGCATGTGAAAGGACAAGCTTTACTGGGACACACTTTGACAATGTGTCCCTCTCATCTCTGCCTTGTCCCCTCACACACGCTCTCTCCTTGTTCTCTCCTTTTTTGCTCCTTCTCTTTCCTTCCCTGGCCACAACTGGCACAGTGTCTTGACTCTCTAAGGCTGCTCCTGAACCCACTAGCCCACTTTTAGTCAAATTCATGACATCATCAAGGGACTGATCTACCTACAGGATTCACTACTGCTCAAACTACTTGCCATGGCACTAGCCTCAAAAAATTTCCTGAACTCATAACCACCACCTAGATGCGTCTTCTTATCTCTCTTCCATCACCATGCCTATTATCAGCTGAGGCTCTTCACTCAGACCCAACAGTTTTGATCTGTTGAAACACAAGATGCACAAAAACACGGTGATGATCAAATTGTTGAGAGGCTGAAGGTGAACTCAGAGATTGAGAAGAGGAATGGGTTGAAAAGGCAGGTGAAGTTGAAGAAGGTGAGGGGAGAGAATGTGGATGACATGTTGGACACAGCATCCCTCATCACAACTGAGGACGAGGAATACGAGGGTATCAGGAAGAACCCTGACCTTTACAATTGTTTCAAGCCCTTCCTTCCTGCCTGAGTCATTGAGTGGATTAGCAGAAAGAATGCTGAGGAAAAAGCTGCTGGGAAAAGTGCGTCAGGTAAGCATGCATATGCTCCTGAGGTTGAGACTATCAAATGTGATCCCACTAACTTGGTTGACCTCACCTTCCTGCCTGAGCTCTTCCTCACTGCCAACTGCAGTTACCTTCCCCTGGGCCTCTTCCATAGCACCTGCATCCAACATCTCCCTACCATTGGTGCCAGCCACAACACTTGCATCGTCTATCCTGACGGCACCAGTGCAAAGTTACGCATCTGGGACGTTAATGCAATAGTGAAAAGCTTTGGCTTTGAAAATGACGATTTTGAAGGCCTTCCCACATATGTCTGCATATGTCCACTACACTTACACTATGGCCATCTACATAGACTTCATCACAGAATGGGAGAAGAACAAGGAAAATGGACCCCATTCCCAGTTCATTTTTGTGCACAGTGGTTTTTGGTGCAAAGACTCAGAACTCATTGACTTGTACAATTACTGGAAACTGGCTGAAAAGGAACTTCACATGGACTGGCACAATCAGCGTCTTGGGTATGACTCCACAACATACCAGGGCAAGCTGCAGAGATGCTAGACCAGATACACATTGGAGCAACTTGTGCCTTCCTCCTCCCAGAGTTCCAGACGTGATGATACACCGTACAAAATTTGCGTATAGAAACACTAATTGGCAGTTAGAAAGCTGATTCACCACTTTAATTGGTATATGTTAAGTCCGGGCGGATCCTTGCGTTAGGAAACACGTCGGACCCAAGCGGAAGTCTTATTGGGGTTTTTGGGAAAGGATAAAGATGAATCTGGGCGGAACCGGTAGTCTCTGAGATCGAAGTATAAGGAAGACACGGAATGGAATCCGTTAGGACAGTACTATGTTGTCTGAAGTCGGATGAAGTTAGGAGACCAGCTAATTCGATTTTAGACTTAAGCTATCTACTACAAAGTTGCTAGCTTAAGTACTACTTCAGAAACTATTGGAATGAAGAGGAGTAAGATAGGGATGGTTCGGAAATAAAGGAAAAGCACATGGTGCTATTGGAGATGGATGGAGTACTGTGGAACGAAGTGGAAACGGATTGGAGATGAAGTGGAGTAAGTTTGGAGATTAGATACGAGCTATCCGGTAGTTATCCGAAATGAATCACGGGTTCCCAGATGGGATCCGTTGTGGAGATTAATAGTGGAGCTCAGATATGAAATCGGAAATGAATGATCGGAAAGTGTTCGGGATGAAAGGGAATGAAGTTCGAAATAAAAGAAAGAGAAGTTCAGAAAAGGATCGGATGTGACTGGAAAGATGTAAGGAAGCATAGATATTACAGTATATAAAGGACTAGAGTGAGTCCTGAACTGCTAGTTAAAGCACTAGTGGAATAAGTGTATGCACCAGTACAATAAAAACTAAGTACTTATGAATAGGATATGCTTATTCTAAGTACTATGGTTGATGTGTACAGGGCCTCAGTTATAGTGGCAGATCCACCCCATATGCTATACAAAGTTCTATAAGGACTTTGTAACCATTCCTACTATAACACACTTAGTACCACCAGTGCGACTCAAGGGAAAGTGAAGCCCCTATTCACAGGCAAGGAACATGTAGGCTATATGACCCAGACTCTAGCGCTAAACGATCACTGGTTTAGAATGGTGCCATAATTGGAGAAATCAGAGGAAAGCCCTAGTAACCGACTATGTCTGAACTAGCGGTATAACAAGCGATACCTCACTTGTAAACAAAACAGAAGGGATAGACTTTTGAAAGGCAGTAAGGATACAAACTAGGACAAAGTATTATGTACGAGTTCCTAGAAAGCTCACCTTTCACATGGTACTAAAGGGATGAACTAGCGGTGAAGGAATAAAGCCCATAGTTTATTACCACCAGTACATGATCTAAGGAATGAGTCATAACAAGAGAGCCCCAAAAGGGTAAAGATATTTCTGAATGCAGCATTAAGATCGGCAAGATGTGTGCCTGATGACTGAGGTGTTCTCATTGGTACAAGTGCGACTACAAAAGATATGTAGGACCTTATAGAGAGCAGGACTTATCTATAAGAACTAACTGGCAGTATACTAGAAACAAAGTCTATAAACACCAAGTCTATAGTAGTGCCAGAAAAACATAAGAGGAGGAATAAGCAAGGACTATGCAAACCTATAACGACTGATTGGCAGTAAAGGAATGTGAGTCATACAACTCGAGCCCAGCATGGATGGTGGAGCTATGTGAGTCAGAATGACTACGGCTGCCAGTTCCAGGAAGGTACTCTTAGTCAAGAGGATGAAGCGAAGGGAACATAGAAAGCCCTATTAGTTTTAGATAATATTCTACATTTCCTAGATACCCTAATTAGAAAGTACCTACTTAATCTAGTAGTACAGACAAGCATGGACTGGCGATTAGACTAATATTTCTGTTTTTCTTAGGTACCTTTTAGTGGACATTAAAAAGAAATGTAGAACTGTATAGTAGTAGCTGCGAGTAGTATAAAAGGAATAGGTATTTCTTGTAGTTACTCAAGCCATGTACTGTAGAGTATCAGTCATCTCACTAGCGCTAGCTGTAGAGACTGTGAAACACAGACTACGCTTCTACCAAATTTACCTCACTCACATTGAGTATAAACATAGTGTGTGTATCAATAGTGTTGAATCAAATTTGTTGGTTTTGTGTTACCTTTTTGTGTGTGTCCTCAGACTTGTGAAACTGGTTATAAGGCATTTGGGCCTACAAATTGTGAATTGAAACTGTTGGTTATATCTTTGTGGACTTGTTATAGTCTTTGTGTGTGTTTAACTTGTGTGCATTCATGCAAAACCCCTACCAAAAACCCCGAAAGTCCTTGTAGTACAAGTGAACTGTTGGGTATTCTGACTACTTGGAACACTCACACTTTACTACTTGTATAAAAGTCTTTAAGTTTGTGTTTGTACTACACTTACGCAAAAGACACCTATTAGTGACAACCGTCGTGAGGACCATGGTGAATCTAGCTCCTGCAGTTCTCATCACACACCCTTTCCAAAAGGCAACACGTGGCCTACTCTGTGGTGAGCAAGGTCACCGAGTCTCGCAACATCTGAAGGACAGGGCAACTCTCTGGGTGAAGAGTGACGGGAAGGGAATGCAACATCCCACCAATGGTAAAACCATCTGCATCCCTTTCAACGTCCTTGGACTTCAGGGTGGTTGAGGCCCAAACCAGCGAGCTTGCCCAGGAGACTGTGGAAACCTCCATACCTGCTCCTTCTGTGGCAACATTGATCACCACGCCTTCTCTGGCAAGTGTGGGGGAGGACATAGGTCCTCTAACTAATCCTATCCTTGTGCTGTCCCAGGATATTGTTATGGGCAACAATACTCTCTCAAGGGACCGCTTTTCTGCCTATACCCTTGCCTCCTCACCACCAGATCCCTTCATATACACTGACCTCTACCCCTTCATCCACAAACACCATACCCATCCCAAAGCCAGTCCTACTGTATTGTCTCCCCCTACAATGCCAATGCTGTCGAACAAGACCTTTCCACTCATGGACTCAATGACATCTTCCCCTACCTGGTATGAAACCTCTGTCAAGGTTTTGCCATCGGATGCTTACCAAAATTAACAACAGCTGTCGTCATGCCTAACCACAACTCTTGCAACATTGGGGAAGGGCCCAGGGTGGTCAAGGAATATATTGATGGTGAAATCAAGGTGTGTTGTTTCTCCAGTCCTTTCCCCATGTCCACTATGAAGAAGATCATGAAGGGCCATTTCATTGCCTCTCCTCTGATCATGGCTGAGTCGGAACGAGGACTGGGACTGCCAGTGAAGTACCATGTCTGCTGAAATCTGTCTAAGGAGGTTAAAGGACAGCTGTCTGTCAACTCCTACATCAGTAAGGTGGACTTTCCTACCAGATTCAATACCCCAGTCACAGTGGCAGACTTGGTGAGTTTCCTTTACCTCTACTCAACAAATTCTACTCCTTGCATTCATACAACATTTGGTTACTGCCCACAGTACTTTTGTACCCTACTACCTTCTACGATGCAATGGTGTCTTCTCTTCTACGGTGCTATCACCATTTTACCTCTACAACACAATGGCATCTTGTTTTACGGTGTGCAACACCATTCTACTTCTACGACATGACGACATCCTGTTCTACAGTGTGCAACACCATTCTACTTCTACAATGTGACAGTGTCCTGATCTACTGTGCCTTGCACTATTTTACTTCTATGATGTGTGTTTACCACCATCTTACTTCTACAACACGATGGTGTCTTGTTCTACAGTGTGCATCACCTTTCTACTGCATGACATTGCCTTATCATTGCACTCTACTGGTACTGCCTTTATTCTATGGCACAACATTATTTGTTGTGGGCTTCTACTTGTTCTATAATACCCTATGTATTGGTGGGACTGTTTACTTATGCATGCCTTTTCACAGATTGCTTCTGCCCCTGAGGGTACACAAGCTTGTGCTCTCGATATCAAAAAATTCCACTGTACCTGCCCAGCTTTGCCCCACCATAAACCATTCCTCATCATCCATGTTCAGGGCAAGTTTTATGTTGATCACTATGTTCTGTTCGGTTGTGCATCAGCCAGTAGTAATGCTGGTATGATAGCCAATGCCACCATTGCCATTTGGGCAGCTAAAGGGTTTCAACCCATCAAACACTGCGAAGATAATTTCAAGTTGCTGCACACACCCATCAGTGGTCTCCCAGGCTCTCTCAACTATGCTTATGACAAGGAGCTTATGCTCCAGTTGATAGAGCACCTCGGTATCCCTTGGCACTCAGCAGAGGACAAAGGTGATGCTGAATTTGTCTTCGTCACCACCTTCATCAGCCTACAGTGGGACCTACCCTGACGACTCGTCTGGCTACCAGAAACGAAATGATTGAAATATGTTTATTGTCTTGATCATTTCCTTTTCACATATAGGGGCTACCTATGTGATCTCAAGCCTATCGAGAAGGTACATGGTATTCTCTGCCACTGTGCTTTCATGTATGTCCAAGGTCATTCCCAACTCCCCTCCTTATCCAATTTTGCTACCCTTTTTAAGGGCAGTTATCACAGACGTCTTAGCACCCCTACCTGGGTTGTCAAAGATGTTGAGTGGTGGCTTGAAACACTCTTGACTCCTTGCTCACCTCGTGTACTGCTGCCAAGAACCGAGACTAAGGATTTACATTTATATGTAGATGCTAGTACCTCTTGGGGTATTGGCATTGTCATCAGCGAGCAATGGGCTGCCTTTTGGCTTCACCTTAGTTGGAAGGAGATGTGTCCAGGCTGGGATATTTGTTACTTGGAGACTTTGGTGGTCAAGCTCCTCCTTTACTTTTTGGAGGGCTTCAGCTACCAGAACATTAACCTCCTGGTACATTCTGATAATCAAGGTACCATTGGAGCCGTCAAGAAGGGTTGCAGCCCTAATGTGTGGATCAATCATTCTATTCATCATATCTATGACATCATTCTTCCTCTTCACATGTCCATTACCCTGCAATATGTTGCATCTGCCGAAAACCCTGCTGACCCTATCTCACGTGGAGAACTGGGTCCCCCCATTAACCCTCTCAAGAAACTCCTCTCGTTTAACCTACCTGAGGAGTTGAAACCTTTCTTATTTTATGTTTAAAAATCCTTTCAAAAGGCACTGGTCATCACCTTCTACAAGTGATGCCCAGGGCGGTGGGGAACCATGCACCTCGCCATTCTGAAACCCTTTTTGCATGTGGACACAGATCTGTCTTCTCTTGATACTGTATATATTATTGAGGCTCATTTGTTAAACACGCCATTAATCTTTCCTTTTAATTCTTCTACAGAAATTATTTCACAACCCCCTTAAAAAGATACACTGTACTAATCCTATACCTGAGGCTTCAATAGTCACTTCTTCACTTCCTCCTATGTCTATGCCCCTCCTTACTGCACCTGTTGCTTCCCCTTCTCATACATCCAATGCAACTTGTCCCCTAGTTGATCCCTCACATCTCTCTACCTGCCCTGCCTGGAAAGCAAACAAGATCAAGCCCTCAGATCTGTGACCACCTGTCCTAGCAAAGCACTGTATCACAGACTGGGAGACCCCTTTCTCTCTGCAGCAGAAAGAGAAATGTTCATCTGCCTTTCCTCAGAGGGTCATCACATCAGCAGAGAAGGCTATAGCTGGCTCTACCATTGACATTACTAAGGAAACCTATGGTGCAGGCTTAACCCATTTCACACAGTACTGTGATGAGCTCAATATCGACAAGAGCCAATGTATGCTGGCTGACAAAATGCTGATAGCAGGTTTTGTGGGTGAGCATATTGGTAAGGTTTCTGGCTTGACAATCTCTAATTGGTTATTGGGTTTGAAGGCCTGGCATGAGACAAAAGGTGCTCCTTGGTGTGGAGAAGATTGTTGGATCAGAATGGCTTGCAGGACCACTTACCATGAAGGGGTAATCCACAAATGCAAACCACGCTCCCCTGTCACCCTCCATCATCTCATTGCCCTCTGGAAAGCCCTTGACTTCTCCATCCCCTTCCATGTAGCTGTCTGGGCAGTTGCTGTCATTACCTTCTGGGCATGCAGATGCCTTGGTGAGACAACTATACCATTGGAGGCAAAGTTTGATCCAAAATTCCACATCACCAATGAAACCGCTTGCCGTCACTTTCAGCAATTGGATGGTACTCATGCCATTTCTTTCCATTTACCCTGGACCAAAATGACACATGGTAATGGAGCCAACATCATTGTCTCTGGCCTCATCAACAATCTGGAAGACATTTGTGGACTCAAGGCTTTAGCTCTCCACCTCAATGTTAACAAGGATGTACCCAAGTCTTATTCCCTATTCAGATATATGGCCGAACAGGGCAACCCTCAGCACATGGTCAAGAACAAGTTCCTTGAGCTATGTTTTGATATCTGGACCAGGGAATGTATATGTGACATCCTTGGTCATAGTTTCAGGATCAGCAGTGTGATTCACCTTCTCTCCCTTGGACTTGCACTGGAGTATGTGGCAGCTGTTGGTGGTTGGATGTCACTTGTGTTTCTTCTGTATTGGCGTCGTATTGTGGAGATTGTGCCTGTCGCCATTCACAAGGCCATGGAGTTGAAAAAGGTGAAGAAGGCCATTGAAGACTATCATAAAAAACTGTCTATTTCTAATGCTATGATTGAGAACGTTGCCTCTGGACTTTCTTGTACCCTGAATGACTTTTTAGATGATTAAACTGCATTTGCTGTATCAACAATTTTTGTATTTCTTGACCAGTACTTTTTGTACTATATACATACCCCTTTGTATCTTGATCAATGAACAATGTGTTTATTTAATCTTGTTTGCTTACTGTTCTCGCTACACTCTTCTGGGGGTCCAGTCGCCTACTATCTTAGGCATCTGTGCATTGGAGCTCCACTCATTTTGGGTGCTCCAGGGTCCAGAAGACGAAATCTTAAGCCATCTGGAAGCTCAGGTCTTGACCCAAGAGGTTCTTTCTTTTGGATTTTCCTTTCTGGAAACCCTTTCTCGTCCTTATCCCAATCATGACACATCTTGCAAGCAATCATGTTTCCAATCATGTGCTTCACTGTCTGTGCCAAACCTCTCAGGCCAAGCCCTCAGGCAAACCCCAACAACTAGTATCTAACCAGTTGTTGGTTCCTCGAGTACTCTACACTGAGTACTCATTTCTCCTTTCTAGCAGAAAACCTAGCTTATCTAGACATTTCCGTTGTCAGGAAGGATAGAGACCAGCTTAGAGGTCATTATACAGCTGGTTGAGTGGCAACAAAAAGGGGTGGGAGTTTGAGGTTGTGGTAAAATTTTCAAGGTCGACACAAGTTAACTCGGCCTTTAAGAGGCATTGTAACTTTTGGGTGTCATTTTGGGAGCTTGGCATGGGAATGAGGACTTGTAAAACTTTTCTCAAACTCTTGTGTACATCAACATCGCAAATGCATTTTCTTCCTCAACTGCCATTCAACACTCAAACATCAACCTATCTCCTGCTGTACTGGTCTGTTACAATGTCTGGAACTTCTCGTGGTCATCTATTCTGGAAAAACAAAGACTTCAGAACTGAAAATGGCTATTGAAGTGTCAAACACATCACAATTCTGGGGGAAACTACTCAAATACTTGACTTATAGCTTGCTTGTCTCTTAATGGAGGCTATCCTTGACTTGCTGTTCTGACTGATGTGTCACCTTGCCACCTTTCATTGCCAACTTTGCCAAAATCTGCACATGGCTTGGAAAGAGTTTTAATAATCATTTAATTCACATGTCAGTATGTTCTTCTAATACATATCTTACTTCCTGATGCCTGAAGATAAATGACTATTGGCATCTGCAGTGCTCTCGCTGCTTTCTGGACATGCAGTGAAAACAAAAATATTTACGAGTTCAAATTCCCATGCCAAGCTCCCCAAATGACACCCAAAAGTACCAGTCTGTTGGGAATCTTGGCCCCATTCAAAGTCTGCCAGGCCATGTTAGATTACCCAATAGACTGGTTCACGAGTCTACTGCTATACTAGGAGGTTTTGTATGGAAACCCAGAAGGTCTTGCTCATTAAGCGATCCATGATTGATTGGTGATGAGTTGGATCCCGCTTTAAGGCTTATTCAAACTCCAACAGAAATTGACGTGTCCGTTGCTTCTTGACCTCAAATCACCACCATCACCTCTTCTCTACCAATGCCTATTCCTCTGTGTCACTGCTGCGTCACTGTATCTGCCTCTGCATGCTCACGCTCACTCCAGCTGAAGGCAATACCTGCAATGTGTATGTTCCTGGACCAACACTGCAATTCAAAGGACTATAAGAAGGACCCTGAGGACTGAGGATGTTGGGTGAGGAAAGGTACATGTACCCACTTTTCACGCCCTGGATAGTTTCACTGAGAAGCTTGTGCATACAGTGGGTCAAAAAATTGTCCACATGTTTCGCATTTTTGGAAAGATTGCCAATTTAAGCAATACTGAGTAGAGATATTAAAATGTGGTCAGTGATGGGCAGAAAGCCCTTGATAAACGCTACAATATTCTGTCTGTTTTGTCTTATTTGGCTTAAAACTCATGGAGATATGACTGATTTAAAATGGTATGTCATTTGGACAATTTTTTGACATGCAAGTGAAAATACAGAAAGTGCTAGCTCAGTACTTGGTATGCCCTCCTTTGGCCTTCAACACAGCCTCAATCCTTCTAGGCATGCTCCTGATCAATTTCTGACAATCTTCTTCTGTGATTTCATCCCACTTTTCAGCTGCTCTGTCCCATATTTCCCAAACTCCAGAGGGTGCTGTGTCATATCCATTGAGCTTGTGTTTGAGGGTTGTCCAGAGGTGTTCAATGGGGTTCAGGTCAGGAGATTGAGCAGGCCAGCTCATGCAATGGATGTTGTTGTCTTCAAACCACTTGGTGGCCAGTTTTGACTTGTGTTTAGGATCATTGTCTTGCTGAAAAAATGGCCACCTCTGGATCAACACCCAAAATATCCATGCTCTCCAGAAGGTTGTTCTCCAAAATGTCCACATACTGCTCTGCATTCATCCTGCCCTCCACCTCTGCCATGTTTCCAACTCCTTCCCACCCCATACATCCCCACACCATGATATTTCCTCCTCCAAATTTGACTGTTTCCACCACATTTCTCTCTCCCAAGGATTCACCCTTCCTCCCCCACACATACTGCTGTCCATCTGACCCATATCGATTGATTTTAGTCTCATCTGACCAAATAACCCTTTTCCAGTCATCCACAGTCCAGTTTCTGTACTTCTGTGCAAAGTTTAAACGAGCCTTCCTGTGAGCTGCAGTGAGTTTGGGCTTCTTCTTCGTTTTAGATGTGTCCACATCATGCCTGAGAAGGGAATTTCGAATGGTTTGGGTGGAGACAGGTTGGTCAAGGAGGGGATTGATGTTTCTGGCCACTTCTGTAGCATTTTCAGCTTTGCCAGTGTTGATTTGTTGGATAGCAGCACGTTCATCAGTGGTAGACAGCTTTCTAGGACGCCCTGCTTGATGGTTCTCCTTGTCAGGATACATCTCTTTGGCCAGAGAAGCAATCTTTGACTTGGATACCCCAGTTTTAGCAGAGATTTCCCTGGATGAAGCAGAAGTTTGGAGGAGAGAGAGGATATTGTCTTTCTGGGTGGATGTGATGGGTCTCATGATTTGATGAGGGCTATAGAACAACTGGATGCCCTTATATATGGTCCAGCTGGCAGCTATGATATCATTATGATGTAGCCATTGCATTATTGTACAACTCCACTTATGATGTCATCTATGAGACATCACATAGTTACAATACTGATTTTGAAGTGGCAACTCAAAAAATTGTCCAAATGACATACCATTTTAAATCAATCATATCTCCATGAGTTTTGAGCCAAATAGGACAAATAAACCAGATTATTGTAGCTCTTATCAAGGGCGTTCTGCCCATCACTGACCACATTTCAATATCTCTACTCAGTATTGCTTAAATTGGCAATCTTTCCAAAAATGCGAAACATGTGGACAATTTTTTGACCCACTGTATGACAGCTACGACATCGCAGTTGACGCATCATCCTGACCCAAACTCTAAGGGCTTCTTCAAGTGAGTCTTTGTGTCGTTTACTGATCCGATCTCATCCTCTTCAGCTAGAACACATGCATATACCAGGCATTTTGACGGTGAGCTGTCTTCGCTACTTCCTTCTTCAGGCTGACATGCCTGTTATTTGCAGTCTTCACACTACTCAAGCAGGGGCCTCAATCATCATTGCGTATGTTGGTGAGTTATGTGTTATGGTTTGTCCTTTATTGTACTGGTATCTGACCACATTCATTCAGATCTGACTATTGGCCCAAGTTCTGCTCATCTGGTTAGTATCCTTACATCTGATAGAGTACATTCTTGTCTAGATCTGTATGTATGTTGAACAATATAAGTCTTAAGCTATGCATTCTCATGCCAAAGTACCTGGATGTCACAGTCTGCTGGTGGTGAGCCTCACTGAAGCATATCTACCCCACTACCACATATTTTCTCCATTTCTCAATATATGCCTCAGTTTCTGATATTTTCCTCACTTGTGCAAACTTTCCTCAATTTCACATATTTCCCTCACTTGTGCATATCTGCGTCATTTTCTGATATTTTCCTCACTCCTGCAAACTTTCCTCACTTTAAAAAGTGCAGAAAATATATGGAAAATAAACCCTGGCTAGCATAATATATTCCTATATATTCCAGCCATAGGTGGTCTGGCTGTCAATGTATAAATGTCTTCATGAGGTGAGGAGGAGGGAATGCTGTATGTCAGTGAGTTTTCCATGGATTTCATTCATTCTGGGCAGAATCTGGGTTCATTTAATTCAGGATGCAAGGGGAAAAAAACAAGACCATAGATGGAGGTATGAATGTCTGCAAGGTTGAGGAGGAAATGCTCTATGTATATAAGATAACTGGATCAACATGGGACAAACAGTACCAGGTGGCTAAATGAAATTTTCTTCTAGGACTAGAATTAATATGTTAACTTTTTGAGTGGTTTGAGCACTCAAAAATATGAATCAAATGTGAAATACTGTAATATTTTCTCCAAAGTGCTGACCTGCAACCTATTACTAATCCATGGAAAACAAGTATTCAGTAAGTATTCAGTCAACATAAGCTTACAGAGTGCATTCACATTGTAGCACAGGAGAATCTGCTTTCTCATCAAGATGTACTTGAATTCATGCTGTGTATTTCTCATCTTTATGATATTTAAATTAGTAATTGGTCTTGCCAGCATAGCCTGGTCTTTTCCCCCCAAGTAGGTAATAATACCATCCAGGGTAAGGACTGGTAGGATGGTGTTGCGAGAACCACGGACAAAGTGTCTCCAGATTCTACACCTTCTTCCCTTCAGTGCCTGTCCAAATTTCCTTTGCTGGGTTCTGCAGTCTCTTGCTGCCTCATCGGTAAACATAAGTTGGTCTGGACCGGTGACGAGGTCTGCCATCATATTCATGAATGCAGAATGGTTGAGCTGATTGTGTCCTAAACAGATTTATGTGAAAAGTAGAGTCAGTGGAGTGTATTGAAGATGGTTGTCAGGATAAACCTACTTCCTGTCCTTATAGCAGCTGTAATGACTGCCAGGCCAGGCATGCCCTCAATATATACTTTCCACGAGGCTGACTATAAACTGTGACATGAAGTGAATCCCATTGTTAATCTTGTTGTAAGCTGTGTCCAACACAGAGTCACAAGCTGTATGGTTTTTTCATGTTAGTGTTAGGACCATGAGCAGTGCAGATCTATCATCATTTCTGCCAAGGATCTTTTCAAATGTCCCCTTTACTACTTTTCTAATTGAGCCTTTGCAACAATTGGAAATCTTTTCAAACTTCCTGCCATCAGATGAATTCTTGATCTTTCCTATTGTTCAAATCGCAAACCAGTCAATATATTCTATGCACAGTACTTGTATATCTGGAGTAGTGTAACCTGTTCTTGGGTCTCATTCTGGCTGGGTAATTGGTGTATGGGTGGTGGGCTTTGCTGCCCCACAGGGGCTGGTGCTTCGCCAGTTATGCTTCAGCTAACAGTAGGTATGGTGACCTCCATCAGCTTCTAACTTCTTGATTGTGATTTGACTATGACTGCTGAGGATGGCTGCAAGCAGTAAAGGCTTGGCTCATGACCAGCTGCCTGTCTTATTGTGGATGGAGCACCAGCCTGCTTACAGTGGCTCCTGAACCCAGTGATTGTCACTGCATCAGCTCCTATAAGACAGGCTGGTCACAAGCCTAGGCACTTCCTTAAGGTTTAAGAGTAGGATGAAAGGGGTGTGGGCCAGCGCTGATGCATGGTGAGTACAAGGCTGCAGGGTCTACCTCAGACTAAGTAGCCTACAACAATAAGGACACTATGGATGGTGGAAAACTGAAAAAAGAAACAACATGCTGATACATCGGACAGGTTGTTGGTAGGCAAACAAACTGATATCACAGTCACAAAACAAAGATTGGGAGATTTAGGAATAGACAAATGGGAAAAGCAGGGGGCAATTCGACATAGCCACATGTGGAAATGGAGTGTAAAGAACTTGTCCTTCATTTCATTTCAGCCTTGTAATAAGAAAATAATTGCTATATACTATTGCATGTATCTATTGTCATTTCTGTTGAAATATATACTTCCATGTATAGTAATTATAGTTCTATATGGAGTTATTATAAAACTTCTACATAGTTATAAGTATGACTAATCCTCCAGGACATTCTCTGGACATTGCTCATATCTCTTAATATATAGTGATATCTCTCTAGATAGCAATATGGCCAATGACAGTATTCTCTTAGTCTCTAGGTATGTCCATGGAAAATGTAGATATTAGTAATTACAAGCTCTTTATCTAGTATAAAAGCTGTCTGTAAAGTTGTATTTTCTACAGAACAATATCTAGTTCTATCTGCTCTCCAAGCATCTCACATCTAAGCTCTACAAGCTTTCTCCTCAACGTTCTACTCAGTGAGCTCCCTTGACTGGTCACCCTATGCTGATTAGTTGCTGCTTTGTTAATTTCAGCATCAGGAGAGCTGATGAGTATGACACAGATCTCATTGTACAATTCTGATTAAGGAGGCGGCAGAGACCCAGCAAGAGGACTGGGATCTTGAGGTAATATGCATAGTACATTCCTGCAAGCTTGAACATACATTTTTTACTGCGGGCTCAACCAACATATTGATCTTCTAAAAATGTCAGTCCTTGAAGTTCTTTGGGCAGCATTTCTGTCCAGATAAGAGCAATTTGGACGAATTTACGAATCTGTCGTTGATTGCAGTCAATTGTATCACGAAGTTCTCGCCAGCAATGAGGACAAAGAGTGTAATGATTATCCTTAAGGGTGCTGGAACGAAAACATTCGATCGCAGGTTGCTTTGATTTTTCACACAGAATTTCAGTGGCGGTTTCAAACATCATCACACTAGGGTCAAGTCTCATCAGGTGTACTTGATAGGTACCCGCATAGTCAGAGGAAGCTGGAATATTCATCGCTATTTGCACCACTATAGAAACGCTAGTGTCGACATTTCTAGCAGCGGGCGCGTATAGGGGGAAGGCATAGGCAAGCAAACGCAAAGAACCCAAAAATTGCCGTCGCGCCCGGCTGACATAACTCGTCCACGTTTTCGACAATACGCTCTACAGCAGCGTGTACTCTTATCGCTTCCCATCTTTTTTGCAATGTTCTGCTGTCTTAGTCGTAGAAGGAAGCCCCGCTCTCAATGTGGCCCTCCTGACGAAGAGTCCCGACTGTTGCCCAACGAAAATAATGTCCATGTCCCTGAACAGGAGGATAGGCATATACGACCAAGATTTGGAGGAGGACATAAGAAAACGAATAGGAAGATACGAGACAGGTTAGATGGGATTGTTAAAGCAAAGGGAAGGTATGTATCTTTTTTTTCTTTTCTTGCTTGAATTTATAAGACCCGGTGTATCGAAACGGACCCCAAGATCTGTTTCGGTAGGATAGGAGAAACATTGCCATGTTTCAATGATCATCCTATGCTACGTGTGTCATATGGCGAGTATATCTCGTCCTTACTCTTGTCATTTTCTTCCCCCGAAGACGCTCGGGCCTTTCATCCTTCTCTATGTTTTCTTCTTTACACTCTTGACCTTTCAGGTCAACCATTGTTCCATCATCGCTCATTTTCTCCTTTCTTTTGTCTGCGCACGCCATTGTTGTTCGCTACGCGCAACCCGCATCCTACATCTCGTCACTGTGATGGAAAACACGAATGCAGCAAAGCAAAGCATACTCGATCCCTTCTCTCAACTATCGTTCCCATCCACCACTCTCGAAAGTCCCCTCGATTCACTCATTCCAAAGACGTTCCGGCTTCCCTATCAATCGAATCACATCCAGAAACTCCTATTTTTGGTCAAGAATGCGATTCTCCGTTGGGCTTACGACCCAAGTATGCTAGGGAGTTTTTATGGGCTTCCGATGAAGATTCTATCCCCATCTCATCAGCCAAAGCTACCGAAGACCTTCCGCCTGTTCCTAGGCCTCCCAAACATGAATTCAACAATCGAATTGCTTGGACGACGATCCGAGAACATCCTCATCTTTTCCGAATCACTACTCCTATCCATATCCACAACTTTCAAACTCTCCTCTCCTCTCACCCTAACCAACACTTTGTTTCGTCCATTTGCTGGTCCCTACAACACGGGTTCTGGCCTTGGGCCCGGACAGACCCTACAAATAATCCATCCATTGTCGATAACTCCTTCCGTCCTCTCAAGGATCAGTCACATATGCAGTTTGTGCGTAAACAGCGCGATGCAGAGATTTCTCTCGGACGCTTCTCCCCCCCTTTTGGCCCTGATCTTCTCCCAGGGATGACAGCTGTACCTATCGGAGTCGTTCCTAAACCACACTCCTCGAAGCTTCGTTTAGTCGTCGATCATACCGCTGGTTCATTTTCTCCTAACTCGATGATCGCTAAACCAGATGTCCATGTACGACTTGACACTCTCAAACACCTGGGCAAAGCCGTCATCAATGCTCGTAAAAAGTATGGACCCGATGTGCGTATCGTGGTCTTCAAGTCCGACGTTTCCCAGGCATACCGGCAGCTTCCAATGCACCCACTTTGGCAGTTGCACCAGATCATCACCATAGACAGACAACGTCATGTCGATCATTGCAACAATTTCGGTAACCGAGCTGCAGGTCGTGTCTGGTGCAATTTCTTCGCACTGGTCATCTGGATTGCTACATTTGTCTTGTTTCTGTCCGACCTGTTTCACTACGTCGATGATTGTTTTTCATGGGAGCTGGAGGATAACATGCTCTGGTATGAGCCTTACAAGAAATCCTATCCTGCAAAGCAAACCCGACTTCTCATGCTCTTCGATCATCTTGGAATCCCTCACGAGGAGCCCAAACAGGAATGGGGATCCTCTCTGGTCATCATCGGCTTCCTCTTTGATCCCAACTCGATGTCTATCACTATCCCTATCTCCTCTCGCCTCGATCTCATTGCAGCGCTCCATAATTTCGCTCAGAAAGGTACCCAACGACCTCTGCGAGACTTTGATCGACTAGCTGGCTGGGCCCAGTGGTCTTTCAATGCAATGCCTCTACTACGCCCAGGTCTCTCCATTATGTACAGCAAAAATGGCCGGGAAGACAGAAGCATTCCAGCTGATTTCGATCAGCGTCGCTCTCTGTAGAGAACTTCTTTGGATAGCGGAACGATTGGAAACCTCAGACGGAGTCTTATTACTCGACTCTCTGGAGTGGTCCATTTCACAAGCTGATCTTATCCTCTACACTGATGCGTCAGCAACAGGTATGGGCATCTGGTGCCCAAGCTTCACTCAAGCTCTATACTCTCCTATTATCACACCTGATCCCCATAGGATTTTCTTCTTTGAAGCACTTGCGGTGGTCTCAGCGCTGTCATTTGCTGTATCTTTCAATCGTTTCCATCGCATTGTCATTTTCACTGACAACTCGAACACAGTTCATATGTTCAACTCCCTACACGCTACACCCGATTATAACCATCTCCTCATCACTGCTATGAGTTGTCTGCTAGACTCTAACATCCAACTACGTGTTCTACACATCCCTGGTGCTGAAAATGTCATTGCTGATGCCGTTTCACGCAAAAAATTCAAGTTTGTTCGCACTAAGGTCCCCAATGTCCAAATCCTCGAGTTTACACCACCTAAACTGTCTCATGGGTCACAGACCATTTAACCACACTCTCTGATTCATGCGTCTCTTTTTTGACTTCCGTCCATCGTCCCTTCTATCTTCATACCCTGATACCACCTTGATTTCTTACTTCACTGTCTACACTTCTTTCTTTCCACACCTCTTAGTGTCTACCTTCTTTCTACACCACTTGGTGTCTCTCTTCTCTATCTCCCTTCCTCCCATCCCTAATTTCATTCTACCTCCTTTAGCGTACATCATCAAAAAATTCGCACTTGGTCCCTGCCGCATTCACTGACCAGGGTTGTGTCTCGGCTATACATTTGCGTGAGTGGTAAACTGGGTATTCTAAACTCTCAGATGCTTTCTGATTCCTCACCTTGCTCAAGGTTGCCTCCATTACTTCATCTACTCTAACTCCAATTATTTTTCTTGATTCCTATCCTTACTGTTTCAGACCACTTTCTATCTTCTCTTCTACCAGGCCATTTTTCTGCTTGATCACCATCCTGACTGTTTCAAATCACTTTCTATACCTAGCTTGAAAGATCTTTCAGTGGCATTGGTGCGGTGGGGTCACTCCCCACGCAGCGTGGTTTTTTTTATTACCTGAGCCCTCAATAGGCACAGTGTGGTTATGCCTGAATAGGGGCCAGGTTTTCACCCTAACATCATGAATAAAGTGGGAGGAAGTTCTCTTGCATTGCCTTTTTTGATTCATGACTTTTGGTTTTTATTATCTGGAAATTCATTGCAATATGGGTATTTATGAGCTGCTTGTACTCCTCACTTAGTATGTGTTGTCAAAAAATTTGTGCTCGGGCCCTGCCATGTTTACTGGCAGGGTTGCGTCTCAACTATACATTTGCGTGAACAAGTTAAATAAAGCTGCCTGACCTCATTCCATACAGATGGGTGAGCAAGCAGATTAGTTGTTGTTAGAGATTTTCTTTAACAATATTTGAGCTCCCTTTCCTGTTGAGTATCTATCCTTGCCATGCAAAGCAGTGGTGTCAAGAACAGGTTCAGATAGGGACTGGATGCCTCTCAGGCCACCACACAGGAACCAAAGACGAAGCAATAAGGCAAATAGATGGTATAGACGAGTAAGCCAGTACTGGGCCAGAGTCTACATAGTACTGAGGACAATGCTGAGCAGTATGGATCAGAGGGACAGAAGTGGACAGACTGAGGAACTATCTACAAAGCCCTGGAGTATATATACAAAAGTGCGAAGGAGAACAAGATTAGATCAGCAGGTACTGATGGAAACAATCAAGGAATGATAATCAGGTATCTAAGTGATGTCAATATGTGTAACAGGTACAGATATGATCTGTCAATCAGAGAAATGATGCATCAAAGAAGATGGAAGCCATAGGTACAAGGAACATGATCTAGAACCAAAGAAGCGAAGAATGATGGAAGGGAGAAGAATGATGAAAGGAGAACAAAGAACAGGGTCTAGAAGCGAAGGCATGAAGGGATTCATGACAAGTGGCACCTTCCCCAGTCCCCTTACAGTCATGTCAGTAATGTTGAGGGAGATCATGGTTGAAGGTGGGATGGGAAGAAATGTCTATGTGCAGATTTTGTCAGTGCCTGGATCAGAAGCCTGTGTTAGGTTTTACCCATTACTTAGTCGTTGACATGGTATAGTGACATGGTACAGCTAAGAGATTGTGGGTCACCATTTTATTGTAGCGTTACCAGTGATCAACCAGTGACTTTAAAGGAGTAAGCACAAGAAAATGCGGGGAAGTGCCAAGTGCTCAGGCATGAAAAGTATGTGTGTGATAGAAAAGGAAGGGGACTCAAACTACATATGTCACAAAGATGCGAGTGCTTAGATAGCGATAACGAGGAGCTATGGGCTCGGCTCGACTAACAGATGGCAGTAAGTACTGGAACTGGTCCCAACGATGAAGAATGTATTAAATACCTAACAGACGGCAGTAAGTACTGGAACTGCAGTGTCCATCAGTAAAGGTGAAAGAAGTAATGAAAAGGGGAATACACACCTGGTCCCAACGATGACGAGGTCAAGATGGGGAACCAGGTGTCAGGGCAGGGTTTATATATGTAAAAGTAAAGCTGTAAGGGAGGCTGTAAGGAAAGCTGTAAAGAAAGCTGTCAAGAAGCTGTATTGAAGCTGTATCAGAGAAATGAAAGGTCCAGTGCGTAGCATGTGGAACAAGAGTCATATGGTATAAAGATCTGAGGATACAGAGATAAGAAGAAATAAATAGTACCAAATATAGATGTCATGACAACATACATAACTCCAAAAACTGAGTAAATTTGAAATACTGAAAGAAGGCAAGAAAAAGAAAACACGGGATTGATTATATCTCCTGGATGCACAGCTCTTGGATCTCTTCTCAGGCAGATGCCTCCTGAATCTGACTTTCTGCCTGATTCTCCTCCACTCGAGATGCTGCAGCTTGGACTGAGGCAAACCTGATAGATTGAGAAAGAGACATCCCATTGGTAGATTTGGTAGATTTGTTCTCTTCTTTATCTCTTTCAACAGCTACAACCAGAATAATAAAGACAGGATATAGAGTCTTATGTGAAGACCCATCAGCAAAGTATGCACTCAAGAGTCAAGAATTAAGAACACCTACTGCTAAAGAAGGCATAGCAGTGGAAAAAGTCTGGACTGGCCATGATTGATTATTATTCAGCTGTGAGATTATCATGTATGTGACCTGTGATGATTGTGGTAAAATATTTCAGCATTTTCCAAGTTAGAGATGCAGCCAGACCACTTAGCACCAACCCAAAGCACACAATAAATAATCCCAGATTCTACCAGGAGTGATAGAACCTTTTGAGCTTGGGAAACTGTGTTTCCACACTGGCTGAGGTTTTTTCTGATATCTTGATGGTGAAACCTTGAGATATGTAGAATTTGAATTTTAGTCAGTGGAAAAACAATTACCTGAATAGTAGAAAACCTAACAAGCTTTGTATCCTATCAGACCTGTAGCAATGATGTTTGTAGCCAACAAAGACACAATCATTGCTAATATGTTCCTTCACTCACCATTAGGAGATCCATGCTGCACGATTGTGGTAATGGCAAATCCTGCATCTGTACCTGCACTAACTGGTATAGTTGGTCAAAGTGAGAGGATAGACTCAAACCTTGGAAAATAAGTTCTTGGCTCACGAAGAGATGCAATGATAGCCATGGTCAGAGTACCCTTGACAAGTTGATTACCAGGAAATAGGATCCATGCTCTCCAAATTACAATTCCATCTCCGATGACAAACTGGGTTGCAGGAGATGTCAGGGTATAAGTATATAAATTAATTCAATAAATGCTAAGAAGACTGAGATTTAATCTGCCAAATATTGCTATTGCAATGTATAAGTCCACTATCTGTTGTTCGATCTCCGAAATGTTAGGGACATTGTAACCATTTTCTGGAATTTGGACCAGAACTGTGTATTAAGGACCGCATTTCCAATTGTGATGATGAACATCAAGGCAACGACCGCAAAAAGGATGAGCTGTGGTTTCGAATGGCGCCTTTGTTGGGATCTGATGATACATACATGCACCACTGGTGTGCCACAACACATATATGAATTTATAAGCACTTACAAAATAGCATAAAGAATTGTGAGCACAAGTGTTACATTAATACCGCAAAGTACCCATGCTATGGATACTTGTAGCATCCATAATTTGATAGCTTCGAGATCAGAGCTGCTAAGGGGAAGAGATTGTTGTCGTCCTCGAAGTGTGGCAGAGGACATTGAGCTCGAAGGATTTGGATGAAGAGGGAGGCAGGTAGGAGATCAGTTTCCATAGACTTATATCCTTCTATGCAATCTCTATCATTGCGATTAACTAATTCCAGTTTGATCCAGTCAGACTTCTAGGGTGGTGATGGTCATATATCACTGTTGTCAATAGTGAACTACACGGGTATCCCGCGGGTACTTTTGAGCTGACCCGTACCCGTACCCGTGGAAACCCATACCCTTGGCGGGTACCCCGTCACTTCTCAAGTATTTATATTGATTTTACCTATGTATATGTTACTACAGTTGCGGACAGTCAAAGATATCAAAATTTTTAGCGGCTGAAATACCTTTTTTTGGCCAATTTTTTTTTTACGGAATCATACTCAGCTTGACGAAAGGAGTCGAAAACCCATTTTTCGGGATTTTCCCACGAGAGATTGGCATGCGCCAATATTTTGGCCGACTTCAACGCAACGTTGTGTACCTCTATGAAGGGTTGCGGACATAGATACAGGTCTATCAATGTATCTATGAATTGAGAACCAAATCTATATGCATCATAGCCGTCTGCGAAACTGCCCTGTGTTGTTTCTGTCGCCGGACTGCCCACTCCGCTGCCCTTCCCCTCAGTCCCTTGCGATACGCACTCATGAAACCGGAATGAGCGGTCGATGAAACGATGAATAGTGAGTCCACATGCATTTAACCACTTTTCAGCCGCTACCTCGGCATCCTCAAACTTTGGTTTATTGTGGTGTACTTGTATTCAATGAAATAGGTTTTTTTTGGTGATTAGGCCTGGAATCATCACGTCCTCCGTGTGGTTTGGAAGGTCTGCACCGTCGAGTACGACGAGACGACATTTCAAGCTGAAGATAGAGCACCGAGCGACATCTGATATCGATGACCCCTAAAATCTGACGTCACTCATCAATATTTTTTGGCCATATTGGCTCGTGGAATCTTTGATTTTTTAATTGGAATCATACTCAGACAAGCAAAAGCAGTCGATTTCGCATTTTTCGGCTAATTTTTGGCTACCGCCAAATTTTTGGGGTCTTTAAATGGTCTATATCTCCCCACCGGCTCGTGGAATTTGGCTCAAAATATTACTGGAACACCCTCTCGATGGGATCTATCGATTCCGTGCATCTCCGGGACACAGGAAATCAGTCGACCAAATTTGTTGTCTTTGATTGTCCGCAACTGTAGCTTATATTATTTTTTAATCGGCGTTGGGTTGGTTTTTTGGTTGCTGAAGAGTTCAGCCACAGTTGTTAAGATTTGCTCGCTTGAGAAAGACAACATGTTAGTTACCGTATTCAGTTAGCGCACATGGCCAGACGCTTTTTGGCCGCAAAAAATATTACTATGGAGAATCATTGACTAGGTACTGAAAAAAATCATACAAAATATACTCAAAGTCGTAGATATTGAGGTAACAAAGTTCTGGGTGGCGGGTGCGACGGGTGTACTACGGTCAGCGCGGGCTTTCAAATCCAGACCTGTACCTATACCTGAGAGACCCTGGACCTTACCCGTGCTTTTCACTACCTGGCAGTGTCGCATGGTGTCCTGGACCAGCTGTCCGTCTTTTTAGTTGGACAATTTTGATGCTGAAGCGAGTTTTATGAATGCTTTACATCTCCAGCTGTCAGTAAAGTGGATTAGATCTGTCACTACTGAGGATATCTACTCGGTCAATGTACAATCATCAGACTACGGTCAAGTCTCATCAAGCGTACTACTGATAGGGGATAGGACGCGTACTGCTTTTGATAGCTTTGACATTCACCCGGGATTGAGTATCAAGTAGTATAGAGCCACAGCTCCGTTCTTTTACTAGGATCGATTGAGGAGTCTTACGCCGATAGATTCAGTCAGACCAGGTTCGAGTAAGTGGATATGTTCAACTTATCATCGCAACTTTTCTAAGGGTATACGACTATCGGCTGTAAGAGTCAAGATTAAGTTAGTTGGGTTGTTACAATATGTGAGTATATATAAAAGTCCAAGCATGAGTGTATGAGAACAAGCATCGATTGTCCGCCTGTTCTATGTCAACAGCAAGATGGTAAAAGACGGAGGGGAGGGACCCACAAAAACCCTAAAAAGATTGCAAAAATGAAAGGAGGGACAGTTTTGCCGAAAATATGTTGTCTGTTTCCGGCTTGCACATATAGCATTGGGGTGGAAAACACAAGGTAGCGGGCGCGTATAGGGGGAAGGCATAGGCAGACAAACGCAAAGAACCCAAAACGGCAAGTTGACGTCGCGGCTGACAGAGCCATCCACGTTTTCGACAATACGGTCTACAGCGGCGTGTACTCGCTTCCCATCTTTTTTTGCAATGTTCTGCTGTCGAGGTCGTCGAAGAAAGCCCCGCTCTCAAACTGGTCCTCCTGACGAAGAGACCCGACTGTTGCCCAACGAAATTGATGTCCATGTTCCTGAACAGGAGGATACGCATATACGACCAGGATTTGGAGGAGGAGGAGATAAGAAAGAAGCGATGATGGAGAGAAATAGGAAGATACGAGAGAGGTTAGATGGGATTGTTAAAGCGAAGGGAAGGTATGTATCTTTCCTTTCGTTGCTTGCTTCATTTTTCCTAAGAATTTGCTAGCAAAATGGTCAACGTGAACGTACCGTCTATACATCGCTACAGAGACGCTTCTTCGTCCTCCCATTCTCATTCTGGTTCAAGAGACGTCTCGCTTGCTCGTCATACTCATACTCATTCGTACTACGGCTCTTTCATCCCACACCAACCAACCATTCTCGCTCCTACCACATCCGATATCCAAGTCCAAACCGAGACGCTGAAGAATGTCATGCCTTCGGGGTCGTCTAGAGAACTCTCCGTAGCGAGTGTATCCATGAGAAACGGGGGAGACTCCAGTTCCAGCTCTAGCTCGCCTTCTCCTTCTCCGGCTTCCTCTCACTCTCACTCTCACTCTCACTCTCACCCACACCCACATGTACACGGACACCATTCTCATTCTCACCTTCACCAGGTCTATCCTGACCCCAATACGTCCTCCTCTTCCTCATCCCAACACCACCTCAGCGACGCCGAAATACTACAAGCTCGACGTCCTTCCCTGACACCAAGCTTCACCGTGACGTTTAATCGTGGTGCTAGTCTCAGCAGGCACGATTCTCGTCGTTCTGGATCTGGGTCTAGAGGTCGTAGAGGCGAGGGTTCGACTTCACGGACACGGACACGTATACATAGACCCGTTTCGCCTACAGTCAACACTACGTCCACCTCTGGTGCAGCAGCAACAGTGTTGGCATCGGCGCCGTTGACCTCTAATTCTGGTGTCTCCAACACCGCCTCCGTTTCCAATTATAATCCTAATTCTAATTATAATCCTAATCCTAATTCCAATCCTAATTCTTCCCAATCCGCTTCCACCTCGTCTACGTCCAATCCCAACGCCGACAGTACTGCCGCCAGCACTACCGACACAAACTCTACGTCCAGTACCGTCAGACGAGGTCGTGCCCGTGTAAAAGCCGGCGCAGACACCTCTGCATCTGTTTCCTCCGTCTCAGCCTCAAAATCCGCCTCCGCATCTACTTCTACTTCTACATCCTCAGCAAGCCGAGCTAGGGTTGCAGCTGCAGCTGCAGGTGTAGCTGTACCTACTCTCATTATTCCTCAAGGAGGCTTTTCTGTGGAGCCTCAAGGGATGGCCAAAACGATATCCAGAGATGGAGAAGGCTCTAGTGCGGAAGCGACACCGAGACCCGATTCTTTGGGAATGGGAATAAAGACCCCAACGCTTTCGCATCCTCATCCACACACTAACCCTTCCCCCGACATTGTCATTCTCAACTCCACCCATAACCACGCACCCCTTTCCGACCTCAACATCGTCAAAGTACCTACACCAATACCAGAATCCCTACCCTCATCATTAGGCGGGGGCGCTTCTGCTTCTGTACCACCTGCCTCACTATCGGCTTCACTAACGATGCGCATGCCCTTACCTGAAGCACCACCAACGTCGCCTGTGACTGTAAACTCTGTTTTGTCGTTTTCTTCATCTCCGACGTCTAATGAGATGGCGACGCCTACGTGGACGAAGACAGAGGCATTTAATTTTGGGTTTGATGCGGTGGGACCTGTGTCGGTTAGTTGGGGGGATTAAGTATGTTTGGGTGGGTTGGGATGAAGTTTATGGTGTTGGGTATTGGGTGCGGAGATAGGGATGCGGGGATAGGGATGTGGATGATGAGGGGCTTAGGGAAGAGAATGGGGGACAAGTGACGAAGGCAGAAGGGATAGGGAAGGGGAGAATGGGGGATGGGTTTGGGTTTGGGTAGTGAGTACGACACTCGTAAACTACGCACCCCTTTCCTATTTCAACGTCGTCAAAGTACCTACGCCCATACCAGAATCTCTGTCGTTGTCGTTGGGCGCTTCTCTACCACCACCACCCTCACTGACGGCTTAGGCTTCGGCTTCACTGACGATATCCGTGCCCGTACTTGAAACACCACCAACGTCGCCTGTGACTGTACACTCTGTACACTCTGTTTTGCCTCTTTCTCTTTCCCCTTTCCCATTCGTCATCTGCTACGTCTATGTCCGCGGCTAATGATATCATGATATGGAGACGCCTACGTGGACGAAGACAGGCCTTTAAAATTAAAAAAAACTTTGCTTTCAACTTTGGTTTTCATGCGGTGGAACCTGTGTCGGTTAATTGGAGTTATTTGGGGAGGGGATTCTCCCTCTCCCAGAGCTCGTTCTACGTTCTACATAGACTCATCTCTTATTCTTTGAGGATTCTTTAGGGTTACCGCTTCAGACTTCTTGTGTCCCTTGTCCCTTGGTTACCAGCCTCCAGGCATTGGTAATAGTATCAAGGTGCTTTCCTCGTGGTTTTAGGTATTCATATTAGTATAGACCCACATATTAGCGTAGAACCATATATTATTAGTTTAGAGCCACAGGCTACAGCTCCGTTTCAGTGAGACTAGGTTCAAATAAGACTTTAATAAGTGAATATGTTTTATTACCATCGCGATTTTTTCTATGGGTATACAACTACAAAGTACGTAGATACCGCAACCTCTCTTTCTACGGGAGTGGTCGGGCACCAAGCTATATCCCGAGCTTTCCTTACGCCGCTGAGCTACTTGTAATCAGCTACTTACTCGCAGGTCGACCCAAACCTTCTTAGCCCTCCTGAACCTTCCCGAAATCAAACTTCTCATCTGTCTTCATCTTCCCATCCTTTACCTATCCTTTAGATTCCCTTATCAATTCCTTTAGGGGTAGGGATGTGGGGACAGGGTGTGGATGGTGAAGGGCTTAAGGGAGAGAAGGGGGGACGAGTGACGAAGGGATAGAAGGGGGGAGTGGGGGATGGGTGCAGGTTTGGGTTTGGGTTGCGAGTACGACACTCATAACCAAGTACCTCTTTTCAATCTCAACGTCGTCAAAGTGCCTACGCCCATACCAGAACCTCTGCCTTCATCATTGGGTGCTTCTCTACCACTACCATCTGCCTCACTGCTACCTACCTTACTCTCACTGTCGGTTTCGGTTTCGGCTTTGGCTTCACTGATGATGCCCGTACCTGTCCGACTCTGAGGGGGGGTCTTGAAATCATGGTACTGTATGCTCTTTTGGACAATGCGCCCTCTATGCTGTACTAAAGTGGAAAGTATTATTTCCGAATGCAAAAGCGTGACGTGACACCCGAATTGACATCTAAATCCTGAATTCAAGGTGAGTGCCGAATTCAGAGGAACAATGACCGAATTCTATGCTGTACTACGGTCAAATGGTCCTTTAAAAAAATTTTTTAGGCACTTTTTTTTTTCGAGTGTCTTCTAGCTTCCAGGTAATAACCTGAAGCATTCCAAGTCATTTTTCATGACAACCGTTGAAATTAAGGTCTCCCACAGTGTATATGTAAGGATTCTTAGTGTTTGTATCCAATTTGGAAAGTTGTGATTAGTGATGTGCGGGCTTGGGCTCGAAGCCTGGCCCTAAAAGCCCAAGCCCAGCCCAGCCTTTGAGGAGGGCTTGAGGGCCTGAGGGCTCGGGCTTGATTTCTGAAAGCCCTGAGCCCGAAGCTCAGGCCCGGGCTTTCAGCAATACTTAGTGACCTGTTACTGACCAATAAAAAATTGTCAATAAATAGTTGAAATTTCCTTTTGCAGGCATTCTTGCCAGGTTCTCACACAACTTTACAGCTTCTCAGCATCTAACCATCTTCCTGGGTCATCCCCAGCTGTTATCCACTACTTGTTGACACCAATAATGTTGGCTTTGGGTCTGTAAATGCTTAATGTAGGTCAGTAGTCCATTTTGTCTATAATACAACCCTAACTTCAGACTTACCCAACACTTCGATCACGACTTTTTGTGCAATGACATCATCCTAGTCTGAGCCTGAGCTGGCCCAAGCCTGACCCTACTGAGGGCTTAGGGCTGGGCTTGGATTCTTGGTGAGCCTGAGCCCTACAAAGCCCAGCCCGAGCCCAGCCTGCACATCACTAGTTGTGATGGTTCTTAACATCCCACATGCAAAATCCTTTCTCAATAACATTCATGTCAGACCCCCATCAGCAGGTTTGTTTCTATTTCTATAGAAAGATTTACTTGCCAGTAATATCATGCTCCAGAGCTATCAATGTTATATAAAGCACCGATTTTTTGAGCCAAACGCACTCAAAACACACCTAGGTACCAATATGGTATACATTGCCATATAGATACATAACTAGATTTTACAGGGAAGTCACATAAAACAATGAACCTTACTTATATGATGCTGCTTCGAAGGATTTTGGTATGTATGCATTGATAATCATGGTGGTTCGAGCGACGGTGAGCAGATGATGACACATCATCATACATGGAAATTACTAAATTTGGTATAATTACATAAGGAATGGACAGTCGGTCAGCCAGCCAGACCTTAAAAATTTTGACCCTATGTCTTTAAGAAAAAATCTGCCCCCTCCCCCCTTGACTAAAGTGGAAAGTATCATTTCCGACTTAAAACACCATTTCCGAACACAAAAAGGCTTTCTGAATTATCAAGAGCATGACGTGTGACAACTGAAGTCCAGGCACTGTCCTGAATTGATGAGCACAAGCAAGGGATGCCCAGGCTGTGAATCTGTTACATAGGGTCAGTCAGTCAGTGTCTTGGTTGGGGTCTTAAGAATTTTTTTATATCATCTTTTTCTGCTGTGGTTTTGTGGGTCCATACCACTCCCAATCACTTAAAACTGGCTCAAGATGCCTTCAGTGGCCCCCAGAACTAGTCTGAGCATTGTAACATACTATTGGACAGTAAAATTGCAGTATAAAGTAGATTCTTGTGTGTCATACAGTATTAGAACCAAAAATCAACTACCTACAAACCTTTCATTGACCCACATTTGACTCATGACAACTCACCTCAAAAAGTACTAGTCTCATGCTGTTGCTGCAATGGTCCCTGAGGTGAGTACTATGCTCTGGTATCAATAGACATTGCACTCACATAGCTCCAAGAATTCCTAGTACCATCTGGCCTGTACTGGCTTAACCCATCATCAGAACAACTGGATCTGCCCAGCGTGAAATGCGTCGTGTGCAAAGCACATCAGAAAGTGACTGGCTGTGAGGTGCAGAAAGAATTATGAGGCCGAATGAAATGAGGCTGAGTTCTTTACACTCTATTTCCACATGTGGCAGTGCATATTCATCCTGTCTCTTCCCATGCTGTTGTTTCCAGTTTCCTCCCTGCCCATATCCACAGCCCCTGTATTTATTAACATGACCAAACAATGACGTTATCTCAATATCTTTGTGACCGGTAACTAAAGTTTCTCTCACTTTGTTCTCTTTTTTCTTTGTCTTGTCCTTTTTTATCGCTTTCCTTTCTCTTTTGATCTTTTTCATTTTTCATTATTTTCTGTCTCTTGATCTCTTGTCTTCTTATTCATCACTTGCTTTCCTTTTTTCCCCTCTCTTCTCTCTTTCTCACTTCCATCTCCTCCATATCCATTTTGATGATGTCCATCATGCTCTTTGCATATTGTTTCTCCACATGGAGGACCATGCTCACTGTACCTTTGGCAGCAGGTTGCCATTCCGATGCAGCCTGAGCAGTGTCGAGTGGGTCAGCCTCAGCCAGAGGTTCTGGGTTTGCAGGGAACATCCTGATATAATGAGGATTGGATGGATGGGCCCAGAATCAGACTTTGGAGGGCCCAAAGCCAAAATAAGCATAATGAATGGGAGTGCTGAATGGGATACCAAAGTGTGATTAGCATGATGCGCTGGGTACATGGTGGATAAATGTAACCTGCTTGTCTCGTCAGATTGAGACAGAAATGAAAAGATAGCAAGATACTTACAGGAAAGTGAGTGTGGTCTGTACCAGGTAAAGGCATAGTTCTGAAGTCATCCAGACATGTTGGAAGGTTAGGTGTGATCCAGTGGATTTGCAGCATAGTAGAAGCGGCAGTATAGCAGTAGGAGTTGAGGATACATCATGGCAGCTCATATAGTACATCTGGTCGAGGTGTTTGGTTCAAAATGAACCAGTTTGGATAGCCAGTTCCAAACTGAAATGATGGTGGTAAAGTCTGTGACACTTTTTCAGTGCCCGCCAGCAATGGGCGTTGTAACGAACCATCAAATTGCCCTTACTCGACTTGGTAAGAATCTGGACCCAGACCTGTGCTGCTCCCCTTGCTTGTTGACTACATACTCGAAACGTTACAAATGTTGGTATAAAAGTAGTACATCTGCTTGTCCCATCCCTAGTCCATGTTCAATTCCTACCACTACTTCTACTCATGTCTCATATGGGTGAGAATGGTAGCATGCCTTCCTTGGTGCCAGACAGTATAGAGCTGCCTACCACTGCCAACTCTTCAACTAGTGATCTTGAGAAAGGAAAGGCAAAACAGCACTGGTCTGAAGCAGAGGTGCATGAGATCCCTCACAAGTAAGTCTATCTTCTCCCAGATACAGTATTCTTCTAAGTTAGAGTGCTCTAGCCACAAACTCATCATCTTCTCCAGCTTGATGCTGGCAGGCAAGTCTCAGCATATTCATATTGCAAAATACCTACTGACTTTTCGTTAATAGTTTTCCTCAGTGCCCTGGATCAAATTATTGCAGCAGTAGCATTGCCTACTATCGTGGATAATATCAGTGGATAGGCTCAGCATATCTGCTCAGTGTGTATCTTTTAGTGTTCACCAAGTTCGGTTCAGTCCAGTTCAGGTAAAAATTTTCCAAACCTTGAACTGAACTTCAGGTTCGGTTCAAAATTTTTTTGAACTTTGAACCAGACTTCGTGTTTGGTGAACTTTTGGTCCAGTTCAGGTTCATAAGTGTTCAAATGCATTTGGACCACATACTTTTCCCAAGATGACTGAAAGCTCAAATTTGACAGTCAAATAAGTACTTATCATAATATAAGGACTATTTACAATACACCTGCATTGGAATCCTCATCTACAGCTTCATCCCCACTAAAATAATACTCATCTAAAGTTTCCATGAAGTCCTGGATGTGTTCGGCTGCCTGTTGGTGAGCCGATATATGCCCATTTTGATAAGCCGTGTTCAGTATTTGCAAGGCAGAGAATGTGGATGGACTCAATCTATTGTGGCACCTGGTGTCAGTAAGTCCTGCACTGAAAAACGCACATTCAGATGGTATTGCAGACCCTTGAATGGCCAAACAGTCACAAGCCACTGTGCGTGACAGAGTCAGATAAGTCTGTTGATGCCACTGTGGAATTAATGAAATCATTGGTATGAGCAGAAAATAAAACGAAATGAGACTCACACCCCACCAACAGACAACATTTAATGGAGTTTGATCTTGAGGATTGTGTGATGACTCAAGTGGACTCTTCAGATACTGCTGTAGCTCTGCTCATGGATCCAAATTGATGATAGCATCTGCATGAACTCTGTTCTGAATAGATGCCATCATCCGACCATGACCAAATACACTGCTTTGGACTTTGCTCAATGTCAGAAATAAACTGAGTTCATGCTAGTAAGAAAAATTACTCACTATTAGTGTCCGATGTAGTACCAATGACACTTTCACTGATCTCTGGTGTAATGTAGTAGCTATCAAACTATATGAATAGAGGTGACCATTGATGTTGAGTAAGAAGTAATGGTGGTGAGGCAAAAACCTAAAAGCCACACATCTCAGCTCTGTCAAACTTGGCTGGATATACCTGTTCAGATGCATTTGGACGCATCCACTCAATCTCAACTCTCCCCGAACTCTAAACCGAACTTTGCGTCCAGTTCAAAAAAACTCTGAACTTTGAACTGAACTTTGCATTCAGTTCAAGAAAGTTCAGTCCAAACCAAAGTTCAGAACCAAACTTGGTGAACACTAGTATCTTTTGCATTATATATGTGCAGGAGCTTCTCTGACTTGGGCTTTCTTAATAGTGTCTGCTTGTATGCTGCCTTATACTTCACCTGTATGATGTTGAACTCACCCTGTATTTCAACAGGTCTCTCACTGTTGTACGGCAAACTATCTGACATCCTCAGTTGAAAGCCCGTTCTATTCGCCTCTATATTTATTTTCCTCTTTGGTTCAGCAATGTGTGGAGCTGCTAAGAGTTTTATTTGGTTAGCCCTCTGTAAGTAAATCTCTATGTGTTCGTCACCAGTGACTTCTGAAATTGACTGTGCTTACAGGCTGAGGCATGCAATGCATGGGTGGAGGAGGCATCATGCAAATTGCAATGATCATTGCCTCTGATATCAGTGAGTATATACCCCCATCTTTTCTCTCATTTCCCATCTTGACACCTCATGGCTCATGCTTGCTTGTCTTTTGGCTACTTGCAGTATTACCAGGATCTCCAGTGACAATACCAAGCCCAAATCTGAGACGATTGATCCAATAGCTGATTTTATCAATGGTCTTATTGTGTGAGTTATCCTAATTCTCAACCTTTCAAGGCTACCGTAAAATACTGAATCTCATGGATATCTCATGGATTTTCTGACAGTCATCCCAAACCATTCAAGTGTTCCATTACCCCTCATTTGGCTAGTGCCTCTGAATTGATGAAATGTGGGTATGAGGTCAGGGTTGAAGACTGAATCTAGGCTGAAGTGTACAGACAAAATGGCTGAAGAATCAAAACTCAATTATGTACATGTAGCATTATATTGCTGCAAACGATATGGTATTCTATTGTCAGTGGAAAACTGGTAGTGGTGCATGAAGGTGTCCTGAGCCTTTAATCAAATCAATGTTCTTTCACCCATCCAAACGTACTCGAATGTACTTCAGCTTGAACGCAAGTTGAGGTTTTGAGATCTTGGGAGTTGAAGTAGATAGGTATATATACATGCTCCAAAATGATGAATCCAGAGTCTAATGTTATACATGTGCCTCAGGGAGCTAGGTCTCAGGAATATCACATAAATGGCATCATTTATTTTGGAAGGGGTCACTTCATCACAAGGATGTTTCATGGAGCTCAGGAGTGGGTATATGATGGCATTGGTACTGGGGTACCAGTGAATTTATCTGCAACACTCCAATCAAACAACAAAAGCCTAGAGTACTTTGCTAATAAGAAAGCTGTGGTAGTTCTGTATGTCCAAACAGGTATGGAAGTTGCAGGAGAATGAATGCAATTCAATGCAAGAGAAAGCCTTGGCCTTGTACTTGCCACATGCAGCATTGGCCCACATCCCTTTCATATTGGAGCTTGAAGATATGGCATATGGTAGAAAGGCAGCATATTTGAGGTAAATAGAAGTACATACTAGTGTAGTAATGAGCCCTTTGACATGGGTGTGGCTTCACACAGTGTAGTCTGCAACACTGGGAGTACAGAGGAAAGATGATGCGTACACCCACGCAACTAACTTTCCATATATGGTAGCTTAGTTAGCTAGTCAGTTGGTCGGTCTCGTGACTGGTGGCTTAAAAAAAATAACTGGCACAAGGCTGGCCCCTGCAGGGTGGCAAAGCCCACTACCATCAGCACTGGTGAATCCTCATTAGCCACAGTGTAAGGAAACTTAATCAGAGAATGAATAATGTCAGTAATTAAATCTGTAAGAAATGACCAACAAGGTGTAACTAAAAACAAGTTCATCAAATCACCAATGTAGCCTTCCCACTTCCCACAAAAAGTGATCTGGACTTCAACAGGTCCCATTGCACCAGTAAGGTGTGAGTTATCATTTTTTCCCATTTCCCCAAGCGTTTTGGAAATACCAATGACAACATTGGAATCATAGTATCAGAAGTAATAGTGACGTTTGAAATGTGTCTGATAGTTCATGTACAGCTCTCAAAACAGCAGAGAGGATCAAGGAGCACAAATAAGGAACATGTTACAAGGCCTCTTAAAGGCCGAGTTAACTTATGTTGACCTCGAAAATTTTACCATGACCTCAAACTCCCACCCCTTTTCATTGCCACAGCCAGTCTTTGCCCTTCCCAACAACTGGAATGTCCAGATCCAAGGACTGTTGATGTCAATAACCACGACGTCATGCTAGCATGCCAAATTGGTCTGCTTAATGCCCTTCTTCCCTCTCACTTTCCACTGATTCTCCCTCCCTTCTGCATAACCTGAGTTGGACTATGCAAAAGGGCCTTGTAATTTGCTACATGAAGCAATGGTCCTTTGCCCCAGTGACAAGCGCTTCTTTGTTGCAAAACAAGCTTACCAGGGGTTCAGCATGGACAACACACTCCCAAAAGGAAAGCAGCACATGATGAACACAGCATTGGTGTGAAATTGACCACATTTGGGAGGTAAAACCCACTACCTATACAGTAGCAGGAATTTCAACCTGATATAATGGGTTCAAATTCTGGGCACCCCTTGAGCATGAGTCCTGAATTGTAAGTCAACCTCACTGAAAACAGCAGCACATTACTGAATTGTAACTTGTCTCTTTGAATTGATGACTTTCCCCCTGTCTTCACTGGTCATATTGTACTAAATTCATTTGAAAAAATATGATTTGGTCATGATTTGGGTCAAAATTAACAAGAAAACAACAGGTATAGCTGTGGCTGAAGATGAAGATACATGGATTGGTGTGTATACATTATCAAGGCTTGAAACAAATGTTATTGATTGATCAAATGAGGAAGAATAGAATGCAGGTGACACACCATGTATAGGGAAGTGCAACTATCAGCTATGTACTGTCAAAAGATGCATCAAGAGTGTTTAGGGGCTTGTGGAGCCAAAGTCATCTGTCCCTTCTGGGCTGTAGCTGTCACTGATGCAGCAGAAAGTAGAAGAAGTGTAGGTAACTCACAGTAGAGCAAGAATATTGATGGGAAAATGACATATTTACAAATTGTATGCAAATTTATTTTGCTACAATTTGACTCTCAGACTCAAAAGGCATTCAATGTGTTCAGAGAGATGAGTTGTATTTCAGTAAGGTGCTTATGTTTTTGATGAGGACAACTTGTAATTCAGAGAATATGTACTTTCAATTCAGGCCAGTGTTGGACTTTGGGTGTCACATGTCACACTCTTGATGATTTGAAGTCTCGCTTAAGGCCCTTTTTGAGTTCGGAAACAGTGTTTTAAGTCAGAAATAATACTTTCCACTTTAGTACAGCATATGACTACATAATCCAAGATGCACAAAGTGAGATGCCATACAAGATAGTGTGACTTGGAGTCAATGCACAAGAGCCATACTTCTAGACAGCTTCATTTGAACACCTATGGCTTAGTGCAACTCCTGTCTATCTCTATAGACTTTCCAAGTCCTCTGAATGTTACACCTGTACCTGTATGAACACTAGGGGTGTTGTTCATAGTGGTCTGTACTCTGCCCTGGAGACTGAGAGGTGCACTTAGGCCATTGGCAATGAAACTGAAGAGCAAGCCAAAAGACTGAGCAAGTCATACACCAATGTAGTGCACACCATGAATTTATATGAGCATTTCTTATTAATAAGTCACAATGAACTTTCTTGCATTGCCCTCAAGTCAACTTAAATGTGTCTTAAGTCTGCTGTACTACTGAGAATGTATTTACATGCATTGTTAGGGCTGCAAGAAAAACTTAAGCAAGGGGGTCTGGGCCAGAGAATCCTGTACCAGGGCTAGGTAGGTAGGTTCCTGGGTGGAGCCCTTAAATTTCTTTTGACTGACCATCAGACATTGGTAAGTGCGCTGACGACAATCAATCTGGCAAGCTGTTGAGGTAAAAAAACATTGATAGGTAGTCAATAGTTAATCATAGTATGAATATGAGTACCAGACAATGATCCTTCCAGCATTGAAACCAGGGATCATACAACAGTTGCATTGGTTGCAGCCCCTTCAGAAGACCTTCAGAGTCACTCAAGGTGAGTACCTCAGGCCAGCCAAAAAGAAAAACAACTAAAGTTGTCTGTTTTGAGTGTACCTGTGTATTTCCGATTTCTGAAGACAAGAAAAAGAAGTCCAGACAGTGGTTGTACAGTACTCTCATCAAGAATGTGAGACTGTTTGGGTGAGTGCACTTGATGTTTTATAGGCACACCCAGCAGTAACCAATATTCCATGGCCAGAAGTTAGTTAGGACACATCAAATCTCTGGTGCTCAGAAACTGACTCGAAAACTTGAAATTTCCAAAGCCTCAGCAAGCAATCTGATTGGCTCAGGTCTGCTTCTGAAAACCTTTCATTTCCAAATGAGTTTCCTGGTTGCTTGAAAGCTTGACCTTTTCGAACTAACTTTTGGCCAATGAATATCAGTTAGTGCTGGGTGTGAGGGTGTGCTTATCTAACATGTCTGTTAGTATCATATTAGATGTCTGGATCATGGAGAGGACATTTCCATGTGCAACTGGGTGTGTAAGACATGTACCAGAGCAAAGAAACAGCAAGGTTGACGAGCTGGTAGCCAGGTAGACACGTGGAATTACTATATTAGGTAAATGATGTCATTAGTAAGCATGTGGAGGTAGATAAGTCCAGAGCTTGAGGCCTTAAAAAGATTTCTGACCTCCAGTCCTTAAAATTTTTTTTCAGACCCCCTTGAACTTAAGTCCCATATCAGTCCATATATAAGTCCAAAATCTATTCTAAGTCTACAGTGCAATAAGCATGTAAGACACAATGAAATGACAAGATGGCCTTCCAGCATTGATAGCAAGTGGCAGGTTGGTTTACCTGTGCAGCAGGTTGCAGGTTTGGAGCAGGACAAGATAAGCCAACCCATCTCTGTACCTGCCAACCCTATACCCATGACCCATCACTTACCCATCACTTACCTGCAAACCCATGCTATTTCCTAGCCAGAACAGGTCACCAGGATGGAGAGGACCACTGAAAAGAGGCCAACATGAAGAAAGGACAACATCATACAGAGAGTATAGAAAAAGCAAATCCAGGTGGAAAAAAAAATTAAAGAGGAAACCAAGCAGTCAAAAGTCCTGAGCAGTCTTGACATGTTTGTCCCAAAGAAAAAGAAAAGGGAAAAAATATCACCAGAAGATGAACAAACCCAGCCCAACAAAATACACTCTGTTTTGTCTCTTTCTCTTTCTTCATCTCCTGCCTTACCCTCACTATTGGCTTCAGCTTCACTGACAATGCCTGTGCCTGTATGTGAAGCACCACCACCAACATCACCTGTGACTGTACACTCTGTCTCATCTCTTTCTCTTTCCCTTCCTTCACCTGCTATGTCTATGTATAATGATATTATAATACAAAGACAGGGGCCTTTTTAAAAAAACTTTGGTTTCAACTTTGGTTTTCATGCAGTGGGACCTGTGTTGGTTAATTGGAGTTAATTGGGGAGGGGATTCTCTCCATTGAGACTTGAGACTCCCAGAGCTTGTTCTACATAAACTCATCTCTTATTCTTTGAGGACTCTTTAGAGTTACCATTTCAGACTTCTTGTGTCCCTTGTCCCTTGGTTACCAGCCTCCCTGAGGTGTTGGTAATAGTATCAAGGTGCATTGACATCTTTGCCATTTAATGTTCACTTGTGATTTTAGGTACTGATATTGGTATAGAGCCACCTTTATGTTTTCTGTACTTCCACTGTCACACAGAAGCCTCTATGCTGTCCCTCCATGCCCAGCTGCCAAATAAGCCCAGACCTCAAGGAAGATGTGGGAGGGTGGGTGGGATCTCAATGATATATGTACAGGTTTGGCTGTGTCAAAAGCCAACATGTATAGATGGAGAGCCATCTTTGGCAAGCTCAGTACTGCTACTAGAGGTCCTGCCATCCTCAAGGGCCAGCCTTGTTATGAGACCTCTTAAAGGCTGAGTTAACTTATGTTGACCTCGAAAATTTTACCATGACCTCAAACTCCCACTCCTTTTTGTTGCCACAGGCAATCTTTGCCCTTCCCAACAACTGGAATGTCCAGACTTGGTCTAGACCAGATCCAAGGACTGTTGATGTCAATAACCACAACATCATGCTAGCCTGTCAAATCAGTCTGCTTAACGCCCTTCTTCCCTCTCACTTTCCACTGATTCTCCCTCCCTTCTGCATAACCTAAGTTAGACTACGTGAATGGGCCTTGTAATTTGCCATGCAAAGCGCTGGCCCTTTGCAGTATCTATGCACAGAATTCTGATTGGAAAGGGCTCTTCTCCTATCTAAGTATCACAAGTAAACTACCACTCCTCAGACAACTCCTAGTTATTAATACAACACAACAGATGGTGTAGGACCCAATGGTAAATGGTACTCAGTGATTACTCAACAGATGGTAGTTGACTAGTCAGTTGGTTGGTCATGTGCCTGCCATGCAATATGAATCTATTTAAGGAAAGGTGAAGTCCTAAAATGGTCAATATGAGCATGTGGAGATGGAATGTATGGCAATTTGAGTATTGATGGAAAGTCCATATCTTGAGCACAAAACTGACCTTTCTTAGTACTGAATCAATGCAGAAGAATTTACAAAACTGAATGGTTAAACACAATTCAGGCAACATGTCAGTAATCATAGCCAACTTGTATAATTTGACTAATACAAGAAAAAAGATACAAGCCTTTACAATCTGAGATCTCTGGGTTCACTGCCTGCACACTGCTAGGAAGCTTAGCAGAATTCATTTACAATTATTGAGGGGAGAATGGACATCAAGAATCAAAAACTACATATTGCAGGATTATGGTTCAAGTTATAGCAGAAATTTACAAAACTGAATGGTTAAACACAATTCAGGTAACATGTCAGTAATCATAGCCAACTTGTATAATTTGACTAATACAAGAAAAAGGATACAAGCCTTTACAATCTGAGATCTCTGGGTTCACTGCCTGCACACTGCTAGGAAGCTTAGCAGAATGCATTTACAAGTATTGAGGGGAGAATAGACATCAAGAATCAAAAACTACATATTGCAGGATTATGGTTCAAGTTATAGCAGAGGCATGGATGCCAGGAATATGGAATTGGTCAGTACTTCAGCAGCCTCAAGATATGTGTTTTGTGCTTGGTCAATCTGTCCTAGGCTTCTGAGACATTGTGCAGCACCAAGCTGATCACCAATATTTTCAAACTGATTTTTGGCATTACTCAGCCTCAGTATATCTGTTTTGCATTGTATAAATTTGTCCCAGGCTCTTCAGACATCGTGCTGCTTCACGTTGATCCCCAAGAGTTTCAAATCGATTTTTGGCATTGTTCAGCATTTCAGTAGCCTCAGTGTATCTGTTTTGCAGTTTATAGAGTTGCCCCAGGCTCCGTAGACACTGTGCAGCTCCACGTTGATATCCAAGAGCTTCAAACTGATTTTTGGCATAGCTCAGCATTTCCACAGCTTCAGTGTATCTTTTTTGCATTTGATGGATCTGTCCCAGGATTCCTACACATTGTGCAGTTCCAAGTTGATATCCAATAGCTTCAAACCGATTTTTGGCATTGCTCAACATTTCAGCAGCCTCAGTGTATCTGTTTTGCATTTTAAGGATCTGTCCCAGGTTTCCTACACATTCTGCAGCTCCAAATTGATCTCCAAAGGCTTCAGACTGATTTTTGGCATTGGTCAGAATTTCAGCAGCCTCTATATATTTTTTCTGCATTAGATAGGTCTCTCCCAGGATTCCTAGACATTGTGCAGCTCCAACATGATCCTCAATAGCTTCGAACTGATTTTTGGCATGCCTCAGCATTTCAGCAGCCTCAGTGTATCTGTTTTGCCTCCTGTATATCTCTCCAAGCTGTTTCCTAATTCTCGCATGAGATTGGGGATTATTCCACATGATTTTCTCCATCTCTTTAGCTTCTGTCTCAGCTTCTTGCCACATGGCCAACCATCTCAGGATTTCTACTCTCCAAAATCTCAGTTTCATCTTGTCCTGCTCAACAAGTTCAGAAGTTCTATTAAAGACACTATTAAGAAGTTCGAGCAATAATGGATAAAACTTTGTGAAACCCAAGAGAATATCTAGGGATGCAATATTGATTTCCTTGGGAGAATGGTGGGCTTGCTCATTCAATATCTTTACGATATTCATGATGTGAGGCTGAATCTGGTTTTGTTTTACTTCCTGTGTGCCAGACAGTTGTTTGAGCCTTGTAACATAGAAGGTGCTCAAAGGTGTCATTGCTTTCATGATATCTGTGTGGGTCCCACAGACATATTCACGAATAGGTGCTAAAACCTGGATGGTATCATTTTTGCTATACACCAGAGAGTTTTCAAGCAATGTATTGATAGACTGGTCTAACTCTTCCCAGCCTGCTAACATCTCAGAAAGATTTTCAACCCAACCAGGGACTCCATCTGGCAGAAAACATATAACTGCTAGAAGCTCAGCTTCATGTGACTTTAGCAATTTTGTTGACAGTCCAATTGAGTAATTCACACTTGTTAATCTCCCATCAATGTTTCCCTGCTTGAGAGCTTTTGTTTTCCCTTCTTTCCACATTTTTAGGAGTGATTTAAGGGGAGATGTCTTTGCCCTTTTGGCAATAAGGGTAATTGCAAGGGGAACAAAATCAAGCTCTTTCAATATGGTTTCAATATCATGTTTCTCTTGCTCCAATTCTCGTGTTTCAGAGATGTCTAAGAAGGCCTTTTTTGCTGATTCAAATGTGAGTGGAGGAATTGACTCAGATCCAAGTTTTTTCCACTTAAGAGAGCCTGGTCCATTTAATCTCCTCATTGTCACTATCATTGAAACCTGATCAGAGGAAGCCAATTTGCTGAGAAGATTTTCAATATCCACTGGATCATTGTTCCAGGGAGTCTCAAAATTGTCCAAAATCAGAAGAATTGGCTGAATACTGACCCTGAGATATTCCTCAAGTTTTTTGTAGTGACTTTCACCCTCTCCAACCCTAATATCCAGCCTTTGAATGATTCCTTGAAGCAACAACTTTGCATCTGGCAGCACTTCACAAGGAAGAAAGTATGAGGCCTTTGGATATTTGGCTCTTACTTCCATAGCATTGTTGATATGCAGAGCAATGGATGTTTTTCCAATTCCTCCTGCTCCAAGAATTGCAAGGAAGGCCTGCTTGTTGTTCACCATGTAGGTAACTCCTTCAGCTACCAATTCATCCCTCCCATGGAAGACTGTAGGCACAGCAGGGGTGGCTCTCTCAAGGACACTTTCACAATATCAACATCAGCATCCAGAATTGTTTAAACTTTAGACACTCACTCATAGGTGGTGTCTTCAATAATCCCAGGATCTGGAAACAGATCAGCAATGTTATTTAAATAATGTAATATGAAACTTGCTGTAAATGTTATAAGTGCTTTGTATGAGATTTCCACCAACTGTTGTAACGGTTGTATCAGAGATAGCAAAATCTGAGGCTGACCGCAAGACATTAATGGAACCTGTAAAAGGACATCAAAACATACTTTTAATAGTTGACAACATTTCTCACCTTCTCCAGATGATTTTTCTCTGGACTGATCTCCAACACCGTAAGAACTCCAAGTGTTAAGAGCAGCCTGAGGTGTTTGATAACGGTCGTTAGATAAATAATTCAAACTTCGCTGGCCAGCAAAACTGCTCCCACTGCTGGATGCAATATGTCTGTTGTATCCAGTGAGAGTGTTTCTTCCTCCTTGAAATGGGTCTCTTGGGTTGCTTCTGTTGTGTCGAGACATGATGAACACCGAGGGCAGAAGCACAGAAAAGTGTCCAATGCACGTGAAACTAGTCTTGATTAGCTGCGCAAAAGACTAACTTTGCCTCGTGTTGGCTCTAAATTTGGGCAAAGTGCAAGGCTGGGTTCAACTATGGAAAGGCATAAACCACCTACCCAACCCAGTCTATGGCGAGGGCGAATTCCTAGAGGAGGACAATTAGCGGTTTCGACAATCTCGCTGATGCCAAGCACATGCATATCTCCATTGTATGTCAGAATTATGGTCTGGATGGATTTTACGAACATTTAGTGTATATTCTGGATGAGTTTGACTCCAATGATCCTCATTACGGCGGGCTTTACGAAATACGAATTATATGGAAGCATCTGCTGCCAGGTTGCACACAAGGTTGAGGAGAATTACCCTTCTTTGCCATATGACATTCAGAATCAATCGTCTCTGTCTATTTCTCAGATCTCATTATCCAAATCTACTATAGTATCCAATATTACACTACGACTAGCCCGACCGTTTCTCCTCCTCAGACTCGAGACCGTTTCAAGTTCTATATCACGGCTTTCTGACCATGGGATAGTGGGAACAAAATCAATTTCAATCAGCCTTTGAGGAGAGAGAATTCCTTCATCGACTGATTTATGAAGGTTGAGAAGCATACGCGATGCCATTATTGGGGCGAGGTTGAATGTGAATGTGGAGAGGGGTTCTGTGGTATAGGCCTGAGGTGTATGAGTGTGCGAGGTGAATCAGATAAACAGAAAAAAGCCACATGAGTTGGAAAATAAGGTGAATTATGTGGGTACCTACCCCGGAAGCCTAAGCCGCAGATGTAAGTAAGCAAACTTGCAGCATGGAGAAGCCCAACGTACATAATATGTGATTATATGTGCAACCGTCGCAAGGAACTTGAACCTGGTATATTTCGACATGTCAACAGGTGAAGTCCAAAAAACCTCTACAGCATCAACACTTACGCATAGTACATGGCGCCTGTTTGATGCATCACGGGGAAGGGATAGATAAGTCCTCCCAAGATTAGACTATAAGCAGACAAGTTACTCACCTTCTCTAAATAACAACGCAATCAACGGATCCGGCACCTGGCCATGATAGTGTCTCATCGACCAGGATCTCCATAGTGTTAATGAAAAAATGAGGGAGTCGAAGACTAGAACTAGTATGTAAGGGAATACTCGTTCTGTGGTAGAAGGAAAAAGACGACCAATCAGATTAAGCACGAGTTTGGTATAAATACATGTGAGAGACGCACGGAAAACACTGAGAAGACCAAGATCGAAGACGGAGACGAGGATGAGCGGGCAACGATCAACATGAAGGTACCTTTTTGCCGAGCTGAAAAGAAGCCACTCACGCATCGAGAGGTACAGCGACCACACACCCTTCAGAATGCAATCCCATCCGCGTAATATCTTGGTCTTTGAAGCCCCACTGTAGATGTAGATGTAGAGTACATATATACGTATGACGATGGATGGCATAGAGGCATAGAGATCAGCAAATTGTACGCCAATTACTTATTCGTATAGGACCACTCACCATAGCAATCCCCAAGATTGACAACATTGGGACAACCATAACAACCAAAATTGGACGACTCCGTTCGTAAAATGCGTATGTACGCATGCAGATGGTGCCTATCAGCACCAGCGTGAGGGTAAATCAGGTAAACTGTGCCATAGGAGGACTGGAGGGTTAGAACTTAGAAGTACACCTACCGTGTACAATCATAGATCTCAAAAGGACCCAAAAGAGCCAGTAGAAATAGTATCGCGTGCACCTAGATACAAACAAGCCAGTTCAGAATCAAAGAGCAGATCTAGAATTTATTTCGATTGGAATTTACTGACGCCTGGAAAGTAAAATTGGTGTTAAGTGCTCCAGCCAGGATGTTGACGTATAATTAAAGAACAAGCCCGTGATGCATCGAATGAAGGGTTATGTACCCACACTAGCACTCATCATCGAAAACTTCACCACCGTCGCAGGAATCGTTCCGACCAACCCCAAATATCGGATGATTAGGAAGCAATAAGAGGATAGGATTTTAGGCCGTGTCCAGATGTACTTTACTTCATCGCCTGAAACGATATCAGTCAGATACGAAAACATCACATTCAACCATTGAGTACCAAGTAGGTAGAAGTTAGGCGAAACTCACCAAAAGTAATAATATGATCCCAAAAAAGAATCGCTGTAAAGTTTGCGTTTGTGGGTCACAAAAGCGTCCACGAAAGCTTCCAAAGACGGCGTACTGATACCTAGAAGGTACATATACCTATGAACCATTCTGAGGACCCGCAGAGTATTAGGATCAGTACTTATTGGAAACAGGAACCACTGTGCAGCAAACGGGAAAGGGAACGGGCAGGAAACGGGCAAGGACATAGAAGAAATCGAATGGAGCTACACACATCTGCCCTTCAATACCGACCATACCAACGTCGAGATTGATGCCCTGATCCATAATATGATGATATCTTCCTCAGGACGAGATCGTTTTGGTTTTGAGGGAAGAGTGAAGGGAATCCTTGGTAGAGAGGAAATGGAGAAGGAATCCGTCCATCTCAGTGCGTCCTTTTATAAAAGCTTTTCGGCCTTCGCTAACTTGAAGTGCGCGCTAGCCAATACCGTCCCTGTCTCCGAGTCAGGATTTTCATCTCCACCTAAAAATAGACTAAGTCCAAACTAGTCTGTATGTCGACCTCGATCAACCTAACAGGAGGTATGAAAGTGTCCATTGTTCATGTATGCTTGAGTCCTCTTAAGTTCTTGACAGCTGTCCGCAACGGTCATCCTCTCCGTGACTCCGTCCCACAGTAGACTCGACCCTGGAAGCGTATGTACATTGTATACCTCATTTGTATGTCCCTCGTCACCCGTATGAATAGTACTGAGACTTAGTCTTCCTTGGAGCTCAAGAGTACATAGTATTAGTAACATACGCAGACTTTCTGGTTTGTTTCAGGGTTACCAAAAGTCGTATCAATGCATATTGTATGTCTTGAGATCCTAACCTAGCATGCATGATGCGATTTAGAAAAACAGTACCTCTACAGTTCTCTCCCTTACTTACAATTTCACCGCCACCCGCGTTCCCACTCCCATCCCTATTAGTATTCCTATCCGAAACCGAATTGTATCCTGATGTCGTAGTTGTAGCTGAGATAGACGCAGGCGTAGTGGCAGGTGCGTTCGTTGTAGTCAAGGAGGAGGTCGAGCTACGAGAAAGAACGAGGGAAGGAAGGAAGGAGGAAGGAAGGAAAAGGCAAGACAACGACAAGAGAGGAGAGGCGACAAGAAGAGGATACCATGCCGCATATGAAGTGTAAGACATTAAAGGAGTGGGAAAACGACAAGGAAGCGTAAGCAAGCGAAATCTCAAAGGACTCAAACGCAAACACAACGTACTTACCTCGTTCAGTATATTCCCATTCCCTGTACCCGTAGCATCACCCTGCGGCGAAAGTTCTGACCCTTCCAGACCCAGCTCATGCTCGCTGTCAACCTTCATAGCCATTCCAGTTGGACAAAAGCTGGACGCCGCTCCCTCGCCTCCTCCCAGTCCCGTGCTCGCAATCACGCCCAAACCACCACTCATCCCCTCTTCCATCCTACCCGCGACCAAAGTACCATTTATCCCGACACCTCCCCTCCCCTCCCCTCCCCAGCCCCACCTGAACTTCTACTTCCCACTTCCCCCCCAATATCCCTCGGAACAACATCCAGGAAGAAATTAAACTGGTTGGATTTCAATAGGGCCGTAGGTATGTCCGATCAGGATAGGGTACGACGTTTGTTGGAGTCGGAGATGATGAAGATGCAGGAGTTGTTTCAGAGATGAAGACTGTGTGTAGGGAAGGGAGGGGTGGGTAGGTGACGTTGGATAAGGTGGGAATAGGGCGGTGACAGATATGAGGCGCACATCGAGGATAGGGACGAAGCTGGATGACGCAGTTACATGTTTGCGTGGTTTGGAGAGGAACGGCAGGCAGGAGCGGGAAGGAGCATATACATAAGTAGGACGACGAGCGAAGAGACACGAAACGGACGCACTTTCGCATGTAGACTCGAGCCAGTCACTTTTGCAAAGGTTTGATGAAAAGTTTAAGTCGATCAAACCACTTTGCTTGCAAAAGACTGGTTCTAGTCTAATCTCGTATGCCGTTTTCGTCTGAGAGCCTGGCGGTTGGCAAGAAAGGCGTGTTTGTATGACGTCATAAATGTATAGTTTTCGGTAAGAACCGTGGCCGGTTGAACGGCACGGGCACTTGGGGCGTTGTACTGAGAACCCGTGGTAAAGTTGCAAAGGTGGTCTGTCTCTGTGGGTCACCAATGCAGCGAAGAGACAAGAAACAACATTTCAGACTCCATCCCAGAGCTTTATGCCATTCAGTACGTGGGCTGTAACTTC